>CM053752.1:50687208-50700840 GCA_028658305.1 Pachyuromys duprasi
GTCCAAGTAAGCGCCAAATTGATTTCCAGAGTGGTTGTACAAGTTTGCATTCCCACCAGCAGTGGAGGAGGGTTCCTCTTTCTCCACAACCTCTCCAGCATGCGTTGTCACTAGTTTTTGATCTTAGCTATTCTGGTGGGTGTAAGCCATTTCTGATGAGATCCAATAAGCTAGGGTCAGATGGAAGGGGAGGAGGACCTCCCCTCTCCATGGACTTGGAGAGGGGCATGGGGGTGAAGAGGGAGAAAGAGTGGGCTTGGTAGGGGGAATGAGTGAGGGGGCTACAGCTGAGATATAAAGTTAATAACCTGTAACTAATATAAAAATTATTTAAAAATACAGGGAGAAAGATGATAGGCTCTTTTGTATATGTTTTAATAAAAAAGAAAATTGAAAGATCAGTTTATGATGAGACTTGTGGAGACCTGAGAGTAAAATAAAAATGGCTTAAAGTACTTTATTTTTGTTCACATGGTCACCTTCTGCTTGAGCTAATCTTTCCAGAAAAAAAAATAGGGATTGAGTACAAAATGACAGTTAAATATATAGAAAGTTTTTATTTCTTGTACTTCATCACTCATGTAAACCATTATCACCAAAATACTTAACATTAAATCTAACCTCCTATTCTTAGGTGCATTTTGAGAAATACCATGATAAAGATTAAAATGACGTCTTCTTTTGCTCCTTGATTTATTTCAACCATAAGTATCTTCCAAGCAATTTATATTGGAAATGACAGAATTTCCTTCTATATCATAGACATAATATTCTGTTGTGCATCTATACCACATTTCCCATATACATCCATCCACATGCAGACATCTTTGTCAGATATAGAGGATGGCATATATTAATGAACTACATTTCACTTTTTATGGTGTATATATTTGAAAATATTATGTAGCACATAATAAACAGAACTAATTTTTATTCCTGTTTTTAAATTAATGGATTAATTAGTTAATTTAAGACATTGTCAATATTTTCTCTAACTAAACAATTGTAACAAATAAGGTACTGAGATAATAACGAAATTAGTTGTTAATACTTGCTGCACACTGTGTTCACTAACAACTGAATGAGTCATTAGCTTAAGGAAAGACTACAGTAGTATACAAGTTTAGGAAATGTATGTATAAAGAGGGCATAAGACTAATTCAAAATCAAATATTCAAATTCATAATGGAATGGAATAGTTAATCCACATACCTGTTAACAGTTTAGACTTCATAAGAGCATACAAGTTTATACCCACTTCTTTTTAATCCAGAAAACTAATTTCTAATATCATAACAATTTTTCTTTCCTAATGGTAGAAAGCTTCATAGATTTAACTGTAAATTTTTTGTAATTTAATTATAGACTATTAATGAGTACAGGATACTAAGAATGAAGGGGCAACGTAGGGAAAAGAAACAAGATAGTTTTTGACAGAACCTCATTTCTCTCTGCATTCCATAAATGTAACTGTATGTATCTACAAAACTCTGTGATCTTAGTATCTTTTTGAACTCTAAACTCAAAGGCAGAACAAAGTATATGTTTCATGTGTCAATAAATTTCTCACTTGAAATGAGATATAGTGCTCTAAATGGCCCTCTGTTCTTCACTTCTTTCAAGAGAGAAGGAAGTATAGTGAGTTCTCTATAGCAGTGGTAGAAATCCAGGTCATTTTGGCAAAAATATAGGCAAACACATAAAACTGAAACAGTTAATAAGACTGAAGGATATAATTCTAAAGAATTGATAAGTACTGAAATATTCGTTTGCCTGATAAATATTGAAACATTTCTGAGAATTCGCAGTCACATGGGTGATTATGTAAAGTAAATGAAATTTAGATTTTTCAAATATCCATTAGGCATTTTTTTAAAGAGTACGGGAAAAAGGTATTAAACTTTTTCTTTTGACTTTTTTTTTTTAGGATTATTTAGAGCAGACAAAATATCAGGTCACCTTCCACAGATAACATTTACTCTGAGATTTTCCTTTAAAAGAGAAATAGAAAAAGGACTATAAAGTGACAACCAGTTATATTAAAAGAGGAATTTGAAATCTTATAGAGTGGAATGTTGCAAAGTTTCTTTATTCTTTTCCTTGAACATATATCTAGTACTACAGTTCTTAAAATAACTACAGAAATGTAACAGTTCTGAGTTCCAGATACTATCTTGAGTAAAATGTTTATTGTATGGAAACTAGACCTCCTTTGTGAAATTTTACAGTAATGTATTTTGCACAGGAGATAAAATCATGTTGAATCAATGTTGAGCACTCAACATACCTTGGAAGAGGTAGAATTACGAATAGTATGCAAAGGCTAGCAGTTGTTGCTCAAAATTAGACTTTCTGTAAAATGTGATAATGCAGACTCTTTTATTTTCTGACAACAATGAAATGAAGTAAAGCTCCCGCGAGTGAGAGGTGCCTGCCAACAAAAAATGCCCAAAGCAGTGCTTCATTGAATGGTGCCTTTACTGCCCTGTCAAGGTCCATATGGAAATGCTCTAAAAATGGTTTCCATGAATCCTTTCCTTTGTTCACATTTTTGCAAATCATGTTTTGTTTGATCTTTTTTGGCTTGACTCAATAAAGCTACTTGATAGGTCTGCAATTTGTTCTTACAGGAATATCTAAAGCTGTCATCTATGTACTCTTGTCATAGTGTCCCAGAATCTGTCACCCAAAATAGATGAACAGCAATTGGCTTCCATGACTCTGACACTCACTCTGCATTCTTTCTCAAGAAATGTTGAAATAAAAACGGGACTTTTTGTAATTCCTAAGGACATTAAGATAAATTAGTGGTTGTCTTGAGAAGAGTTTTCAGCAACTACTGTAAACACAATTGCATTTGTATTCCATAAATGTAATAATTAATTCAAAATAAGTTATAGCTATGTTTCTGATATACTGGAAGAAAGAAACTTGACTGGTTGTTCTTATATTAAATAAGTCATATTAATGAGGCAAAGTTTGGGAAATGGAAACAAATTATATGAAATGTCTTAGGTTGGAAGCCTTAAACAATAATTTGATTTTTTTTTTTGTAGTGGTAGGCTATTTAGTTTTACATTGTTTCATTGTTTGAACACACACTCACAAGCATGTGCCATGCCTGTGGAGTTAGAAAACATCTTGTATGGAGTCAGCTTTCTTCTTCTGCCACTGTACCAGGGATGGACCTCAGGCTTTCAAGATAGGTAGTAAATGTTTGTCCTTACCCACTAAGCCATGTTAATTATTTTATTTATTTATTTGTTTGTTTGTTATTTAAGCATGGTTTCACTATGTACCCTATGCCTGACAGTTCACAGTCACTCCATATGTATAGAATCTGGCAACCTTTTCTGGCCTCTGTTGATACCTGCTTTCATATGTATCACACACACACACACACACATGCGCACACACACAGATTTTTAAACTAATCATTATTTTCAGAGTTATATTTTGAAGTGTTAATGAATATATAGTTTACTAACTAGTTGGTTTCCATATGGCTTGTCATAAACTTTCCTTTAGAGTTATGATTTTCCCCAACTTCCTAAGGTCCCTCATACTTCACCATCCATCCCTGCTTAAGCCATTCCATCCCCCAGTATTCACTTATTGACTTTAATATTGACTATACTCAACTACTCTCTTCCCTTAACATATTGCTCTCTGCAAGGCTGTTCTCTATCCTGACCTCCATTTGTTCTCCAAGTAAAATTTACAAAAAAGATTTGAAGTTGGGCTCTGCATACGCAAGAGAACATGGCTCAGTCAGTACAATATTTTCCTGGTTTTGTCCATTTATCTGAAAATTTCAATATTTTGATTTTTATTTCTCAATAACATTCTTTTATGCATATACAGCATTTTTTTATTTATCCATGTGTTGGTGGGCATATATATATATATATATATATATATATATATATATATATATTCTATTTCCTGGCTATTTTGAATCGGATAGCAATGGACATGGATATGAAAGTGTCTCTGTAGTAGGATACAAAGTCTTTTGGGTATATGCACAGGAGGAGTAGGTCACCATGCTAGGTCACATGGTAGTTTTACCTTTTCTTACATTAGTGTGATTTTTTAAGGGAAGGACCTTTAACATGCACTATTTATCTTTATAAAAAATACAGTTCATTGTTATGAACTATAGTCACTACATGACAGAAAAAACTCCTGAACTGACTTCTCCCACAAAATGCCAATGGACAGTCTCTTCAGTAGTGTTAGGCGAACTGGCTATCCATATGAAAAAGAACAGGGATATACTTTTATCTCATACAACATACAAAGTTTACTCAATGAATGTAAACCTTCAAACTAATCCATCAAATAATGAAACCACCATGAAAATTTTAAAGGAAATTCTTGAGGGCATACAAATAGGCCTGTATTTATTTTGTATTATTTGCTCATTAGATACCAAACTCAAAAATTAACAAGTAGAAGTAATTCAAAGTAAAAAGGGTTAGCATGTTAAAGTAAGCAATTCACAAGTAAAGAGATCGGCTCTAGAATGAGTGAAACATTTATAAACTACATCTAATAGGAGTTTAAATTCAAAATATATTGAAAAGCAAACAACTCTAAAAATTAAAGAGCCTAAATTAAATATCTATAGAGTGGCATGCTCACATAATTAACACTGTGATTTAGTTTTCATATATTAAAATTTTACACGTGAAAAAACTTATTGTTCAAATAATTAATAATTAATGATTAATGAAAACTTATGTTGTCACAACTTATCATTAAGGAATATGAAATATATGTATTTTACAGGTATAGTAATATAATTCATTTCTAATTAATTTTTTAATTAAGTAGAATCTTAAGGCTAGGAAATTAGTCTAATTGTAAAGTGCTTATTTAACAATATAAGGAAATGGCTTAAAATCCAACCCCCCTTGTGAGGTGGCCTTAGTAGGTCATAGAGAAAAGATCCAGACGGTCCTGATGAGACCTAGGCTAGGGTCAGATGGTAAAGGAAGAGGTCCTTCCCTATCAGTGGACTAAGGGGAGAACAAAGCAGGGGACAAGAGAGTGAGGATAGAACAGGGAGAAGATTAGGAAGAGGACTACAGCCAGAATACAAAGTGAATAAATTGTAATAAATTATAGTAATAATTTAAAAAAAATTCCCAAACAGCCACGTAAACCTGAGCATGGCAGTCTGTGCCTGTATCCCAGCACTGGGGAGGTGGAAACAATAGGAAATATTAGGTCTTACAAATTAGGGAGCTCCAGGTGTAGTAAGCTACTGCTTCAAAAAAAAAAATATGGTGGAATATATAAGAGGAAGACACCTGTGTTTATCTCTGGCCTCCACAGGAACATATATGTGCAAACACATAAATTTGCATGCACATACAAGACAAACATATACTCTAAATCATAAAAATAAAAAATTTTAAGGATAGAAAATTAGAATCCTTAAAATTACAGTGAATGTAAAATAGAGAATCTTTATTCTATTTTCATCTTGAAAAAAAATGACTTTCATAACCTCCAGCCCTATCTAATTTGTCTTCTCTGCTTTTCACAGTTGGGATTATTTAATACACATATAAGAAATGCACTATTACAACAGAACAAAACAACATTACTTAAAGTCACAAATGTGCTTAAGTCTACAGAAATTTCATTATCTTTCACTGTGATCTGAGTGTCTCTTTCAACTTGATCCCACTGTTGTTTAGCAGGGCACCTGCTCTGTTCTTAAGCATGGCTGTTAAGTATTCTCCTTAGTTCAGCAGTACATTTTTCTTCCTCACACATCAATGTGTTGCTTTGACAGTATGTTCACTTTGGAGTCCTATTTTTTCCTATAGAGACCCAAGCTTTATATAAATCATATGGAACATTAATTCTCATGCTAATTGCCCCAGTCACTGAATTATGAGTGCCTAAAATTGTTGCTACTTTGTTTCTTCATGTCTGTAACATGTCTGTGGCAAAGTACTGCCAGGTTTACTAATGCCCTGTGGTGATACTGGTAGAGCATTTTCTTCCACCTAAATAAAACATACTTATTTTTATGGACTGATATTTTGCCTAAAAGACTTCAACCTCCCAATATCAAGCTCTTTTTCTTATCCTCACCTGTTCTAGATGCAATAACTTCTAAAATATTAGATTTTCTTTACAAAATATCATAATATCCTCTCCTCTCCCCACCCCAGGCCAGTATACTCACAATTCTTGCTATATGATTTTGAACTTCAGAGTTTGACACAAGACTATCAGAGTTGTAACATGCTGTATGAGAGTATATGAGAGAGGGTTGGCAGTTTTTCTACACTTAAAAACACTATGATTTTTGAGAGACATGTCCCAAAATGGATAGTTTCCTATTGCTGTGAATGAGTTTACTGGGACTTTGCTTACAGCTTAAGAGATTCCTGACCACCATGGTTGGGAACATGACAGCAGGCAGACTGATATGGCTCTATATTGCTTACATGTTGAAACATCAGCCATGATGCAGAGTGTGAGATAGCTAACTGGGAATGGCACAGGATTTTGAAACCTCCAAGATGACCCCCAGTGACATAGCTCCTCAAGTATGACCATACCACCTAATCTTTCCCAAATATTTCTACCAACTGGTAAGTAAACATATGCTAAAAGGTTAAAAAAATTTTAACTAACTATAAACAAACCTTCATTAAAATTTCTCAGATGAAGCCTAGTTGGTCATAATAGTTGGTGTTTATAATGTGTTCCTGGATTTGTTTTGCAAGTATTTTTATTGAGAATTTTGCCATGTATGCTTGTAAAGGAAATTGATTTGTTAATTTTTTAATTAATTTATTTTTTAATTATAAAAATTTATTCACTTTGTATCCCAGCTGTAGCCCATTGCCTCATCTCCTCCCAATCCAACCTTCCCTCCCTCTTTTCCTTCCTTTCCCCTCCCCAAGTCCACTTTCCTCTGACCCTAGCCTATCAGGTCTCATCAGGACTGGCTGCATTGTCTTCCTCTGTGGCCTGGTAAGGCTGCATCCCTCAGGGGGACATGATCAAAGAGCCTGCCACTGAGTTCATGTCAAGAGTCAGCCCCTTTTCCTCTTAGTAGGGTACCCACTTGGACACTCAGCTGCCATGGCCTACAGTCTGAGCAGGGGTTCTAGGTTATCTCCATGCATGGTCCTTGAATGGAGTATCAGTCACAGAAAAGGTCCCTGGGCTCAGATATTTTGGTTCTTCTGCTCTCCTTTTGGAGCTCCTGTCCCCTCCAGATCTTTTATCTCCTCCTTTTTTCATCAGATTCCCTGCACTCTGCCCAAAGTTTGAATATAAATCTCAACGTCTTCTTTGATATCCTGCTGGGTAGAGTCTTTCAGAGGTCCTCCGTGGTAGTCTCCTGTCCTGTTCCCTATTTTCTCCTCTTCTGCTGTCTATCCCATTTGCCTTTCTGAGTGAAGACTGAGCAACTTCTCTCAGGTCCTTCTTCTTGCTTAGCTTCTTTAGGTATACAGATTTTAGTAAAATAATAATAATAATAATTTTTAATTCTCATTCTTCCCTTGATCTTTATGTGGCTTGAGTATCTAGGTAACTGTGGACTCATAAAACAAATGTTCTCTTTCTGTTTTATAGAATAATTTGAGGAGTATTGGTGTTAACTCTCATTTGAAAGTCTGGTTGAGTTCTATGCTAAAACTATCTGGCTATACTTTCAGGGGTGCTATTATGTTACTAGTATGTGATCTCTCTAAATTTCTTATAGATATTTAATGCTATGAACTTGTCTGCTAGAACTGCCTTCATTGAATCCCATAAGTTTGGATACGCTGTGTATTCATTTTCATTGAATTCCACAGTATCATAATTTCTTGCTTAATTTCTATCATGACCCATTTCAATTTAGCAAGAGTTGTACAGTTTCCATGAATTTGTAAGCTTTCTGTTGTTTTTGTTCTCATTGTTTTTCAGCTTTATTCTGTGGTGATCAGATAGAATGCAGGGTTTTATTTCAATTGTCTTCTACCTGTTGAGACTTGCTTTGTGTCTGAGTGTGTATGGTTTTTGAGAGCATTCCATGAGGTGCTGAGAAGAATGTATTTTTTTGTGTGTGTTTGGGTGAAATATTCTGTAAATACTTACTAGTTTAATTTGGGTTATATCTTCAGTTAGGTCCAGAATTTCTTGGTTTAGACTTTGTCTGAATGACCTGGCTACTGGCAGAATATGAAGTTTCTCACCATCAGTCTGTAAGGATCAATGGGTGACTTAAGCTGTAGTCATGTTTATTTTACAGACTTGGGTTCTGTTGTGCTTGGTGCATTTATGTTAAGAAGAAGAATATGCTCTTGGTGGATTTTTCCTTTGATGGGTATGCTGGTTAGTCTTATGTCAACCTGACACACAAACTAGAGTTATCTAGTTATCTGAAAGAGGGAACCTCAGTTGAGAACATGCCTCTATAAGATGCAGCTGTAAGGCATTTTCTTAATTATTGACTGACGGGGAGAACCCAGTCTCTGATGAGTAGCCTGGTGGTCCTGGGTTTTATAAGAAGATAGGCTGAGCAAGCCATGTAATCAGCACTCATTTTCATCAGCTCCTGTTTTCAGGTTCCTACCCTGTTTGAATTCATGTCCCAACTTCTTTCAGTGATAAACAGCAACATGGAAATGTAGGCCAAATAAGTACTTTCCTCTCAAACTTGGCTCTTTTGGTCATGGTGCTTCATCACACCTGAACCAATAGAAACCCTATCTAAAACAATGAGTATGTCTCTTTTGATTTATTTTGGCTTCGCAGTCTACTTTCTCACATATTAAAATGATTACACCAATTTTGCTTCTTAGATCCTTTTGCATGGAATATAATTTTCAATATGTTTACTCAGGTTATATCTATCTTCAAAGTTATGGTGTGTTTCTTAGATGCAGCAGAATGATAGATTCTGTTTTCACCCCCTTTTTGTTATTCTGGGTCATTTATTGGCAACTTGAGATGATTAATTTTAAGAGATACACTTGAGCAGTGTTTGTTGATTTCCGTTTTATATTTTTGCTAGTGTATTATGTGTTTCTACGTTCCCCTTTTGATTTCCTGATCAAAAATTATTTATTACCTGTGTTTTCTTGGGTGTAGCAAACCACTTTAGGTTGAAGTTTTTCTTCTAGTCTGTTTAGTATAGCTTATTTTATGAATAGATATTGCTTAAATAAAGTATATTGTTTTCTCCCTAAATTTCTGCTCCATCTTTATCCCTTCACTTCTAGTAGACAGGATAAATTTTGGGTGGAAATTTTTGTAGGTAGGTTGGTGTCACCCTAACTCTACTGGAAGTCTTGCCTGGCTATAGGGGCTGGTCATGGCAGGCTCCATATCTCCCACTGTTAGGAGTCTCAGCTAAGGTCACCCTCTAGGCTCCCAGGAGCCTCCCCCGAACTTGTTCCTACAGATGACCCCCACTATTCTCAGTTCTCTGTCCCAGACCTTTCCCAACACATGATACCCACCCCTTTTCCCACCCAGTTTCCTCCCTCCATCTTCAGATGTGCATTTTGTTACCCCTTTTGAATGAGATTTAAGCATCTTCCATTAGTCCCTCCTTGTTACTTATCTTCTTTAGGTCTATGAATTTTAGCATGGTTATCCTGTACTTGATGGCTAATATTCACTTATAAGTGAGTACATACAATGTGTATCTTTTTGGATTACCTCATTCAGTACAATATTTTATAGTTCCATCCATTTCATGATGTCCTTTTTTTCATAGCTGAGTACTATTCCATTTATGTAAATTTACCAAATTTCTGTATCCATTCTTCTGTTGAAGGACTCCTAGGTTGTTTCCAGTTTCTGGGTATTACAAATAAAGCTGCTATGAATATAGGTGAGCAAGTGTCTTTGTGTTATGGTATAGCATTTTTTAGGTAAATGTGCAGGAGTGGTAGATCTGGTTCTTGAGGTTGAGACCCACCGTATGGAAGAGAGCCAACCTCTGACACTATTAATGATACTCTGCTATGCTGGAAGACAGGAGCCTAGCATAACTGTCTTCTGAGAGGCTTTGTCTATCAGTAGATGGAAGCTGATGCAGAAACCCACAGCCAAACAATAGCCAGAGCTGGGGAGTCTTGTTGAAGAGTGGGAAAGAGGACTGAGGAAGCTGATGGGGTCAAGGTACATCACTAGAAGACCTAGAGGGGAAACTAACTAGACACATGAGTGCTCACAGGGACTGAAACACTAACCAAGGAGCATCCATGGTCTGGACCTATGCCCCCTACACATGTGTAGCAGATGTGCAGCTTCGTCTTCATGTGGGTTTCCTAACAATTGGACTGAAGGCTTTCTCTGACTTGGATCCCTGCCTTTGGATCCCTTTCCCCTACCTGGGCTGCCTTCTCATGTCTCAGTGGGAGAAGAAGCTCTTAGCCCTGCTGTGACTTTATGTGCCGGAATGGTTTGGTATCCTTTTCTGAGGAGACATGGCAGGGGTGGGGAGAAGTAAGGGGATGGGAATGGTAATGTGAAGGTGGGACTTAAAAGAAGGAATGGACTGGTTGGAATGTTAGAATACTTAGAGCTTGCTGTGGTATGGTTACTGGTTTATAGTAGAGACACATTATCTTTCTATCCTTGATTGTTTTGTTTTCTTGTTTTCTGTTACCCTCTCTGGTTCTTGGGAGAGTGATCATAAATATGTTTATCTGTGGCTGTTCAACAATCAGTTCACCGAGGCTAGACTTTCATGCTGTGTCAGAGCCTGATTATATTCTAGACTGACCTTATTAATTTAATCCACTAGTTTAACTCAAAACACTGATAGATGGAAGGAGAATTTTTCACCAGGTTCTTCCTAGTTGCCCGAGAATGAACATAGGAAGTAAGTAGAGACAAAGGTAGTCTGTTAAGAGATTGAGAAAAGATAGGAGAATTAGGTATGGACTAGAGGAAGGAGAGTGAAGATCTGAAGCTTGCCTACCTGCTTTTGTCGCCTGCTTTCTTCTCTGGCAGCGGTGACTGGTGGGTTCCCATGGAATTATTTTTGGAGCTAAAGTTGAGATAACAAGATTAGTGAGGTAAAGAATAATAAATATGATTCACTGGAGATGGGGAGTTAGGATAGGAAGGTTGCAGAAGATAGTCTGCTACAGGATTTGGTGTGAGACTCTGAATTAGGCAGAGATAAGAAGAGGTGATAAGCAGTTAGATTACCTACTTCCCTGCCTGTAGTGTCTTCTGTGTTCCCACAGAATGCCTCCTGGAGTTGGAGGCTGGTATAAAGTGGTGAACTGGGGGAAGAAAGTTTGCTGGGGAAGATTTTTGTGTTCCACTTGAGCGGGTGTCTCCAATAACTGGATGAATGAGAGGAAGTTTGGAGAGTAAATCAATCTGTATGATCTACTGGAGATGGGGACTAAGAGGAAAGGAGGATGCAATAAGACTGCTTCAAAGCTTGGGATAAGACTGGTAGAATGAATTTGGAGGAAAAGAGGAAGAGGTGAAGGTTTGCCTTTCACTTAACTACTCCTTGACCTAAGTGATAATCATTGTTTCATAATCAAGGGTTCCCATACCTTTGCATCTTTGTGTAGTTTTTCTATGTTAGCTTTTGTAGTTTTTATAGATAAAAAGATAATTTTTAGCACTTTTGCATGTATATAATTGGTGATCGACATAAACTTACTGGCTTAGTTTTATTACTGGTAGAAAACTCTGAGAACTGAATTGTATTATCTACTATTTTAGAAAGCAATTTTTATTTCAGAAAAATAACTTCATCAGAAAAATTGTATAATCCTACTCCCATGAAATTATAAAGAACAGTAGTTATTTTGGTAATATGTACCTTCTAATACTATTTTCCAATCACTTCTTAGTGTTATAGTCTTTTTACTCATTTTCTAGAATTGTCTGCATTTTTTTTACTACTTTCCTCATTTATTAAACACGTTTTAATGCTGTGAATTTGGATAATATAATTACAATGGCCTTGTTATTAAATAGATTTGATGTCTTTCTTAGGTTGTTGTTTCAGATGCTCAATAATATATAAAATAACAAGGGACGGGAGCCCCACAAGGAGACCAGCAAAGCTAAAGGATCTGAGCCCAAGGGGTCCTGCAGAGATCCATCTACCAACCAGTTCAGATGTGGTTAGTGGGCAGCTCAGTCTCCATGTGGATCTCTGAGTGAGGAGAACAGGGGCTGCCTCTGTCATGAACCTGGTTGCCCACTCTTTAATCACATGCCTCTGTTGATGTGGCCTTGACAGACCATGGAGGAAAAGGATCCAGGCAGTTCTAATGAGACTTGATGAGCTATGGTCAGTTAGCAGAGGAGGAGAATGCCCCTTTGCAGTGGACTAGGGGAATAGGATGGAGGGAAGAGCCAGGGAGCATGGGAGCAGGAGGAATTGAGGGAGAGGGCTACAATCAGGATATATAATGAATAAATTGTGAAAAAATAATAAAAGATAGAATAAGCACAAAAAATAACTGTCATACTACTTATACATATTTATCAATTTGGTTGCAAATGCAATAATTATTCATTGTCTACTTTGTTAAAATAATTCATTTGGATTTATAGTATATACTAGTGTAGGAATAGAATTAGTGTACATTCTCAGTACACTCTAATTTTGATGAGGAAGTTAATATGCCTACAAATTAATAAGATCCTTTTAAGTAGTAACAGATGATGGATTATAGAAACAATACGGTAAAAGAACATTTACCATACAATATGGTAAAGAAATGTTCTTTTACCATATTTTTATTGAACAAGAAAGGATTCTAAGAATGTTGTAAGCTACAATATGGTTGCAAAGGTTGGTCCTGTGACATAGGAAACATTTCTTTAAGGAAAAACAAATGTCCTGAGGAACCAAATACAATACCACTGAAATATGAACCACTGTGGGGGAAAAGTGCAGTACAGTTCAGTGAATAGAGTTTCCAAACTACACAAATTTATTTAGAAGTTTCATAGCTATCCCATTGCAAAACCTTATGTTAATTATTCTCCGTGATTCACTGTTCCATTGTACAATCCCTTGTAATGACTATTATGTTCTCCCATGATGAATATAATCTATCCTGAAAATGTCTCCTCTCTAGATAAATTGTGTTCTTTGATTTAAAGGTTTTCCCTTAACAAATATTTTATTAATAATAGTCATAATCAACAAATCCTGAAACTGGATGGAATTTTTTAAACTTTATTAAACTAAAATTAATATATTTTTGCTTTTAATTATTTTTTATTAATTACAATTAATTCACTTTCTATTCCAGCTGTAGCCCTCTCCCAATCCAAACCTTTCTCCTTCATCTCCTTCCGTGCACGTCCCCAAGTCCACTGATAGGGGAGATCCTCTTCCCCTTCTCTCTGACTTTAGCTTATCAGGTCTTTTTATTTTTTAATTATTTTTTTATCAATCACAGGTTAGGTACTTTGCATCCCATGCGTAGCCCCCTTCCTCATTCCCTCCCACCTCCCCAACCCTCCCTCATCTCCTCCCTGCCCCCTCCAAGTCCACCAACAGAGGAGGACCTCCTCCCCTTCCATCCAACCCCAGCTCATCCTGTCTCCTCAGGGCTGGCTGCAATGTCCTCCACTGAGATCTAGCCAGTCTGTCACTCCCCGGCT
>CM053752.1:50708844-50720880 GCA_028658305.1 Pachyuromys duprasi
CCCCCATTCCCTCCCTCATCTCCTCCCTGTACCTTTCCAAGTCCACTGATAGGGGAGGACCTCCTCCCCTTCCATCTAACTCTAGCTTATCAGGTCTCTTCAGGACTGGCTGCAATGTCCTCTTCTGTGGCCTAGCAAGACTGCTCCTCCCTCAGTGGAAGGGGGGAGGTTGAAGAGCCAGCCATTGAGTTCATGTCCAAAATAGTCCCTGTTCCCCTTACTAGTATACCCACTTGGGTATTGAGCTACCATTTGCTACATACAAGCAGGGGTCTAGGTTATAACCATACATGGTCCTTGGTTGGAGAGACAGTCTCATAAAAGACCCCTGTGCCCTGATATATTTGGACCTTCCGGAGCTCCTGACCTCTCCAGGTCATACTAACTCCTCCTTCTTTCATATGATTCCCTGCATTCTGCCAAGAGGTTGGTTATGATTCTCAATCTTTGCTTTGATAGCCTACCACAGAGGGCCTCGGAAAGAGTCTTCCTAGCAGGGTATCAAAGCAAAGATTAAGAATCATAACTTAGATCTTGATGTAGAGCAATTCCCATCTTCCCAAAGAACCACCACACTATTTCCACAGATTTTCACTTCTACCAACAGTAGATGAATATTCTTCTTTCTCCAAACCCTCATCATCATGGGCTGATACTTACATTAATCTTAGCCACTCTGACAGGAATAAGATGAAATCTCAAAGCAGATTTGATTTGTATTTACTTTATAAATGTTCAACATACATAAAATGTTTCTTAGCCAGTTGGCTCTTTTGAGAATTCTCAGTTTAGATCTTTACACATTTACTAATTGGTTTATTGCTCCCCTTGATATCTAGTTTTTTGAGTTCTTTAGGTATTTTGAATATTATCCTCTATCAGGTGTGTAGCTGATGAAAATCTTTTCCTCTTCTGTAAGTCAAAACTTATTCTGAATGATGGTATACTTTGCTCTGCAAAAGCTTTCCTGTTTCCTGGGGTATCATTTTCTTACTTGTTGATCTAAGTGCTGAGTAAACAGTAGTTTTTTTCAGAAAACCTTGTCAATGAATTTTCAAGGCTATTCCTCCATTTACTCTTTTTTTCCCTGTTTGGATTCTTTTAATTTTAATTTTTTAAAAATGTATTCATTATAAGTCCCGATTGAAGCCCCCTCTGTCAACACCTCCCAGTCCCACCTCACCTCCCCCTTCCTCTCCATCCCTTCCCCTAGCCCACTGAAAGGGTGAGGTCTTTCACTCTGCCATCTGTCCGTAGCTTAGGAAGTCTAATCAGGACTGCTTGGATCCTCTTCTTCTGTGGCCTGGCAAGGCCTCATTGCTAGGGGAAAGTAATCAAAGAGCAGGCAATCGAATTTATGACAGAGGCAGCCCCTGCTCCCCTTACTCAGGAACCAACATGGAGACTGAGCTGCCTATGGGCTACATCTGATCAAGGAGTCTAGGACCTCTCCATGCATAGTCCTTTGTTGGTGCATCAGCCTTTGTAGAACCCTGTGGTCTCAGGTATTTTAGATTTGTTGGTCTCCTTGTATGGCTCCTGTCCTTCCATTTACTTTTATTCCCCATTCTTCCATAAGATTTCCCAAAGTTTTGCTGTGAAGCTCAGCATCTGCTTAGATCCCCACAGGAGACAACTTCTTGAAAAGAACACTAACAACTCAGACTCTAAGATCAACAATTAATAAATGGGACCTCATGAAACTGAAAATCTTCTGTAAAGCAAAGGACACTGTCAATAGAACAAAATGACAGCTTACAGATCAGGAAAGATCTTCACCAACCCGCCTTCTGATAGAGGATAATATCCAGAATATGTAAAGAATTCAAGAAATTAGACACCAACAAACCAAATAATCTAATTAAAAATGAGACCTGATAGAATAGGATCAGAAGGAAGGATAGGAGGACTTCCTCTGTTAGTGGACTTGGGGAGGGACATGGGTATAGAAGGGGGAAGTATAGTGGGAGGGTAGCTACAGGAGTATTAGAAGTAAATAAACTGTAATTAATAATAAAAAATTAAAAATAAAAAAACAAAACAAACAAACAAAAAGAAAGTCTGAGAGAAGTAAGTTCATTGGCTGTTCAGTTTCCAAGTGGGTTCACTATTAAGGGATACAGGGCCTATCTCTGACATGAACTCAGTGGCTGGCTCTTTGATCACCTTCCCCTGGGGGGTGCAGCCTTTCCAGAGCACAGAGGAAGACAATGAAGCCGGTTCTGATGAAACCTGATAGTCTAGGGTCAGATGGAAGGGAAGGAGGACCTCCCCTATCAGGTAAAGAGATAGGAGGAGAAAAGCAAGGGTGGATGGGACTGGGAGGAGATGAGGGAGGGGGTTGCAGTGGGGATACAGAGTGAATAAGTTGTAATAAATAAATAGATAAATAAAATTAAGTTTAAAAAATGGGGCACAGAATTAAGCAGAGAATTCTCAATAGAGGAATATTGAATAGCAGAGAAACACTTAAAGAAATGTTCAACATCATTAGTCATAAGGGAAATGAAAATGAAAATGACACCGATAATCCATTTTATACCCATCAGCAAGGCTAAGATAAAAATCTGAAGGGAGGACACATGCTGGAGAGTTTGTGGAGTAAGGGAAACCTTCTTCCCTTGCTGGTGGGAATGTAAACTTAGAAATCGATCTGGTGCTTGCTCAGAAAACTGGGAATAATACTACCTCAAAATCCAGCTATACCACTCCTGGGCATATAACCAAAAGGTGTCCCACTATTTAACAAGGATATTTGCTCAACTATGTTCAGCTTTATATGCATATATAATATTATATAATTACATATCATATAAAAATATGTAATATTAACATATTACATCTTAATATTATAATAATATCATATATTAATTATATAATATAATTGTTAAATCTAATCTAATCTGATATAATATATATTATATATAATAGGCAGAATCTGGAAACAACATAGATGTCTCTCAACCGAAGAATGGATACAGAAATTGTGGTATATTTACACAATAGAATACTACACAGCAATTAAAAACATAGAAATCATGAATGGAACTAGAAAACATCATCCCAAGTAAGGTAACCCAGAACCAAAAAGATGCATATGGTATATTCTCACTTATAAGCAGATATTAGCTGTAAAATATAGAATAGCCATACTAAAAGCTACAGACCTAAAGAAGCTAAACAATAAAGAGCCTAGGGAAGATGCTTAAATCTCATTCGGATTGGCAAACAGGATAGTCACCATTTACTCTTTTATCAATTTCAGTGTGTCTGGTTTTATCTTGAAATATCTAATCCATTCAGAGTTGAATTTTCTTTATCAGAAACCAGATATTCTTCCCTCTTTCCTACATTTCTGCTCCAATGAAAAATGCATATTATATCTTATATTCTTTGTAGTACTCCAAGACCTCTCATTCATTCAAAAGTAATCCAACATGTCTCATTCACACAATTTCTCAAACGCATATAGGTATAGCCAATGCAATTTGAGAAGAAAATTTCTTATAATTATAAAACTCAGCCTGCTCAACATCTGCCACATAGATGTTTAAGAAATAGTTATTCATTCAGTTATAAAAAAGATGTATTCTTGGAATATCTATTTTAAGAACTTAAGCAGTTATGTGAAATCAGAGCCAGAAAGAGTGCAAGAACAAGGATTTGATGGTACCATGGAAACAGTGTTATCTGTGCACAACATGACTTTTGCACACATAAACTTACCAAGGCTGGAAACATGCACAAGGTCTTTACTTGTTCAAGCCAGGTGAGTTTTCAACACTGAGAGGGTGAAATGGAAAAGTGCTATCTTCCCAATACTGCTTGCAAGGGAAAAACTAGTTCTCTAGTGGAGTCTGAATGGGTATATTAACCTCACTTAAGGATAGGCCCTCTCCACAGCAGATGAACACAGAAAGTAAATTAAATAGTACTTTTGTAGACATTAACTCTCATACTATTTTGGGCATTTTTCCCCTAACTGGTCTATTGATTGTATATTTTTCTTTTGAGTTTTGTAGTTTTATGGATTTGATTTCTATTGTTTTTTTTTTTTTTTTGGAGGAAGGGAGGAGGTTGTTTTGATTTGGTTTTTTTACTTGTTTTTTTGGGGGGGGTGTTTCTTGAGTTTTTCTTTTCTTTTTAAAGAAAGAAAGAACATGGACTGTGGAGAGAATCTTTGACAACTGGGGAAAAACTGTGATCAGAATATAGTGTTTAAATTCTTTTTCCAGTAACAAGAGAATATTTTTCTAGGAATCCCTATAAGCTTTCATATCTATCAGACACTACCCAGCACTGTACCATCACTACTTATTGCCCAGAATATAAATTTATCTCTCTAGTAATTTTTATGCTTCAATGATTTAGAATTCAGGACAAAGTGTAAAGTTGCTATCCATTAGTTTTAATATGTCTAATTTGACAATTCTCCTGAATATGGCGAAGTCATTTTCTTTCAAAGACTGTCCCTAGAGATCTTTCTTCCACACAAATCTGCATTTCTCTGAAAAGCATCCTTTATTTTAGTCATCTCTAGTTCTAACTGGTCCATTTCCCACCTTCCTAAAAAGAAAAGTAGATTTATTTATCATACTGCCCCAGCTTAATAATCTTTTTTGCTCCAGGTGCATGCACAGCTCTATACCCTTCTTCACATTTATTGAAGCTTAACACTGTACTATGTGAGTCGCAAGTTTCCTACCAAAGCTTTTCTTACTCCTTCTCTGCTGTTTAACCTTCCCTGATCATTCAGTTTCTTGAGCCTGATTCACCTTGCTCAATATTTAAAATAAGCACAGTTTCCATACAGGTCTTGTAAATCATTCAGAATGTCTCCAACTCCAAGTTCTCCAAACATGTGCAGCCGCAATTCTCTTGCCACAATCCTCTTCTTCTGGAGTCTGATGTAGAAAGGTAATTCATCTTTAAAAATAATCTAAAATCTAAAACAAACTCATCCATCTTTAATGAAGGATGACCAAACTCTCCCTGTTGATGGCCATGCTTCTGCTGCTTACCTCATGTAGCAATGGAGAGTGAGTGCTTTGTGAAGGGATATAGGAAGTAGTTAATTAGACATTGCACAAACTGAAGTCCTATTTCACTTTTAGATGCATTTCTTGACTTTGTTTATAAGGTGCAAAATGAGGTGCTTTTATTTGTTCTCTAAAAACAAACTTAACAAAATCCCACTATTCAAACACTTAAGACAAGATTCTCTTTAATACTACTTTTATGTACTGTTTTCACATTTGCTCTTGTTAAATTCATAATGTCAGTAATTTCATTTAAATAGACCATAGAGGTATGTAACAACCGAACTCTGTTTCAAACATGCATTCTAAAAATGTGCTTCTCATGTCCTCAGTACTCAGAACACTATTGTCTAGCACATACTGATAATTAACACATTTATTGTTCAGACATTAATAATCAATGTGTTAGTTAAATGAATAAGCATATATGTAGGCCATATTTTTTATGTGCCATATTCAATTCAGAATAAAATGGATGACTAGACAGAGTGCTTTTTTAATAATTGCTTTATTATAAATATATAACAACATTCCCAGCATTTTTAAAATAAATTTTAATTTTTTTATATGTTATAGTTTATTTACTTTGTATCCCAGGTGTAGGCCCCTCTCTCATTCCCTCCCAATCCCATCCTGATTCCCTCATCTACTCCCTGTCCCTTTCCAAGTCTACTAGGGGAGGTCCTCCTCCCCTTCCATCTGACCCTAGCTTATCAGGTATCTTCAGGACTGGCTGCAATGTCCACCTCTGTGGCCTAGCAAGGCTTTTCCTCCCTCGGCGGAAGGGGAGAGGTCAAAGAACCAGCCACTGAGTTTATGTCAGAAACAGTCCTTGTTTCAATTACAAAAGAACCCACTTGGATACTGAGCAGCCATGGGCTACATCTGAGCAGGGGCTCTAGGTTATATTCATGCATGGTTCTTGGTTGGAGAAAAAGTCTCATAAAAGACCCCTGTGCCCAGATATATTTGGTCATTGTGGAGCTCCTGTCCTCTCCAGGTCATACTAAGTCCCCCTTCTTTCATATAATTCCCTGCACTCTGTGAAAGGTTTGGTTATGAGTCTCAGCATCTGCTTTGATACACTGCTAGGTACAGTCTTGCAGAGGCCCTCTGAGGTAGGCTCCTGTCCTGTTGTTATTTGTTTTCTCCTACTTCTAATGTCCATCTTATTTGTATTTCTAAGTGAGGATTGATCATCTTACCCTGGGTCCTCTTTCTTGTTTGTCTTCTTTAGGTGTACATATTTTAGTACGTTTATCCTTAAAATTAATTTGTTTTTTATTGATTAGAATTTATTCACTTCATATTCCAGCTATAGCCCCCTCCCTCATTCCAGCCCAATTGCACTCTCCATCCCTCATCTACTCCCATGCTCCTCCCCAAGTCCACTGGTGTGAGTGTGGGGGGATCCTTCTCCCATTCCCTGTGGCCTAAGCATATCAGCTCCCATCAGGACTAGCTGCATTGTCTTCCTCTGTGGCCTGGTAAGGCTGCTCCACTCTGAGGAGGAGGTGATCAAAGAACCAGCCACTGAGTTCACATCATAGTCAGTCCCTGTTCCCGTTGCTAGGGAATCCACTTGGAGACTGAACTTCCATGGGCTACATATGTGCAGGGGTTCAAGGTTATCTCCATGCATGGTCCATGGTTGGAGTATCAATCTCAGAAAAGACCCCTGAGCCCAGATTTCTTGGTTCTCTTATTTTCCTTGTGAGGTTCCTATCTCCTCCACGTCTTTCTATCTCCCCCTTCTTTCATAAGTTTCCCTGCACTCTGCCCAAAGTTTGGCTATGAGTCTCAGCCTCTGCTTTGATACCTTCCTGGGTAGTCTTTCAGAGGCGCTCTGTGGTAAGCTAC
Organism: Pachyuromys duprasi; assembly: GCA_028658305.1. Taxonomy (NCBI): domain Eukaryota; kingdom Metazoa; phylum Chordata; class Mammalia; order Rodentia; family Muridae; genus Pachyuromys; species Pachyuromys duprasi. The sequence goes on from CM053752.1 coordinate 50,715,744, forward strand.
TGTTCTGTTCCCTGTTTTCTCCTCTTCCTATGTCCATTCAGTTTCTCTTTCTGAGTGAGGATTGAGCAACTTACTAAAGGGTCCTCCTTCTTTCTTAACTTCTTTAGGTATACAGATTTTAGTATGTTTATCCTATATTATATTTCTAATATCCACTTATAAGTGAGCATATACCATGTGTGTCTTTCTGCTTCTGGGATATCTCACTCAGAATGAGCTTTTCCAGTTCCCACCATTTGCCTGCAAATTTCATGATTTCCTTGTATTTAATTGCTGAGTAGTATTCCATTGTCTAAAGGTATCACAATTTTTATATCCATTACTCCGTTGATGGACATCTGGGTTGTTTCCAGATTCTGGCTATTAGAAATAAAGCTGCTACGAACATGGTTGGGCAAATGTCCTTGTTGTGTACTTGAGCATCTTTTAGATATATGCCTAGGAGTGGTATAGTTGGATCTTGAGGAAGCACTATTCCTAATTTTCTGAGAAAGTACCACATTGATTTCCAGAGTGGTTGTACAGAGTGGTTTACATTCCCACCAGCAATGGAGGAAGGTTTTCCACATCCTCTCTAGCATATGTTGTCACTTGAGTTTTTGATCTTAGCCATTCTGATGGGTGTAAGCTGAAATTTCAGGGTTGTTTTTATTTGCATTTCGCTGATGACTAAGGATGTTAAGCATTTCCTTAAGTGTTTCTCTGCCATTTGGTATTCCTCTATTGAAAATTTTGTTTAGCTCTGTACCCCAATTTTTAATAGGATTACTTGATTTGTTGCTTTTTCTAACATTTTATTTTTTGTTTTTTGTTTTTGTTTCTGGTTTCTCTGTGTAGTATAGGCTGTCATAGAATCACTTTGTATACCAGGCTGGCCTTGAACTCACAGAAATCTGCCTGCTTCTGCCTCCCTGAGTGCTGGGATTAAAGGTGTGGGCCACCATGCCCAGCAGTATTACTAACTTAATCTAGGCTGAATTTGCTTTATTATTTTTTTATTTGTGCCTTCACCTTGTACTCAATTCAGTTATATTATGATACCCATTAGTTTTCCAAGTTTTCCTGTTGCATTTAATTCTCTTACATAAAAGCATTTTTGTTTAAAACCTTTCTGTATCATAATGTTATAACAAGTTGGCTTAGGGTTTTTCTTTCAGCTTTATGTTTTCTACCTGCTTTATTTAATTAATTTCCTGGGTTTATGATAAAAAAGAATTGTGATTTATTTTGCCTATATTTGAATTATTTTGTTTGGAAACTTGGATAGAGTTATTCCTCTGTCATATTTCTGAAAGTCTTATATTTTTAATAAGCTGCCATCTATGTTCTTATTACATGTTAATTAAAGTGTACTCATATGACAATTTCACAAAAAATAGCTGCCTAGTCATTTATTCAAAAATGTGTTCATTTAGTAACAATTTAATGAATATGTACTGCCTGACACTCACTTTTTGAACCCAAAGATTTTTACAACAGAAATAAATTCATAATTATTGATAGATACTATTTGGTACTCTGGCAAAAATAATAATAATAATAATAATAATGGTATGAATTGAGCACAACCTTATATACTTCAAGTAAGTAGTAAGAGGGAAGATTTCTAGGGTAACCTTTGATAAGAGAGCAAAATTCAAGGGAATAAAACTTAAAGATACTTAAGAGAGGGAAACTTAAAGAGAGTGAAAGATGCTCAGACTTAGGGAAAAAAATTATTCTTGGCCAATTTAAAAAACAGCCATAGTAATGGTATAACTGAGTCATAGAACACCAGGACTGAAGCAATCAATATTCCAGGACTTGCTGAATCTGAGTAAATCTATCATTGTTTATTCACATAGTCATATTGTTACCTTGCTTCTTGTCCTTTCATTTGATGAGCAGAGCAAACAAAGAAATAATGCCAAATATGAAGTAGATTCCAGACACATACTGCCTCTCAAACTGCATTAAACAAAATCTTGAATACTTAGAAACCTAACACTATTCTTTGTTTTCTTTTTAAATTTATTTTAATTTTGGTTATTTATTCTTCCCCCATACAATACATTCTTCCTCCCAATCCTCCCCTAACCTCCTTTCTCCCTCAGATCCACTGATTTCTCTCAGGAAAAGGGCAGGACTCTCAGTGGTATCAACCAAACTCAGCATAACAGGATGCAGTAAGAGTATGCATAATAATTATTAAGCTAGGCACCAATCCTTTCAGCATGCCAGAATATCACTAGTTGTCATCTCATTGGTATTATTGTTGTTTTTTTTATTTGCCTGTCATGTTTGGTTCTACTCTAGGGCCCTGAACCACCCAACAGCTTCCTGAGCCATTTAGGCAGTGTCAGGCATAAGATTCCTCTCTTGATATGGGCCTCAGTTTAGACCAGTCATTGCTTGGCTACTTGCACAAGCTCTGAGTCATCATTGCTCTAGTGCATCTTGCAGGTTGTGGGTCATAGATTTTGTGAGTAGGTTGGTATGGCATTTCCACCACTGGGAGCCTAGCCTGGTGATAGAAGATGGTTGGTTCAGGCTCCGTGTCCTCTATTCCTAAGAGTCCTCACTAGGATCCAAGAAGATTCTACTCCTCTGGGTTTCCATATCAACTCTGTTCTGTTAAACACATATGCTATTTAATTTTCCTTTAGTTTTTAACATGGTTTGAGTATCACTAAATGACCTGATGCAATATTATGGTAGTGACAATACAAGAATCCTCTGTACAACTAAAAATTTCTTAATTTCCTAGTTGAGCAAAGAAAGAAAGTGCTTTTTATCACAGCATGAGCTGTCTCATCTGAACATTTATTACTTATTGACCCAATATCATTTACCCTGGTATTCCTATATTTGCAGTCACAGCCATAAGTCATTAATAAAGTTAATTTTTATAGTTGAGTATGGCTTTAAAGAGGCATAAGCCTATCAGATTTACAATCAGTTTTCTTGGGTGACTAAATAAGTTCTAGTAATTTGAATTGTAATTTTTATATGCTGATTTCATAATCTGTTAAAAAGATATAATATTAAAATTTCTTGCTAAGGCACTGGCAATTACCTTAAGCATTTCTCATTCAAAATTGTATGTCCTTTAACCTAAGAAGATCTTTTTTTTAACATTTTTATTTTATATTAATCATAGGTTATGTACTTTGTATCCCAGATGTAGCACCCTCCAGCATTCCCTCCCTATCCCCTCCATCCCTCCCTCATCTCCTCCCCGACATTTTCCAAGTCCACTGATAGGGGAGGACCTCCTCCTCTTCCATCTAACTCTAGCTTATGAGGTCTCTTTAGGAATGGCTGCAATGTCCTCTTCTGAGGCCTAGCAAGGTTGCTCCTCCCTTCAGGGGCAGGGGGTCAAAGAGCCAGCCATTGAGTTCATGTCCAAAATAGTCCCTGTTCCCCTTACCTAGGTGCCCACTTGGATATTGAGCTACCATTTGCTATATTCAAGCAGGGGTTCTAGGTTATATCCATACATGGTCCTTGGTTGGAGAAACAGTCTCATAAAAGACCCCTGTGCCCTGATATATTTGGTCCTTTCAGAGCTCCTATCCTCTCCGGGTCATATTAAATCTCCCTTCTTTCATATGATTCCCTGCACTCTGCCAAAGACTTGGTTATATGTCTTAATATTTGCTTTGATACACTGCTATGTAGAATCTTTCTGAGGCCCTCTGCAGTAGGCTTTTGTCCTGCTACTTCTTTTCTCCTACATCCAATCTCCATCCCATTTGTCTTTCTAAGTGAGGATTGTTCATCTTACCCCAGGTCCTCCTGCTTGTTTATCTTCTTTAGGTGTATAGATTTCAGTATGTTTATCCTATCTCATAGGTTTATATAAGTGAGTATATACCATGTGTGTCTTTCTGCTTTTGGGATACTTCACTCAGGATAATCATTTCCCGATCCCACCATTTGCCTGCAAATTTCATGATTTCCTTTTTAATTGCTGAGTGGTATTCCATTGTGTAAAATTACCACAATTTCTGTATCCATTCCTCAACTGAGGGACATCTGGGTTGTTTCCAGGTTCTGGCTATTACAAATAAAGCAGCGAAGAGCATTGTTGAGCAACTGTCCTTGATGTGTACTTGAGCATCTTTTGGATATATGCCCAGGAGTGGTATAGCTGGATCTTTAAGAATCACAAGAATCCTAATTGTCTAAGAAAGCACCAAATTGATTTCCAGAGTGGTTGTACAAGTTTGCATTCCCACCAGCAATGGAGGAGGGTTCCTCTTTCTACACATCCTCTCCAGCATATGTTGTCACTTGAGTGTTTGATCTTAGCCATTTTGACAGGTGTAAGGTGAAATCTCTGAGTTGTTTTGATTTGCATCTCCCTGATGGCTAAGGACATTGAGCATTTCTTTAAGTGTTTTTCTGCCATTCTACAGTCCTCTACAGAGAGTTCTCTGTTTAGCTCCATACCCCATTTTTTACATTGGATTACTTGATGTGTTGCTTTTAACTTCTTGGAGAGATCAGGGACACAAGGCACATACCTAAACATAGTAAAGGCAATATACAGCAAACCTATAGATAACATCAAACTCAATGGAGAGAAACTTAAATCAATCCCACTGAAATCAGGGACAAGGCAAGGCTGCCCACTGTCTTCATATCTCTACAACATAATACTTGAAGTCCTAGCTAGAGCAATAAGACAACGAAAGGAGATCAAGGGGATACAAACCAGAAAGGAAGAGTTCAAAGTATCCCTATTTGAAGATGATATGATAGTATACATGCAGGACCCCAAAAATTCAACCAGAGAACTCCTTCAACTGTTAAACACCTTCAGCAAAGTGGCCTGATACAAAATCAACTGAAAAAAATCAGGAGCCCTGGAGATCCAAGATGGCTGCCACGAGAGAATATTGTGTCTGAGGAGTAGGAGAGCAGAAACAACGCAGCGACCAGGAGACTGAACTCTGGAACCTAAAACGCCAGCATTGTGAGTGCCAGGTGAGCGAAACTCCTATGGTGAGAATATCAAATGGGAAAACCCTGGGGACACCCAGTTATTACCTGGAAAAATTTTCCGGTGACCAGCGCCGCACAGCTCTGATCTGAACGAGCAGCCACGCTGGGTGCCCGCACCCGCCATTATAGACTGAATCACACAGTCTCA
>CM053752.1:50721380-50748689 GCA_028658305.1 Pachyuromys duprasi
CTGTCATTACTTCTAACTAGTTCGTCTATATAGAAATCAATTGGATTATTCAAAAAATCATAAATACATAAAACATTTAACTATATTTATTAATGGTCCACATGGTATATTCATCTGCCAAATTTAGAGTGATTTTTCTCAACAAAAATATGATATAATAAGCAAGTGAAACTGAAAGCTTCTAGAATTAGTACTTAAAGAAAAGAATTTATTAATGACCATGAGAACCTTTGATGTTGAGAAGAGGTCTATATGAAACACATAATCAAGAATGTAACCAAAGTTTAGTTCATTTTGCCTTTATAGGCTAAATTCAAACTTAATGGTATGAACAGTAATATAAGTTAATAAGATTTTCACAGGGTAAAGTCTATATAGGTATGCTGTCAATCCAAGCACAATGAACTGCCTACAAAGGAGAAAATGGCTAAAAAAGAAAACTTTAAAAATCTGAGGAAAGAAACACTTTTCATAGTCAATGATTTTTGTCAGAGGCAATGAGGTAAAAATGACATTAACAATTATTCTCTGAACAGATCTCTAAAAATAAATACCAGAATGCCTTTCACCAGATGTACAAAGTCATTCAACCAAATTAAAATCTTTGTCAACAGATATACTGTCCTCCATTTTTTAATTTAATTATTACAATATTTATTTATTACAATTTATTCACTTTGTATCCTGGCTGTGGCTCCTTCCATCATTTCCTCCCAGTCCCACCCACACTCCCTCTTCTCTCCCTATGCCCTCTCCCTAGTCCCCTGATAGGGGAGGACTTCCTCCCCTTCTATCTGACCCTAGCTTATCAGCCAACCTTGATGAGACCTGATAAGCTAGTGTCCTCTATTTTATACTTGTAGTTTATGAAATACTATGTGATATTTTCAGTGAGACAAATTACCAACAACAACAATAACAAAAATTCAGGAACAAAACCATCTATGAGGAAAAGAAACCAAAGCATCGATAGAGGAAGCATTGTAACAAGCACAGTGGGTGCTGTGATGTTCTGCACAGAAACTGTCTACCTTCACTGCTGAAAGTACTAGCTGTGAACAAAACACAAGTAAACAGTTTTTAGTGGCATTGTTTTATTTTATGTTTGTTTACTTTCTACAGGCCTCACTATTGCCTAGGATCACATAGACCTCTCTGAAGTACTGCTGTGTCACACTTCTGAATTATTTGTTTGCAGGTGTGAAACAGCATGACTTCAGTAGCTTTTAGCCTATTTTTTTAACTGTTAATATATTTTACATCTAGATTACCTCTGTTCAGATGTTAGATAAAATCAGGGTTTTTCATGGCCCCGTATTGAATTGTATCTGTCAGAATCCTCATTACAATGTGAAATTATCATTTCATACTAATTAGAGCTCAACAATCTTGTCTTCAGTTCTCTCCAGATTCTCCTGACCTTCTTTGCAACAGCCGTCCTATAAAATGTGCATCTCAAGTTCTTGCATCAACGAAATCCCCCAGAGACCTTGTTAAAACACCTATGTTGGAGTCTCCTGAAAAGGTCTGGTTCATTTCCAGCATGTTTCCAGACAACATTGACAGTGCTAGTCTAGGGACCATTTCTGAAAAACACAGCTTTAAAACATTTACATGATCATTCATGTTTAGACATAACAGGGGAATAGGACCACCCTGTAGTCACAGCTAAAGTGAATAAATACAATTCATTTTAATCGTCTCTCAACACACAATGTGTGTCCACTGAGTAATAGGTGTTTGACAGCATATTATTGAATGAATATGAATAGAATATGGCAAAACATAATACTTTTATTTCTGAATGAGTGATTATACGTCCAAAAAGTAATGTGAGAAGTAAATGTTACCTGTCTTGTATCAATCTCACTCAAACTGAAGACATTTACAAGAGATCCTAAATGACAATGGCAATTAAAGTTTTAATACATGTCATTTTAAAAAGGAGCACCTTGGAGATTTCAAAGCATTTCTACAACCTTAGCCCACTGGGGTTAGAAAAAAATAACACATCAAGAGCTCCTGCACTCTAGAGAAATGCCCAAGAGGGAGTGCACACAATATGTGTCCTAAACTCATTGACTTCCATCAGCAGGGAAGGCCTTCTCAGGTGGTCACCAGCCAGAATGCTTTGCACTTACAGCCAACATTCAAACAACCCTGATGACCCTTCCCTGCTAGGGAAGTCTGTCATTTCTGGCTTGCAGAAAAGCATTCTGTAGTGTACGTATTAAAACAGAGCAAAAATTCTTAAAGGTACAGCTTGCCAAAAATTCTGTTCAGAATCAAATTAAAAATAGTTTGAGCAAGCACAATTGAAAGCCATGATAAGCAGATGTTAAAGAGACTGCTCAAAATAATTTGAGTTCTGAGATAAGGCTCTAACCATTTTACTTAAAAAGATATGAAAGAATAAGGGTAAGAAATATAGACCAGTGGGGCAAAAAAAAAAAGAGCAATGATAAAAGATTAGTTCCATTTGTTTTAAATGGCTCCATTATTTTGATTGCTAAATACTCGATTGGGCAATAAAATAAATGAAATAAATAATAAATACATAAAATAAAAGCTTTGCATATTGACATAGTACCATGAGCTGTCAATGCATACTACACTGTGTAATGATCAAATATTTACTGATGAGATGACTATGTGTATAAACTGGGGAACACAGGGGATTAAATTTACTATATAAAGAAACATGCAACAATTTAATATTATTAAACTACAATAAAACAGTGAATAAGAAGTCAAAAAAGGCATTATATAGTCTGCCAGTATTTGTTCTGTAGCAAGATACGTATCTTTCTGGGTAGTTTTGTACTTATTTGAGTATCCATCTCTAAAAATTGTGTTCTTCCCAATCATGTGCCCATTTCTCAGCAAGCAAGACTTAGAGCCTGTACTTGCATGCAAATACAATAAACATTCTAAAACTACATCTGTCTTTTTAGTATTTCACAATTAAACCATTAATAATTACTTCTCCAGAAGACACAGCTTGATCGAGGAAGGTAATGAAGCTTCCCCACTGCAGATAATATGAACAAGTCTATTCATCAGGCAACATTACACTCTAGATGGTTTTTTTCAGCATGCAAGTCCAGAAATATTTCTACCTTTTGTTACATGCAAATTCATGGAACAGTACCAACCGTAGAAGCAGGATCCTGAACAACAAATAAAATCAATGTAGCCTTTCAATAAGGTCCAGAGGTGGGGGGGGGTGTCTCACAGTGTACTGCTTATATGTTACAGAGAGCTACAGGTGACTACTTTTAGATTAATGATTCCATTTTTCCGTATATCTGATGCTTTATTGTATCTCTCAGTATTTTAGTTTAATATTAGTTTAAAATCTTCCTAATGATTCCAAATATAATTACAGGATTGTATTGAAGTACTTTTTGAATTGAATCATTGTCATTTGTAAGAGCAGCCTAAACCATATAAATATATTTTTTTAGTTTTCAACACGTGTTTAGTATATTTATTTTTTAGTTTTTATTTATAACAATTTATTCACTTTGTATCCCAACTGTAGGCCCCTTCCTCATCCCCTCCCAATTCTATCATTCCTCCCTCTTCTCCTTCCATGTCCCTCCCCAAGTCCACTGATAAGGAAGGTCCTCCTCCCATCTGAACCTAGCCTATCCGGTCTCATCAGGTGATGATTGCAGTGTCTTCCTCTGTGGCCAGGTAAGTCTGCTCTCCCATCAGGGGAAGGTGATCAAAGAGCCAGCCAATGAGTTCATTTCAGAGACAGCCCCTGTTCGCTTTACTAGGAAACACACTTGGACAATGAGCTTCCACGGACTATATCTGTGCAGGGGTTCTAGGTTACCTCCATACATGGACCTTGGTTGGAGTATCAGTCTCAGAAAAGGACCCTGGGCCCAGATATTTTCATTCTATTGCTCTCTTCTCTACCTCCTTCTTCTTTAGTAAGATTACCTGTACTCTGCCCAAAGTTTGGCTGTGAGTCTCAGCATGCGCTTTGCTACCATGCTGGGTAGAGTCTTTCAGAGTCCCTCTGTGGTAAGCTCCTGTCCTCTTCCTTGTTTTCTCCCTTTTCTGATATCCGTGACTTTTAACTTTCTGAGTAAGGATTGTTCATCTTATCCAGGGTCCTCCTTCTTGCTTAGCTTCCTGAGGTGTACAGATTTTAGTGTGTTTATCGTATATTATATGTCTAATAACGACTTATGAATGACTATATACCATGTGTGTCTTTCCACTTCTGTTTACTTCAAACAAGTTGATCTTTTCTAGTTCCTGTTATTTGCCTGCATATTTCATGATTTCCTTGTTTTTAATAGTTTTAATAGTATTCCATTGTGTAAATTTATCAGAATTTCTGTATGCATTCCTGTTTTGAGGGTCATCTGGGTTGTTTCCAGATTCTAGCTACTACCAATAAAGCTGCTATGAACATGTTTGAGCAAATGTCCTTGCATACTTGAGAATATTTTAGATATATGCTTAGAAGTGGTATAGCTGGATCTTGAAAGCTCCAGATTGATTTCCAAATGGGTTGTACAAGTTTACATTCCCACCAGCAATGGAAGAGGGTTCCCCTTTCTCTACATCCTCTGCTGCATGTGCTGTCACTTGAGTATTTTATCTTAGTCATTCTGATGGGTGTAAGGTGAAATCTCAGGCTCATTTTGAATTGCATTTCCTTGATGACTAAGGATGTTGTATATTTCTTTAAGTGTTTCTCTGCCGTTCAATATTCCTCTATTGAGAACTTTCTGTTTAGCTATATACCCCATTTTTAATTGGATTATTTGATTTGTTGCTTTTTAACTTCTTTAGTTTTTATATATTCTGTATATTAACCTTCTGTCAGACATAGGGTTGGTGAAGATCCTTTCCCAGTCTGTATGCTGTTGTTTTGCTCTGATGACAGGTATTTTGCTTTACAGAAGCTTTTCAGTTTCATAAGATCACATTTATTGATTGTTGATCTTAGAGCCTGTGCTGTTGGTGCTCTGTTCTGGAAGTTGTCTCCTATACCAATGAGTTCAAGGCTCTTAGCCACTTTTTCTTCTAACAGGTTGAGTGTTTCTGGTTTTATATTGAGGTCTTTGATCCACTTTAAATTTAGTTTTGGGCAGGGTGATAAATATGGAACTATTTGCATCTTTTTCTACATGTAGACATCCAGTTAGACCAGCACCATTTGTTGAAGATGCTATCTTTTTTCCATTGCATGGTATTGGTTTCTTTGTCAAACATCAAGTAATGTTGGGTGTGTTTATTTCTGGGGCTACTATTCAATTCCATTGACCCACCATTCTCTTTCTATGTCAGTACCATTCAGGTTTTTTTGTTTTTATTTTTGTTTGTTTTGTTTTTTACTGCAATTGCTCTGTAATGCAGCTTGAGATCAGTGATAGAGATATCTCCAGATGATGTTATTATACAGAATTGTTTTAGCAATTCTGGGTATTTTGTTTTTCCATATGAAATTTAGAATTATTCTTTCAAGTACTATAAAAAATTGTGTTGTTGTTTTCATGAGAATTTCATTGAATTTGTAGATCGCTTTTATCAGCATGGCCATTTTAACTATGTTAATCCTAACAATTCATGAGCATGGGAGAACTTTCCATCTTCTGAAATCTTCTTCAATTTCTTTCTTCAGAGAATTTAAGTTCTTTTTTCAAACAGGTCTTTTACTTTCATGGTTAGTGCCAAACCAAGGTACTTTATGTTATTTGTGGCTATTGTGAAGGGTATAGTTTCTCTAATTTCTTTCTCAGCCCTTTTGTCTTTCCTATACAGGAGGGCTAATGTTTTGTTGCTGTTGTTTGTTTTGTGTGTGTCTCTGTGTGTGTGTTTTAGTTAGTTTTGTATCCAGCCACCATTTTGCTGGAGGTGCTTATCAGCTGAAGGAATTAACTGGTAGAATTTTGGGGTTCACTTGTGTATATTATCATATCATGTGAGAACAGTGATACTTTGACTTTTTCCTTTCTGACTTGTATCCCCTTGATCTCCTTTAGTTGTCTTGTTGCTCTAGCTAGTATTTCAAGAACTATATTTGAAGAGATACAGAGAGAGTTTGCAGCCTTGCCTTGTCTGTGACTTTAGTGAGATTTAGTTTGATGTTGGCCATATGCTTGTTGTATATTGGCTTTACTATGTTTAGGTATGTGCCTTGTATCTCTGATCTCTCCAAGTGCCTTGTATCTCTGATCTCTCCAAGACATTAAACATTAATGGGTATTGGAATTTGTCAAATGCTTTTTTGGCATCTAAGGAGATGATCATGTGCTTATTTTTTCCCTCAGTTTATTTATATGCTAGATTATATTGATAGATTTCTGTATATTGAAAGTGGCCTGCATGCCCGGGATGAAGCCCACTTTTTCATGGATGATGATATCTTTTATGTGTTATTGGATTCTGTTTGTTAGTATTCTATTGAGTATTTTTGCATCAATGTTCAAAAGAGAGATAAGTCAGACATACTCATTCTTTTGTTAGGTCTTTGTGTGGTTTAGGTATCATGGAGACTGTGGCTTCATAGAATGAGTTTGGTAATATTCCTTCTGTTTCTAAGTTGTGGAGTAATTTGAAGGTCTTGCAGAATTCTGTGCTGAAACCATCTGGCCCTGGGCTTGTTTTGGAAGGGAGACTTTTGATTACTGCTTCTATTTCCTTGGGGGGGGGTATAGAAGTATTTAATCTATTTACCTGATCTTGATAAAATTTTGCTAAATGGAGTCTCTAAAGAAAATTGTTCATTTCATTTCAAATTGTGTCATATATGCTTTGGTAGTAAGACCTACTGATTTTTTTAGATTTCCTCACTGTCTGTCACTATGTCTCCCTTTTAGTTTCTGATTTTTCTGATTTGGCTAGTTTCTCTCTGCCTTTTATTTAGTTTGGCTAAGGGTTTGTCTAGCTTGTTAATTTTCTCAAAGAATCTTTTTTTCTTGTTTCATTGATTCTTTGAATTTTTCTTTGTTTCTAATTCCTTGATCTCAGCTCTGAATATGATTATTTCCAATTATCTACTCTCTTGGGTGTGTCTGCTTCTTTTTTTTCCCCCCTAGAGCCTTTAGGTGTGTCATTGAATTCCTTGAATGATATGTCTCAAACTTCTTTCTGGGGGCACTTAGTGCTATGAACTTTTTTCTTAACATGGCTTTCATTGTGTCCCATAAGTTTGGGAAACTTGTGCCTTCATTATCATTGAATTTTAGAAAGTGTCTAATTCTTTGTTATTTCTTCCTTGGTGTAACTGTCTTTGAGTAGAGAGTTGTTTAGTTTCCATGTGTATGTAGGCTTTTAATTATTTCTGTTTTTCTTGAAGTCTAGTTTTAGACCATGGTGGTTTGATAGGATACAGGGGAATATTTCGATCATCTTGTATCTGTTGAGGAGTGTTTTGTGCCCAACTATATGCTCATTTTTTTACAATGTTCCCTGAGGTGCTGAGAAAAAGGTTTATACTCTTTTGAGTTTAGGTGAAAAGTTCTGTATATATCTATTAGGTCCATTTTATTTCTCTACTTAGTTTCAGTCTAGATGGTCTGTCCCTCAGTGAGAGTGGAGTGTTGAAGTCTCCCACTATTAAGGAGTTGAGTTGATGTGTGATTTAAGTGTTATTATTGTTTTATTTGCATATGCAAGTGGTCTTGTATTTGGGACATAGACACTCATGATTGTCACATCCTGCTAGTGGATTTTTCCTTTGATGAGAATAAAGTGTCCCTCATCTTTTTTGATTAATTTTTGTTGAAAGTCTATTTCATTAGATATTAGGACAGCTACCCCAGCTTGTTTTCTGGGTCCATTTGTTTGAAAAGCATTTTTCCAGCCCTTTACTCTGAGGTAGTGTTTATCTTTGTTGCAGAGGTGTGTTTCTTGGACACAGCAGAGTGTTGGCTCCTGTTTCTGCAATGATTCTGTTAGTTTTTGTCTTTCTATTGTGGAGTTGATTCTGTTGACATTGATAGATAATAGTGACCAATGAATATTAATTCCTTTTATTGTGGATTTGTGGTGTTACTGTGTTTCTATGCTTGTTTACCTTTAATTTTTTGTTGTGAAGTTTTCTATATCCTGTGTTTCTTGGGTGTAGTTGGTTTCATTAAATTGGAGTTGTCTTCTAGTATCTTCTGTAGGCTGGGTTGCTGTGTAGATACTGCTTAAGATTAGATTTGTCATGGAATATTTTGTTTTTTCCATCTATGTTACTGGGTATAGTAATCTGTGTTGGCTTCTGTCGTCTCTTAGATTCTTCATGACATCTCCCCAGGCCTTTCTGGCTTTCATAGTTTCTTTTGAGAAGTCTGGTATAATTCTGCTAGGTCTACCTCTATATGTTACTTGGCCCTTTTCCCTTGCTACTTTTAATATTTTTCTTTGTTCTGTTGATTTACTGTTTTGACTGTTATGACATAAGGAGTTTCTATTCTTGTTGTCTATTTGGTGTTCTGTAGGCCTCTTGTATGTTAGTGGTCATCTCTTCCTTTAAGTAGAGAAATTTTTCTTCTTTGATTTTCTTGAAAATATATCCAGATCTTGAAGCCTTGAATCTTTTTTCCTCTATTCTTATTATTCTTAGATTTTGTCTTTTCATGTCGTCCTTGATTTCTTTAATGTTTTGTGTCAGGACCTTTTCTGATTTTATGCCTTTTTTGAGAGATGTATTGTTTTTTTCAACTGTGTCTACACCACCCCAGATTCTCTCCTCCATATCGGTAATGCTCCATGTCGGGTAATGCTTTCTTCTGTGGTTTCGGATCTCTTTGCTAGGTTATCCGTTTCAAGGAGTGTTTCTGTATGTGTTTTCTCTATTGATTATATTTTCGTTTTCATGTCTCACATCATTTCCTTCATCTGTTTTTATTTGGATTCCTGTGTGTCCATGATGGCCTCTATTTTTTACATTTGTTTCCTCTCTCTATGCCACTACTTGTGCCTCTCTATATACCTTTATTTGTTTGGCTGTATTTGCCTGTATTTCTTTGAGAGCTTTGTTCTTTTTCTCTTTGTGTGACTCTAATTACTGGATAAGCATAGATTTGAGATCATTTTCCTGTGCATCCAATGAATTAAAATATCTGTTGATTTTTGAGGTTGCTGATGAAGCCACTATGTCCTGATTTTTGTTGGATGTCTTCTTAAGTCTGCCTCTTGCCATCTGCTTATCTGTAACCTTTGTTGTTTGTTCCTGGAGCCTATACTGCAGACTGGGTCCATCTGTCTCTGGAGTATTTTTCAGGAATTTGAGAGAGGTCCACCAGTTTGAGAGTGGATATTGCAGTTTCAGCTCTAGTTAAGGGGGGAATGTCGCAGACACATGTGTGCAAATGCTGGAGTGTGTGTGGAAATGTTCCTTGAAGGATCGGATGCTAGAGCATGTAGGTGGGTGGGGCATAAGCTCAGCTGAGAGTGCTGGTACAGTCTGCTGGCACAATGTGTATGCCACATGTGGAGGTGCCCTGAATGCCTCAGTGGCCCACACACATGTCTCACTATTTTCCAGATAATCAGATACGTCTGGGTTTTACCATCTCGGCTCCAGGAATTGTTTGCTTGGACTATCTAAATATTTTTTAATTTATTTTTCCCTCTTACATTACAACCTGATTGCAATTTTTCCCCTCTCTATCCTTCTACCAGCCCTCCACTACTTCCCTTCCTCTCAAAACCTGCTCCACTTCTGTTTCCTTTCAGAAAATAGCAGGCCTGTCAGGCATATCTAAAGAAGACATCAGACCAAGATACAATAAAGCTAAAAACACATCTTCATATGAACTCTGCATGAAGTAATTCAGTAAGAATAGGTTAGCAAGAGCAGACAAGAGTCAGAAATACCCAACTTCCCACTGTTAGGAGTCCTACAAAATCACCAAGCTACACTACCTTAACATACATGTAGAAGACATAGGTCAAACTCATATAGACCTTCTGATTGTCACTTCAGTTTCTATGAGCCCCTATGAGGCCTGCTTAGTTGATTCTGTGGGCTGTCTTCTTGTGGTAACCTCGACTTCTCTGGCTTCTTCAATCCTTCCTCCTCCACTTGCTTGCGGTTCCCCAAGCTATGCATAAAGTTTTGGCTGTGGATCTATGCATCTGCTCCCATCAGTTGCTGGATGAAGCCTCTCTGATGAAGACTGAGCTAGGTACTGATCTATTAGTAGAGTGGAATATCATTGGAAATAATTTAATTATTTTTCTTTTCCCAGTCATGTTTGAGTCTATCCTAGGTCTCTCTCAGGGCTATTAGAGTCTCTAGTTCCTGGACACCCAGGCAGTATAGGACATGGACTCTCTATTGTGGCCTTGTGGTAGAAGCCTCAAGTTGGATCAGTCATTGGTTTGCCACTTCCACAAGTGATGTATCACCTTATACCATCATATCTTGTAGGTAGGACAGTGTAGGTTGAAGTTTTTGAGGATGGGTTGGTGTCCCATTCCCACCACTGGAACCCTTGCATGGAAATCTTGCTTGGAACCCTTGCCTGGTTATAGAAAATGGCTAGTTCAGACTCTGTATTGCATATTGCTAAGAGTCTATGATAGGGTCATGCTTATAGATTCCAGGAAGTTTCAAGTGCAATAAGTTTCCACAGTGCTCTCAAATGCCCCCAAGTTTCAGTTGTCTATCCCAGAATGCTCTCCCTTTATTCTTCCCTGTCCCTTACCTGATCCCTCCTGTTCCCACTCTTACCCACCCCCCAGTATATACCAGACAATGATGGTAATAGTTGGAAGAGTGACATATTTTTTCATAATTAAAAATTTATGTATTATTATTATGATAGCTTTGCATCCATTTTGAATGAGTTTATTTTTTTCTCATATTGGAAGCACAGTTTAGTCACTCTTGACATAGAGCCCAATTCTCTATGTTTTCCAATTATTTGATCTGTAACATCTGGATATTTGCTTTATATAATAAATCTCTATAACATCCTTTATACATAATTCTGGACACACTGTTTAATTCACTCTATTGACTCCACAGCTCTCATGGACTGCTTACCTTCCACAGGAATCACATATCAATAACCATGTGACTCCACACAACTCATGAATTATTGTTCTCAGACTAGTTACACTCTAAATTGAGTCATTTGAGTTGGAGGGGGAAAGTGAATATAACCAAAATGTATTTCATGGAATTCTCAAAAAATAATACAAATATTTTTAAAAACACATAAGGGAGCAGCTTTACCAGGCCACAGAGGAGGACAATGCAGCCAGTCCTAATGAGACCTGATAAGTTAGGGTCAGATGGAAAGGAAGGAGGTCCTCCCCTATCAGTGGATTTGGAGAGGGGCATGGGAGGAGATGAAGAAGGGAGGGTGGGACTGGGATGGAATGAAGGAGGAGGCCACAGCTGGGATACAAAGTGAATAAACTGTAATTAATACAAAAAATAAAAATTTAATTTAAAAAATAAGCACATCTTGTTCTTAATTTTCAGAAATTATTTTGATTGAATATTATTAGAATTATTACATATATTATCAACATTAAATTCAATTTGCAGATCAAGAGTCCACTAAAATATGGCATACTTTTAATTACTAATATCCACTTTTATTCTGAAATACACCATTGTCTCAGTAGCAAATTATCCATCCTCCTGAATTCCTTTGCATTTTGGCATTAACAGTGTTCTCTCTCTATGAATTTCCTTTGTTCTTTGTTTATCTGACAATCCCTACTCATCCCTTTAGGTACAAGTTAAACCCTGGCAATGCACAGTTAATTAATTTCTAAATTAATTTTGTTTCTGTAACTCCTCCGTATATCTTTGTGACTATTATTCTCTAGAATAATCATATGTTTAAATTCATAATGAGCTTCCCTTTTGCAGGTTTTTGAAACAAATATTATATGATTTCCCAGTATCTTTCTCCTTCCATCATATATTCACTACAAGACAATTGCTATTCCTACACAGTAAACCATATGAGTACTTAATTTGTCATAAGTTATAAAATGTACAACAGAAACAATTTATTATAATTAACAAAGGAAATAATATCAGATTATGTAATTCTCACTTCTTTTAAATACAAAAATCTTATGTATTTACTAAAGTTATTACAAAAAGCATCACTGTGCTTTAAGAATGATAGCACATTTCTCTTCAATTTGCACACATGAAAATTTACAGGTAATATGAAATTTGTGACACACACAAAAAAACTAAAACCGTGATATAAAAGTAAGTCAAATAATGCTTTGATCTCACAATTGAACTTTGAAAACCAATGAGCAAATACAACTCATGGGCATTTGTATTTATCTAATGCCCATTCTGGTGGACTCTGAATTACGAAGCATCCAGAATCTCACAAATCTAAATTCCAGTGAAAAATAATTGTAGAGAGGCATTTCAATTCTATTCCTCTCTCAGAAAGTACATGATTGTGTCAAGGAGGAACCAAGGCCACTCATTCCTCACTTTAAGAGGAATCCAGGAGTTAGGTAATTCAATATTATTTCATTCATTAAATAGAATATGCATTAATAATTTATTGTTTATTTATCCATGTGTTTATTTATTGCAATGATGGGAATGGAATCCAAGACTTTAAGGATTCTAGATAAACACTTTAAGCTTAATCTTAGTACTTTATTTTGAATTTTGATTCTTCTTGTCTTTATGATTAATTTACAGATGGTCTGTAACCAAACTCTTTATACTGACAAAATTCTGGTTACAGTTTCTCTTCGATGCAGATGTCTGACCTTAGTAAAATTATCCCGAGGCTTTTATTCCATAATTAGAATAGCATTTATTTGCTAAGAATAGTTCTTTATACTGAAGGATGATATGATATATGGATGTGAAGCTAAAAACTGAATTTATATGTAGATGTCATTATAAAGTTTAATTAGCTGACCACAGAAAAGGACAAAGGAAAGAAAGAAAGCAGAATTCAGAGTCTTCTTCAAACCAGCCCCGAAGCTGAAAATTTCTGTTGATTTTAGGTATCACAGATTTTAACTAGATATTTTTATTCAAAACAGAAATTACCTGAGTTGATTGGAACTTATAATGTATTCACAGGCTATTTATCAGCCCTCCATCTTCTAATGATAATGACTCTTAACACCTAGGCTTTGGATTACATATGACTGACTTTGGAGAAGTCTTACCATACAGAGTATAGAGAACCGTTAGGATAACATACAGTGCAGTAAAAAGAGTGAGCTGCCCACAGATTATTTGTTGATGATTCCAATAATTTACATGGAGAAGAGTCATGTATCCAATGACCAAAGTGTTCCCCTTGGAAGGCATCAGTACCAGCAATGGGAAACACTAATAATACAGAAACGAAAGGAGAAAGTGATAGATTGAGTTCCAAAGTGGTAGTACCATTTTACATTCCCACCAGCAATGGAGAAGGGTTCCCCTTTCTCCACATCCTCTCCACCATGTGTTGTCACTTGAGTTTTTGAATTTAGCCATTCTGATGGGTGTAAGGTGAAATCTCAGGGTCGTTTTGATTTGCATTTCCCTGATGACTAAGGTCGCTGAACATTTCTTTAAGTGTTTCTCTGCCATTCAATGTTCCTCTATTGAGAATTGTATGTTTAGCTCTGTAGCCCATGACAGTTCAGTGTCCAAGTGGGTTCCATAGTAAAGGGAACAGGGACTGTCTCTGACAAGAACTGATTGGCCTGCTCTTTGATCACTTCCTCCTGAGGAGGGAACAGCCTTACCAGGCCACAAAGGAAGACAATGCAGCCACTCCTGATGAGACCTGATAGACTACGATCAGAAGGAAGGAGAGGAGGACCTCCCTTATAAGTGTACTAAGGGAAGGACATGGGTGGAGAAGGTGGAGGGAGGGTGGGATTGAGAGGGGAGGAGCTACAGGTGGAATACAAAGTAAATAAACTGTAATTAATAAAAATAAAAATATTTTTTAAAAATGAAAGGAAATTAAAATCCATGTATCACCCCCTCACTCCTTTCCATCCTCAATGGAACTCACAAAGTAGAAATAAAAAGGTCAAAATTAAGATGGGTAAGTGGTATTAAAGAAAATATTCAAATTAGTCATTTTTATATAAGATGAAGTACTACATAATCAGAGAAATATCAGATTTGTATGAGGTTGTTTTTTTTTTTACACAAAATAATTTTACTCTCCCAAACTCTGTGTGAAGATAAGTAACTCCATTTCCCATTTAGTTAATAAATTCTCCTTCACCTGCTTCCCCTTGAACTAAATGTCTCATATCGACAACATTGTCTGGGGATTCATAAGTGGCTCTCACTCCAGAGGATGAAAATTCTCTTCCTGGCTCCTGCTGTTGTGTTTTCATTTGCTTTTGAGGTGAACCCTATTTCAAAAAGGCTGTACTGACTTTTCTTGAGTATCCTCTTCCAAGCATTTTCAATTCTTGAGTCTAGGTGGGAAGATAAACATTATCACAGTTTTGATTCTTAAGAAGAATTCTCAAAAAATCAGTCAAAAATAACCATTTCAAGAAGATTTAAAACAGGGCTTTATAATTTCTGGAACATGGGTTATCCTAAAGACTGTGTTCTGATAAGGCATAGTTTTTGCATTTCTCAAAGGCTTTCTTAACTGCTGCCTCCAGTTATAACTGTCGCCAATAAAGGGATGACACAAGCGTGAAAAATTTCTTAGAGAAAGTACGAAATGTTTTGTTTTATTTTATTTTTATTGAAAATAGGTTCTTCTCTCATAAAATACCTTGCAACCACATTTCCTATCTGCCTACTCCACCTAGCTACCCCAATCCACCCCTCTCCTGCAGACCCCTTCTCATTGTTTCCTCTTCAGAAAAGAGCATGCTCTGAGACAAACAGGACAAAACAAGATACAGTAAGACAAGGCAATGGTCCTCATAACAGAGCCGAACAAAGCAACATAACACTAGAAAAAGAGAGGACCTAGACCCCTTGTTAGAGGAAGCCCATATACTGCTCAGTTTCTAAGTGGGTTCCCTAGTAATAGGAATAGGGACTGTCTCTGACATGAACTCAATGGCTGGCTTTTTTTTATCACCTCCCCCCCAACACCCAGAGGAGTGCAGCCTTACCAGACCACGTAGGAAGACATTGCAGCCAGTCCTGATGAGACCTGATAGGCTAGGGTCAGAGGGAAAGGGAGGAGGATCTCCCCTACCAGAAGACTAGGGTATAGGAGGAAGAAAAGGAGGGTGGATGGGACTGGGAGGAGATGAGGGAGGGAGCTGCAGTGTGGATAAAGTGTCAATACATTGAAAGAAAGAAAGAGAGAGAGAGACAGAGAAAAAGGAAGGAAGGAAGGAAAGAAAGGAAGGAAGGAAGACAAAGAAAGAAAGAAAGAAAGAAAGAAAGAAAAGAAAGAAAGAAAGAAAGAAAGAAAGAAAGAAAGAAAGAAAGAAAGAAAGAAAGAAAGAAAGAAAGAAAGAAAAAGAATCTCAACTCAATGTTTGGCAACAGAGTCGGAGAAATATCCACTCTCATTGTTTGGAGTTTCACAAGATAACTAAGCTAACAGCCTTAATGGACATACAGAGGACCTGATCCATGCAGGCCCCTTGCTTACCACTGCAGTCTCTGAGCCTTTCTTAGTTAATTTGGTGGGCCATGTTTTCCTGGTGCTCTCCATTGCCTCTGATTCCTACACTATTTCCTTCACTTTTTTAAGGGATTCCCCAATGGAGACCTCCAATTTAGACTCGTTCTCTGCTTAATATTTGACTATAGGTCTGTGCACCTACTCTGCTCTGTTGTTGGAGAAAGTCTGTCTAACGCCAACTAGACAAAACCCCAATCATTAGGTTGCAGAATATCATTAGAAATCACTTCACTGTCTTTGTTTGTTTGTTTTGTTGTTTTTTGTTGTTGTTGTTCTATCTAGGTCTTTGGTATATCCAGTTTCTGGTTGCTGGCCATCCAGGCATTGTTGGGGATGGCCTCCTTCTCTTGGGTTGGGCCTGAAGTTGGTTGGAAACTCATATGTTTTGTGTTGGCACAGGCCCAGACACTGGGAATTAACAGAATGGCAAAGTGAAAATCTACTTTGAATGTAATCATTACAAAATTTTCCATGTAACTCGAAATTTTAAACAATTTGAATTCATTTATCTAGAATATATTTCTTTTAAAATTTTATTCATTTTATTTATTTATTTATTTATTTATTTATGATTTATTTATTTGAATTTATTCACTTTGTATCCCAGCTGTTCCCCCATCCCTCATCTCCTCCAAATTCTATCCTCTCTCTCTCTTCTCCTCTAGTCCACTGATAGGGGAGGAACCCCTCCCCATAAATCTGACACTAGCCTATCAGGTTTCATCAGGAGGGGTCAGGAGCTCCACAAGGAGAGCAACAGAACAAAGAAGTCTGGGAACAGGAGTCTTTTACGAGACTGATATTCCAACCAAGGACTATGCATGGAGAAAACCTACAACCCCTGCTCAAGCATATGTCATGGCATCTCAGTATCCAAGTGGGTTCCCTAGTAAAGGGAACAGGGACTGTCTCTGACATGAACTCAGTGGCTGGCTCTTTGATCACCTCCCCTTGTGGGGGAGGGGACTTACCAGGCTATAGAAGAAGATAATGCATCCAGTCCTCTATATATTTATGATGTTCAAAATTAGTCTTTTATATGGTTTCAACTATTTAGTATATTTAGAACAAGCTTTTGTGTATTTTATTTTATGGAAGTATTTTTTTATTTTCTGTAAATGAATGTTTTTATTGTTCTTTCTGTAGTATACAGTATCTTCTATATGGTTCACAGTTTGTTGAATGCCTGTTAAATTCTACACATCACTTAGTAGTAGTAGTAGTGGTAGTAATAGTAGTAGTAGTAATTGTAGTAGTATTAAACAATTTATTTACTTTGTATTCTGGTGTTTAAAAGTAGGAGATATCAAATTTGCTATGTATTTGGTGCACTTGGAAATCTACTCAAAGCAATATTGAATCTTGGCATTTCAGAAAGTTTGCTGCAAACCCATGAGAGTACAACAAAAAGAAATTCACTATTTTTAGATCTTAGAAAATCACTCTTAAAAGTGACTTTATTTAATGAAATATATTATTTTGAACTCCCTTTCGTTCTATGGCACCGAGTTTATTTTTGGTTGAAGTTGCTATAGAAATATCGCTCAAGCTAGATAGAAAGGTTGTTGGGCTTTGCTTTTCTTTTTTTTTTTCTGTGTAAAACTAGAGCATGAAGCACACAGGGGTGGGGCAGCCATTGTTCGTCATCCTACTATTGCCTTTTGAAGTTTGCTCTCTGGAAATGACTGAAGGTAGCCGAATTAGTTTTATATTTTGAAATTCTTCTGGGAATAGTGGGTTGCCCTGTGTGAACATCTTTATCTCCAAAAAACACCCCATAATGAGTATAATAAAGATAAAAGGACTTTCTTCTATTTCCAATGCCAACTCCTGTACTTACATTATTATATTTACTACTCACAAGGTCTCTATGAATCAGGAGCTTATAACTTTGCCATTGGTCAAAATTTGACCTCATGGTCAGAAAACTTCTTACAGATTTTAATCCAAGGGCAGAGAGGAAGGGAAAGATTGGAGTCCTATAAATCAGCCCAGCCTTCTACTCAGGCTCAAGGCATTTCACACACAGAAAGGCATCTTGTCTGCTGTGACACAGAGGGATTGTGAACTTCTGTCTCAACATCTCTGAAGACAGGATGGCAATGTAGTTTGAAGGGGGTATTGCTAGCTACTCAAATAAAAGGAAAATATTTCAAGTCTGTGATAGAATAAGTGCCTTATCTAACTACTATAAGGCACTTATAAAATAGTTATAAAATAGTCTTTTTTTCTTTTTTTAAATTATTGTCATTTGTTACAATTTATTCAATTTGTGTCCCTGTTGTGGCACACTCCCTCTTCTTCTCTCAAACCATCCTCCCTCCCTCTTCTACCTCTATGCCCCTCCCTTAATCCACTAATAGAGGAGGCCCTCCCTCCTTTTATTTGACTCTAACCTATCAGGTCTCATCAGGACTGGTTGCATTGTCTTCGTCTGTGGCTTGGCAAGGCTGCACACTCAGGGGAAATTGATGAGAAAGCCTGCCACTGCGTTCATGCCAGAGAAAGCCCCTGCTCCCCTTACTAGGACCACACTTGGGGACTGAGTGTATGGCATACTTCTGGATTTTAGGTCCTCTCTATGCATTGTCTTTGATTGGGGGAAACAACCTAGATGTCCCTCAACAGAGGAATGGATACAGAAATTGTGGTACATTCACACGATGGAATACTACTCAGCTATTAAAAACAAGGAAGTCATGAAATGTGCAAGCAAATGGTGGGGACTAGAAAAGATCATCTTTAGTGAGATAAGCCAGAAGCAGAAAGACACACATGGTATTTACTCACTCATAAGTGAATATTAGCCACATAATATAGGATAAACATACTAAACTTTATATTCCTAAACAAGCTAAATAACAAGACCCTAGAGAAGATTCTCTGAGGGTCCTGAAGAGAATATTCTTCTTATTTACTGTTAAATGCACATAAAAAACAAAATCAATAAAAAATAAAGCAATGGATATTGTGGAGTTGTTTTACACTTGCAACCAAGGAAACTTCCTCTTCCTTCCTTCTGATTATCTCTCTCTGTCTCTGTCAGTGTGTGTGTGTGTGTGTGTGTTTGTGGTCTGCCTTCCTGTATCCTTCATCTCTGCATAGGTATTAAGTTGGAATAAAGAAAATTATGTGGAAGATATGACTATAATGACTTAACTGTGGCTAGAACATACTGAATAAATTTACCCTTTTGAATTTTTTCCTTTTTTATCCCCCAAAGATCTTTACAATAAGCTTCATTTGAAATAAAGCCTGAAAGCAAAACAGGATGAAAATATCCACAATGTTCTTGTGATTATTAATTTACTTTCTAAGCCAATAGCCAATCATACATAAAAGGCCATTCAAAGACACCCACAGGCAACTTTTTACATTACTTTTGAAATATTCAGTGATTGCTATGAAAATAAAACATCTATACATTTCAAAGGATTGCATTAATGACTCCAGGGTAACATTTATTAAACCTTTATTTCTCCCTTTAGAATATTTAGAAACCTGTAGATTAGTCACATTCATCTCTGGAATATGCCTAGCTATGCAGTGATCCAATCTCCTCAATTTAGTCCATTAAAGAGATTTAAAACTCATTATAATTCTTTGAATATTTAACTTTCTATAGCTTGTCATATATTGTATCTCTATAAATATTGTTTTTATATAACATACAGCAATTTTCACAAATGTGAAGATTTATTCCAGCGCTTTCAACCTTAGTTATGCATACTTCCCATGTGTTCTACACAATATTTTCTTGTCAGATGTCTCTTTTACAGGGTACTACTGGACATCATTCCCCACAGTATAAAAATATTCGCTAACTTTTTCTAACATTTATTATAATTTTACTTAAAATGTAACATGAAAAAAACAGTAATCATGAAAAATCATAACAAAACATCTAATTTATGTTTATTTTACTTATTCATTATTTCTCCAACATATACAAAAACATGCATCTGAACACACACCTTCCAAGACACATTTCTCTTCTTAGATTAGAAGTTAGTAGAAGCAATAAACCAAATGTATTTCAGTTCTAATATGTAGGTTCACACAAATGATAACATTACCTCCTTGAACTAAGCAGAATTTATTCTATAATCAATGGAGTTATTTAAAAACATGTATATAGACCATTTATATTTTAGCTCATCAGCTTTATCCCTGGCATGGTCAATAATAGGTTGTACTATCCTACATTACATTAATTTTTATATAATAGTGAAAATTATTTTGAAATATTCAATAGTTCTTTTAGTAGGGAATAAATACTCAATCCAAACCACAGGTTTTCTTTGCTTAGTTTTATTTTTAGTCTTCATTATAGGTAATAAAATTTGTTCAAAATGTTTTTGAAAGTTGAGCATGGTAGCACATGCATTTAATTCCAGCACTTATAAGGCAGAGACATGTGGATCTCTGTTCTAGCCCAACCTGGCCTACAAAGCAAGTTCCAAGATAGCCAGAGCTATATACAGAAAAAAAAAAGTTTTGAAAACAAATGGAATTATATTCAAAGTACAGTGGAAATTACACAGATATTTAATTTCATTTTGATTCCTTTTAATCTGCAGTTAATAGAATGAAATGAGTTTAAGTGAGCCTTGGTTATATCTCAAAGCTAAGTGCTAGAATTTCAAGATTGATAGGCCTTTAGAAGGTAGGGGTGGAGCTCAGTCTTCATGTGGGTTCCCTAGTAATGGAAGCTAGGGACTGTTTGACATGGACTCTGCTGGCAGCTTTTGTATCACTTCCCCCTGGTGGGGCTGCCTCAGCCAGACCACAGAGGAAAAGGATTCTCTCAGTCCTCATGTGACTTGATGTGCTCAGGAGGGTTTCTGAGGAATAGCAGAGGGAACACAGGGGGAAGAGGGAGGGAAGGTGCTATGATTTGGATAAAAATCAAAAAGTTTGTTTATGTGTCTCACTACCTGCTTTGATAGACTGCTGGGGTCTTTCAGAGGCCCACTGCGGTGGGCACCTGTCCTGTTTCCTGTTTTCTCCTTCCAATGTCCATCCTGTTTGCCTTTCTGAGTGAGGATTGATCATCTTACCCAGTGTCCTCCTTCTAGATCAGTTTCTGTAGATGTACAAATTTTTGTAGGTTTATACTATTTTATATGTCTAATTTCCACTTAAAAGTGAGTATATACTGTGTGTGTCTTTCTGTTTCTGGGATACCTCACTCAGGATGACCTTTTCTAGTTCCCACCATTTGCCTGCAAATTTCGTGATTTCCTTGTTTTTAATTGCTGAGTAGTATTCTACTGTGTAAAAGTACCACAATTTCTGTATCCATTCCTCCATTGAGAGACATCTGGGTTGTTTCCCAGTTTTGGTTATTACGAATAAAGCTCCTATGAACATAGTTGAGCAAATGTCTTTATTGTGTACTTGAGCATATTTTGGATATATGCCTAGGAGTGGTCTAGCTGGATCTAGAGAAAGCACTATTCCTAACTGTCTGATAAAGCGCCAGATTGAGACTCATAAACAAACTTTTGGGCAGAGTGCAGGGAATCTTAGGAAAGAAGGGGGAGATAGTAAGACTTGGAGAGGACAGGAACTCCACGAGGAGAACAACAGAACCAAAATGTCTGGGCACAGGGGTCTTTTCTGAGACTGATACTCCAACCAAAGACCATTCATGGATATAACTTAGAACCCTGCTCAGATATAGCCCACAGCAGCTCAGTATCCAAGTGGAATCCCTAGTAAGGGGAACAGAGACTGTCTCTGACATGAACTCAGTGGCTAGCTCTGGTCACCTCCCTCTAATGCAGGAGCAGCCTTGCCAGGCCACAAAGCGAGACAATGCAGCCACTCCTCATGAGACCTGATAAATTAGGATCAGAGGGAAGGGGAGGAGAACCTCCCCTATCTGTGGAATTGGAGAGGGGCATAGGTGGAGATGAGGGAGGGAAGGAAGGTGGGGTTGGGAGCGTATGAGGGAGGGGGCTAGAGCTGGGATACAAAGTGAATAAACTGTAATTAATATAAACAGTAAAAATTAATTAAATATTAAAGATTTCCATGTTTTTAATTGCTGCGTAGTATTCCATTGTGTAAATGTACTATAATTTCTGTATCCATTCCTCAGTTGAGGGGCATCTGGGTTGTTTCCAGATTCTGGTTCTTATGAACATGGTTGAGCAAATGTTCTTGTTGTATACTTGAGCATGTTTTGGATGTATGCCTAGGAGTGGCATAGCTAGATCTTGATGAAGCCCTATTTCTAATTGTCTGAGAAAGTGCCAAATTGCTTATCAAAGTGGTTGTACAAATTTACATTCCCACAGGCAAGGAAAGTGGGTTTCCCTTTCTTCACATCCTCTCCAGCATGTGTTGACACTTGAGTTTTTGATCTTAGACATTCTGATGGGTGTAAGTTGAAATCCCAGGGCTGTTTGGATTTGCCTATCCTTAGGGTCAGACTGAAGGGAAGGAAAACCTCCCCTATCTGTGGACTTGGGCAGGGGCATGGGAGGAGAAGAGGTAGGGTAGGGGTGTTGGGAGGGGATGAGAGAGGGGGCTACAGCTAGGATACAAAATGAACAAATTGTAATACATATAAAAATACGTTAAAAAAGAAAGAAAGAAAGAAAGATAGAAAGAAAGAAAGAGAGGAAAGAAAGAAGTCTTCTCCTCCAAAGGAATAACATTTGAAGGTAAGAATGCAGAGAGAAAGCTAGGTCATAAAGGCACAAATTCATCATTGCAATTAGTACTCTTAAAACATGATTTTATTGGATTAGTTGCCCCGTTTTATCATGTGAGGGTATAAGAAGTCATTGTTTGTGACCTAGGAAAGGAGTCCTGACAATTCCCAAGGTGCTAGTGGCTCTAACTTGGATTACCAGCACCTAGAACTGAAAAATGATTTCTAAGGTTGAAAACCTACCAGTTTATAATTGTTTTTAAAGGAACTCAAAAGGATATGGTAATTAAGAGCTTTTGTTCTAAACAGTAAATAAAATTCAATTAATTCAACAAAGCACATATGTTATTTGGAAATTATTGACTTAAAACAATTGAATGTTTTTACTTAAAAGATATTACAGTTGTTACAATTTTGTTTTTTGCCAATCATTTCCTTTGCTCCTTGTTTATACTTAGAATAACAGTCATTCTAAGTCAATGAAAATTGAAAATAGGTGACTTTATAACTACCTGAAAGAATAGTACATGTCTCAGTCATAGCATAGTCATTCATGTCTCTGGCAGGAATACTGTTTGCTGTCATAAACGTGTGACAAGAGATGTTCAAATAAAGATTTTCTTGGCCACTGGTTTAAACTCTGGCTCAATGGATTTTGAGCAATGACATCTAGCTACCATTTTTACACTGAATATGAAGATAATACAAAGGAAAGCAGATTTTAGACATGAAATTCCTGGTAACATGGATCCAGAAAAACTGAATGAAAATTTGGTGCAAATATAGGGGTCATTTTCCAATGTCTATCATTCCTGTCTTCAACTTTATGCTTTTTCACCATTTTTGGCTACTCTACTCCATACCATTTTGGTGGAATTGATTATAAATGGAGTTTGAAGAATGTGTCATGATTGTACCATGATGTCACTAATTACAACCATATTCTGCAACCATTCCTGATTGTCTTGCAATTGTTATGTATTAAAATCATAAGTCAATAGGAAGAAAGAATTCCCTACTCCCCAGTGATTGACTAAAGAACCGAAGAATATTTTTAACTTGGGTTAATAATATTTGAATTTAGAATTTGATAAAGTTATCGTTTTCGCTTAAGAATTCAGGAAGAGCTAAGTTTACTTGCCCTGGGGCTATTTCAGATCTGGTCCCAGCCAGTGATGCAGTGGAAATACAAGCCATACTGAGAAGCAGCATGAGCTGCTGATTGATGGCACATGCTTTGTTTGGACTCAGAGTGAACACAATTATGTATCAAATTTCACTTGGCAAACTTTCTTGGCTTGTCAGAGATGCATCTTATTTGAGATTTCCCCCCAAAATCATTCTGCTTACTACTCTATAACTAAAGTTGTTGTAACCAACCTGTGGTGTCTCCAAAGCCAGAGTGGAATTAGGGGCCTGATTTTACTACCAGGATACCCTGTACTATATTAGAGGGTCTGCTTTCTGCTACTGCTCTACAGCCTAGACCTGTGGACCCTCATTGTAAAGTAAATTATATCTTAGGAAACCAGTGTCACCTTTTACATCTTTTAATTTTATATTGCTTGTGCCATAGATTTCTAGTAGTGGAAATACTAATTTTACTGTAGTTTTTGGTATGTATCTATTGGTAATTCAATATTTTGTAAGGCATTTTATATATGTACTGGTTTTACCATGATCTGGATATGGAAGCTATCCAAGGTTTTGAAATAAAAAGAAAAAAAATATTAAAAACCCAAGCCTGAGTAAGTATGGCCTACTCTGTGAGACCTTGCCTAAGTGTTGCCAATGCCAGGTGCTCCTAACTAAGGGCCCTTGACACAGGTTTCCCTCAGCTGTTTTCTGCTACATTTTCTGTTACCTTTTTGTGCTCATACCCTCAATTTCTAGAGAACCTCTTATTATGCATACTGTGTTCCACACCCTTAGTTTTAATTCAGCCATTCAGCAGTTGCCAGTTGAAATTTTGGTGATATTCTGGTGGAGGTGAGGTCAAACACAAGTCCTACTTACCTACACTGTTCTTGAATGTACTAGAATGGATCCTCTGTGTTTCACAGCTTCTTACTTTCTGGAAAAAAGATCATAGATGACCACATTTCTACTCTACATGGTTCCTCATTTTCTGGTACCCTCAGTTTTTAGAATGCTTGGAATGTTAGTTTAGAGGTTTTGCTGTCTTGTCTATCCAGGCTTATGTTGCACTCTTTCCCTGACATAAATCATCCCATTTGTGAGCCCAAAAGCAGTACTCTTCTTATTCGTATCCAATAATTCATGTTTTGTTTACATAGAACCCATTCAGAGCTCTACATCCACTCATGTTTGGACTTAACTGGTTAACACTGAAATGACAGGAATAGGAGATATTCCTCACTGGTTGGTTTTTGCCGGTTGGGGTCTGAGTTTTATATAACAACCACTTTGGCGCAAAGTCATTACTAGTTTGGTAGTTTCCTTAAATTAGGGGAAAGATTGAAAATAAAATTCAGCTTATCAATGTGAAGCATAGAGCTATTGCACGTATTTTGACACATAATGAACATCAACTTTATGATAAAGTGTATACATAGGAAACAATGACAAAAATGTCACAGAGAAAGCCAGAATTCCAATCAGTCTATACTCAAAGGCTGCTGTTAATGGACTTAATTAATAACCTAATAATTCAATAAGCCAATAAGTTTCTGCAAAAGCTATCAGTTTGATATCTCCTATTTTGATGCCAAAATATTTAAATGGACATAATTTTCTGTTCCCTGGGTTTTCGTGTTAACCACCCCCCCCCCAAATAATGTCCTTTAAATTGTTTAATAAAAGTTGGGCTAAATTTTGTCACATGGAAGCAAAAAAATAGAGAACACAGGAAGCACTAGTTTTGGTCTTTATCGATAATCATAAATCTTCAGACAAGATCATTTGTGTATGAATTTAGATATTTTATAGATAGATAATGAAAGAAATGGTAGGTATAAGGATGAATGGATGGGTAAATATGTAGATGATAATAGATGATAGGTAAATAGATGATAGACAAATAGAAAGATAAATGATAGAAAAATTTTAAGAACAAGACATATTAACTATGTTTTCTTTTTGCTTTTTTAATAAGTAAGGGTTATTTTTATATAATATAAGAAGTCATTCTTTGAATTAAATACAGTGTTCTAAGAGATTTTCTTTTTTTCTAACAATATGCTTTTTTAATTTTTATTTTGATTAATTACAGTTTATTGACTTTGTATCCCCCCTGTACCTCCCTCCCTCTTGCCCTCCCAAACCCACCCTCCCTCTTCCCCACCATGTCCCTCTCCCAGGTCACTGATAAGGGAGGTCCTCCTTCCCTTCCCTCTGATCCTACTGTATCAGATCTCATGAGGAGTGGCTGCATTGTTTTCTTCTGTGGCCTGGCAAGGCTGCTCTCCCCTCAGGGGGAGGTGATCAAGGAGCAGGTCAATCACTTCCTGTCAGAGACAGTCCCTGTCCCATTACTATGGAGCCCACTTGGATACTGACCTGGATAGGCTACCTCTGTACAGGGGCTCCAGACCATCTCCATGAGTGGTCCTTGGCTGGAGTATCAGTTCCAGAAAAGATCCTTTTGCCCAGAGTTTTTGGAGCTGTTGCTGTCCTTGTAGAGCTCCTGTCCTCTCCAGGTCTTACTATCTTCCACTTTTTTCATAAGATTGCCTGCACTCTGCCCAAAGTTTGGCTAGGAGTTTCAGCCTCTGCCTCGAAACTCTGCAGTGTAGAGCCTTTCAGAGGCCCTCTGTGGTAGGCTCCTGTCCTGTTCCCTGTTTTCTCCCTCCTCCGATGTCCATTCCCTTTGCTTTTCTGCATGGGGATTGAGCATCTTAGCCAGAATCCTCTTTCCTGATTAGCTTCCTGAGGTGTACAGATTTTAGTATCTTTATCCTATATTACATGTCTAATATTCACTTATGAGTGAGTATGAGATTTTTAATGTTCTTTAAAGCAGTATAATTTTTCATTTTAAGTTGAACAAGATTTTTAATTTGAACCTCAGAGTATTCATCTAATTAACTCACATGAAAAACATAACAAAACATGTGTCTTTAATGTGCAGAGACTAAACTAAAGGCTCCCACATGAATAGATATTTTCATCAAGAACATGACGTCCTGCTGCTCTCCAAAACTAAAACAAATATCTGAACATGAACTTCCAAATATCTTGAGATATGTGCTGCCTAGCAGAGCCCTGCCCAGACTGGCTTACACAGCAACAAGAATTTCTAGAACACATGGGGAGAATTGAGGTGGGAGGTGAGAGGGCACATCTCTTTGTCAAGCTGGAGGCCTGCAACAGGGTAGGCTCCAGGGAGGATATGGGTGTGACTCTAGCTGAGACCCCTAACAGGGAGGAACAGCTAGGAAGTGACCTCACCCTAGCCAGGCATGACTAGTGGAAGGAGGGGAACAAAACCCACCAATAAAACCTTTGATCCTAAAATTACCCTGCCTACAAGAAGTGTAGGGAGGGAATCCAGCAGAGGTGAGCTTAGTACATGATCCAAGCCTCATTATCTCTCATCCTGAGGAGGACTGGAGACATTGGAGGATCTCTCAGCTCAGAGAACTTTCTGCCTGCTCTGCATCTGCCTGATGCACCTGGGTCAGAAACAATGAGCTCAGCAGAGACAGTGAACCCAACAGACATGAGTTCTATGCAGAACTAAAACCCCGTTTTCCCCCATCCCAAGTGTTGTTGTAGAGGTACTCTAACAGCTTTCAGTTAAGATGTCTTTCTGTTTGCTTCCCAGCTGCCTGGCCCACCTGGGACATAGCCAATGAACCCAGCCAAGGGAACACCAGGCCAGTGAACACCAGAGACAACCATATGGCTAGAGGCCAGCATAAGAAAACAAACAACATTGTGTAAAAGTACCACAATTTCTGTATCCATTCCTCAACTGAGGGACATCTGGGTTGTTTCCAGGTTCTGGCTATTACAAATAAAGCAGCCACGAACATACTATTCAGCAATTAAAAAGGAGGAAATCATGAAATTCGCAGGCAAATGGTGGGA
>CM053752.1:50749189-50777585 GCA_028658305.1 Pachyuromys duprasi
CTAGATCCCAGGGGAGGATTTTGCAGCCAGCCCTGAGGAGACAGGATGAGTTGGGATTGGATGGAAGGGAAGGAGGTCCTCCCCTGTTGGTGGACTTGGAGGGGGCGGGGAAGAAGGAGATGAGGGAGGGAGTGGGAGGGTAGGAGGGAATGGGGGAGGGGGCTACACCTGGGATTCAAAGTACCTAACCTGTGATTGAGATAAAAATAAATAAATTAAAAAAAAAAAAGAAAACAAACAACAAAACTCAGGGCCATGTGACATTACTAGAAACCAGTGGTTCTACCACAGCAAGCCCTGAAGTTAATATAACACCCAAAGCACAAGAAAAAGCTGAAGTTATAAAAACGATAGAGTCATTAAAGGAAGAAACTAAATATCTCAAAGTAGCATGGGAAATTACATTCAAAAAGATGAAAAAGTATAAAAAACCCCTTAAAAATATATCAATACAGTAAACTACAATCAAACAGAAGGAAAGGAATAAGACCCAAAAATGGAGCTACAAGAGATAAAACACACACACAATCTGTGACAATACTGAAGATGGAAAACCTAGGGAAGAGGACAGGAACTACCCCCAATGGACTAAGAGATGGAAGAGAGGCATCCCCAATGGACTAAGAGATGGAAGAGAGAATCCCAAGGGTAGAAGACACAAATAAAGAAATCGATGTATCATTCAAAGAAAATGTTAAATCTAAAAAGCTTCTGACACAGAACATCCAAGAAGCCTGAGACACTGTGAAAGACCAAACCTAAGAATAATAGGAGTAGAAGACTCCCAGATCCAAGGAAAGAAAATATTTTTTAACAAAGTTATGGAGGAAATCTTCCCCAACCTAAAGAGAGGCCTATAAACATACAAGAAGCTTACATAATACCAAATACACTGGCCCAGAAAAAAAAACATCCCACCACATAACAATCAAAATATTAAATGTGCATAACAAAGAGAGAATATTAAAAGCTGCAAGGAAAAAAGGCCAAGTCACATATAAAGCAAACCTAACAGAATTACACCTGACTTATAAAAAGAATTTTAAAAGCCAGAAGGGCCTGAACAGGTATCTTACAGACATTAGGAAACCACAGATATCAGCCCCAACTACTATACCCAGCAAAACTTTTATTCATCATGGAGGAAGAAAACTAGATATTCTATGAAAAAGGCAAATTTAAACAATACCGACCCACAATGCCAATTAAACAGAAGATACTAGAAGTAAAAATCCAACCCAAGAAGGCTTACTATATCCATGAAAACAGGCAATAACCTCACATCAGCAAATTCAAAGGAAAATAATCACACACATTCCACCACCACCAATATCAAAATATCATGAAGTAAAAACTGGTCATTAACATCTCTCAACATCAATGGTATCAACTCCCTAGTAAAAAAACATCGTTTAACAGAATGGATACAAAAACAGGACCCGTCTTTATGCTGCATACAGGAAACACATCTCAGCAATAAAGATAGACATTACCTCATAGTAAAGAGCAGGAAAAATGTTTTCTAAGTAAACAAACACAAGAAACAAGCTGGAGTAGACATTCTAGTATTGAAGAAAATACACTTTCAACTAAAATTAATCAAAAGAGATAGAGAAGGACACTTCATAGTCATCAAAAGGGAAATCCACTAATACATCATATCAGTTCTGAACATCTATGCCCCAAATACAAGGGAATTTTCATTCATAAAAGAAGAAGGAAGCTAGAGAACAGAAGGAAGCAAACACACCAAAGGGGAGTAGACTACAAAAAGTAAACAAACTCAGGACTAAATATCAATAAACTGGAAACAAAGTGATATGTACAAAGAATCAATGAAACCAAGAGCTGGTTCTTAAAAAAAATAAACAAGATAGACAAGCCCTTAGCCAAACTAACTAAAAGGCAAAGGGAGAGTATCCAAATTAACAAAATAGAAACAAAAAGGGGGACATAACAACAGATATTAAGGAAATCCAAAAAACCATTAGGTTTTACCTCAAAACCCTATATTCCACAAAATTGAGGAATCTAAAGGAAATGAATGATTTTCTGGATATATTTCACCTGCCAAACCTATATCAGTATCACATAAACAATTTAAATAGTCCTAAACCCCTAAGGAAATAGAGAGTCATCAAGAGTCTCTCAATCAAAACAAAGCCCAAGTCCAGATGGTTTTATTGCAGAGTTCTACCAGATATTGAAAAAAGAATTAATAGCAATACTCTGCAAACTATTTCACAAAACAGAAACTGTCGGAACATTGCCAAACTCTTTCTATGAAGCCACAGTCACTCTGATACACAAACCATCCAGAGACTCAACAAAGAAAGAGAATTTCAGACCAGTTTCACTCATGGACATCAATGGAAAAATACTCAATAAACCACTTGAAAACTGAATCAAAAAATACATCAAATGTATCATCTAACTTGATCAAGTAGGCTTCATTCCAGGGATACAGGGGTGGTTCAACATATGAAAATACATCGGTGTATTCCACCATATAAATAAATGCAGGAAAAAATCACGTAATCATCTCAGTAGATGGAGAAAAAGACTTTGACAAAGTCCAACACTCCTTCATGTTTAAAGTCTTGAGAGATCAGGGATACAAGGCGCATACATAAACACAATGAAGGTAATATATAGCAAGTAAATGGCCAACATCAAGTTAAATGGAGAGAAACTTAAAGCAATCCCACTAAAATCAGATACAAGGCAAGGCTGCTCACTTTCTCCATATCTCTTCAACACAGTGCTTGAAGTTCTAGCTAGATCAATAAGACAAGTAAAGGAGATCAAGGACATTCAAATCAGGAAAGAAGTCAAAATATTGATATTTGCAGATGATATGATAGTGTATGTAAGAGACCCCCAAAATTCTACCAGAGAATGCCTACAGCTGATTATATATATAAAAAAACCTTCAGCAAAGTGGTTAGATACAAGATAAATTTAAAAATAATCAATAGCCCTCCTGTACATAAACGACAAACAGGCTGAGACAAAAATTAGGGCAACTACATACTTCACAATAGGCACAAATATTATAAAGTACAGCGGTGTAACTCTAACCAAGCAAGTGAAAGACATGTATGACAAGAACTTCAAGTCTCTGAAGAAAGAAATTGAAAGATACCAGAACATGGAAAGACTTCCCATGGTCTTGGATAAGTAGGATTAACATAGTAAAAATGGCAGTCTTACCAAAGGCAATCTACAGATTCAATGGAATCCCCATCAAAAGACCAACAAAGTTCTTTACAGACCTTTAAAGAACAATTTTAAACTTCGCATGGAAAAAACAAACAAACAAACAAACAAACCCAGAATAGCTAAAACAATCCTATACAACCAAAAACTTCTGGAGTTATCTCCATCCCTGACTTCAAGGTATACTACAATACTACAAAGCAATAGTAATAAAAACTGTGTGGTATTGACAAAGCAATAGACTGATTGATCAATGGAATCAAATTGAAGACCAAGAAATAAACCAACAAATATATGGTCACTTGACTTTTGACAAAGGAGCCAAAATCATACAATGGAAAAAAGAGCATCTTCAACAAATAGTGCTGGTCTAACTAGATGTCTACATGTAGAAAAATGCAAATAAATCCATACTTACCACCCTGCACAAAACTCAAGTTCAAGTGGATCAAAGATATCAATATAATACCAGATACACTGAATTGATTAGAAGAGAAAATGAGAAGAACCTCAAACTCATTGGCACAGGAGACAACCTCCTGACTAAGATCAGTAATTAATAAATGGGACCACTTGAAACTGAAAAGCTAATGTAAGGCAAAGGACATTGTCAATAGAACAAAAAGACAATATACAGACTGGGAAAGGATCTTCACCAATCCTACATAGGATAAAGGGCTCATAGTCAAAGAACATAATGAACACAATAAATCAAACACCAATAAACAAAATAAACCAATAAAAAATGGGGCATTGAACTAAACAGAATTCTCAACACAGGAATCTGGAAAGGCAGACAAGCCATTTAAAGAAATGCTCAACTTCCTTAGTCACCAAGAAAAGGTAAATCAAAACAACTTTGAGATTCCATCTCACACCCATCAGAATGCCTAAGATGAACAATTCAAGTGACAGCATATGCTGGCAAGGGTGTGGAGGAAGGGAAACCTTCTTCCAATGTTAGGAGTGTAAACTTGTACCATCACTATGGAAATCAATCTGGTGGTTTCTTAGAAAATTGGGAGAACTTTACCTCAGGACTCAGCTGGGTCCTACACATCCCTGTAACCTTGTTTCAGGGATTAGCATTTCACATTACTGTTACTTGGAAAGCACTGTAATTATATATACTTTAGTTCTATCTAATGAATAATATTGAAACAAGTTGTGGAGCTTAACACAACATAAAAATGGGGGACACTATTTTCCATGCAAAAATCACAGTATCTAAAACATTCTTTTTTCTTTTCTAGAGCCATGATTCTCACATTAACAATTGGTTCATATAACAGCCATACAAGCAGTGAGCTGAGTTGTGGATACATACTCTGAACTCAGGGTATGTGAATATTTTATAATGGAAATAAACTTGCTTATTCCCTACTCTGGACTACACTGCCACATTTTTATTTTACTGTGTAAATAAGCATGCCCCTTTCTCTAGGAGATATCATCAGTGCTTTCTTCTAACATATACAAATATTCTTAAAAAGACCTACTGTAATAAAAAGATGATAGGTAACAAAATTTAGACAATAGTAATATTATCTTAAAAAGTGAAGATATATTGAAGATTTGTCACACAGATTTTTAAATATCTAAATACATTATTCTGTAAAAAAGTAATTAAGCTAAAATGAGCTGAATAAAACTTACCTGCTTTTAGCAGCCCATTGAAATAAAGTTTTAAAGAACTTTGTGCTATTTTAGTAAGCATTTATTTCTCTTCTATTTAGCTGATGTTTTGACAGTTAATTTTTTTCACTGAAGTACAAACTCTACATGACAAGATTTAGGAATTGCAGACATTCACTTTATACATTGTAGGACAAAGGCTGAAAATACTTAGGAATAGGTAAAATTAGAGATTCAGAGCAATTCCTTTTGAACAAATGATCTAAAATGACAAATGCAGAATGAGTTATTTTTCCTTTATTACTCAGTATTACAAAACAGTCTGAAAGTGAACTCTGTACCTATTAGGAAAATTGGATTGTTACATATCATTATTTCTCATTTTAACTGCAATCAAATCTGGGAATATTTTTTCTTTGCCTGAATTGAACTCATGAGAATTAGAATCCTCTACAACAATGGTTCTCAACCTTCTGAATTCTGTGACTCTAACCTTTTTAAATAATTTCTCATGTAGTG
Source organism: Pachyuromys duprasi (assembly GCA_028658305.1). Lineage (NCBI taxonomy): Eukaryota > Metazoa > Chordata > Mammalia > Rodentia > Muridae > Pachyuromys > Pachyuromys duprasi. Next base: position 50,754,563 of record CM053752.1, read on the forward strand.
GTGACCATCAACCAACTAAATTATTTTGTTGCCACTTCATAATTGTAATGTTGCTACTGTTATGAATCATAACATCAATATCTGATATGCAGGATATATGATATGTAACCAGTGTGGGGGTCACAATCCACAGGTTGAGAACTGCTGCTCTACAAGTTGAAAGCTAAAACGTTTTAATGGATTTGAAATTCAGTTGACTGGATATTGTACATACAGAATAAAACACAATTCTAAAAACAAAAAAAAATGACAAAAAAAGGTCAGCAAAGCCATCATGATGTGACCACTGGTACCACAGCAAGTATTCAGGAGGCATGTTCCATAGGAGGCATGTCATGCCTGGTACTGTATAGCTGTTCAAAATCCAATGATTTGAGGTAGCTTAGGAGACAACCAGGGGAGAACTTTCTTTCCTTTCCTTTCCTTTCCTTTTCTTTTCTTTTCTTTTCTTTTCTTTTTCTTTTCTTTTCTTTTCTTTTCTTTCTTTCTTTCTTTCTTTCTTTTTGGCTAAATGATCATAAGGTCAAAATTCACTCTAGATATTTATGTTCATTGTTACCCATTGGTTTGTTCTGCTCTCAGTTATGGTATGAAATGAGCCTTCTTATAGCAAGTAAAGAGAAAAAAGGGGTGAAGGTCACTAGAGTGGTTTAAAATGAGATAGTGGTGGGTTTGATAAAACAGTGTACACTGTATGCAGGTATGAGACTTTTAAATAATAAAACGCTATTTTAGAAATCATAAAAATTATTTATATACCTTTTAGATATATTAGAATAACATTATAGTGACTTAAAATGTTATGTGTAATTTGGTAGAATATGACAATGGACTAAAATCCTTTAAAATTATGTCAAGTATAATCGTATCAAATGGAAACATTTTTAAGTAAGTAAAAGAAAAAAAAAACAAGCAAGTTTACCAACATTTAGTAGTTAGCTAGGTTTCCATTATCAGGAATGGAAGAAGGAAGGGAAGATTACCAGAAAGAGATGATCAAAAATTTGCTTTGAGATTGTGTCTCTTAGTAACATCAGAAGCTCTACTCATTAATTTTCATCAGTGTGACTGCCCAAATGTGAGGTAAACAAAGATGAAAGCAACAATCACATAAAATGGGATGGAGAGAAACCCAAAAGACCTCAACCCTATAGGAAAAAGTATGATGCTTAAGGAAAGCTGGGAACAGGAGAGGTGCTCCTTCCCATGGAAAAGTACACTAATTGTCCAGTGTGAAATGGTCAGCCTTGAAAACATATGTACAAGTAATATTATACAGACTGGATGGGCTTTCTTTAGGAGGGCATATAGTATACATATCTGTATGTAATACCAATTAGTTAATAAAAAGAATATTATTTTGAAGCAGTATATGTGAGTGTTTAAAAGTAGGGAAAAGAAAAAATGTTGTAATTATTATCTCAGAAATAAAAAAGAAAACAACCAACTTAGTAAACATCAAAATGGATTTAAGAAGCAAAGTATGTGACAACCACAATAGAAAAGAGCCTCAAGTGCAGCTAAAATGTTAAGGATATACATTATTTTCTCATTTTTATTCTGGAAATGTGTCTTATTTGTTAATATTATGTACTTCAGACAAAAGAATTAAGCTCTCCAAATAAGAATTTATGACTGCAAAAGAGTAACAAAATATTTTTGACAGTAGTATTAAAGAGATTTGAACTAATATAGCAAATGTGAGGATGATTGGAGCCTTCACTTCTCATGTAAATATCTGTAGTCAAGTATAGTTTTAAAAATGAAGCCATTATCTTCAGGAATTTATAATCAAGATGAGAAATAAAACATGTATAGAAAAAAAATCTAACAGTACACTACTAGTTGGCACATTTTTATTTATTTCTTGGAAATTATAGTTCTGACTTTAAGGTTCCTGTTTGTATGTCTACTTCCATTGCCAGAATATAAACTTTCTAAATGCAGCCTGTTTATTTGACGTTCTTTTATCAAAACAATGCCAGGCCACAGAGGAAGACAATACAGCCAGTCCGGATGAGATCTGATAGGCTAGGGTCAGATAGAAGGGGAGGAAGTCCTCCCCTATCAGTGGACTAGGGGACGGGCATAGGGGGAGAAGAGGGAGTGTGGGTGGGACTGGGAGGAAATGAAGAACAGGGCCACACCCAGGATACAAAGTGAATAAATTATAATAAATAATTAAAAGCGAAAGCAATGTAGCCAACCTTAGTAATATACCTTATACTTCCCATTTAACCAGCTTTTACAATATATGTTAAATGTATCATTTTGTTCTTAAGTATGTACTCTTCTATTCCCTTCACCTAGCATTATATATGTGTATATGTATGCATGTATGTATGTATGCATGCATGCATATACATACAAGTATCAAGATGTGGTAAACATTTTTTGAAAGGAACCTATCGTTTAAATGCCACCATAAACACAACAAAGTCCCATAATGTTAACATTAAAACACAACAAAGTCCATTAATGTTAACATTTATGGATATAGGTTGATAACATCTGATTTTGGTTTTGAGTGTTAGTCTGGGTCAGTTGGGTCAGTAAAGTCCTTCCCTTGTGAAAGTGTGTAAAAGTATTCTTCATTCTTTCCTGTGCCCTCTTTTTTATGTCATTATTTGAATATATAGTAAAGCCTTTTGATAAGGACAGACAGGATTTATGGACATCAATACCAGATATACACAACAGAAAAGCAACATGGACAGGTTACAGATGCAAAACATGTATAGATCAAAGACACTAGGAGAAAAGAAAAGTGGATGATTCAAATTTCTGCTTGCTTTTCATTAAACTACTCCAAAACAAATACCTATTTGTTTCTCAATATGCTATATACATAAGCCAAGTACAAAGAAATGAGTTTCCATGATTTATATGCCTTCAGAATTAATTGCACATATTTCCCCCCCAATACATGTCATCAATATCATATTGGTGCCATAAAAATGAACATAATGAGAGATTTATATCATGGAAACTAAAACAAGCTACAGAAGTTTTCTTCTGCCATTTTCCTTTGAGAGCAAGACTTCACACATTTATGAGTGAAACACAGGTTATAAGCCACAGAATCATGTCCCCCAAATTGCCCTCTGATGGCTGAACAACCTCATCTTGCATGAAGTCATTGACAATTATAGTGCTATTAATTTTGTCAATGTTCTTTGTGTCTGAAACTATTTTTTACATTTTAGACTTTAATTATAAGTTATATGTACTCAAGTCAACTCTAAAATCAAATCTTACTTGATGAGAAAATGTTCAGAATAATTTATTAAGTCCTCATTTTCAAATATTTCTAAATTGCAAGAATAAGGGATGCCTTCAGGGTATGCTTATAAAGATAAGGCAGTTTGGTTTTAGAATACCAAGGAGACATACAGCAGTATCATCAATATTGCTTATCTCACTCTAATTAGCTTCCACTTGTTCACTTCCTCATTTTATTCTGCTCTAAATTCCTCTCTGTATCTTCCACATTTCCCCCTCAATCAGATTCACTCTTTAAATCTCATTTAGTTAGAGGTCTCTATTTTTTCACTCTCTGTCCTTGTGATTTCACTAAAGCACTCTACTTTGATTCTTTGCTTCACTCATTTTTTAGTTTACTCTTATTAATGGTTAGGAACAATGGCTATTTTGCCTACCTGACATAATAATCTGACTAATCAAAATGGACTTATTTTGAGACAAGGTCTTGAGCCCAGGCTGACCTGTAGTGACCTTCATAGTCAAGGGTGAGCTTAAACTTTTGCTTGCCCACACGTCCTAAATGCTAGACTTACAGGTATGTTTCACCATACTTGGTTTTTACACATAACTGTCATCAGACTCAGGGATTTGTGCATGCTAGGCAAACACTTTACCAAATGCACTATATCATCATCCTCTTAAAATGGCTAATTATTGATTTTATAACATTTCTAAAATTCAAATTACAAATACTTTATTGCAAAAAAAATGTGATTATTTCAGGATATATTGGTTCACTCACTGGTTTCTTTGAGACATCAATTACATGTAAGATAAATCCTTTTGTGTTAGTTACTTGGTGTCCACTTTACACAAACAAAATTCACCTGGGATGAGGAAACCCCAACTGAGAAATTACCTTCATCATATTAGACTGTAAGTATGACTATAGGTCATTCTTTTGATTGCTAGTTATGTGGGGTCGACCAGTCACTGTACCCAATGTTATTCCTGAGCAGGTGGTATTGAATGTATGTATAAGACAGGCAGCTGAGCAAGCAAGGGAGAACAAGCCAGTAAGCACTGTTCATCCATGATCTCTAACTGATTTTCTGCATCTAGGTTCCTTCCCTGGATTCATGTCTTGTCTCTGTCAGAGATGTGTAATTATAATTGAAGCCAAATAAAACTTTTCCTCCTCAAATTAGTATTGGCCATAGTGTTTATCTCTTCATCCTGAAGCAAAAAGTGGAATTACAGAGTGCAATATTGCTGTGATGGACTGGACCATATGTTTTGTAGAAATTCTTGAAAGAATTTAGAAATATGACTGAAAGGAAGTTTAATGTTCAGAATTTACTGGGGTGTTACAGATAAAGTGATTTTGAGAGGTGTAAATGGATTATGCCTTATTTATAAAGTTTTAGAGGAAATAGTATGATATTTTTTATTAAGGATAAACTATTTCCACTTATCTGGTGCTGAGTAGTAAGTTGAGGTTAACAAAGGAGTGTCACCACCGGAGTGAACCTATACTTTATTCAGACTATCAGTAATGAAAAATTTTCAGTGATTAATAAGAGACAGTAAATATTGAGACAAAATATTAGAAAGTATTTCCTCAGGATATACACACAAGAGCTATGGTCTGGGAGGGAAGATGGGAAAGGCTACATTTCAAACTGATATCTGCACTTGTTTATGTGTAATAGTATCTTTCCCATATGATATTGGTTTTGAAGGCATAACATATGTATGGAGAAAAATCAAGGCTTTGTAATTTGTGACAAGTTTGAAGCCCTAGAAGAAAGTCTAGGATGATATAGTTGAAGGTATAGCCTTATTTATAGTAGAGTCAATAAAATTGAAGTCAACATGGAAGAAGGCAGTACAGGCAACATGAAGTTATATCTGATTTCCTAAAGAGAGAATGCAGAAGACAGTATTGATAAATATGTAGCCTTATTTGCAGTAGAGATCCAAGAGAGAATCTGATCCTCGGCAATAGGAGAGTCCAGGAGATGATCACAGGATGTTGAAGATGTGGTACCAATGGGTAACCACCAAGGACAGTGGCAGCTGTAGTGGAGTTGACCTGAACCTATAAAAACAGTTGTGTGTTCTGTGGTTACCAAAGCCAGAGAAGTGAGGCTACCCACATTCTTTAGGTCTAGACTTACCAGTGAGTTCCTGACCTCAGACACTGAGCCATTTAGAATGTAAGAATATAGTTTGCTTTGATGTAATTGCAAGTGCAGTGTTTCCTCTTGGAAGACTGTTGAATATAAGTAGTTTCTAGTTTACATGAGCTTTCACAGATAAGAGACTTTGCATGTTCTAAAAGGACTTTAAATTTTTATATATACTGTGGGATATTTAAAGTTAAACCGTGTGTTATCCCACCCATATGTAAAGACCTACAGGAAACTCAAATAATGGTAAGAGTGGAAGAAATGTTTTCTCCAGTGATGAGACTCCAATTGATTATACAATACCAAGTGGCCAATCCTAAAATCATTTACATACAATTAATATTAAATAGATTGAACAGGCTATATTTATGTAGTAAAACATGTATGCAACAATCACAAAAATACTGGTGTGGTGGTATATGTCTTTAATCCCAGCACTCAAGGAGGTAGAGGAAGGTGGATAGCTGTGAGTTCAAGGAGAGCTTGGAATACAAAACAAGTCTAGGACAGCCAAGGCTACATAGAAAAACCTGTCTTGAAAAAAACAAAACAAAATTACAGAAAAAGAGGCCATTGATTCAAGAAGGAGTAAGGATGGGTATTGAAAGGTGAAAGTAAAAGAGGAAAATAATGTAATTATATTTTAATTTTCAAGCAATAAATAAATGTGTATTATGGTTTATATTATTATGTTAATTTGGAGGGGAAATTAACTAATTAATCATGAGGCATTGATGTATTAAGTTGAAAAAGTTGACAATGCTCCTACAAGATGTAGCGCTTAACAAGAATTAAGAAAAGGAAAAAAAATTTTTTTTCGAAATGATCAAAGAGTTCTCCTTATTTGTTTATTTTCTCTAAAGGGAACTCCTTGTTCATTGATAATCACCTTCTTATTTTTATTTTGGTTTATTTGTTTGTTTTGTTTGTTTGTTTTTTTAGATTATATGTATTTGTATTTCATATGGACATACAACAAACACATTAACAAAAACAAAACAAAACAAACAAACAAAAAACAATAAAATCTGCTGGTGGGAAGCAGAGGGTCCAGGTTGTAGAGATTTAAAAGAAAACAAGCCATGAAGGTTTTCATTAAAATATCTCCAGAAAACCTCTAAGGCATACATTTCTTTTTTTAAAAAAATTTTTAATTATACTTTATTCACCTTGTATCCCCCCCATAGAGAACTCTCTCCTCCCCTCCCAATCCCAGCTTCCCTCCTCCTTCTCCACATATGCACTTCCCCAAGTCTGCTGATAGGGGTGGTCTTCCTCTCCTTCCTTCTGATCCTAGTCTATCAGCTCTCATCAGGAGTGGTTTCATTATCTTCCTCTGTGGCCTAATCATCTTTTTTATATTAAATTTTATTTTTATATTAATCACAGGTTATTAACTTTGTCTCCCAGCCATAGCCCCTCCCTCATTCTCTCCCAACCCACCCTCCTTTCCTCATCTCCTCCCTGCCCCTTTCGAAGTCCACTGATAGGGGATGTCCTCCTTCCCTTCCATCTGACCCTAGCTTATCAGATATCTTCAGGACTGGCTGCAATGTCCTCCTCTGTGGCCTAGGAAAGCTGTTCCTCCCTCAAGGTTGGGGGTGGGTGGGTGGGTAAAGAAGCCAGTCATTGAGTACATGTCAGAAATAGTTCCTGTTCCCCTTGCTAGGGTACCCACTTGGTTACTGAGCTACAATTGGCTACATCCGAGCAGGGGCTCTAGGTTATATCCATACATGGTCCTTGATTGGAGAAACAGTCTCATAAAGGACCCTCATGCCCTATATATTTTGTCCTTGTGGAGCTCCTGTCCTCTCCTGGTCATATTAACTCCCCCTTTTATCATATGATTCCCTGCACTCAGCCAAGAGTTAGGTTGTGAGTCTCTGAATCTGCTTTGATGCACTGCTAGGTAGAGTCTTTCAGAGGCCCTCTGCAGTAGGCTCCTGTCCTGTTACTTGTTTTCTCCTACTTCCTATGTCGATCCCATTTGTCTTTCAAAGTGAGGATTGATCATCTTACTCAGGCTCCTCTTTCTTGTTTATCTACTTTAGGTACACATATTTTAGTGTATTTATCCTATCTTATATGTCTATATCAGTGAGTATATACCATGTGTGTCTTTCTGCTTTTGGGATACTTCACTCGGGATGATCTTTTCTAGGTCCCACCATTTGCCTGAAATTTTCATGGTTTCCTTGTTTTCAATTGCTAAGTTGTATTCCATTGTGTAAAATTACCACAATTTCTGTATCCATTCCTCCATTGATGGGCATCTGGGTTGTTTCCAGGTTCTGGCTATTACGAATAAAGTTGCTACAAACATGGTTGAGAAAATGTCCTTCTTGTGTACCTGAGCATCTTTTGAACATATGCCTAGGTATGGTATAGGTGGATCTTGAGGAAGTACTATTCATAATTGTCTGAGAAAGTGCCAGATTGATTTCCAAGGTGGTTGTACATGTTTACATTCCCACCAGCAATGGAAGAGGGTTCCCAATTCTTAACAACCTCTCCAGCATATGTTGTCACTTGAGTTTTTAACCTTTACCATTCTGATGGGTGTAAGGTGAAATCTCAGGGTATACTCTTTTAGTTTGGGCGAAAATACATGTAGACATCTATTAAGTCCATTTTAATTAGGGCCTCTGTAAGTGTCTTTATTTCCCTATTTGGCTTCTGTCTAGATGATTTGTCCTTTGGTGAGAGTGGGGTGTTAAAGTCTCCCACTATTAAGGTGTTGGGATCGATGTGTGATTTAAGCTTTAATAATGTTTCCTTTATGAATGTAGGTGCTCTTGTATTTGGGGCATAGATGTTCAGAATTGTGATGTCCTCTTGGTGGATTTTTCCTTTGATGAGAATGTAGTGCCCCTCCTCATCTTTTTTTGATTAATTTTGGTTGAAAGTCTATTTTATTAGATATTAGGATAGCTACCTCAGCTTGTTTTCTGGGTCCATTTGCTTAAAAAAACATTTTTCTAGCCCTTTACTCTGAGGTGGTGTTTATTTTTGTTGCAGAGTTATATTTCTTGGATGCAGCAGAATGTTGGATCCTGTTTTCTCACCCATTCTTTTTCAGTATGTGTCTTTTTATTGGAGAGTTGAATACATTGATGTTGATAGATAATAGTGACTAATGAACGTTAGTTTCTTTTATTGTTGAGTTGGTGGTCTTATTCTGATTCATTGCTTGTTTTCTTTTAATTTTTAAGGGGCATTATCTGTATCCTATGTTTTCTTAAGTATAGTTGTTTTCATTGGGTTCGAGTTTTCCTTCTAGTACCTTCCGTAGGGCTGGCTTACTGTGCAGAAATTGCTTAAATTTAGTTTTATCATGGAATATTTTGTTTTCTCCATCTATATTGATTGAAAGTTTTGCTGGATATACTAGTCTGGGATGGCATCTGTGGTCCTTAAAGTCTGAATGACATCTGCCCTGGCCCTTCTGGCTTTCATAGTTTCTAATTAGAAGTCTGGTGTGATTCTTATACGTCTGCCTTTATATGTTCTTTGGCCTTTTTTCCCTTGCTTCTTTTAATGTCTTTTCTTTGTTCTCTATATTTACTGTTTCGACAATGATGTGACATGAGGATTTTCTTTTTTGTTGTAGTCTGTTTGATGTTCTGTAGGACTCTTGTATGTTTATGGACATCTATTTCTTAGTTAGTTAGGGAAATTTTCTTCTATGATTTTTTTACACTTTTTTATTTTTAAATATTAGTTACAGTTTATTATCTTTATATACCAGCTGTATCCTGCTCCCTCATTTTCTCCCAATCCCACCCTCCCTCATCTGCTCCCTGACTCTTTCCAAGTCTACTAATAGGGGAGGACCAGCTGCCCTTTTATCTGACTATGGTTTATCAGGTATCTTCAGGACTGGCTGCAAAGTCTTCTGTGACCTGGCAGAGTTGCTCCTTCCTGAGGGAGAGGGAAGATCAAAGATCCCACTATTGAGTTCACGTCAAAGATAGTCCCTGTTCACCTTAGTAGGCTACCCACTTGGATACTGAGCTACCAAGGGCTATGTCCGAGCAGAGGTTCTAGGTTATATCCATACATGGTCCTTTGTTGGAGAAACAGTCTCATAAAAGACCCCTGTGCCCAGATATATTTGGTCCTTATGGAGCTCCTGTCCACTCCAGGTCTTACTAACTCCCCCTTCTTTCATATGATTCCTGCACTCTGCCAAAGGTTTGGTTATGGGTCTTAATATCTGCTTTGATAGACTGCTAGGCAGAGTCTTTCAGAGGCCCTTTGTGGTAGGCTCCTGTTCTGTTGCTTGTTTTCTCCTACATCCAATATCCATCCCACTTGTCTTTCTAAGTGAGGATTGATCATCTTACCCGGGGCCCTCTTTCTTGTTTATCTTCTTTATGTGTATTGATTTCAGTATGTTTATCCTCTTATAGGTCTATATGAGTGAGTATATACCATGTGTGTCTTTCCACTTTTGGGATACCTCTCAGGATGATCATTTCTAGGTCGTACCCTTTGCCTGCAAATTTCATGATTTCCTTGTTTTTAATTGCTGAGTAGTATTCCATTGTGTAAAAGTACCACGATTTCTGTATCCATTTCTCAACTGGGGGACATCTGGGTTGTTTCCAGATTCTGGCTATTACAAATAAAGCTGCTATAAACATGATTGAACAAATGTCCATGTTGTGTACGTGAGGAACTTTTGGATATATGCCCAGGAGTGGTATAGCTGGATCTTGAGGAAGCACTATTCCAAATTGTCTGAGAAAGCACCAGATTGATTTACAAAGTGGTTTTCCAAGTTTGTATTCCCACCAGCAATGGAGGAGAGATCCCTTTTCTCCACAACCTCTCCAGTATGTGCTGTCACTTGAGTTTTTTAATCTTAGCCATTCTGATGGGTGTTAGGTGAAATCTCAGGGTTGTTTTCATTTGCATCCCTCTGATGGCTAAGGACATTGAGCATTTCTTTAAGTATTTCTCTGCCATTCTGTAATCTTCTACTGAGAATTCTTTTAGCTCTGAACCTCAATTTTTAATTGGGTTGCTTGATTTATTGCTTTTTATCTTCTTTAGTTCTTTATATATTCTACATTTAATCCCTTCATCAGATATAGGGTTGGAGAAGGTCATTTCCCAGTCTGTAGACTGTTGTTTTGTTCTGATAATAGTATCTTTTCTTTACAGATGCTTTTCAGTTTCATGACGTCCCATTTATTAATTGTTAATCTTAGAGCCTGTGCTGTTGGTGTTCTGTTCAGGAAGTTGTCACCTAAGCCAATGAGTTCTAGACTCTTCTCTATTTTTCTTCTCACCGATTTAGTGTGTCTGGTTTTATGGTTGGGTCTTTGATCCACTTGCACTTTAGTTTTGTGCAGGGTGATAAATATGGATCCAATTTCATTTTTCTGCGTCCAGTTGGTCCAGCACCATTTGTTGAAGATGCTGTCTTTTTTCCATTGGATAGATTTGGCTTCTTTATAAAAAATCTAGTACCCATAGGTGTGTGGTTTTATTTCTGGGTCTTCTATTCAGTTCCATTGATCCACTATCTGTTTCTATGCCAATACCATGCGGTTTTTATTAGTATTGCTCTGTAGTACAGCTTGAGATCAGGGATGAAGATGTCTTCAGATGATCTGTTGTTGTACAGGATCGTTTTAGAGATTCTGGGTATTTGTTTCTCCATATGAAGTTGATAATTTTTCTCTCAAGGTCTATAAATAATTGTGGTGATATTTTGGTAAGAATTGCACTGATGATTCATGATTTTTATAGATTTTGATCATGGCCAAGATAAACTCAAAAGAGTTTATGTTATTCCTTTTTGATCAGTCAAATTTGTATGTATAATATTCATTTTCATAATTGTCACTTTCTCTTTAAATATGTCCACATTGTCTTCTGTAATCTTTAGTGTGTGGATATTAGGATTTTATGCAGCATCTCAGCAGTTTATATCAGGGCAAAACTAATGTCTCTGCTCAATTTGAATATTCTTGACTCTCCTTGGGCCTCTGCTGACTGTCACTCTTTGAGGAATGTGAGGGGCTGGAACCCAATCAGAAGGAGCAGTTGTCCAAAGTGACTGGTATGAGGCAAGCCAGAGGAACACGGGAGAGCAACTAAGAAAAAAGGTGACTAAAGATGCTTACCACCCATGATACACATAAGGCTTATTTTTGTGTCGGTATGGTTCATGTTTTCTTCTCCTTCTTCTTCTTCTTCTTTTTCTTCTAGGTTTTATTTAAATGAAATAATTTTCTCTTCCTGTCTGGCTTATTTTGATTGTTTAACGTCCCTCCTGTGTTGTCTCTGCATCTCATCCTCAAGTCTGCTTCTATGGTTTTCTTAAAGATATTTTCTGAACCTTGAAGACTTGAATCTTCTTTTTCATCAATTCCTTATATTCTTAGATTTTGCCTTTTCATGGTGTCTTTGATGTCTTGGATGTTTTGTGTTTGAGACCTTTCCAATTTTACTTTTTCTTTGAGAGAATATCAATTTCTAGAAGCATATCTTCAGCACCAGAGATTCTCTCTTCCATCTCTTGTATTCTGTTGGTCATACTTACTTTTGTGGTTCCTGATCTTTTCTCTAAGTTCTCCAGCTCCAGGGTTTTCTCTGTTTGTGTTTTCTTTATTGATTCCAATTCTATTTTTATGTCTTGCACCATTTCCTTCATCTGTTTGGATGTGGCTTCCTTTCTCTGTATGATGGCCTCTAAGATTTTTGTTCATTTCTTCTTTATATGCCACTAATTTTGACTCTATTTGTCCCTCTATTTGTTTGGCTATAATTGCCTGTGTTTCTTTGAAAGCTTTGTTCAGTTCCTCTTTCTTTGCCTCTGCCTGGAGGGTCAATTTTTTGAGAGATTTGTTCCTTTCTTCTTTAGCTGTCTGTATTTGCATGTTTATTTCTCTAAGAGATTTGGCGTTTTTTTCCTCTTTGTGTGACTCTAGTCACTGGATAAGCATATCTTTAAGGCCATTTTCCTGTGTTTCCAATGAATTGGAGTGTCTATTGATTTGGGGGGTTGCTGGTGAAGACATGATTTCTTGATTTTTGTTGGGTGTATTCTTTAGCCGACCTCTGGCCATTTGCTTAATTCTAACCTTCCCTGTTTGGTCTTGGGTTCTGCAGTCCAGATTGGTACCGTCTTTCTTGCTGTCTGGAGAATTCTTCAGGGGAGATGAGAGTGGTCCAATGTTTCAGCGTGTGCATTGGTGCTTCAGCTGTACCTATGGGAGGAAAGTCCGAGGGTACAGAAAGAATGCAGATAAGCATGTAGGCGTGCTTGTGAGTGGAAGTTTGCCTTGAGGTACAGGGTACTAGAAAATATAGAGGCCTTCAGTGTGAGGGATGGGCACCTTGCGCTCACCAAAGTGTCACAGGAGCTAAAGTTATTGCAAGTGCTGGTTATGATCACGTGCGCAAATTTCCTGAGTATGTCAGTGGCCTACAGGCTACTGGCATTTGTTTCTAACTGAGCTCTAAGAGTTATTTGCCTAAACTCCAGTGGTTGCTCCACAGAGCTGGGGCTTCCTTGTCCCAAGAAACCCTCCTTTTCCCACAGTGGACATGTGGGTGGGAGATTTCTGATGTCTGGCTGCTAGCTTAGAAGCACCCTGGATCTGGGGCTCTGCAGGCACTAGGGGGCGCACTCACTCTCTAGCAGGTCATATGGTAAAGTACAGGGATACCTTCTGTTCTCTACTAGCAGGTTTGGACCTACTGAGTCAAATGTGCAGTCAGACCACTCAATGGTTTTGTTGCTGCTGTACCTGGGAGTCTAGCTGTGGCTGCAGAACCAGGGTGTCTAGGTGCCTGCCAGGAAGTCTTGGGGAGCCACTATTGTGGCTCAGCGCTTGGTGCATCTGGGAGGTTTTGTAGGTCCACTGGACATTGGTGACTGCACAGCCACTGAGGGATTGAGAGGCTCATACAGTCAGACTCTGTGGAGTCTTCGGCCTACCGCTCACAGTCGTGGTACCCAGGCAGGATTGTACCATGGATCTTGGGCTCGAGAAGCTGGTGAGGCTGGCTACTGCACCCCACATCTGCTATCTTGGTTCTCAGGCAGCAAGATCTGTGTCACTGGCAATGTGGCTAGGTTGGCAATGTGGCTAGGTTCCTCGGAGGAGGAGGGAGGCCCAAAGAAGGAAAGTGCCCTTCTCCATTCCCAGAGAAGTCCACGCTGACCTGAATCAAAAAGTTCTCCTCTGACAGGATGAGGTGGGGTTGGATGGAAGGGAAGGAGGTCCTCCCCCGTTGGTGGACTTGGAGGGGGCGGGGAGGAGGGAGATGAGGGAGGGAGAGGCAGGGTGGGAGGGAATGAAGGAGGGGGGCTACGCCTGGGATGCAAAGTACCTAACCTGTGATTGAGATAAAAATAAATAAATTTATTTTTAAAAAGTTCTCCGCTCCTGTGATGTCCTTCAGGAAGCCACAATGTCAATTTTCTGGCTTTACTTGTCCCTCCACTCACCAATTTTGAAGTCTCCAATCCTCTGTCTCTCAGAAATGGTGCTAGCTGATCGCCGTCACCTTGGATCTAGAAAAAAATATTTTAAAAGCTGCTGTTCCTTGTTAAAATTTAATGAGAATGTTTATAAAAGTGCCCAGGTAGAGAGATGCTTGTATGTGTGTGAGCCACTTTTCTGTTGTTATGATAAAACACCACAACCCAGGTCTTGTAACTAGCTGTTTAACCCAGGCTGCCCTCAAATTCACAGAGATCTAACTGCCTCCATCCCCTGAATGCAGGAATTAAAAGTGTGTACCACCATTCCCAAATAGAGTTCACATCTCAAACTGCAAGTATAAAGCAAAGAACAAACTGGAAACGAAGTGAAGCTTTTTAACCCAAGGCTTGACCCCAGTGATTCACTTCCTATAACAAAGTTACACCTTCTATGCACTGCCAAACACTACCACCAATTATAGAAAAAGTATTAAAATGCCTGAGCCTATGGGGAGCAATCTAATTCAATCCACTGTAATATTCAAATACTTCATGATAAAATAACTAAGAACTATATTTAGGTGTGACTATTAGTGGAAAGAAGCCAGTGGATATTTCTTATACATTGTTTAAATACATATAAACATGCAATAAATAATAATTTATATGAGGTAAATGTCAAAATGAAGGCAAAAGTTAGTGTACCAAATTCTATGCTCCATTTTCTTCTTATACATTTATAATTTTCATTGAATTTTTTTTCATACAATATATTCTGATCATAGTTTTTCCTCCCTCAACTCCACTATCCCAAATGAAGCAGGCTATTGTTAAAGCTATTAATTGTCCCCCTCTCCAAACTGATGGTAAGGCCTTATTATTAAAGAAAACACAATCTTTTTATTTTTTTTTTTACTTGTTAGAATGGTCTTTTTCATTGGCAATGCAGTATGTATGTATGTATGTATGTATGTATGTATGTATGTATGTACATATCTTGATCAAATCCAACCCAAATCCCTTCCCACCTTCCTTGGGGTCCCCTAATTCTTCCACCTGGAACCTGCCAGTTCCTCCTTCACCTGTTTTTATAACCCATCCAATCCAATTACTGCTGCCTTTATGGGCATAGGCATGTGGTTATCCACAGGGGCATGGGTAGTTTGCTGCAGCCACACCCCTTCACTCAGCAGTTATTAGCAACTCCTCAGCTAGAGGTAGGGTCTCATGAATGCATACCTCATGCATAGAAGAATGTTGACTGGCTGGTTCACTTCAGGCAACCACAGCTGCTGTGTTCTTGAGTGCAAACAGCCATGTATGTCTAGAAGACAGCATTTCACTGTACTCCTCTGTCCTCTGCCTCTTGCACTGTTTATTATTATTATTATTATTTACAATTTATTCACTTTGTATCCCAACTATAGCCCTGTCCCTTGTCCCCTCCCAATCTCACCGTCAGTGGCTAGTCCAGCAGGAGCCTCCTTGCTCCATGAGCTGCCCCCAAAAAACACAGTCTTGCACTGCTTGAGTGGTCAAGAACCAGAGACTAAATAGGCCATTAGCCTAGGGGAAAATAAAATACTTCTTTTTCTGCTAAAGGAACAAAGCAATAAAATGACCTTTAATGACATCTGGTAAACCCATAGAATACTGTCAACCTCAGCTATCATCAAAAGATGCTTCCTCTTGCAGTAGATAGAACTAACACAGAGAACCATAACTAGAGAATGTACAGAAAATGAGAGACTTTGAAACACTCAATTCTATGTGGAATGAGTTCATCAAAACTACTCCTTTGAGGCTCAGAGAACTATACAGGGGAGGAGGCAAAAAGACTGAAAGAGTCAGAGGTATAGTTAGCAACAAGGCAAGAGAGACATCCAGACACAATAGGACTGATGCAAATATGATTTCACAGAGGCTCTGCCAGCATACACAGTGCCTGTACTGTTTCAAGCCAGACAAACAGAACGCCAACACTGAGAGGGAAAAGTGGACACCTGTTCCCATCCCTAAGCAAGATGTTTATTTTAAACTTTATAGCTGGTCCTTAAACTGACAATTTCCACAAGTTGCTCACAATATTTTTCTTCTTTTTCATCAACTTTGTTGCTGATAATCTGATAAAATTATTTGTTGCTGTCCAATTATTCAATGTGTATTAATGGAAAATAAGTGATAATCTATCAAACAGGAAGACAAGACTGACTATGTTAGCCAGAGAAACATGGACAAAAGAAAGCAGAAAGAAGACTTTTCTTAAAGACAAAGTAGGTTTCACAGTGTAGTGACTGACAGAAATGATGTGTGCATAGGAAGGTGGTCTGGGACCAGAAACCAAACCATTTAGGCCAGATTGTAGAGTTGTTGGTTTATACAATGAATGATGTGGGAACAAGAATTCATGGTATTGGAATGATTGAGACAGAGCTTTATAGAGTTGCATACAGAGTAGAACTAAAGAACAAAGCAGGAAGATAATTTCATTAGTTTCAGAGGTGTAACATAAGTATTTAATCTCAATTTAACTTCTGTGTCAGACCTAGAAGTATTCCAATATGACTAAAATTTCTGGCTTTTATATTTTTAAAATTAGAATTTTTCACAGAGCATAAAAGTAAGGTGAGCATGACGGTCACTTCCTTATTAATCACATTCAAAGACCATAGTCATGACTCAAATGACTTTGGAGAAAATGTAATTATTTGAACCTACTCATATTTTTTGAAGATATTTTTCAAAATTAAATTCTAGCTCTCATGAAATTTTCTTTAGAATTAGTGAAAAATATTTTGAATTATCAGGAATTTACAAAGAAATTTATAAGTAATATTTTACCCTCAAGACAATTATATCCTCATTGATATTCTGATATGCATGGTAATTAAAATGTTAAGAAACAATTTAGAACATTTAAACAAATTTATATTGTAAGAATTTATTTTAATTTCCCCAAAGAGCAGTTTAAGCTCCTTAAGGAACAGTCTGTCAGTTTATAATTTATTTTTTTATTGCTTATTTTTCAAAAAGCTAATTTGGGCATAATCCACATAAGCAAAGTCTAATTCATAGTCATTTGAGGACTTGTACTGCAATGTTACTAATTATTTTATTATATAATACTACTTGTTTTATTACTAGATAATTTTAGCTGACAGTTTGTATAAGTCTTATTTTTGCTATATAATGAAAGGTTTGTGAATACGTTTCCTCATCCTCTATTGAGTAAACATTAGACAATCCTTTATGTTTACATGTTTTCCTAAACTATAAATTTCTACCTATATTTGTTTTTTTTGTTTTTTATTAACGTTTTTATTTTATATTAATCACATGTTATGTACTTTGTATCCCAGTTTTAATTGCATTAAGTCTAATATACATTATTTGGCAACCTGGAACACTGGATACCTGGAAGCAAACATTTATTTTCAAACTGGCTATTAAAAGAATAATTTATGCTTCTTTTATGAGGTACATTTTCTCATATATATATATATATATATATATATATATATATATATATATATATATATATATATGTAACCCCCCAAAATCTACTAAGGATGGTTGATCAGTGGACATAAATACATACATACATATATCCATTGTGTATAAAGATTCTATGCTATATTGAATATGATATATTCAGATGCTTTATTTTATGGATTACTTTGTTTTGATTTACACTTTTAAAGAAACAATTTTTATTAGTGAAAGTTTTGATGCAGTGGATGAGGCCAAACCTATGTAGTAGTCTGCACAGATCTTTGACTTTACAATCATCTAGAAGTACAATGTGATGAAAACTTTGTGTTTTTAATGTGTCACATGTCTGGCTAAATGTGCTGTACATAAAGAAAGTGGAAGAAGGGATAATGGCAGAGTATTAGTCATTATACCTCAATACGCAACATTTCTCCCCTCCAAATAAAATTAAAGATGGAAAGAATATTTTTAGATTACCCTAGGAATTTATCACTTGTTTTCTCTTTGATCAGTGACAATGTTCTTTTAATTTTAGTACAGGTACTCTAATTTGTTACTAACACTTCACATAAAACAAAATACAGTCAACCCCATGGACTATTATGTCATCTAGTGCTTATAAAAGTTTACCACACTAATGGGCAAATACTGTAAAAATAATTACTATATAACAATATATATTTGAGAATTAGTGTTGATTATGAACTTGGGGGGATTGAAGATTAGGAATAGCACAAGTCTCTGCACACCTGTGAAAGTTCTCCTTATTAGGCTGGCCTCTGAGAATGTTTATAATGGGTTAACCGAGTGAGTTAATTGAGGTAGGAAGACTAAATGTAACTTTGGGTGGTTCCAGTTCTTGAGCTAAATGTCTGTACTGAAGATAGGGAGAATGGAGGGAGGGGGACAGAAAGACAGACATAGAGAGAGGGAGAGAGACAGAGAGAGAGAGATAACCAGCATTTATTTCTCTGATTCTTGACTGAATACAGATATGACCATCTCCCTCAACCTTCTCCCACATGACTTCCCTGCCATTGTAGACTGTACCCTTGAACTGTGATCCAAGATAAACCCTTCTTTTCTTTCTTAAGATGCTTTGTCTAACATTTAGCGATAGTAAAAAAAAAGGTAGAACAATGTGAAAAACAAGAACCAAAGGAGATGGAGTGTTCTTGTTAAGCTTTCAAATGCTTTTGTTAGAAAGGAAAAAAAAAATCCTTCTAGGCAAGAATGATCTTGAGGAAATATGTTAGTTATATTGTAATTTTAAATGCAGTTTATCTGGGAATCCTGCTGTGTAGCTGTGATCACAGCATGTGGGAGGCAGAGGACACAGGGAAGATTAAGGCTATCTTCAGCTATATTACAGTTTCAAGGTGAGCCTAGGCTACGTAAGGCTCTTAGAAAAGAAGATTTCAAAATTTTCATAAATTTTATCCATTGTATGGTTTTGGCATCTTTGTCATCATGAAGAACAAAATATCTTGTGTTTTTAAGTGCCTCCTACAGTATTATCTCCATTTTTTAGAGAATTCACATCCTTGATATATACATAACATATAAAAATGCAAACATATTCTATAGTAAGCAAAAATCTTGTCAATGTAATCATATTTACTAAATCTCTTCAGGATTGATCAAGCACAATTTGTTAAAAAAGGTTAAACATTAAATATTATCCTTGTGACACTTTCAACAGCATTGGAAAGATTGAGAAACAAATTCATTTTATCAACTATCAACTATGGTTTTATCAACTATGGTTTTGTCCTTATATTCATCACCTACTGAAAATAAATATGCTGCTCAGTGAATCGGTAAGTAATACTTGAAACAATGACTTTTTTCCCTGAGTATTTATTTTAAAGTGTGAGCTATTTTACTGCCAAAGATACAGAGAATGTGATTTTATCTAAGTAAAAATAAGATAATGATGGAGACAGTATTCTGAAAAGTGACATTTAAGAAAGCATCTCTTCTACAAATAGTGATACTTGACTTCTTCCTTTCCAATATTCATTTGGTCTCCTTTAGTTGTCTTATTGCTCTAGATAGGACTTCAAGTACGATGTTGAAGAGATATGGGGACAGAGGGCAGCCTTGCCTTGTACGTGATTTCAGTGGGATTGATTTAAGTTTCTCTCCATTGAGTTGGCTATATGATAATATACATGAGCTACCCCAAAAATTCAACCATAGAACTCCTTCAACTGATAAACACCTTCAGCAAACTGGCTGGATACAAAATCAACTCAAAAAAAAAATCAGAATCTTTCCTGTATACCAAAGACAAAAGGGCAGAGAAAGAAATTAGGGAAACAACACCCTTCACAATAGCCACTAATAACATAAAGTACCTTGGGATGTCTCTAACTAAGCAAGTTAAAGACTTGTTTGAAAAAGACTTCAAGTCTGTCAAGAAAGAAAATAAAGAAGATATCAAAAGATGGAAAGATTTCCCATGCTCATAGATTGGTAGGATTAACATAGTGAAAATAGCCATTCTGCCAAAAGCAATCTACAGATTCAATGCAATATCCATCAAAATACCAACACAATTCTTTACAGACCTTGAAAGAAAAATTCTCAACTTCATATGGAGAAACAAAAAAAAAACCAGACTCTCCAAAACGATCCTGTACAATAACAGATCATCTGGCGGTATCTCCATCCCTGATCTCAAGCTGTACTACAGAGCAATAGTTATAAAAACTGCATGGTATTGGCATAGAAGCAGAATAGTGGATCAATGGAACTGAATGGAAGACCCAGAATAAATCCACACACCTATGGAAACTTGATTTTTGACAAAGAAGGCAAAACTATTCAATGGAAAAAAGACAGTATCTTAAACCAATGGTGCTGGTCCAACTGAAAGTCTATATGCCAAAAAATGGAAATAGATCCATATTTATCACCCTGCACAAAACTAAAGTCCAAGTGGATCGAAGACCTGAACATAAAACCAGACACACTAAATCGGGGAGAAGAAAAAGTGGGGAAGACCCTAGAACTCATTGGCACAGGAGACTACTTCCTGAACAGAACTTCAACAGCACAGGCTCTAAGATCAACAATAAATAAATGGGACCTCATGAAACTGAAAAGTTTCTGTAAAGCGAAAGACATTGTCATCAAAACAAAACGACAGCCTACTGATTGGGAAAGGATCATCACCAACCGTATATCTGACAGAGGGCTAATATCCAGTATATATAAAAAACTCAAGAAGTTAAAAAGCAAGAAATCAAGTAATCCAATTAAAAAATGGGATATGGAACTAAATAGAGAACTCTTTTTAGAGGACTGTAGAATGGGAGAAAAACACTTAAAGAAATGTTCAACATCGTTAGCCATCAGGGAGATGCAAATGAAAACGACACTGAGATTTCACCTGACACCCATCAAAATGGCTAAGATCAAAAATCTCAAGTGACTACACATGCTGGAGAGTTTGTGGAGAAAGGGGAACCATCCTCCATTGCTGGTGGGAATGCAAACTTGTACAACCACTCTGGAAATCAATCTAGCGCTTTCTTAGGCAATTAGGAATAGTGATTCCTCAAGACCCAGCTATACCACTCCTAGGCATGTAACCAAAAGATGCTCAAGTATGCAACAAGTACATATGCTCAACCATGTTTGTAGCAGCTTTATTCATAATAGCCAGAACCTGGAAATAACCAAGATGTCCCTCAGTCGAGGAATGGATAGAGAAATTATGGTACTTTTACACAATGGAATACTACTCAGCAATTAAAAACAAGGAAATCATGAAGTTTATAGGCAAATGCTGGGACCTGGAAATGATCATCCTGAGTGAGGTATCCCAAAAGCAGAAAGGAACACATGGTATATACTCACTTATATAGACCTATAAGATAGGATAAACATACTGAAATCTATACACCTAAAGAAGATAAACAAGAAAGAGGACCCAGATAAGATGATCAACCCTCACTTAAGTAGACAAATGGGATGAACATTGAATGTAGGCAAAAACAAGCAACAGGACAGAAGCCTACCAAAGAGGGCCTCTGAAAGACTCTAACTGGCAATGTATCAAAGCAGATATTAAGACTCACAACCAAGCCTTTGGCAGAGTACAGCGAATCATATGAAAGAAGGGCGAGTTAGTAAGACTTGACAAGAACAAGAGCTCCACAAAGACCAAATAGATCAGGGCACACGGGCTTTTATGAGACTGTTTCCCCAACCAAGGACCATGTATGGATGTAACCTAGAACTGCTGCTTGGATATAGCCCCATGGTAGCTCAGTATCCAACTGGGTACCCTAGGAAGGGGAACAGGGACTATTTCTGTCAGGAACTCAATGGCTGGCTCTTTGCCCTCCTATCCCCTGAGGGAGCAGCAGCCTTGGTAGACCCCAGAAGAGGACATTGTAGCCAGTCCTAAAGAGACCTGATAAGCTAGGGTCAGATGGAAGGGGAGGAGGTCCTCCCCTATCAGTGGACTTGGAAAGGGGCAGAGAGGAGATGAGGGAGGGATGGGGAGAGTGGGAGGGAATGAGAGAGGGGGTTATGGCTGGGATACAAAGTATATAACCTGTGATTAATATAAAAATAAATAAATTAAAAAAAGAAAGCATCTCTTGACTTCTGTTGCTAAAAATAATCCATGCTGAAGAAAAAAATTATCAAAGCACAATTTTGAAAATGAATGAGAGTGAACAATACAAAATTAAAGCTGCAGATGTTGGGTTGGTTAAATACACTGGCTACATTTTCAGAGGACCTAGGTTCAACTCTCAGCACCTACAAGTCAGCTCTTAACGGTCTGTAACTTCAGGGATTCAGATGGCTCCATCTGGCTTCTGCCTGCCCCAGGCTTGCATGTAGTACACAAATCTATATGCAAACAAAAGAGTCATATCTATAAATAAACAGGAATATATATATATATATAAACATACATATATGTGTAATAACAATTAATTTTAAAAGGGACCATTAATTTGAAAGAGAGCAAAGAGGGATATATTAGAGCAAAAAAGGATATGGAGAAATGATATAAATATTTTTTTATTTTTATATTAATTACAGTTTATTTATTTTGTACCCCAGCTGTAGCCCTCTTTCTCTTTCCCTGCCAATTATAAACTCAAAAATAAAATTTCAGCCTCAAACATTAAAATTGTTTCTATTTCATTTGAAAAACTGAATGCAGTGTTTAGAGAGCACAAGTTTTTAAACAAATATATTGCTTTACTTATTTGTATTTATTCTTAAATTCATCAATTAATACAACATCGTTTTTTAGAAAATCCTTGTGATTTGGAATACCCATGAAAATTACATTCCTGAGGTTTCCAAAGATCTTCAATTGTTTATTCAACCAGAGAAGCCTCTTTTCATTTCATGACTTTGTTAAACATAAGCTTACTACTCAAAAGTACCAGAACTGATATCAATCAGGATTCTCCACAAATATAGATCGATGATAGGTAGATACACAGGAGACAGTGTTTATTACAGAAATTGAGTCATGTGAATATGAAAACTTAGTTCCTCAGCAGATTGTCCACAAAGTGAAGTCCTTGATATGCCAGTAGCATGGCACAATACAAACCTAAGTGCTACAGAAATGAGGCTGATGTTCAATTCTATCACTGGTTGAGATAGAATTATCACCTTGTCAATTTCACTTGGAGCTAGGCTCCTT
>CM053752.1:50778085-50843765 GCA_028658305.1 Pachyuromys duprasi
GAGGCCGAGATTTCTGGCGGCAGCAAGGTGCCAGAAGGCCCCCCACAGAAACTAAGACTAGTATATTTGGCTAACTTAATCCATCAAAGAAGACACCTAAAGAAAAGCTTAATAGAAGACACAGATAAAAATGCGAAAGAACTATTTAAAACCCTAGAGTTAAGATTTTCTCTTAAAAGTGAATATATCTATACTGAAGGAATTTTAAATAAGTTGCTTCATGAGATTTTAAATAAATATGTATAAATAAATATATATATATATAACTGTATTTTAAGTTTTCTGTATCAATGTATGAAACTTTATATTAATTCATCTCATTCCAAACTGTTCTATATAAGTTTCAAGAAGCGATTTTAAAATAACTATTAAGCATTTATAATGATCACGTTTTAGAAAGGAAATATAGAAATTATTCCCTAAAACAAATTACTTCCTCTAATTCTTATGGATTAATTTTATTTCTGTTGCTGTAATGAAACATTATCACCAGAACCAACTTAAGAAAGAAAGAATTTGTTCGGGGTTATGGTCCCATGGGAGAAGAGTCAATAATACTTGGAATTCATGGCAACAGGCAGCTGGAACAGAAAGTTGAAAGATCACATCTGTTTCTGAATTTTTAAATGTTCAATATGATACTTCTTCATCAGTTTTTTGGTTTTATTCACCACAAACCTTTGTATATCACTTTTAAATTGAATCATATTCAAGTTCCAATACCACAACACTAAACTCTTACAGTAATAAAAAGAAAAATGGGTGCATCTTCAGTAGTGAACACAAAGTAGAGAGAGTAAATTTGAAATGGTGTAAGGCTGTAAACTATCAAAGCCTATCCCCAAAAACATACTCTCTCCAGCAACGTTGAACTTTCCTGTAACCTACCTAAACAATGCCACAAAATAGTGACCAAGTGTTCAAATACGTGGGGCTATTGGTGATATATATTATTCAAATCACCACATGTAGTCCAATAAAAATATGCTGGGAGACAAAAGATATCATTGTTCTAGAGACCTTCTTGTTTGTATTTTCTAACTACCTAATAGCAATCATGATACAAATACTAGTAAACAAAGTTCTGATTAATGAACCTTTATTCTCCTGATGAAAGATTCTGGGAGCATTTGGTATCACCCCACTTCTGAAAATCAGCAATAAAATTCAAGATGTCATATCTTTAGTTGTGTTAGTGATATTAACATTTTTTATTGAGATCACAAACTGTCTTTGATTTAAGGGCTGTAATTTGTATTTTACTATCTAAACCATCTGTTTTTGTGTACTTGTCCATTAATCTGAATTACTCAATGGAAAATTGAATTCTGTTTTATTAATATCCTGGCTAATGACAGGTTAAAAGGGTTTCCATGATAAACACATACATAAAATACTCTCTTAATGAGCAAAAAAAAATATTTATTAAGTTACCTTTAGACAGGAATGGTGAATGAGTTAGAAACTATAGCTGATTAACAGTCACAGTCTCTTCAGAAAAACTGGACATCCATTGCATAACATATAGTATGATTTGGACTACTATAACTGAGAAAAAATATAACAATATTTTAGGGCAGAATTGTGTAGCTCTTTGAATGTGAGATGCACATCAATTCCAGTACTCATTGGTGACACTACTGTCAATTCTTTCTTTGTGTTCCATTAAGCAGCTTCATCAGGTTTTTTAAAAAAGAGTTCAGAATTAATATATAAATGTTTTAGACAATGAGAAAGAAAAAGAAAAGGGAGAGGTAATACTTTTTTAACAGAATCTTCTTTTATTTATTTAAGGAATTGGTTTATTTTTTGTCTTATTGTTTAAGAGGATTGTAGTCCATCCCTGTAGGGAATGCAGGGTGGATTGCCTTACTCTGTGTGACAGATACTATTGATATCAATATGGTGCAAAATTAGATCAGAAATTAGGACCTGAATCAACAACCACCAAAATTCCTCCCCTCTGTGATTGTATTTTTTCTGTCTGTCTGTCTGTCTGTCTGTCTGTCTATCTATCTACCTTTCTTTCTTTCTTTCTTTCTTTCTTTCTTTCTTTCTTTCTTTCTTTCTTTCTTTCTTTCTTTCTTTCTTTCTTTCTTTCTTTCTTTCAATGTATTCACTTTGTACACCTGCTTCAGCTCCCTATCTCATCTCCTCTCAGTCACACCTATCCTCCTTTTTCTCCCCCAATGCACTTTCCTAGTACCCTGATAGGGGTGGACCTACTCCCCTTCTCTCTGACCTTCGCCTATCAGTTCTCATCAGGGCTTGTTGCATCATCTTTTTCTGAAGGCTGGCAGGGCTGCACTCTCAGGGAGAGGTGATCAAAGAGCCTGCCACTAGAGACATCCTCTGATCCTCTTACTATGGAACCCACTTGGAAACTGAGCAGTTTATAAGGTTCCTGTGAGCAGGGGCTCTGGGTCCTCTGAATGCATTGTCCTTGGTTGGAGTATCAGTCCCTGAAGGCTCCCCTAGGCCCAGGGTTTTTGGCTTTGTTGGTCTAATTGTGGAGTTCCTGTCCCCTCCAGCTCTTTCTGTCTCCACCTTCTTCCATAAGGTTTCCTGAACTCTGCCGAAATTTTGACTATGATTCTCAGCATCTCCTTTGATACCCTGGTGGGTCGAGTCTTTCAGAGGTCCCCTGTGGAAGTCTTCTGTCCTGTTACTTGTCTTCTTCTTCTGATGTCTATCTTCCATTCAATAAGAACATTTGCTCAAAAATGTTCACAGCAGCTTTATTTGGAATAGCCAGAGTCTGGATACAACCGAGATGTCCTTTTTCACAATTAGCCTTCTTTTGCATGTTTTCAGGCCAACAGTATGAAAGTTTGTTTTGCATACTGGTAGGTGACTCTCCATTTCATTCCACAATGACTTGTTGGGTTTCCATGAGTTTGTAAGCTTTTTGTTGTTTCTGCTGTTTCCACTACTCAGCTTCAGTCTGTGGTGTTTATATGCAATGCACACTGTTGTTTCAAATTTCTTGTATTTACTAAGACTTGATTTTTTGTTTTGTTTTGTTTGCAGTTTTTGTTTTAGTTGTTGTCACTTTTCCCCAAATATGTGGTCAATTTTAGAAAAAGTTCTATTAGCTGTTAAGAAGAATGTGTTTATATATTTGTGTGCAATTTTCTGTAAATACCTGTTAGGCACATTAGGCTTATAGTTAGCTGGAGCTAACCGCAGAGTTGTTTTGTTTTGTTTTCGTTTGTATGAGCTGTCTTTCTGTGACAGTTGGGTGTTGAAGTCTGCCCCATCAGTGTGTGAGGGTCAATATGTGGTTTTAGCTGTAATAGTATTTCTTTCATGAACTTGAGCATCCTTGTGTTTGGTGCATAGATGTTTAGTAATGCAATATCTTCTTGCAGGCTCCTTCTTTTGATGAGTATATAATTTTCTTCATTATCTCTCCAGTTTAATTTTGATTTGATGTCTATTTTGTCAGGTATTAAAGTGCCTATCCAGGCTGGTTTCCTGTGTCAATTTTCTTGGGATAGCTTTTTCCATTCTTTTAGCCTAAAGTGATATCTATCTTTGATGTAAAGGTCTGTAACAGAATCTTCTGAATATAGTTTTCACTATGGGTTACTATGAGTCTAACTAAAATGTGCATGTTCTATTGCTAACAAAATTTTGTTCATGTTTTGCAGTAAACATGTGGACATAGTGTAACAATTATTTTTACTTATAAAGAGGTTCTTCATAAGGATAGGCATTTTTAAATTGAACAAACTACACTTAAATCTATGTAGACATTACCTGTAGGTAAGTTTTAAATAGTTATCATGTTTATTCATTTTGCCTATCAAAATGCAAATGTTCTTGTTTTTAAATGTCAATAGCCTGCAGATTGAAAGGGAAATCTCTTGCTGAGACTGCAAAAGTTTTATGAAGGAATAATTCAAAAGCATAAATGAGTTCTATGTGAAATTAATGCTAATATATATTCCTGTGGTAGATAATACTCCTCCCAGTATTCTTCAATACTCACCACTATACAAACTTTTACTGGATTCCAAGTGTATTTATATCTTCTTTCCAATATTTAACTATATTTTTGCTTCTCTTTATGTTCTCTACCTCTTCTGAGCATTTCATATTTAGCAAATGCTCATGTTAATCATCCCTCTTCTTTTCAGAAAAATCAATACCTGACACACCCCTATTCATTTCACAGAATTAGTAATTTGTTATGCTACTTTTTTCTAATGACTTTTCTTTCTATGACAGTTGGCAGAGAAGGGTAAATCAAGACCTAAACAAAAATATCTGGTGCAGTGAATTCTTGGTAAAACTGAAACACTGAGTAGGAGAGAGAGAATTTTAAAGTGTTTCAACTTCCAAGTCACAATTAGACAATGGTCTTATTTTAAACCTAGAGAATTATTCCACTTTATTACACAAATAATATATTGCTAGCTATATAAATCTGTTTAATTGAGTTAAATATAGAGCATTATGAAAAGCTGAAATCAGTGTTGTATAGATAAATAAGTAGGTAAAATGCTTGTTTTGCAATTACAAGTACTTGATTTTGATCTACATTAAAAACGCTACTTTGGGCCAATGAAATGATTCTTGTGATCTGAGTTTAAGCATGAGAATCCACACAGTGAAGGAAAAGAACCAACTCCTACACATTACCTATTGATATCCACTTACATGTCATAACATAAACCATATCTATGCGAACATGTATGTATACACACACACACACTCAAACTAATTTATGAAAGAAATTTTAAAGCCAATATATTGGTACTGTAGTCCCAGCACAGGGTAGAAGAGAAAGCCCGATCAGTGAGAATACAGCTATACCACTCCTAGTCATATATCCAAAATATGATCAAGTACACAACAAGGACATTTGCTCAACCATGTTCATAGCAGCTTTATTCAAAATTGCCAGAACCTGGAAACAGCCCAGATGTCCCTAAACTGAGGAATGACTGAGGAATGGTCCCAGGGATCTTTTCTGAGACTGATACTCCAACCTCAGATACAGCCCATGGTAGCTCAGTTTCCAAGTGGGTTCTCTAGGAAGGGGAACAGAGACCAGTCTCTAATATGAACTCAATGGCTGGCTCTTTGATCACCTCCCCTTGATGGAGAGGAGTCTTACCAGGTCACAGAGGAAGACAATGAAGCCAGTCTTGATGAGACCTGATAGGCTAAAGTCAGATGGAAGGGGAGTAGAACCTCTCCTATGAATGGACTTGGAGAGGAGCATGGGAGAAGATGAGGGAGGGAAGGTGAGGTGGAACGGAATGAAGGAATGGGCCACAGCAAGGATACAAAGTGAATAAACTGTAATTAATATAAAAATAAATTTTAAAAACAAGAAAAAATGAACACCCGAAGATTTATATCAAGCCCTTTCCATGCATGTGCATCCATATTATGTTTCCAGGCCACATATGAACTTACGTGCAAACACACACACACACACAAGCTGTGTTTTAATAATATTTTACATAACAAATTTCAATGAATAAATGTAATCAAAATATTTATCTTTTTGTTGCTCAATTTGTAGGTTTATTCCTCAGATATATGTTTTGAAATTTTACTAGTCTTTTAAAAGAAATAAATATAAATTGTATACAAATTAGTTATTGAATTTTTGTGCCTAAATCTTACTTGTAAAAATATTCAGCACTAAGAATTTCTTAGGTATGATCTACATAGTTTCTAATTCATTGTGGCTGAAATGTTTAGGCCAGGAGTGTTTATTTGAGTTATTCCAATGGCTTTTATCCAAGTGGATATAAGATCACTATTCTCTACATAACATGCCTATATAAGTAAAATAGAAAAAGCAATAAATTGTGTCATGCACACAACTGGTCATCACAACTTACTAGTATTAATACATGATATAATCATTGTTTAATTTTAAAATAAAATTAAAATATGCAAAGTTCTCAAAGAAGCCCTGTTATAAATAGTACAGATTACTGATGAAAAACTCCAGATATACTTAGTCAATAAAGAACAGCTCTATCTACTATCATGCAGAAAACTGAAACTCAATCAAATCTAAATAGTTCAATATAATTACATACATCTTCTCTGAAGAAAACATTTCTTGTCTAAATTGTCTGAAATTATCTTAAAGCTTCTACTTCATGACATAGTAAAAATAGCTTAAATGTTGCCAGGGACATAGCTTAGTGAAATGAACAAATCTAGCATGATCGAGATCCTCAGGTTCAATCTCTAGTATCTTTCCACTTTTTCCAAATTCTCTAAACAGTAACTTTTGGCCGTCATTAATTCTGC
Source organism: Pachyuromys duprasi (assembly GCA_028658305.1). Lineage (NCBI taxonomy): Eukaryota > Metazoa > Chordata > Mammalia > Rodentia > Muridae > Pachyuromys > Pachyuromys duprasi. The sequence goes on from CM053752.1 coordinate 50,784,371, forward strand.
CTGAATAGTTCACTGGTTAAAATAATAAAACAGTTTCTTTAAGTAATTGAACTAAACTTATATCTTCAGATGGGTCCAAAAATTATCAATAAGAGTATGAAAACTGTCAAGAAAATTGTCCATTTCATTTAGACTTTCCAGCTTTGTGTAGTACAGGCTTTCTTAAAATATATACTTTTTTATTAATTACAGTTTATTCACTTTGTATCCCAACTGTAACTCCCTTCCCCAGATCCTCCCAATCCCACCATCCTTCCCTCTTCTTTTCCTATGCCCCTTGCTCAGTCCAAAGATAGAGGAGGTCCTCCTCCCCTTCCTTCTGACCCTAGCCAATCAGATCTCATCAGGAGTGGACACACTGTCTTCCTCTTTGGACTGGTCAGGCTGCTTCCCCATCAGGTGGAGGTGATCAAAGAACCAACCCCTGAGTTCATGTCAGGGACAGCCTCTGTACCCCTTACTAGTGAATTCACTTGGAAATTGAGGAGCCAGTGGGCTTCCTTTGAACACAGGGTCTAAGTCCTTTGTTGGAGTATCAATCTCTGCAGGCCCTCATGGGCCAAGGTATTTTGGTTCTGTTGTTTCCTTGTGGAGTTTCTGTCCCTTCCTGGTCTTTCTATCTCCCTCTTCTTTCATTAAGATTCTGACACTCTGCCCATAGTTTGGCTATGAGTCTCAGTATCTCCTTAGGTAACCTGGCAGGTAGAGTCTTTCAAAGGTCCTGTGTGGAAGGCTCCTGCCCTGTTCCTTGTCTTCTCCTCCTTCTGATATCTATCCTGCTTGCCCTCCTGAATGAGGATTAAACGTCTTCTCCGCTATTGATGTGTGGGGATTAGTGTATGACTTAAACTTTAATAATGTTTCTCTTACAAATGTGGGGTCCCCTTGTATTTGAGGTATAGATGTATAGGACTGAGCCAAACCTAACCTGGCAAAAGGTTAATATCTAAAATATATTAAGAACCTAAGAAATTAAACAGCAACAAAAAAATAATCCAAGTAAAAATGGGGTAGAGAACTAAACAGAGAATCCCCACAGAGGAATCTTGAATGACCAAGAAGCACTTGCAGAAATGTTCAATATCCTTAGTGATCAGAGAAATGCAAATCAAAATGAAGCTGAGATTCCATTTAATTCATAATGGAATGTATAAGATCAAAAATTCAAGCATTCAAGTGACAGCACATGCTGGTGAGGATGCAGAGAAAAGGGAATATTCCTCCATTGTTGGTGGCAGTGCAAACTTGATCAAACACCCTGGAAATCAGTGTGGCTCTTTCTCAGAAAATTGGGAATAGCTCTATCTCAAGTCCCAGCTATTCCACTCCTGGGCATATACCAAATGATGCTCTACTTAAACATGGACACTTCATCAATTATGTTCACAGCAGCTTTATTTGTAAAAGGCAGAAACTGGAAAAAAAAATCTAGGTGTCCCTAAACAGAAGAATGGATAAAGAAAATGTGGAACATATACATAATGGAATATGACTCAGCTATTAAAAACAAGGACATTATGCAATTTGCAGGCAAATGATGGAACTAGAAAAGATTATCCTGAGTGAGGTAGCCCAGACCCAGAAAGACACACATGAATGTACACACGCATAGGCAGATTTTAGCCATATATTAAAGGATAGATATACTACAATTCAGACCCAAAGAAGGTAAGTAACAAGAAGGACCTAAAGGAGCATGCTTAAATCTCTCAGGAGAAATAGAATATCCAGTGAAAGTGGTCCAAGAAAGGGAACAAGACAGGAGCCTAGCATAGCTGTCCACTGAGAGGCTCCACCCAGCAGAACATTAAAAGAGATGTTGAAACTCATAGCCAAACATTGATTGAAGTATATGAAGCCTTGTTGAAAAGTGGAAGGAAGGATAGAAGAACCAATAGAGCAAACTAACTAGGGCCCAGAGAGGTTTGTGGCAACTGAAACCCCATTCAATGACCATGCATAGACTGGACTTTAGTCCCTAACATTATGAAACTGCTGGGAAGCTCAGGCTTCATGTGGGTGTCTTAGTAAGGGGAGCATGGGCTGTCTCTGACATGGACTCTGTTGAATGATTTCTGATCATTTCCTCCTGGTGGGGCTGCATTGCCAGGTCACAGGGAAAAGGATGCTTTCAGTTCTGATGTAACTTAATGAGTCATTGTGGGGGTGGGGGACTCCCCTTATCTGAACAGTAGGTGAGGAGGTGAGGAAAGAGGGAAAGTGGGACTGGGAGGAGAGAAGGGAGGGGGCTATGATCAGGATGTAAAATGAATAAATTAATTTTGACAATGACAAAGAGCAGAACTTGGAGCCATACTTTCTGGCTCCAAACCCTGCCTTCCTTATTGGCTACAGAGTTTTGGTTGTCCTAAGCTCTTGGAAACTTGTTTTATCATTTCTAAATTGGTTAAATAAAATACTTTTTTTTGTGGAATAAAAATCTTAAACTAATATTACTTTAATTGTTATGAACATATATCCCAAACATCTAGAGCATGCCCAGAAATAGTCAAAATATCTGTGTCAACTTTAAAAATTATCTTTTCTTTAAATCTTGAGAAAAAATTGTTATATTTAAATTTCAAGTAAAACAAACCACATTAAAATGTATGTTTCATGTAGGCTGTTTACATATACATTCAAATAAGTGGTTTAATTAAATCTTATTGGTAATTAATTTACAAAGAATGAGCAATAAATCTTTTTGTGAATGTACATATGTATTAACATGTAATTTTATCCAATAATTTGTCGCCTTATAACTTGTTTTTACCCAATAAAATTTACAATGCATGCTGAAAAATGCCATTTGGATGCTGCATAGAAGCAGCGTTAGTCTTAAAGCAAGAGAGTCAGTAAAAAGTCTCAGTGTAGCATTTCTTGAGTTTAATTTAGTTAACAGATCTTTTTGCAAGATGTATAATCTATATATTGTAAGAGTTTTTTGATAATTTATTATTAAACCATGTGAAAACATGTTATTTAATTCCTTAGCTATGATATCTGGATGGTTTTGTGTTTCTTTACATGTGTTTCTTTACATATTACCACTGAGAAATTGTTCCTTGTGTAGATAATGCTATAAACAACTGACAAGATACAGTTTGCTTCTAATTTATCGTCAAATGATCAAACTGAGTTAATCAAATCATGTAACAAAAATAATACAGATTATGCTTTACCCAGGAACCATCAGATAATTGGCCATTCTCTGTAATATTCACATCATATTTTATTGATTACATGTTGATCAGTTCTTTTACCATATTTTATACTACTATCTAACTATGAAAGTAATAAGACCAAATTCTTCTAACAATTACAAAGAATATACCATATTATCTTAGTTCTCCAGTAAAATTATTTTAATAGCTTTTTCTTTCCTTTTTATTAGTTTTGCATATTTCTCTGTCCATAATACTAGCCACATAAAATTTAATATAGTGTCCTCTACATGAACTTTGTAATATTCATTTCTTCTTACTAGTGAATAGCATTCTACAACCATCAGCATACCATGTATTCAGCATGCTTTATGTATTCAATTTTAATTAGGAAATAATTTTCTGCTTAAAACTGCTTAAAATGTCTCTACCTCTTAGCTGAATTATTTCCTTCAAATGGAGAAAAATTTCTGAAAAACTGCTTTTTAACAATTTTATCATCTACAGTTTTATTCTGAACTCTGAGCATATTGAAAATTTTGCATTTGACCAATAATCCCTTCTTAACTAAAACATTGGCTTAAATTATTTCTTTTAATTGAATTACTGCTTTGGTCTCTTGTCAACTCATTACTTTAAATGTGCTAATTATTTCATGTTAATTTGATATATAACGAGTTCTAGCAGGACCTTGATGAATTAGAAGTCTCTCTATGTACCTCCGTAAATTCCATACTTAACTCTGAGCTACTTTTTATCAGACTGTATTCAGGTTGCTGTTCTCCACAGTCTGTATTAAAATAAACATGGGCTAGGAATAGATCTTGACCATCTTTGGACATTTAGAACCTAGCATTTCCTCTGCTTGAAAAACTGATGAAAATTGATTAATATGTTTCTGGATTTTTTTCCCATTACAAAGTACTTTTACTACTAGCTTTATTATGACCCTTATTTCTTCTCCAACTCCTCCTTTCCTCTTCTGCTTTCCTCTGTCTTCTTCACATTTAAATGTTTTAAAATGCTACTTTTCATAAATAAAGTAAATGCTTAAAATTATTTAAAAAATTTATACAGCTTTGAGAACCCATGTTCTTGTTTATGTGGGTTTCTCAGTATAGTCAATATAGTCAAATGCAGTGCACTTAAATCACACCTCAACCAATTACCTTTCTTTAATATTCACATTAGCAATAAAATGCCTATGTGCTTTAATCAAGAATAAACTTTTCTTTTACAAATTTCCTGTTTGTTTTTCTGTTCCAAGTTTGTGAATAAAAATAATCAATATTTGTTAATTATCACTACAAGAATCCTAATATTTGTCAGCAGTTCCCTTTTCTAGAGATTCCACATTAACATTTATATTCCACAGGATATGAACAAGTTTTCATTGTGCTGTTGCTAAAACAGGTTAAAACTTCTAAAACGAAGTTTTTTTCTGACAAGTGGAGAAAGGCATATTCATATTTTTTTCATAGTACACTAAGTTCTTTTAAAAAACAAATTTTGTGGCTTTAAATGGCAATAATATATTCTCTCACAATTCTGAAGGTTAGATTTTTTTTGTTTGTTCACATTTTCTTTGTTTTGAGATGATAATGTAATTACATTATTTTCCTCTTTTATTCCTTTCTCTAAGCACTCCTATATCCAAACCCATGGCCTGTTTGTATAAGGACATCCATCACCTTAGATTGAGGGTTCATCCTTTATCATTATAACCTAATTTAATTAATGGCATTTGAGAATCAACTTCCAAACTAATCACATTCTGAGATCCAATACAGTGTACTTATCAGTTGTTATTCTTGCTGTCTGTGAAGTTCTACTATGAATAAAGGAGGAAAAATAATAATGAAAAAACTCAGTTCAAATGAGACTGAGAGAACAACATGATTATAGTGTAGCACATAGTATTCACTCAAAAAATATGTCAGAAACAGATTTGGGTTGCTACAGGTATTCTTCTTCATTTAATTTTGTTTTGTTACAAATCTTGAATAAAGTATGAAGAACATTGGCCTGGATTTGAAGTACTTCTGAGTGAATTAACTGTTTATTTATTGGAAATTCTAATAATTGAAATGTATGTACAATATTTCATCAACTTTTTATATTAAGATGATACTTAATTTTATTTGATACTTGATTTTATTTGATACTTGTATGAGAACTAAAAATACCACACCATCTTCCGATAAAGAAAACTCAGAATCATTTTTTTTGTTTTTGAGGTTTAGTAGGATATTTTATGAAATGAATGTAAACATATATTTCACGTTATACATTACACAACAAAGATTTATTTTAATATTTAAATAAATATTGTCTCATTTAATTTGTTCCTTGAAGTTTATGAATAATGTATTTTATTCATATTTGCTTTCATTCTCCTGCCAAACTACTCAACATTTTCTTCTAACAAGCCAAAATTTGATAGAAAATAGTAAATTTAATTTGTGCTGTCCTTACATAACTAGATAGAGAACCTTCTACAGGAGCATGGCCCACCAGCAAAAGGCCATACCCTTAATGGAAACTAGCTCTTGCTCTACCCAGAAGCACCCGATTGTCAATTTTATTGTTATTATTGTTTAAAATATTTTTGAATTTAAATATATTTTGATCATATTCTCCCCCTCAAGTTTTTCCAGATCCTCTTTCCCTTCCTGCGAACCAACTTTGTATTTTCTCTCAAAACAAAAAATATAAAAAAAAGAAAAACAAAAACAAATTACAAGGATACAACAACAAACCAAAATTAAAAATCCGCCCAAAATAACGAAACAAACAAAGAACAACAGCAAAAATACCAAACTGAAAGTAAATAAAAGCATATATATCAATCTTCTTATCTAGGACTGGAATCTAATGTTTAACTCCCCTCATCATGTTTGGAGTTTATCTAATTATTAAATATCAATAAAACAAACTGCCAAATTTAAAAGAGAGGTGTCAGTAAGTGAAATATGAACAGCTAAAAACATTTCAAAAATGTTTAATATAGTTATCTACCAGAAAAACAAATACAGATTTTTAAAATTATTATTATTTAAAATTATTTCAATGTATATCCTACTTGTAGCTCCCTTCCTCATTACCTCCCTCCTTCTTCCTCCCCTAGTCTCCTGATGAGGGACATAATCCTCCCCTAGTGTCTAACTCTAGTCCATCAGGTCTTATCAGCACTGCCTGGATGTTCTTCCTCTGTGGGCTGGCTAGGTTGCCCCACTACAGAGCAGTAACCAAGGAGCAGGCAACCCAGTTCATTTCAGAGACTATCTTCTCCTCTTCCTAGAGAACCCACATGGAGACTGAGCTGTCTATGGGCTACATATAAGCAGGGGATCTAGGTCCTCTCTAAGCATGGTCATTGGTTGATAAATCAGTCTCTGCAGTCCACCCAGGGGCCCAGGTGTTTTGTTGTTGTTGTTGTTTGTTTGTTTGTTTGTTTTTGCTTTGTTGGTCTCTGTGTGAGGCTCCCATCCCCTCCAGGTCCTTCTATGTCACCCTTCTTCCATAAGACTCCCTGTACTCTAATTTTGGCTGTGAGCCTCTGAATTTGCTTCAGTCCCCCACTGGGTGGAACCTTTTAGAGGAAATCTATGTTAGGCTCCCATCAAGCTCCCTCTTTTTTAATGCTTCCTGTGTCTATTCTGTTTCCCTTCTGAATGAGGACTAAGCATCTTCCCTAGGGTCTTCCTTGTTTAGCTCCTTTTGTTCTGCAGATTTTAGTATATATTATATGGCTAATATCCACTTATAAGTGTGTATATACCATGTGTGTCTTTATGCTTCTGGAATACCTCACTCAGGATGATCTTTTCTAGATCCCACCATTTGCCTGCAAATTTCATGATTTCCTTTGTTTTTAACAGCAAAGTACTATTCCACTGTGTAAATGTGCTACAATTTCTGCATCTGTTCTTCAGTTGAGTGACATCTTGGTTGTTTCCAGATTCTGGCCATTACAAATAAAGCTGTTATGAACAAAGCTTTATCAAATGTCCTTGTATGGTTGGACGTCTTTCAGATATACTCCCAGGAGTAGTATAGCTGGATCATGAGGAAGCACTATTCCAAATACTCTGAGAAAGCACCAGATTGTTTTCCAAATTGCTTGCACAAGTTTACATTCCACCAGCAATGGATGAGTGTTCCCCTTTCTCTACATCCTCTCCAGCAAGTGTTGTCACTTGAATTTTTAATCTTAGCCATTCTGATGGGTGTGGGATGGAATCTCAAGGTTGTTTTGGTTTGCATTTCCTTGATGACCACGGATATTGAGTATTTCTTTAAGTGTTTCCCTGCCGTTTGATATTTTTTTGTTGGAAATTCTCTGTTTAGCTCTGTACCCCATTTTTAATTGAATTATTAGATTTGTTTGTATATAATTTCTTCAGTTATTTATATATTCTGGATATTAGCCCCACTGTCAATATGTAGGGTTGGTGAAGATATTTTCCAGTCTGTAGGCTGTCATTTTGTTTTGTTAACTGTGTTTTACTTTACAGATGCTTTTCTGTTTCATGAGGTCCCATTTGTTGATTGTTGATCTTAGAGCCTGTATTCTTTGTTTTCTCCCCAGAAAGTTTCCTCATATGCCAATGAGTTCTATGTTCTTCTCTATATTTTCTTCTAACAGATTTAGTGTGTCTGGACAGTATACAAAATTAACTGAAAAAAAAATGGTAGCCTTCCTGTATAAAAAAAAAAAAAGAGAGAAGGCAGAGAAATAAATTAGGGAAACAACATCCTTCACAATAAGCCATAAATAATATAAAATTCCTTGGCGTAACTCTAACCAAGCAAGTAAAAGACCTGTATGACAATAGCATAAAGTCTCTGAAGAAAGAAATTGATGAAGATATCAGAAGATAGAAAGATGGTCCATGCTTATGGTTTGGTAGGATTAACATAGTAAAAATGACCATCTTTCCAAATGCAATCTACAGATTCAGTGTAATCATTAGCAAAATATCAACACAATTCCTTATAGACCTGGAGGAACAATTCTCAACTTCATATGGAAAAACAAAAATTCAGAATAGCTAAAACAATTCTGTACAATAAAACAACCTCTGGAGGTATCTCCATCCCTGATTTCAAGTGTATTATAGAGAAGTAGAAATAAAAACTTCATGGTATTAGAAACAGATTGGAGGATCTGAGGGGCACAAGATCAGAAACTTCCAAATTGGTTAGTGGAGGGACAGCTGAAGCCAGAACATTGACATTGAGGCTTCCTGGGTTAGAAGAGACAGCCCATGAACTGGGACAGTCCGGATCCAGTTGGATCCGGAGACTGAGAGTGGCAAATGTTGAACTCCCCTTTTACTTCCCCTTGTCCCATGTACATGTCTCCCTGTTCAGCTGAAGCAGTAGTGGTTGCCTTAAGCAGGAGCCTCCATGTTCAATGGCTGAAATGGCACAGGTGGGCCTCCCAGGGCTGCAGTTGTGGCAGGACAGTGACTAGTCCAAGCAGGAGAGTGGTGCTCTGTGACTGAGGCTGCAGAGGCAGCTACCCCAAGTTCAGGCCTCCCTGCCTGTTAGCCAAACAATGGACATCACTGAGCTGATGGATCTCCTACACTCTTATTTCCCCTGTGTGCCCAAATATGAGAGTAGAGAATAGGGGAAAACCCTCTGCTTTCTGATTAGGCCTGCTAGCTAGTAGTGAGCCTTCAAGTGAGTGTGTACAGATCCAGGGTCCTTTATGCTACTAACCAGACATTAGATCCCTTCCACCCCCACACACACTATGGGCAACCTAGAGATCCTTGGGACAGCACTCTCAAGATTGAAGCCCCTGTCCCTTGGTTCTACCAGTGAAATTCAGGCAAAAAATTCCTGGAGCTCAGTCATATCTGAATACCAGGAGGAAAGTATGACAGACCTGTAGGCCACTGAGGTACTCAAGGCAATTGCACATGCACATTGTGCCCTGGAACAGCCCCAGCACCTGAACCCCCTCCCACACTAAAGCTCCACCCTTCCCAGCATCTACACAATCTAGCAGCCTCTCCCTCAAAGCATGCTTCCAAACACACACCTGTTCTTGCACATACACACCTGAAACCCTTCTTCCTTAGATATAGATGAAACACCAACATCCATTCTCAAACTGGTGAACCTTTCTCATCTTCCTGAAGAATATACTGTAGACACCAGCGACAGACTAAGTCTGGAGTACAGACTCCAGGAACAAACAGCAAAGGTTATGGATAAGCAGATAGATAGAGGTTGGCTTAAAAACACATTCAACAAAAATCAGGACATTATGGATTCACCAGCACCCCCCCCCAAATCAATGGATATTTTAAAACATAATTTTATTACAGTTTATTTACTTTATATCCTAGCTGTAGCCCCAACCTCATCCCCTCCCAATACTGCCCTTCCTCCCTCTCTCCCTCAACTCCTCCTATGCCCCTTGCCTAGTCCACTGATAGTGGAGGACCTCCTCCCCTTCCATTTGACCCTAGCCTATCAGGTCTCATCAAGACTGGTGGAATGATCAATCCTTGCTTAGATGGACAAACGGGATGGACATTGAGTGTAGGAGAAAACAAGCAATTGGACAGGAGCCTACCACAGAGGGCCTCTGAAAGACTCTAACAATGAATCAAATCTGATATTAAGATGCACAACCAAGACATTGCCAGAGTGCAGGGCATCATATGAAAAAAGGGGGCATTAGTAAGACTTGGCAAGGAAAAGAGCTCCACAAAGACCAAATAGATCAGGGCACAGGGGTCTTTTATGAGACTGTTTCTCCAATCAAAGACAATGTATGGATATAACCTAGAACCCATGCTCGGATGTGGTCCATGGTAGCTTAGTATCCAACTGGGTACCCTAGGAAGGGGAACAGGGACTGTCAGGAACTCAATGGCTGGCTCTTCAACCCCCAAGGGAGGAGCAGCCTAGCTAGATCCCAGAAGAGGACATTGCAGCCAACCCTGAAGAGACATGATAAGCTAGGGTCCTCCCCTATCTGTGGACTTGGAGGGGGCCAGGGAGAAGATGAGGGAAGGATGGGGAGAGTGGGAGGGGGTTACGGCTGGGATACAAAGTACATAACCAGTGATTAATATAAAAATAAATAAACTACTTTAAAAAAAAGACTGTCTTCATAGTATTCTTCTATGGCCTGGTCAAGGTGCTCCTCTAAAGAGGGAGATGATCAAAGAGCCAGCCACAGAGTTATTGTCAGAGACAGCTCCTGTTCCCCTAATTAGGAAGCCCATTTGGAGAATGAGCTGCAACAGGCTATATTTAATTCATTGGAAACACTGGATAATGATTTTAAAGCTATGTTTACTCAGTTATTAGAGGCATATAAAGAGGAAACAAACAAGGGGCTCAAAGAAATGCAGGTAAATAACTAGAGGTACAAGTAGTAACAGATATATAGGAAACAAACAAAAAGATAGGGTCTGTCATGGAACAACAGGAATCCACATTCAAACAGATGAAGAAAATGGGGCAAGACATGAAAACAGAATTAGAATCAATAAAAACAAAACAATAACAACAAAAACACAAACATAAAAACCCCTGGAGCTGGAGAACTTAGAGAAAAAGATCAGGAATCACAAAGGTAAGCATTAAGAACAGAATACAAGAGATGAAAGAGAGAATCTAAGGTGCTGAAAATACAATTACAGAAATTGATACATTTCTCAGAGAAAAAGTAAAATCAGAAAAGTTACAAACACAAAACATCCAAGAAATCAAGGACGCCATGAATAGACAAAATCTAAAAATAATAGGAAGAGACAAAAAAGAAGATTCCAGGCTCCAAGGTTCAGAAAATATTTTCAAGAATATCATAGAAAAAAATTTATCAACTAAAGGAAAGAGATGTCCATAAACATATAAGAGGCCCACACAACATCAAAAAGACTAGACAGGAAAAGAAATTCTTCATGTCACATAATAGTCAAAACATTAAATCTACAGAGCAAAGAAAAAATATTAAAAGCAGCAAGGGAAAAAGGTCAAGTAACATAAAAAGGAAGACCTACCAAAATCACACTATACTTCTCAAAAGAAATTATGAAAACCAGAAAGTCATGTAGACTCTAATAGACCACAGATGCCATCCCAGACTACTATAACAAGGAAACTATAACAATCAATATATATGAAGAAAACAAAATATTCTTTGACAACACTAAACTTAAACAATATCTACACAGCAACCCAACCCTACAGAGGACATTAGAAGGAAAACTCCAATCCAATGAATTCAACTACACCCAAGAAAACACAGGATATAGATAGATTCACAACAAAGAAGTAAAAGAAAACAAGCATTGAAACACAGTAACACCACCAAATCCACAATAAAAGGAACTAACATTCATTGGTTACTATTATCTATCAACAACAGCAGACTCAACTCTCCATGAAAAAAAATCACAGACTAACAGAATGGTTGCAGAATCAGGATCCAACATATTGCTGCATCAAAACAAAACAAAACAAAACAAAACAACAACAAAAAAAACCACACCACTGCAACAAAGGTAAACACTACCTCAAAGTAAAGGGCTAGAAAAATATTTTTCAAGCAAATGGACCCAGAAAACAAGCTGGGGTAGCCATCCTAATATCTAATAAATACAGACTTTCAATAAAAAAAGATGAGGAGGGGCACTTCTCTCTCATCAAAGGAAAAATCCACCAGGAGGATATCAAAATCCTGAGTATCTATGCCCCAAATACAAAAGCACCTGCATTTGTAAATGAAAGATTATTAAAGCTTAAATTACAATCAACCAAACACCTTAATAGTGGGAGACTTCAACACTCCACTCTCACCAAGGAGGAGATCATCTAGACAGAAGCTAAATAGGAAAATAATGACACAGAGGTTCTAAATCAAATAGATCTAATAGATGTCTACAGAACTTTTCACCCAAATTCAAAATAGTATTCCTTCTTTTCAGCACCTCGTGGAACATTTTCCAAAATTGACCATATAGTGATGCACAAAGCAAGCCTCAGTAGATACAAGAAGATTGAAATAATCCCTTGTATACTATCAGACTACAATGGCCTAAAACTTAACATCAACAGCAGAAATGACAAAAAGCCTACATACACATAGAAGCTTAACTATTCTACTCATTGACAGCTTGATCAAGGAAGACATGAAAAAAGAAATTAGAGATTTCCTAAAATTCAATGGAAATGAGGGCACAACTTACCGAAACTTATGGGACATAATGAAAGCAGTGCTAAGAGGAAAGTTCATAGCACTAAGTGCTTCCAGAAAGAAGCTGGAGACATCTCATATAAGCAATTTAACGGTACACCTGAAAGCCATTGGGGGAAAAATAAAAATGAAAACGAAGCAGACATGCCTAAGAGTAGTAGACAATTGGAAATAATCAAACTCAGCGCTGAAATAAATGAATTACAAAGAAAACAATTCTAAGAATTAATGAGAACAAAAGATGGTTTTTGAGGAAATCAACAAGATAGGCAAACTCTTAGCCAACCTAACTAAATGGCAGAGAGACACTATCCAAATCAACAAAATAAGAAATGAAAAGGGGGACATAATGACTCACACTGAGGAAATCCAAAGAATCATTAGGTCTTACTACAAAAGCCTATATGACACAAAATTTGAAAATCTAAACGAAATGGACAATTTTCTGGATAGATTCTATTTACCCAAATTAAATCAATATCAGGTAAATAAATTAAACATTCCAATATTCCCCAAGGACTAAGAAGTCATCAAAAGTCTCAATTAAAAAAACAAAAACAAAAAACAGCCAGATGGTTTCAGCACAAAATTCTACCAGACCTTCAATGAAAAACTACCTCCAATTTTCTTCAAACTATTCCACAAAATAGAAACAGAAGGAACATTACCAAACTCATTCTATGAAGCCATAGCCACCTTGACACCTAAACCACACAAAGACCCAACAAAAAAAGAAAACTTTACACCTATTTCTCTTATAAAGATTGATGCAAAAATACTCAATAAAATACTGGCAAACCAAATACAAGAAGACATAAAAGACATCATCCACCATGATCAAGTAGACTTCATTCTAGGCATGCAGGGGAGGTTCAGTTTTTGGAAATCCATCAATGTAATCCACCATATAAACAAACTGAAGGAGAAAAACTACATGATCATCTGCTTAGGTGTTGAGAAAGTATTTGACAAAATCCAAAATCCATTCATGTTTAAAATCTTGGAGAGACTAGGGATACAAGGCACATACCTAAACATAGTAAAGACAGTATACAGCAAGCCTATAGCCAACATCAAAATAATGGAGAGAAACTTAAATCAATCCCATTGAAATCAAGGGCAAGGCAAGGCTGCTCATTCTCTCTCTATCTCTTCAACACAGTACTTGAAGTGCTAACTAGAACAATAAGACAACTAAAGGAGATCAAGGGGATATAAATCAGAAACAAGAAATCAAAATATCATTATGTACAGATGATAGTATACATAAGTTACCCCAAAAATTCAACCAGAGAACTCTTTCAGCTGATAAACACTTTCAGCAAAATGGCTGGATACAAAATTAAGTCAAAAAAAAAAATCAAAAGACAATTGGGCTGAGAAAGAAATTAGGGAAACAATACCATTAACAATAGCAACTAATAAGAAAAAGTACCTTGGTATGACTCTAACCAAGCAACTGAAAGTCCTGTTTGAAAAAAAAAATCAAGTCTCTGAAGAAAATTCAGAAGATGAAAAGAAGTCTTATACTCATCGATTGGTAGGATTAACATAGTGAAAATGATCAAAAGCAATCCACAGATTCATTGCAATTATCATCAATATACCAATACAATTCTTTAAAGACCTTGAAAGAACAATTCTCAATTTCATATGAAAAAAACAAAATATCCAGAATTGTTAAAACAATTTCTATACAATAACAGGTCATTTAAAGGTATCTCCATCCTTGATCTCAAGCAGTACTACAGAGCAATAGTAATAAAAACTACAATATACTGGCATAGAAGCAAAATGGTGGATCAATGGAATCAAATATAAGACCCAGAAATAAACATACACACTATGGATACATGATTTTTGACAAAGAAGCCAAAACCATACAATGGAAAAAAGATAGCATCTTCGACAAATGGTGCTGGTCTAACTGGATGTCCACAGGTAGAAAAATGCAAATAGATCTATATTTATCACCCTGCACAAATCTAAAGTCCAAGTGGATCAAAGACCTCAATATAAAACCAGACACGGTACCCTCTTAGAAGAAAAACTAGGGAAGATCCTTGAACTCATTGGCACAGGAGACAAATTCCTGAACAGAACATCAACACAACAGGCTCCAAGATCAACAATCACTAAATGGGATCTCATGAAACTGAAAAGCTTCTGCAAAGCAAAGGACACTGTCAACAGAACAAAACAATAGCCTACAAATCAGGAAAGGATCTTCACTAATCCTACATCTGACAGAGGGATTATATCCAGAATATATAAAGAATTCAAGAATGTAAACAGCAACAATTCAAGTAATCCAATTTAAAAATAGTGTGCAAAGCTAAACAGAGAATTCTCTGTAGAGGAATATGGAATGGCAGAGAAACACTTAAAGAAATGATCAACATTCTTAGTCATTAGGGAAATGCAAATTAAAAAGACCCTGAGTTTCACTTTACACTCATCAGAATGTCTAATATCTAAATCTCAATTGACAACACATGCTCAGGAGGCTGTGGAGAAAAGGGAACCCTCCTCCATTGTTGATGGGAATATAAACTTGTAAAACCACTTTGGATGTCAATCTGGCGCTTTCTCAGACAATTAGGACTACTGCTTTCTCAAGATCCAGCTATTCCTTTCCTAGGCAAATATCTGTAATATGCTCAAGAACATTTGCTCACCTGTGTTCATAGCAACTTTATTCAGTATAGCCAGAATCTGGAAACAACTCAGATGTCTACCAGTGGAGGAATAGATACAGAAATTGTGGTATATTTACAAAATGGAATACTACTCAGCAATGAACAAGGAAATCATGAAATTTGTAGGCAAATGGTGGGAAATAGAAAAGATCATCCTGAGTGAGGTATCTCAGAAGAAGAAAGACACACATGGTATATATTCACTTATAGGTGGATATTAGACTTATAATATAGGATAAACATACTAAAATCTGTACACTTAAAGAAGCTAGGCAAGAAGGAGAGCACTGGGTATGATGAACAAGCCTCACTCAGAAAGGCAAACAGGATGGACATTGGAAGAGGGAGAAAACAGTGATTAGGACAGGAGCCTAGCACAAAGGGCTGTTGAAAGTCTCTACTCAGCAAGGTATCAAAGTAGATGCTGAGATTCATAACCAAACTTTGGGCAGAGTACAGGGAATCTTTTGAAAGAAGAGGAGATGGTAAGACCTGGAGGGGACAGGAGCTCCACAAAGAGAGCAACAGAGCCAAAGGATCCGGGCACAGAGGTGTTTTCTGAGACTGATATAACAAACCAAGGGCCATGCAAGGAGATAACCTAGAATCTCTGCACTAATGTAGTACATGACAGCTGTGGGCCAGAGTGGGTTCCCTAATAATGCGAACAACTGTCTCTAACGAACTCAGTAGCCTGCTCTCTGATTACCTCCCCCTGATGGTGGAACAGCTATACCAAGCCACAGAGGAACACAGTGCAGCCAGTCCTGACTAGAACTGAGGAGGTCTTCCCCTTTCAGTGGACTGGGGGAAGGGCATGGGAGGAAATGAAGAAGGGATGGTGGGATTGGGCGGGGTTGAGGGAGGGGTCTACAGCTGAGATACAAAGTGAATAAACTGTATATTAAAAAATAGAAAGAAAAAATAGACTGTAGGATTAATAAAATTGAATTCAAGACCCAGAAATAAACCCATACACCTACAATCACTTGATTTTAGAAAAAGAATCCAAAACCATACAATAGACAAAAGACACCATCTTCAGCAAATGATGCTAGTATAACTGGATAGAAAAAGGCAAATAGATCCATACTTTCCACCCTGAACAAAAGTACAGTCCAAGTAGATCAAATCTCTCAACTTAAAATAGAGACTGAATCTCTCTCTCTCTGTCTCTATGTCTCTCTCCCTTTCTCTTCTTTCTCTTTCTCTTTCTTGTTTTTGGTTTTGGTTTTTCAAAACAGGATTTCTCTGTGTATTCTTATCAGTTCTGGACTTGCTTTGTAGACCAGGCTAGCCTCAAACTCACAGGGATCTGACTGCCCCTACCTCCCTGAGTGTTGGGATTACAGGTATGCACCTATTTTGAAATTTTAATTTAATCTGGTCAGAATACTAAGACTAAAACAAAGGTAACAAATACTTGCATGGATGTAAGGACAGAGTTGGGGCGGGACACATTTACTTAAGGATGTTAGAGCTACTATAAAAAACCAGTGTGATGTTTCTCAAAAGGCTAGAAAAAAAGATCTATTACAATAAATCTATTACAGTGGCTGTACCACTCTTGGACACATTCCCAAAAGTCTTTACACCCTACTATAAATACCTTTTCATCATGTTCATTGTTCCTTTATTCCAGTAGCCAAGAAATGGAAACAGCCTAGACATCCACTAACTGACGAATGGAAATAAATGTGGCACATTAAGACAATGTAGTATTATGTAGCTAGCAAGAGTTTGGAATTTTTGAAAAAAAATCTTTCTAGTAAATGGACAAAGTTAGAAATAATTATCCTAAGTACGATAAAGCTGATGCAGAAAAGCAATTGCCATGTACTTTTACTTGTGTGTGCATTTTAGTTGTGAATTTTTAGGTATGTATGTTCCGTCTGAAATACCCAAAGAGGTCAACAAATTAGCAAGAGGTAATGAAGTTAGAGAGGATCTGCAGGATGGAGGGGGACAGAACTCAATCATAAAAAAAAGAATAAAGAGAACTAATGAAAAAATATGGCTTTAATAAGAGTGGGGGATGGAAAGGAAGGTTAGAAAAGAGGATTCTGGTAGAAATAAACTTAAATAAATAAAATAGAACTTAAACTATTTGAAAAAATCATGAAAATATACTTCTAAAGAATGGTTCATATATGTATATTCACAGTATGTTAGGAATATATAAATCTGGATAAATAAATGTACATAAAATATTTCCAATATAGTTGAACAATAATATCCCTACTGTGGAAGTTAGGCTAACAAATTAAAATCCTGTGCCAGGAATGGTTAATCTCTTTTGGAATTGTTAATAAGGGAGTTCCCTTAAACCCCAAAATATTATAGGATATTGTTGTTGCTCATGGTTATCCTTTGAACATGAGTATAAGATATTAATGCTGAAGATAACACTCCAGTGAAGGCACTGAGACATCTGGCTGTACTCACTAGTAACTTTATTCCTACTAGCTAGTGTTTATGTTGCTAAAAGGTGCATTGCATAACATTGAGAAAGCACTCATCAGACTTTCTCAGCTGTGAAATCTACAAATCTATAATAATGACTAGCATTGCAACACATGCCAAACATTACAATAGTGCCACAAATGTCATTGGAATAACCAATCACTGTAGGATTGGATTAAATTCTGGTGGTTGTACATGTCCTAAACCTAAGAGAGAACCAATGATATTCTTAAAATGGCACAATATTAGAATGTATCCTGATGAATTATTCATATACCCATTGTTTTAGTTACTTTTCTTTATTTGTTTAAAAATGATCAAACAAGTTATAAAATAAAAACTTTATTTAAACTTATGGATGCAGATAGTAAGAGTCCAACATGGCCAGGAGCATAGCAGCAAGCAATAAACAGCAGACATGACAGCAGGAGCAGGAAGCCAGAGATTAAATGTTAAATTGCAAGCATAAAGCAGAGAAAGAAAATCATAAGCAGAGCAAGGCTTTTAATAACAAAAGTTTTCCACAGTGGCAGACTTCCTCAAGCAAGAGTACCTAAAACTTCTTATAGAGGACCACCAACTCTTCAAATGATGATTAACACAGGCACACAACTGATCACAATGAAAAATTATTGCAGAATGTCAAATTCTATTACATCTTATCATAACCCCAACTCCCAATGCACAAACATCATTCCAGAAGAGGGATAGAAGATTATGAGAGCCAGAGGTGTAGTATGGCTCCAAAGAAACACTGCTTTCTAATTCCAACAGGGCAACTGCACATATGAACTCACAGTAGTTAAAACAATATGCACAGATCTGTACCATAGAGATCCTACCGTACTAATAGAGCAAGTACACAGAGATGATCACCTTTAACTTAAAAGTAAAAGTTACTTAATTATGTACGCCCAAATGAATCTAGCTTATGTGAAGTTAACATAAAATTAATCAACACAATTGACCTATGTCAACTTGACCAACAAACATATCAATATAAAACTATAAAGTTCCTTTTCTTGGTTTTACCAAATATGTCATATTACTTTCACTGTCTCAATAGAAAACATCTCAATTTTGGCACAGGAGACCACTTCCTAAACAGAACACCAATAGCACAGGCTCTATGATAAAAAAATCAATAAGTGGGATCTTATGAAACTGAAAAGCTTCTGTTAAACAAAGGACACTGTCATCAGAACAAAACAACAGCCTACAGACTGGGAAAAGATCTCCACCAACCCTACATCAGAAAGAGGTTAATATCCAGAATACATAAAGAAATGAAGAAGTTAAACACCAACAAACCAAGAAACCTAATTTAAAAATGGGGTACAGAGCTAAACAGAGAATTCTCAAGAGGAATATTAAATGGCAGAGAAGCACTTAAAGAAATACTTGACATCTTTTGTTATTCTGGAAATGTAAACTAAAACAACCCTGAGATTTCACTTCACATCTGTCAGAATGGCTAAGATCAAAAACTCAAGGGATGATACATGCTGGAGAGGTTGTGCAGGAAGGGAGACCCTCCTCCATTGCTGATGGAAATGTAACTTTGTACAACCACTTTGGAAATCAATCTGGCGCTTTCTCAGAAAACTAGGAAGAGTACTTCCTCGAGATCCAGCTATACCACTCCTGGGCATGTACCCAAAATATGCTCCACCATTCCATAAGGACATTTACTCAAGTGTGTTCACAGCAGCTTTATTTGTAGTAGCCAGAATCTGGAATCAACCTAAATGTCCTTCAGTGGAAGAATGGATACAGAAAGTGTGGTATATTTACACAACGGAATAGTACTCAGCAGTTAAAAACAAGGAAGTCAGGAAAATTGCAGGCAAATAGATGGAACTAGAAAAGATCATCCTGAATGAGGTAATCCTGAAGCAGAAATAAACACATGGTACATACTCACTTATAAGTAGCTATGAGCCATATAATATAGGATAAACATACTAAAATCTGTACACCTAAAGAAACTAAACAACAAGGAGGACCCTAAGGAAGATGATTAGTCCTCATTCAGAAAGGCAGACTAGATAGAAGTCAGAAGTAGAAGAAGACAAGGAACAAGACAGGAGCTTTCCACAGAGGACCTTTGAAAGATTCCACCCACCAGGGTATCAAAGGAGATAATGAGACTCAAAGAAAAACTTTGGGCAGAGTGCCAGAATCCTTATGGAAGAAGAAGGAGATAGAAAGACGTGGAGAGTGGTTGTACAAGTTTACATTCCCACCAGCAGTGGAGGAGGGTTTCCCTTTCCCCACATCCTCTCTAGCATGTGTTGTCACTTCAGTTTTTGATCTTGGCCAGTCTGATGGGCATCTGGAAATCAATCTGCCACTTTCTCAGACAACTAGGAATAGTGCTTCCTCAAGATCCAGCTATACCGCTCCTAGGCATATATCTAAAAGAGGCTCAAGTACACAATAAAGACATTTACTCAACTATATTTGTAGCAGATTTATTTGTAATAGCCAGAAGCTGGAAACAAACCAGATGCCACTCAACTGAGGAATGGATTCAGAAATTGTGGTACATCTACACAGCAGGATAGTACTCAACAATGAAAAACAAGGAAATCATTATATTTACAGGTAAATGGTAGGAACTGGAAGGGATCATCCTGAGTGAGCTATCCCAGAAACAGAAAGACACACACAGTATATACACATTCATATAGACATATAATATAGAATAAACCTACTAAAATCTGTACACCTAAAGAAACTAATCAAGAGGGAGAACCCTGGCTAAAATGCCCAATCCCCACAAAGAAAGGCAAAGAGGATGGACATCAGAAAAAGGAGAAAACCAGGAACAAGTTAGGAGCCTGCCACAGAGGGCCTCTGAAAGTCTCTGCCCTGCAGACTATCAAAGCAGATGCTGAGACTATTGGCCAACCTTTGGGCAGAGTGCAGGGAATCTTATGAAAGAAGTGGGAAATAGTAAAATCTGGATAGGACAGGAGCTCCACAAGGAGAGTAACAGAACCAAAAAATTTGAGCACAGGGGTCTTTCTTGAGACTGATACTCCAACCAAGTGACTTGCATGGAGATAACCCTGCACAGATGTAGCCCATGGCAGTTCAATGTCCAAGTGGGTTCCATAGTAATGGGAACAGGGGCTGTCTCTGACATGAACTGATTAGCCTGCTCTTTGATCACCTCCCCCTGAGGGGGGAGCAGCCTTACCAGACCACATAGCCACTCCTGATGAGACCTAATAGACTAGGATCTGAAGGAAGGAAAAGAAGACCTCCCCTATCAGTGGACTCGGGAAGGGGTATGTGTGGAGAAGTGGTAGGATGGGAGAGATTGGGAGGGGAGGGAGGAGGGAGCAATAGGGGGGATATAAAGTGAATAAAGTGTAATTAATAAAAAATAAATATTAAAAAAGAAAGACCTGGAGAGACAGGAACTCCACAAGGAGAACAACAGAGCCAAAATACTTGTACCCAGGGGCCTTCAGAGACCAATAGTCCAACCAAGGACCATTCATGGAGAGGACCTACACTCCCTGTTCAAAGGCAGCCCTTAGGCTGCTGCTTCCAAGTGGGTTCCGTAGGAAGGGGACCAGGGTATGTTTCTGACATGAACTCAGTTGTTGGCTCTTTGATCACCTCACCGTGCAGGGTGCAGCCTTGCCAGGTCACAGAGAAAGAAGATGCAGCCAGCCTTAATAAGACCTGATTAGCTAGGGTCAGATAGAAGGAGAGGAGGTCCATCCCTATCAGAAGAACAGGGAAAGGGCATTGAGGGAAAAGAGGGATGGTAGGTAGGACTGGGAGGAAATGAGGGAGTGGGCTTCAGTGAGGATAAAAAGTAAATAAATTGTAATACATAAATTAGTTAATCAAATTAAATTAAAAATTAAAAATAGGTAAAAAGTGAATTTGAAAGAAAATAGTGTTATTAAGTTTGTTTAAAAATTTCACAATCTGTAAAAATTGAAACATTTAAAACTTCAGTCTCTTTAAAATATCAAAGGTGTCCTTCGAAGTTCAAATCTTCTATACACCTTCTAAAGGCTTTTTAAAATTATAAACTCTGAAAATTTTTAGTCTTTTTGAAATTCTAGTCTCTTTTTTATTAATTATTTTATCAATTACTAGCTTACTCCCCATTTCTTGCTTATTCTGTTTTTCTGCTTGTTGGTTTGTTTTGTAACACCAAGGACCACATTTCTAGAGTGAGCTGGAATCGCCCACATCAGTCATTAGTCAAGAAAATGGACTACAGAACTGCCTATAGCATCAAATGTTTCAGAGATATTTTCTCAGCTGAGAATCCCTCTTCCTAATTCATTCTGCACCTGTAACTTAAAACTAAACAAGACTTCAAGGTACTCTACTGTAAAGGGAAATGATAACCAAAAATGCAGACATTAGAGATCTTCTTTCCTAATTGGGAAAAAAAGACTATATCTTTCATATCCAGAAAACAGGAAGACAATTAGATATTATCTTTATATTACATTTGATTGCTTAACTTTGAATGAAGTGAAAATATAGGCTTTAAAAGTACATGTATACATGTAAAATGCATTTGTTTTTTTGGAATTATAAAGCTCCATAATTTGATTCCCTATTTGTCTGTTTTATGAGAATAGTATTGAAAAGTGAGAGAAAGCAGTTTTGATTGATTTCAAGTTGCAAAAGTGAGAAAAATATTGCCATGCTTAATTCTTAGGTCATGTAAAAGAACATTAATGTCATTTCAGGTCTCATTTTCTAATAGCCTAAACTAAAGACAAAAAAATCATTTTTTATTTTCTCAGAAAAATTTGTCTTTCATAAGAGCCTGTGATTTCAAAGTTAAGCTATTCTGACTTCATAATGCAGCCAAACACCTTGAGGATAGGAATGACACACAATTCTCATAGCCTGTAAATTATATTGCTCCATAAAGGAAAAGGTTACAGTTAGTAGGTTGCCTCTAGTACCATGCTCAAAGGTTACTATAGCAACTGTTTTATGCAAATAAGCATAGCTAGTCTTTCACAACTCTCAAATGAATGAAAAAATAAAATAAAATAAAATAAAATAAATGAAAGCTCCATGGGGCCTCCACACATATTATTCTCGGATCAGGTGTCAATAAATATAATCAGTATACATTCATTAACACACAGGGACAGAATATGAGTATGGGGATTACTTTTCTCTTAACAATATGTGTTATATAGTAGTATTATTCTATTAATCTCAGAAACCTTGCTGATTGATTCCTCTATTCAGTTAGGTATCATTAAGAAAATAGATTTGATCAACCAGTACCAGTAACATCATTAAGGTGTTAACTATAAATGACATAACCTGGAGAAGCAGGACAGAATACAGAACCTACTCTAGAAAGGATTGGGATTCAATCATGAACCTACTCATAACTATGTAAATGACTTGCTACATGTCAGTCCATTAATATAGACTCTGGTCTTCAGCCCTTTAGTATCAAGGTAATAGGACTTATTTTACAGAGCAATTGTGAAGTTGTAAAGGTTTGTGATATATAGCACAGAGGTTTAACACAAAAATTTAACTACCTTCGCAAAATGAATTTAATAGACATTTACATAACTTTCAAGCATGCTACTTCCAATAAAGAATGCAAGTTACAAGGTTTTTAAACCAAGGATAGAATTTAGTGACAATTAACATATTTTTAAATCCCATTGAAGTCATGAATGGCACATTGACAATTCTGCACTTTGCCCATTGTTAATATGGAATTTGTCTGAAAATTAAGTAATAATCTGTCAATATATAAACAATATATTTACGTTAATAAAGAAAACATTCTGCAGTCTTTTTTAGAGAAATGACTTAGAAACATATATATATATATGCTTATGGATGCTAACATATATGCAAGGTGGGCATACATGTATGACATATTTGATAATGTTCATTGCCAATTTGATTAAATACATATTCACCATGGAATTTTTTTCTGTAAATGTGTGAATGTGGATTTGTTTTGTTCAAAATGTTTGTTGAAGAGGCAAGGCATTTCCTGAATGGAGGCAGAATCATTAATAACAGTGGGAGTCACCAAGATAAAATTAAAAGGACAGTGAGAACTGAGCATCACTCATCGCTTTGCTCCCCAGCTTCTGATCACTGTGACTAGCTGCCTGGTGCTCCTATTACCATGACTGGATCCTCAAAGTATAAGGTAAATACATCCTTTCTTCCTTAAGCATTTTCTCTCAAGTTTTTCAAGGATATAGTACCAAAGATAGACAGACAGACAGACAGACAGATAGACAGATAGATAGATAGATAGATGAATGTTGGACTGTACATACAAATGTATGTATGAAGCTGGGTATGTTGGTACATGCCTTTAATCACAGCACTCCTGAAAAAAAAAAACCCAGGCAGATCTCTGTAAGCTGAAACACAGTATATTCTACACAGTGAGGTCTAGGCCTGCCAGAGCTCTGCAATGAAACCCTGTCTCAAACGGACAGTTACAGTTAATTATTTATGTCCACCCATTAAGAATAGTAGGAATAGTGCTACCTCAAGATCCAGCTATATAGGCATATATCCAAAATATGCTCAAGTATACAGCAAGGATATTTGTTCACCCATGTTCATAGAAATTTTATTTGTAATACCAGAATCTGGAAAACACCCATATATCCCTTGATTGAGGAATGGATACAGAAATTGTGGTACATTTTCACAGTATAATACTATTCAGCAATTAAAAACAAGGAAATCATGAAATTTGCAAGCAGATGGTGAGACCTAGAAAAGAACAACCTGAGCAAGGTATTAAAGACACATACGGTATATACTCACTTCTAAGTGGATATTGGACATACAATATAGGATAATCGTACTAAAATTTTTATACCTAAAGAAGCTAAGCAAGAAGGAGGACCCTGGGAAAGATGCTCAATCCTCATTCAGAAAGGCAAAGAAGATAGACATCAGAAGAAGGCAAATGCAAGGAATAAGACAGGAGCCTATCACAGAGGGCCTCTGAAAGACTCCACTCAGCAGGGTATCAAAGCAGATGCTGGGACTCCTAGCCAAACTTTGGGCAGAGTGCAGGGAATCTTATGAAAGAGTGGGGAAAGAGAAAGACCTGGAGAGGACTGGAGCTCCACAAGGAGAGCAACAGAACCACTAATAGGGATTAGGGAGTTTGTTATTTTGAAAATAAATGGTCATTTTTACATCACCCTGCTTAAACTTAGAAGAATTATCTCTAGTTATATTGTTATGACTGACTCAGACATCCAGTTCTCCAAAAAGCAATCTATTATAGGAATAATGTTGGCTTAAAAATCACTTGAGTCAATTAAAGGAAAACATGAATTTTCCTGTTTTGTACTTATTTTAGTCATTACAATTTTGTTGCATCATAAGAGTAAGCTCTTCCTGAGCATATCACCAAGTGAAAACAAGATTTAAAATACTATGAAAACGAAATCCAAAACTAAATACAAATGTAAGTTTCACATTACCCTAGTCTAGCACAGTAAAGTAATTCAAACATAATTTCCATGATGGAAAGCACAATTTCCATTGAAAATACAAAATTTTACTGCATCTATGAGACATACCACATTCTTGCATCTGACTGTTTAGAAAATGAGGGTACCTGGGTGGAGTTTCCTATACATAACAAATCTTTATCACACACCTGTGACTCACAAGCACCTGAATTAAGTCCTGTTACCTGCTACTTTCATCTACTTAAAGTCTTTCAACCTGATTCAACTAGATGAATCAGAGAAATTACCAGTAGCCCTTGATGTGTTTATCCTAATTTCATTTCCTTCAATTTTGCATTTATATTATTTATTTATAAATATTTTCCAAGGTTGGAAATCAATTAAATAGGAACACTGTAGATAAAAAGAAATCATATCATTTCTAATAGACAACCAAGCTGCTAAGCGTTTCTTTTAAGCTGGCATTGTAGACTTGGTCTCTCTCTCTTCAAAAATAGAGCTATGCATGAGAAAAATCCAGAGAGGAACTTTTAAAGCCTTAACAGGCAATTGGTGGACATTAAGCATTCCCTATAATCGAGGAAATGCAGTTGTCCTGAAGCCACTGAACTGCATTTATCTCCTGAGAGACTAAGAGAGGTCTGATTCATTGTTTTCAGCTAGAATTTAAAATAAGATTATTATCAAAAGTCACTGTTCTGGTTATGGGTGGAATGGATCAGATATCAGCAAGTCATTGGTAATGTGGCAGATTGGATAATCTCACAACTATAACATGGTCAGAGAAATATATTCTTTGATATGTCATAATTAATACACTAGAAAACAAGGTCCTTAGCAATACCAAGGTGCACAGTCTGCAAAGATTTACAGCATTTTCTTTCATTGATTTGTGGGAATTATTTGACAATGTGAGAATGGCAGCATCGTGGAAAATAGGATAAATTTGACTCAAACACAGTTTAAGTGGCAGAAAAAAAAATCCTCTAACTTGGTGTTATAAAAGTACTAGATTATATACCATATGTGTCTTTCTGCTTCTGGGTTACCCCACTCAGGATGATCTTTTCTAATTCCATCCTTTTGCCTGCAAATTTCATAATTTCATTGTTTTTAAGAGCTGAGTAGTATTACATTGTGTAAATGTACCACACGTTCTGTATCTAGATTCTGGCTATTAAGAATAAAGCTCCTATGAGCATATTTTTTTGAGCAAATGTCCTCATTGTATGGTAGAGGATATTTTGATATATGCTCAGGAGTGGTATAGCTGGATCTTGAGGTAGCACTATTCCTAATTTTCTGGGACAATGCTAGATTGATTTCCAAAGTGGTTGTAAAAATTTACATCCCCACCAGTAATGGAGGAGAGTGCCTCTTTCTCCAAAACCTCTACAAGATGTGTCATCTTTTCAGTTTTTAATCTTAGCCGTTCTGATGGGTATGAGGTGAGATCTCAGCATCATTTTTATTTGCATTTCTTGATGACTAAGGACATTGACCATTTCTTTAAGTGTTTCTTGGGCATTAGATATTTCTCTGTTGAGAATTATCTTTATATGTTCTGGAGAACATTGATGCAAAAATACTCAATAAAATACTTGCGAACCAAATCCAAGAACACATCAAAGATATTATCCACTATAACCAAGTAAGCTTCATCCCAGGCATGTAAGGGTGGTTCAACATATAGAAATCCATCAATTTAATCCACCACATAAACAAACTAAAGGAGAAAAACCACATGATCATCAACTTAGATGCCAAAAAAGTATTTGACAAAATCTAACACCCATTCATGTTTAAAGTCTTGGAGAGATCAGGGATACAAGGCACATAACTAAACATTGTAAAAGCAATATAAAGCAAGCTTATAGCCAACATCAGACTCTATGGAGAGAAACTTCAATCAATCCCACTGAAATCAGGGACAAGGTAAGGCTGCCCACTCTCTCCATATCTATTCAATATAGTACTTGAAGTCCTAGCTAGAGCAATAAGACAAGTTAAGGAGAACAAGGGGATACAAATCAGAAAGGAAAAGGTGAAAGTTTCACTATTCACAGATGATATGATAGTATACCTGCGTGACCCTAAAAATTCAACCAGGGAACTCATTCAGCTGATAAATATCTTCAGTAAAGTGGCTGGATACAAAATTAACTCAAAAATCCAGAAGCCCTCCTGTATACCCAAGACAAATGGGCTGAGAAAGAAATCAGGGAAACAACACCCTTTACAATAGCCACTAATAATATGTATTCTGGATATTATCCCTCTGTCAGATATAAGGCTGGTGAAGATTCTTTCCCAGTCTGTAGACTGTTGTTTTGTTCTAAGGACAGTGTCCTTTGCTTTATAGAAGCTTTTCAATTTCATGAGGTCCCATTTATTGATTGTTGATCTTAGAGCCTGTGCTGTTGGTGCTCTGTTCAGGAAGTTGTCTCCTGTGCCAATGAGTTAAAGGCCCTTTCCCATTTTTTCTTCTAACAGGTTTATTGTGTCTGTTTTTATATTGAGGTTTTTAATCCCCTTGGATTTTAGTTTTGTGCAGGGTGATTAATATGGGTCTATTAACATTTTTCTACATGTAGACATCCAGTTAGACCAGCACTATTTCTTGAAGATGCTATCTTTTTTCCACTGTATGGTTTTGGCATACATGTTTGGCTGTGCACCCAATTTTTTAATTGAATTATTTATTTCTTTGGTGGTTAGTTTCTTGAGTTCTTCATACATTCTGGATATTAGCCTTTTGTCAAATGTAGGGTTGGATATTAGCCATACAATACAGGATGAACATACTGAAAGCTATAAACCTAAAGAAGATAAACAACAAAGAGGACCCTAGGGAAGAGGCTTTAATACTCATTCAGAAGAGCAAACAGGATAGACATCAGAAGTAGAAGACGGGGAATAGGACAGTTGCCACCCACAGTGGACCTCTGAAAGCCTCTACACATGAGGGTATTGAAGCAGATGCTGAGGCCAACAGCCAAACTCTGGGCAGAATACAGGGAACCTTATATTAGAAGCAGGAGTTTGGAGACCTGGAAGGGAGAGAAACTCCACAAGGAGACCAACAGAGTCCAAAACCCTGGGCCCCTGGGGTTCTGCAGAGACCAAGATCAATACTTCAACCAAGGACTGTGCATGAAGAAGACCTAGAACTCCTGTTCAGATGAAGCCCATAGACTGCTCAGTTTGTAAGTGGTTTCCGTAGTAAGGAGAGCAAAGGCTGTCTCTGACATGAACTCGGTGGCCAGCTCTTCGATCACCTCCCTGTACGGAGGGCAGCCTTGCCAGGCCACAGAGGAAGAGGATGCATGCAGTCCTGATAAGATCTGACAAGCTAGGGTCAGATAGAAAGGGAGGAGGTCCTCTCCTAACAGTGAACTAAGGGCAAGGCATAAGGGGGGACGGAGGGAGGGTGAGACTAGGAGAAGATGAGAGAGGGGCTACAGTCAGGATACAAAGTGAATAAACTGTAACAAGTAATAAATAAAATAAAAATTTAAAAAGTATTATATTTTACCATCTACTGTCCTTGTGATAGACATTTAGGATGCCCAGCCCCAAAATTTAATGTGCTACATTCTGAGTAGAGCTCACAAGAATAGGTTAGGACAGATTTTAGGGTCATATATAATCCAGCACATTATACCTTTAATGTAAATATTAACAAGTAGTGTACAATGAAGCTCCCTATAACTGTAATAAATACTGTGATTATTGTCCTCTATACAGATATATGTTTGCTCAAAATTTTAGATGCTTTAGACTATGAATTATATAATGTCATTATTAGTGGCTTGATACAATACAGAGAATTATGGTGGAAGCACATGGAGCAAAACATTCTGCTCATCGCCAGGAAGTAAAAGAGAATGTGAAAGGCGTGGAACCTCACCATACCCATTGTGGCATGCCCTATGTGACTGGAAAAATGCCTAATAAGCCTGTCCACCTTCTCATTTATACCAGCCAACAGCACCAAGCTGGAGGATAAACTTTTAATGCACAGGCCATTGAGGAATGTTCCAGATTCAAGCTGTGCAAGTATCACCAAAATTCTAAAGTTATTTTTATCCTAGCGGTCTAACAACCTAGATCTTTGTCTTTAGTTTGGAGATTTAGTGAAGCCAGCGATCTACCCTCTTATTTTTCCTTCTACATGTTAGGAAGAGAAACTGAGATACTAAAGTTGACAGTACTTTAAAAGTAGTTTTTTATCCTGTACATGGGTGTCCGTGAACAACTTCAAAGGAAAAGCCAGTCCTTTTAGATTTTAAGAGTAGAACCTTGATTAACAGAAATAGTACGTTGAACACTTAACAAGACTTGGATGTTGGCTTTTAATGCATATGTTTTATGGCCCAAACCACAAGCCTTGCTATAATCTGTAAATCTTGCTTACATTCTGATAGTGTTTATATTCTTCATTCCTTAAGGGCTTATTTTTGCTTTTTCTAAGGAAATTTGCCTTTTCTATATCTTTCTTTTGGCTTTTATAATTGTATGATCATTCACTTATCAAAGCTTGCATCTGGAATACTGGTAATCTTCAAAAATAAGTGTGGCAATACATATTTCTACTACTAAAATGGTTACTTTACACTAATATTTAACAGTTTTCAAAAGGAAAGATGTTGTGTAGTAATGTTTTACACAAGTATCTTAGTCTTCCTTATCTCATTCTAAGTGCCAGAATCCCATCTACCGTGGCTGCGAGTAAGTAGATAAGTAAGTGAGATCACAGACATCTTCAGCTCCTCACCTGACTGTTTCTCTATTTTAGACAGATATACTTACCTTATGAACATTCTAATACATGATAGAGTCTGAATGTCCTAAGCTCTTGCTGTAAGCTCACAGGCATAAGCTCAAAAGTACCTGACCTAGATTTACTCTTCAAATATACTTCCTCAAATATCAGAAGAGGAAAGAGTAAAAAAGAGAAGTAATGGAATACGTGGAGGAGGTGGTATTATCCAGGGTCGACTGTCACCAGAACTAACCATGGTCATAATGCAGGGTTCTGGGACTAACACTGATCATCAGCAGGGCTGCTACTCCTGTTCTGCTGCAGAGATGTAACTAGAGCCATATTTTCTGCAGCTGAGAACTTCTCAGTTTAAGTCTTCAAGCTTCTTATTTGCCCTTGAGCATCAAAATCATTTTAATAAAGAAAAAGCATGACTGTTTTTTTTATTATTTTAGGGATGGAAAAGTTGGGGGGAAAATCTGGGGCCTGAAACATGTAATTCAAGTGCCCCACTACTGAGTAACACTAGAGCTCATTATTAAATCCAGTTTATGAGCTTTTGGTACCTAGAGATCTGAGGCACTACAAATCACACAATAAACATTACTGTCTGTTACCAAGTACAGAACACTCTAAGGACATCAAAATGGAGAAATTTAAAATAAACAAATGAGACAAAAACGTTATCAATAACAGATACCATGTGTAAGAGATTTTTAAAAAATGAAAGTCAGTTTAACAAATATTAATCACCAAAACTCTGGCTCAAGAAGTAACACTATGCACCCCAACTCAATTGGTCCCTTTAATGAAAAGTTTCAAAGAACAATGAGCGCCCTTAATTTAAAGAGATGTTTTCTGATAGCACCTCCATTTCTGATTAAACATTTGTAGAATATCTCATTCTCTACTCTTTTTGAAAGTAAAAATGAAGCCAAAGAAAAATACTGAACCTAAAAGGATTATTTGTTTTGGTCCAAAAATGCGAAGACTTCCAGAAGTAAAATAAATTCAAATGTTACAGTGTTACCCAGTGGAGAGTCATGCCTGATAACTAGTTATTATGCTTGTTCAAACAAAAAGGATGAGGTTTTACTTTCTGAAAATGAGAATTCTTGGCTATTTAAGCAATTTTGCCCTTTTTCTACACTATTTTATATAAGATTGCAAACTGACTTATCTATTAGGTAAGGAATTTTCATCTATTGCTTTCTGGCTATATCCACCCACGATGAGACAGCTGCAATATAACTGGAAAATTAACACTCTAGATGTTTCCAAATTCACAAGCATGCGATATGCTACTAATAAAATATTTGAAGAAAATTCACCTAGAATAAAATGTTTCTGAAGCTTGCTTCTGCTATTTCCAGGATGGACACTTCCGAGAAATAGTAAAGAAGACTGGAAAGGTGGGGACTTCAGCAGTGATTGCTGTAAATTAGCCACAATCCTCATCTTTCCTGATTGCATCATACAATATTTTCTTACTTCCATACACATGCTTTAAAGTATCTAAGAATCCCCCCACTCCACTCCTAACACACACAGAGGAAAGAAAATCTTTGAGGTAAAGTAAGGATTATTATTTAATCAGCTGACCTGGCAATGAATATCAATGCACATTTTACATGAACAAACATAATTTTAAAGCTATAAAAGCAGGAGCTGTACAGATGTTCAGTAGATAAGAGCACATACTTCCCTTGCAGAGAACCTGCAAGGAAACTCAAGTTTGATTCCTAAAATCTACATAAGGAAACTCCAAGCTCTCTCTCCAACTTCAAGACAATGTCAATCTCCTGACGTCTAAGGGTAGCAGCACCCATATGCCAATGCCCATACAGACACACACACACACACACGCACACGCACACGCACATGCACATGTGCTTAGAAATAAATAAAGCTAAAAATTGATGCCACTCCTGGGCACATATCTAAATGATGCTACATCATAAACAAGGAAATTTGCTCTACATAGTAGCTTTATTCATAACACTCTGAAACTGGAAAAAAACCCAAATGTCCCTCAACTGAAGAATGGCTACACAAAGTATGGTACATTTACACAATGGAATACTACTGAGCTATTAAAAACAAGAAAATCATGAAATTTGCAAGCAAATGGATGGAACTAGAAAAGATTATATTGAGTGAGGTATTCCAGAAGCAGAAAGACACACATGATATACACTCACTTATAAGTGGGTATTAGCCATATAATATAGGATAAACATACTAAAATCTACAGACCTAAAGAAGTTAAACAAGGGTGTCCCTAAGGAAGACACTTAATCCTCATTCAGAAAAAGTGAAAAAGGATAGAAATGGAAGTAGGAAAAGACAGGAAACAGGACAGGAGCCTTCCACAGAGGGCTTCTGAAAGACTCTACCTGTTAGGGTATTGAGGCAAAGACTGAGACCCATAACCAAAATTTGGGTAAAGTTCAGGGAATCTTATGGAAGGGTGAGATAGAAAGACCTGGAGGGGACAGGAGTTCCACAAGGAGACAAGCAGAGCCAAAAAATCTGGGCACAGGGGTGCTTGTGGAGACAAAGACTATGCATGTAGAGGACCTAGACCCTAGCTCATGGGCAGCTGCATGTGGGAGTTCTAGTAAGGGGATCAGGGGCAGTGAATGGCATGAATTCAGTTGTCTTCTCTTCAATCACCTCCCCCTGGCAAAGTAGCCTTACTTGGCCACAGAGAAAGAGGATCCAGACAGTCCTGATGAGTCCTGATAAGTCAGTGCCACAGCAGTGGAAAGGGATGGAGGGGAGGGGGACCAGGAGCTGATGAGGAAGGGAGCTACAGCCAGGATACAAAGTGAATAAATGGTAAATAATAATAATAATAATAATAATAATAATAATAATAATAAAATCAAAATAGCAAAAAAATAAAATAAAGGTTTTAAAAATCCCATTTAAGTTTTGAAATGTTAGGTAAAAAAAGAAGTAAGAATAAATGAGAAAACATGTTGAAGAGGGAAGGAAGAAAGAATGTTAGGGATGATTAATTTCTGGCCCTTTTAAACTGTAAACTTCTAGCTAACAATAGACATATTTGGATTTAACTTTAGAGAGTACTTAAGGAAGATTAATTGAACTAATTTCTAACTACAATGTTTGATGGGATGCGTTTAAAGCAGTAAAATGAACTGCTTTCAGATACATCTATCTTTGCCATTTGATTTCAAGATAAGTACATTGACAACTTGCAGCATCTTGTATATATCCATTTTCTATTAGAAGAATGTGTTACTTTTTTGATTATGATTCAGTAATAAGGTCTGTGTAATTTGCCACATCAAATCTCCTCTGGACCACAAAAGCTCCACTTATTCCCTTCAACAATTGTTTCATAGATGAACAGTGCTCTCCTGTGATCAAACAAAGGAACTGCTTGCACCATAAAATAAGTGATTGCTGTCTTTTATTGCCCACTTTTCACCTTCCAGTTTCTTATGGATTTTAGCAGGATTATCTTCCAATTTCTGTTATACCAATGCTAGCTCTAAGGAAGTATTTATTTTCCATTCCAAGACAAACCTGTTACTATATTGATTCTATTCACAGAAGTGTAATAGCACCTCAAATGCATTACCTTTGTCAGTGTCAAGGAACAGTTAATAAATATATCAGCTCTTCCTGGAATCAATCACATTCACATAAATACTGGCATATATGGAAAATGCAGAATTGTGTTATATAAAGCAATGAGTTCATTTAAAATTGTGGCTGTGAATTCCATAATTTGTTTAGTTCTGCCTTTTTTCTGGAAAGGTAAGAAAGCTTAATGTCAAGCTACACAAAAAGAACTTCCATAGATGTCTGTAACTTAAAAAGCATAAAATAGTATTTATGCTATCAAAGAAAGAAAGAGAAGAAGCCCTATCTCTAGTAAGAAAGAGAGGTTTGGGCTTCCACCAAAAGTGTTCTATTATTCATGAGGGTGTCCAGAGTTTCTATAAAACCACTGTAATTTCCACTAACACATTTCTCTAACAGTTTATGTCATTTTCCTGCAGAAGGAGGGTGGCAAGGAAACTTGTTCCCTGTGAGCACTGATCCAGAACACACAGCCAGCAACTCTGTCACAGAAGCCTTCTTTGGAGAGAGTATGCTCAGTTGCTACACAGCCAGACTGACACCTAGATTAATGTCTTACAGAAAAGACTAGGTGTGCACCATTTATAAATGGTAAGCATAAATTGACCACATAAATCAAGGATCAGGATTGCTGAGAATCTCTTCTATCATAGGTAAACCTGTGTTTGCAACTGTATTGTACATGTACTAATAAATATGCATGCACCACACACAAATAAACTTCCACTATTGTATTTAAATATATACTATGGAAGAGTTAGCATATAGATATACTGAGGGAGCATTAGGTCTCTTACCGCAATGGTGACTATCTTGTGTATGTATCACTATATTGATAAAGTGATTTTTGTTGTGATTACATATATGAACAGTCACCAATCATTACCATGTCCTCCCCTCAACATGGCTAATTCATGATCAACTGAACCATCGAACCATGTAGCGGTTCAACATCCCAGTAAATATTTCTATATACCCTTGCTTGCTTCATTACTATGTGCAGCTTACACAGGATTATATGCACCCGGTGCAGGAGGGAGGAGTAACTGGAATCTCATCAGCTGGCAGACACCCACGTGATAAAGACAGTTGATAGTATCTATGAGCAGAGAAACAAGGAATTAATTCCCTGAGAAAATGTATTAGACCCTGGAAAAAAATCCTGTCTCAGAGACACATACATGTATCAGAGAGTAGGACATTTTGTTTGAACAAAGAGAACAAGTGTTTCTAGGAAAAGAGCAGACACATGGATGTTTAATGGTAAATGAAAGCTTTATTGAAACTTGTTGCTACTTAATGTTTGCAGAGAGTTCAAGATAGTGCTCTGTCTGTAGTTTTCTGGCGATGAAAATATAAGGTAATGAGATACTAGTATTAGCAATTATGCTGGACATAATGGTGATAATGGCATAGAGGAAAACATTGTAAAAAGTATCTTGAGTCATTTTCTGATAATAACAGACTTTTATTTTTCTTCTGCTGCTGAAAACAAAAAAAAGTGCAATTAACTTAGACAATTCTTTTCCAGGAGAGAGGAGTTCTTCTAATAAATGAATCCTTTCTAGGCTTTGGAAATGAAAGCTACATTCCCTTATTCCAAATAACATCAGAAAACACACTTTGTTAACACAAAAATATGACTCCCAGGACTACTAATTGATCTAAGGACTACAATTTTAAATGAACTCATTGGGATATAAATACATATTTGTTTCTGGCATTTCTGTAGCTTTGAACATATCCAACCATAATAGGAAATACTTTTTATGGGATTGAGATTCAGACATCACACTGGGGTGGCTGAACTGACCTATAAAAGCTGTAAGAATCTGTGAGATTCTGCTGGACCATCTTGAGGCATTCACCTGTGTCTTCTGCATGTGAGAATAAAGCGTCTTCCAGTTTCTCAGATTACATGATTGATTCATTGCTGGTTGGAATTTTCATAACATCATGACATT
Source organism: Pachyuromys duprasi (assembly GCA_028658305.1). Classification (NCBI taxonomy): domain Eukaryota; kingdom Metazoa; phylum Chordata; class Mammalia; order Rodentia; family Muridae; genus Pachyuromys; species Pachyuromys duprasi. The sequence continues at coordinate 50,819,754 of CM053752.1, forward strand.
CTCATTTTTGTTTCAGCTAAAGAAAAGAGACTTCTCTGCTGGCAGTTAGAGAATATTATGGCTAAAAACTTCAACCATATGTTGGCTACCGGAGCCCTAATCTTGTTCAACTTGTCTTCTCTGTATTTAGGGGTGAATAACATGATACATAAACTGGGATCGGGAAAAGAATTTAAGAAAATAAGAGGTGAATATTCTTGTTTTGAAGATTTATTTATTATTTATATGTATGTCTGTGGGTCTGAAATATGTTGGATGTAGAAAACACAGGACAGAAAAGAATGTGGAATTCCCGGGAGTTAGATTTCCAGGAAGTTGTGCACTAGCTGACATTGGTACTAAGAACCAAACTCTGGTCCTCTAGAAGAACAAGATATTCTCTTAATTGATGAGCCACATCAACAGCCATAAATTCCTAAATATATTTGAATTGATCCATATACGTATGAAGCAGAAAAGAAAATTCCTATTACTTAAAATAGTTTTATGTGTTAAAACCAGTTCTTCATTTAATTAGTCACCACTCAGAAAATTAATTTTTCCGGCAAGATACAGACTAGTTATTGAACAAATGATAAAGAAAGGAAGGGAGAAAGGAATCAAGTACTGAAGGTAGAAAGAAATGGAGGAAGAAATAAAGTATGGAACATTGGAAGGGAAAAGAAAAAAAGAAAGAAAAAAGGGGAACAAATATTTGCTTCATTGTTGTGAGATTTCTGTGCTTGATTCTTTCCATATATTATATTTATGTCAAAAATTTCCTGATCATCTGAGAAAGCGCCAGATTGATTTCCAAAGTGGTTGTACAAGTTTGCATTCCCACCAGCAACGGAGAAAGGTTCCCCTTTCTCCACAACCTCTCCAACATGTGTTGTAACTTGAGTTTTGATCCTAGCCATTCTGATGGGCGTAAGGTGAAATCTCAGGGTCGTTTTGATTTGCATCTCTCTGATGGCTAAGGATGTTGAGCATCTCTTTAAGTGTTTCTCTGCCATTCTATGTTCTTCTACAGAGAATTCTCTCTTTAGCTCCATACCCCATTTTTAAATTGGGTTGCTTGAATTATTGCCTTTTAACTTCTTTAGTTCTTTATATAATCCGGATATCAGCCTTCTGTCAAATGTAGGGTTGGTGAAGATCCTTTCCCAATAAGTAGGCTGTCATTTTGTTCTGACAACTGTGTCCTTTGCTTTACAGAAGCTTTTCAGTTTCATGAGGTTCCATTTATTGATTGTTGCTTTTAGAAATTGTGCTGATGGTGTTCTGTTCCAGGGGTAAGATGATCAATACTCACCTAGAAAGATAAAGGGGATTGACATTGGAAGTAGAAGAAAACAAGTAACAGTACAGGAGCTTACCACAAAGGGCATATGAAAGACTCTACCTAGCAGTGTATCAAAGCAGATGCTGAGACTCATAACCAAACCTTCAGCAGAGTGCAGGGAACCATATGAAAGAAAGGGGAGTTAGTATGACTTAGAGGGGGCAGGAGCCTACAAGGACCAAATATATCATGGCACATGGGTTTCTATGAGACTATTCCTCCAACCAAGAACCATGCATGGATATAACCTTTAACCCCTGCTCAGATGTAGCCCATGGTAGCTCAGTATCCAAGTGGATTCCCTAGTAAGGGGGACAAGAGTTATTTCTGACATGAACTCAATCACTGGCTCATTGAGCTTCCCCTCCCCCCTGAGGGAGGAGCAGCCTTGCTATGCCACAGATAAGGACACTGCAGCCAGTCCTGAAGTACCTGATAAGCTAGGGTCAGATGGAAGGGGAGGAGGCCCTCCCCTATCAGTGGACTCAGACAGGGGCAGGGAGGAGAAGAGGGAGGGAAAGTTTGGGAGGGAAAAAGAGAGGGGGCTATGGCTGGTATACAAGTGAATAACCTGTGATTAAAAAAAAATAAATAAAAAGAAATAAATTTCCTGCTTGAATTATTAACATACTTTTTAAATTAAGAAGACTGCACAGAATAGCCTTCTGGCCTGTCATTGATTTAAATCCTTGCTTCGTAGCAAAGTCAACAGTGGAATGAAAGTGTCATGTATTTTGTCTCATTTGATGTCAAACAATATCCTGGGAATGCTACACTAAGAACCTCAGGTCTCCAAGTGGGTTCCCTAGTAATGGGAATAAAAACCGTCTCTGATATGAACTCAGTGACTGGTTCTTTGATCACCTCTTCCGGATGGGGAAGCAGCCTTACCAGGCCACAGAGGAAAGCAATGCAGCCAGTTCTGATGATACTTGATAGGCAAGGGTCAGAGGGAAGGGGAGGAGGACCTCCCTTATCAGTGGATGTGGGGAGGGGAATGGGAAGAGATGAGGGAGGGTGGGATTAGGAGATGGGGATGATGATAGTTTCCAGGTCCCACCATTTGCCTGCAAATTTCATTATTTCCTCCTTCTTAATTGCTGAGTAGTATTCCATTGTGTAAAAGTACCACAATTTCTGTATCCATTCCTCAACTGAGGGGCATCTGGGTTCTTTCCAGATTCTGGCTATTACGAATAAAGCAGCTACAAACATAGTTGAGCAAATGTCCTTGTTGTGTACTTGAACATCTTTTGGGTATATGCCTAGGAGTGATATAGCTGGATCTTGAGGAATCACTATTCCTAATTGTCTAAGAAAACACCAAATGGATTTCCAGAGTGGTTGTACCAGCTTACATTCCCACCAACAATGGAGGAGAGTTCCTCTTTCTCCACCTCCTCTCCAGCATGTGTTGTCACTTGAGTTTTTTATCTTAGGCATTCTGACAGGTGTAAGGTGAAATCTCAGGGTCTTTGATTTGCATCTCCCTGATGGCTAAGGACATCGAGCATTTCTTTAAGTGTTTTTCTGCCATTCTACAGTCCTCTACAGAGAGTTCTCTTTTTATCTCCATACCCCATTTTTTAATTGGATTACTTGATTTGTTGCTTTTTAACTTCTTGAGTTCTTTAAATGTACTGGATATTAGCCCTCTGTCAGATATAGGGCTGGTGAAGATCCTTTCCCAGTCTGTAGGCTGTCGTTTGGTTTTGATGACAATGTTTTTTGCTTTACAGAAGCTCTTCAGTTTCATGAGGTCCCATTTATTGATATTTTACCTTAGAGCCTGTGCTGTTGGTATCATCCTGAGTGAGGTATCCCAAAAGCAGGAAGATGCAGATGGTATATACTCACTCATATAGAGCTATAAGATAGGATAAACATACTGAAATCAATACACCTAAAGAAGATAAACAGGAAAGAGGACCTGGGGTAAAAGGATTAATACTCACTTAGAAAGTCAAATTAGATGGACGTTGGATGTAGAAGAAAACAAGTAACAGGACAAGAGCCTACCACAGAGGGCCTCAGAAGGTCTCTACCTAGCAGGATATCAAAGCAAATATTAAGAAACACAACCAACTCTTTGGAAGAGTGCAGAGAATCATATGAAAGAAGGGGGTGTTAATATGACCTGGAGAGAACAGGTGCTCCGCAAGGACCAAATATATCAGGGCACAGGGGTCTTTTATGAGACTATTTCTCCAACCAAGGACGAAGTATGGTTATAACCTAGAACCCTTGCTTGTATGTAGCAAATGGTAGCTCAATACCCAAGTGGGTACACTAGTAAGGCAAACAGGGACTATTTTGGACATTAACTCAATGACTGGCTCTTTGACCTCCCTGTCCCCTCCCCCCCCGAGGGAGGAACAGCCTTGCTAGGCCACAGAAGAGGACATTGCAGCCATTCCTGAAGAGACCTGATAAGCTAGAGTTAGATGGAAGGGGAGGAGGCCCTTCCCTATCAGTGGACTTGGAAAGGGGCAGGGAGGAGATGAGGGAGGGAAGGATGGGATAGGGAGATATATAAGCTGTGATTAATATAAAATAAAAATGTTAAAATTAAAAAAAGATAATTCACTAAAAAGTATTTAAAAATCAACAACAACAAAAAAAGGAGATGGGGAGGAGGCTACAGTGGGGATACAAAGTGAATAAACTGTAATTTATAAAAATAAAAAATAAAAATAAATAAAGACTAATGGGTTGTAATTAACTTGAGTTAGCAAAATAATTGTCTCTTGTGCTATGTTTCTTCCCTTGAAAATCTCTTGTCTACAAATTATTTTTTCACTCTGTATTACAAAAATGTATTCTGACTGTTAGCCTTCTCCCAGAAGGGAGTAAGACAGAGATAGGACTCAACAGAATATGATTTTCTAAATGTGAATCTGTTTTCTGACACATCTGTGCAGCTTAACAAACACTTGTAGACTGATATAAGCATAAGGAAAGAGCTGAGAACAGGCACGTAAGGAAGGCTTCATTTGGAATAAGAGTCTATTCTCAATGTTCTGCATATGGTTGCTCAATTTCCTGAAAATATTTATCAAAAAAACTTATCTTTCTGAGGCATACCAGGATAAAAATATCATCAGGCTCTTCATATCAAGATGTAAAAGGAATTAAAATAGATCTACCTAGCAGAAATGTCAAAATGGATTTAAATTCTAAATGCAAAAAATATTAATGAAATAGAAAATGAAACATAACAGAAATAATTTAATGTATGAGATTGGATAAGAATTTGGGAGTCAATATCCCCCAAAGCACAGTAAACAAAAGAAAATATAGATGAGTAGGAATTGATCAGATTAGCTCAGCAGAGCTACTGTAGTCATAAGAACAGGAAGCCTATAGAACAGATAAATATGTTTTCTGATATGAATATTAATAATGTATACTATGTAATGTATGCATAATAATAACTCAGTAGAAAAAAGCAAATGATCCTATATAAAATGAACAAATAAGCATTTCTCAAAAAATGAATATAGAATATACATGCCGGCAAAGCATGCCTTTAAGCACAGCAGGCAGGGGCAAGTACACCGTTTCAAATTTGAAGCTAGGCAGGCCTATAGAGCAAATGAAAGATTTGCTAAGGCCAACAGGTAAATGAAAAATCCTCAAGATAACTAACTACCATGGTAGATATACATAATATGGTAGACACTCATAATGGAATACGATTCCATGATCAAAAGTAAAATGGTATCATTTGTCCAGCATAACTGACTGAAAATCATGGTGTTAAGTGAAAGAAATCAAGCACAGAAAGAAAAATACTGCATAATCTATAATGTGAAATATAAAACCTAATGGTAACTAAATTATAGTTGGAAAAAAAGAAAAACCAATGTGCCATTTCCCAGAAAACTAACTATAGATAATAATAGTACATGTTTGTGCAAAGCCAAAAGAAATTTTCACTCTAAGGAAATGTTAATTATTTGAGAAAATGCATTCCGATTGACTTGAGTCTTACATGAGGTACACATGCATCAAAGAATTTTATGGTACCCCAGGCAAATATGTACATCAAATCAAAATGAAAGAAAAGCCATTCCTGGAAAGGAAGGAGAAAACAGAGAGGGATGAGGAAACACCTGCCCTATAATCTAAAATATTCTGTCAGAAAGAACAAATTTAATAGAGAAGTACACAGAAATGGAATGACTGGAAGGTTTCATATGTTTTCTGGTGCTTGAAGTGTGGAGCACATGATTAACTGACTTGGAAAGTTACAAGTTTCTTTAATTCTTTTCTAAACTAATTCTTTAGAAAACTATTAGGAAAAAAATGGAGCTGTAACTCATTGGTAGAACACTTTTTCTAGTATGATAGAGGGTTATAATCCTAGAAAGTGGAGAGAGGGAGAGAAAATGAGAGAGAGAGGAAGGAGAGAAAAGAGAATGGAAGCCTGAAGGAAAATATAGGGAAGAAGAGAAAGAGGAGGGCCACTAGAAAAATGATCTGAATTCCATCAAAAGTACATGGCTGTTTTCCTAAAGCTGTAATAACTAAAAACAACATCTCTTTATCTAGCATATTTCTGTTTGTTCTCCATCTTGCAGAACAATATTTGGAACATAAAGCATGGATAAAATGCTTGAAAAGTTAAGCAGCTTTTCAAATCAATACCTATTAAAGGGAGATGTGAATGTGTCTTTGATGCAAGGAAATAATTTTCTGAACGTGCTTGGTTTAGCAGACTTAATATATACTTTCTCAATTTATTCTACATGCAACAGAGGCCTAAAGAGCCACTCTGTCTCAGTGTTGTTACATTGTTCCTGCTGATTTTATCCTCCTGTTGTGATTTTGTTTATGAAAAGAGGAATGTACTGTAACACTATCTTTTAGACCATTTTTCAATAATATATTATGTGTAATTAATTACCATATTAATTTCTTATCCTTCTCCATTTCCTCCAAAACAACCAATGAAATACCATAAATATATTTACTGATTTAAGAAGTTGGAGGGAATCTAGTAATATATATTCATAATATACCAACATCTTCCCAATGAATGTTCACTATTCTGACATTGATTAACATTAGCATCTATGTATAAGTATTAAGTATTAAAACTGTGTACATGTTTTCTTATTAAAATGATTTTCCCCAGGTTTCACAATTATCATCACATCACCATCAACAGAATTAGCAAATTAGGATTATTTTTTACTTTCTCAGATTAAAATTTTAAACACATGCTTGTTTAGTGGACTCAAAACATCAGTGAATGTGGCTTCTTTTTTTTGGCAATGTTATCATTAACTTTCTTTATATTCTTCAGGTTTCTGCTAGTTTAATTTACCTTTCAATTATTTTGTATGGTGAGTCTCCTGCCTGCAAGATTTCCTGACATACTGCTATGAAGAAACAATACAATTCTCCTAGGCACTTTTCTTCTGCTGCAGTCAAGGAGACACACAGGATATTTCCTTTCAGACAGTTGCTAAATTTATATTTATGTCTTCTAGTACTTTGTCTCTTGGCTACTGAAATGCACTGTTCATGTGTTTCTCTACTCTCTGAGTAGAATCTGATGTAATTCCTGGCAGATGCTTTGAGAGGGTTCCAGCCTGTCGGATTCTGGCACAAGGGGCTTTGGAGGAAGTCAAGCAGATCTTTCATAATATGAGATTGTTGGGAGGTGCATTATACACTTCACAATAGCCATGAAGCTATTCTGTTGCACACCCTTCTTAGCCCTAGTCTCTCCATAGTTCTTTTATCTGCAAGTGAGTCTCTTGCTGGACCTTTATAATCTGAAGAGCATGCTAAAACCCTAGTAATTCAGTAATTACTGGCAGCTTGACAACAACCGAAGCAATTTAGTCACCAAGTCACATAGCCATGCACCCTAAACACAAAACATTTTTGGAGAGAAGAGAGGGGAATCATTCTTGTCAGTTCATATGTCCAATGGCTTTTTCACTCTTTTATGTTTTCAAATTCATTTTACTCTCACGATTTTTTTATTTGATGTAAATTCTGAATTTTCCTTCCACTCCTTTTGTTTTCAATCCAATGGAATGCAGTGTTCTTAACAATTCTTTCAAGAAAAAAATATTGAAAGTATGCGTTGTTATCATAGTTTTTCTGGACATATTAATCATTACTTGGGAAATCAAACTCTTTTTTTCCCTTTTTAATAAGGACCAAGTTGGCACTTTTTACGTATAACCAAAATACAAAGGATTTTTTTTTTCAGGACAAAGTGCTATTATCTCACTTACTGTACTAAAGAAGAGACAGTAGCCACATTGTTACTTAATAGATATTTTTAAAACAAGAGTTCTTAAACATGGTGGTTTTTAGGCAGTTTCTTGTGATAACAATTGCTCCCTTTTTAAAATAATGACCTGGCTCAGTATCCTGAGTGTAAGTAGTTGGAAAATGAACAGTGTATTCTGCTCCTGGTATTTCCTCTCAGGAATGGGTTTAGAAGTTGTTGTATCTCATTCCTACTTCTTTTAGAAATATCTAAAGTTGTTTCAAAATTTCAAGTGCTTTCGTCAAAATAGAGAAATAGATAGATAAAATCTAATTGAAAAATATTAGAAAATTGTGTTATGTTTCTATAAATTAGAGACACAAATTTTCTCAGTCTAGGATTCATCATTAGATTGGAGTCATTTGACAAGGATTCTAAAGCACTGAATGTTTAGGTCACAGGAGACCAAATTACTCCCTTGATAGTTTGAAAAATCTGCATAAAATTGACCAGACCTATAGGATACTAAAGCATATGAAACACCAAACACAAGGAATGAAGTACATTAGCACAATGTAGCACCCTTTTCAATTTTTTAATTCATTATTTATTACAATTTATTCACTTTGTATCCCAGCTGTGGCCACCTCCCTCATCTCCTCACAATCTCACCTTCCCTCCCTCTTCTCCTCCTATGCCTCTCCCCATCCACTGATATGGGAGGTGCTCCTCCCCTTCTATCTGACCCTAGCCTATCACTTCTCATCATGACTGGCTACATTGTCTTCCTCTGCAGCCTGGAAAGGCTGTACACTCCCCTCCCCCCAAGAGGGAGGTGATCAGAGAGCCTGTCACTGAGTTTATATCAGAGACAGCCCCTTCACCCCTTACTAGAGCACCTACTTGGAAACAGAGCCTCCTCTGAGCAGGGGCTCTGCAAGGGCTCTAGGGCCCAGTTTTTGTTGTTGTTTTGTTTTGTTCTGTTCTGTTCTGTTTTCTCCATTGGTCTCCTTGTGGAGATCCTGTGCCCTCCTGGTCTTTTTATCTCTCCTTCTTTCATAAAATTACATGCCCTCTGCCCAAAGTTTGGCTCTCTCAGCCTCTGCTTCAATACTTCTACCAGTAGAGTCTTTCAGAGGCTCCTGTCCTTTTCCCTGCTTTCTTCTGCTTCAAATGTGTGTTTCATTTGCCCTTCTGAATGAAGACTGAGCATCTTCCCAAGGGTGTTCTTTGAAAAAAACTTCAAGTCTCTGAAGAAAGAAATTGAACAAGATATCAGAAGATGCAAATATCTCCTATGCTCTTAGATTGTAGGATGAAAGAAGTGAAAATGGTCATTCTACCAAAAGCAATCTACAGATTCAATGAAATTCACATCAAAATATCAACACAATTCTTTACAGAACCTGAAAGAACAATTCTCAATTTCATATGAAAAAACAAAAAACTCAGAATTGCTAAAAACATCCTGTACAATAGCAGGGACAGATATCTCCATCCCTGATCTCAAGCTGTACTGTAGAGCAATAGTAATAAAAACTGCATGATACTTGCATAGAATCAGAATGGTGGAACAATGGAATAGAAAGACCCAGAAACAAAGCCACACACCTATAGATATTTGATTTTTGACAAAGAAGCCCAAACCATACAGTGGAAAAAGACAGGATCTTCAACAAATGGTGCTGGTCTAAGTGGATGTTTACATGTAGAAAGACACAAATAAATCCACATTTATCACCCTGAACAAAACTAAAGTCTTAGCAGAACAAATACCTCAACAAAATAGACACACTGAACCTGTTAGAAGAAAAAGTGGGGAAGAGCCTGGAATTCATTGGCACAGGAGACAATTTCCTGAACAGAACACGTAGCACTCTTAGTATTATAAATAGCATTGCCAAGGTTAATTGTACATATCATAGCTTTCCTCTACTCCATGTTTATGAATCAGGTCATACTTTCATTGAGTCATCACCATCAATCACTTTAAACTGAGTCTTTCTTTCCTGTTTAAAGTTAGCAATATTCATCTTAGTCTACACCTCAAGAAACTACTAATCTACTTCTGATTCATAATTTCCCCTTTGAGAAACAAACAGAAATGTACAATACTGAGAGTCATGTGCAGATTAAGTCTCATAGCAGAAAATTATATACACTCAGCCACAATGGTGACTCTTAGAGTATTCTTTTTTCATTGATATTTTTTCTCTTTATTGAAGTTGCAAGACATTAAAGTCAATTCCACTTTTGAGTGTTATTTTATGAACATTAATGTTATGTCTTTGTGTGTGAACATGTGTTTTCAATTCCATTGAATAAATACTGTCTAAACTGTTTTTAGTGTCTTCCAATCAGAAGAGCAATTTAGGACATTTCTCCATACCCCTATTCTCTTCTCTGATTATTTTCCCTAATATATGATAGAGTTTTTTGGTTATTGATGAGAATATATTATAGACAATTTCTTCTTGTTGTCTTTTTTTTAAAACTGGAACACTACCCTTATTAGGAAAGAGTAAATAGACCCACCCTCCCCCACCACAAGATTCTAAGGAAGAGGTGGCTCTGTATTTGACAGACAATGACTAGCTCCTCTCCTCTAGGATATTTGAAAGCCACTTACTGTGTATTTTAGTAATATTCCTTACTCTCAGACCTTCAAAATAAGAGATATTTTAGTTTTTATCTTTCATGGCATTATATTGATTAAAAAACATGTGAAAAAGAAAAGTAGTATCAAAGAAAAGAATATGAGTCATGATCAATCACACTATTTACCTGTGGGCACACTAATGGAGTCAGGAGTTTTTATTAACAAAAAAATCAGAGGACATGGATTTGGGAGGAAAACATGAAAGGAGACATTGTAGAAAGTGGAGGGAGGTAATAATGGAAAGATATAATCAAAATACATTGTATACACATACAAAATATTCAATAAATAAAATATTGTTACAAAATAAAAGACTCTGTCTGATTGGAAACTGGATGGGTCCAGGGCATGCTGTCCTAGTCACTGTGAGTTCTTCTGTGTATCAGATTGTTGTGTCTGAAAGAAACTGTTTCCCTGGAGTCATGTACCTATCTCTGGCCCTTACACTCTTCCCACCTCTTTCCTTGTACATAAATTATTGAGCTCTGAGGGGAGGGATTTGATAAAGACATGCTATCTAGGACCTTACAAAGTCCCAGCACTAAGAAGAAGAAATAGATAGAAGGGCCCACATCTAAGCAAGAACTTATTCATAACTGAATACTGTGGAAAAAGGAAATCTATCCCCCACCCAATGGAGTGCCACTGTGTATATCAACAATAATTCAGCGAAAGCCTCATGCCAGGAGTAGTTGGCCAGCACACAAAAGACTCCAGGAATTTGGTGTTCAGTATTTCATTTTGTTTGCATATTTGAGGAGGTGTTTTTGTTGTTTTTGATCTGTGTTTTTGGTTTTTGTTTTTTCTGTTTGAGAAGGAGAGAAAGGACATGAAATTGTGTGGGTAAGGCGGGGAACAAGATTAGGGAGGAGTCAGGGAAGATTAAGATTATAAAAAATATGATTTTTTTAAATAAAGCAAAAAATTTTGTTGTAAACACCATAGGATTAGAGATTATGGACAAAGGAACAAACATCTAAACAAACAATACAAGTATTGGCAAACACAAATAATTCTATCAAGGTTAAGTAGACTTTCTAACCACAAGGTAGCAAAAACAATGTACAAATCTCACAGTTTTCAAGGTTATAAAAGTCTATTTTCATCCATGGGCATTTCATTATTGAAAAATGCTCTGTGACTGAGATACATTCTCTGCCATATTTCATTTGTCTTTAAGTGTATCAAAGCAGATGCTGAGGCTCATAACCAAACCCTGGGCAGAGTGCAGGGAAACACATAAAAGAAGGGGAGACAGTAAGACCTGGAGGGGACAGGAACGACACAAGGAGAGCAACAGAACCAAAGTGTCTTCCCTGAGACCGACACCCCAACCAAGACCCATGCATGTCGACAACCCAGACCTCCTGGACATATGTAGCCCATGGCAGCCCAGCATCCAAGTGGGCACCCCAGTAAGGGGAACAGGGACATGAATGCAGTGGCTGGCTCTTGGGTCACCAGCCCCCTTCAGGGCAGCATGAGAATGTACCCCAATCACAGAGCATTTTTCAATAATGAAATGCCCATGTATCAAAACATGTAAACCAATCAGAATAATAAGATCCAGAAAGTGATAGGGAAACATCCAATTTTCATTAGTGTGTGTAAAATAAAGAAAAAATAATATATAGTAGAATATTTTGTTCTTCCTTTTAATAGTCTCTGTATATCATAAACATGACATTGTAATGGAAAAATCCTTAATTAACACAAATAAATGTATTACATATTTTTTTAAAAGTCTATTTTATTCTTCTAGTGAGCCTGACTTTCATGCCAGAGGGCAGAACAGCTATCAGATGATGACATATGGAGCACAGGGACCAGGTTTAAAGCATGTTAGATGGTAACAAAAATTAGGATACCTAATGCATTGTGGTACTTAGATAAATTACAGATGTTTTAGGTTTTGCAGTTTATCTCATAATTTCCCATAGTACAGGTACAGCTCAAAATATTTGTTTAAAATTAAAATTCAAGTAGCCCAAAATTCAGTCTTTATTTGACAAGCAGAAGCCAAGAAGCTATTTAATGTGTTGAGGTTGTTTGCATGTATATTTATTTTTTTGATGAAATAGCCAGGGTGAATTTATGACAGTTTCCAAAGCATAGATGGCATGAATGTACATAAAATACTTGATTTTTCAATAACTGATTTGAAAATAATTGAGATCTTCAATGTTTCTTATAGACTGGTTTATATTTTTATAGGTAAACTAAAAAAATATCACATGTTGTAGAATCATTATCCACAAATAATAGCATCAATTAAATTTTTAATTCCTTTTATCACTGTTGCCATTACTTCTCCAAATTTTCCACCTGGGACTGTGTGAAGAGTACCAAAATATGCTTAATTTTAAAAAAGTAGACACAAATCCTAGTTACCTGGATGTATAAATCCATGAATAAACTTATGACTAATTATACATACATTTGAAATGTTATTATGATAAGCTCATCATACTGAAAACAACAGCCTACAGACTGGAAAGGATCATCACCAACCTTATATATGGCAGAAAGCTAATATCCAGAATATATAAAGAGCACAAGAAGTTAAACAGCAACAAATCAAGCAATCCAGTTAAAAAATGGGGTGCAGAGCTTAACAGAAATTCTCAATAGAGGAAACTTGAATGGCAGAGAAACAGTTAAAGAAATGCTCAGCGTCCTTAGTCATCAGGGAAATGCAAATCAAAAAGACCCTGAGATTTCACCTTACACCCATCAGAATGGCTAAGATCAAAAACTCAAGTGACAACACATGCCGGAAAAGATGCAGAGAAACCCTACTATATTGCTGGTGGGAATGTAAACTTGTACAACCTCTTTGGAAATCAGTCTGGTGCTTACTCAGACAATTAGGAATAAAGCTACCTCAAGACCCAGCTTTACCACTCCTAGTCATATATCCAAAAGATGCTCAAGTATACAACAAGGACATTTGCTAAACCATGTTCGTAGCAACTTTATTTGTGATAGCCAGAAGCTGAGAACAACCCAGATGTCCTTCAGTTGAGGAATGAATACAGAAATTGTGGCTCATTTACACAATGCAATACTAGTCAGCAATTCAAAACAAGGAAATCATGAAATTTGTAAATGGTGGGATCTAGAAAAGATCAATCTGAGTGAAGTATCCCAGAAGAAGAAAGAAACGCATGGTATATATTCACTTACAAGTGAATGTTAGACATATAATATAGGATAAACATACTAAAATGTGTACACCTAAAGAAGCTAAGCAGGAAGGAGGACCCTGGGTAAGATGCTCAATCTTTATTCAGAAAGACAAATGGGATGGACATCAGAAGAGGGAGAAAATAGGAAACAGTACAGGAGCCTCTCTGTACAGCACAGAGGACTTCTGAAAGACTCTACCCATCAGGGTATCAAAATATATACTGAATATATAGCCAAATTTTGGGAAGAGTGCAGGGAATCTTATGAAAGAAGTGGGAGATAGAAAGACCTGGAGAAGATAGAAGGAGGAGATAGAAAGACCTGGAGATGACAGGAGCTCCACAAGGAGCTCAACAGAACCAATGGGTCTTTTGTGAAACTGATACTCAAAAAAAGGGACCATGCATGGAGATTACCTAGAACCCCCACACAGATGTAGCCCATGGCAGCTCAGTGTCCAAGAAGGGTCCCTAGTAATGGGAACAGGGACTGTCTCTGACAGGAACTCAGGAGTTGGCTCTTTGATTATTTCCACCTGAGTGGGGACTTGCCTTACCAGTCTATAGAAGAAGACAATGGGAAGGAGAGGAGATCTCCCTTCTCAGTGAACTTGGAGAAGGGCAAGTGTAGAGAAGGGGTAGGGAGGGTGGGACTAAGAGGGGAAGAGGGAGGTGTTTATGGGGAGATACAAAATGAATAAAGTATAATTAATAAAAATTAAATTTAAAAATATATATACTTAAAAAAATAAAAATTTAATTAAAACATAAAAGAGAAGACAATGCAGCCAGTCCTGATGAGACCTGATAGATGAGGGTCAGATGGAAAAGGAGGAAGACTTCCCCTATTATTCGACTGGGGGAAAAAGCATAGGAGAAGAAGAGGGAAGGAGAGTGGGATTGGCAGGGGACATGGGAGGGGTACAGCTGGGCTACAAGTGAATAAACTAATTAATAAAAATAAAATTAAATGCTAGGCCACAGAGGAGGACATTGCAGCCAGTCCTGGAGAAACCTTATAAACTAGGGTCAGATGGAAGAGGAGGAGGATCTCCCCTATCAGTGGACTTGGAAAGGGGAAGGGAGGAAATAAGGGAAGGAGAATGGGATTGGGAGGGAATGAGGGAGCAGGATACAGCTGGTATATAAAGTTAATAAACTGTAACTAATATTAAAAACACATTTAAATAAAAAAGAATAAATTAAAAGATCAGCTAATCTTCACAGGGTAACTCATCTCAATAAAATGGAAATTAAACATTTGTCTAATACAGTTTAAATATGATTCAGAAGTCAAGAATTTTAAGTTTTAGTTTGATTTTAGTTTGATGCATGTGGCACACCCAGGGATTTGTTAACAAAAATAACTTACACAACATTCAATAGCTTAATGTACCATTAAATCTTATGTGTTCCTCTTTTTAAATATACTGAAAGAAAACCGACATAGACAGAGATTAAATGAATAGCAGTAAATCAAATAAGACTTTGTCCAAGCATTCAGATCTTTCTTTTCCTCAAAGTTCAGATATTCAAAATCAGATATTTCAGTGTTGCCGCTGTACTATGAACAGACGGACCAAATACACATAGCATGTTATTTATGTAGGTATTTTATATAGGTCTCCCATTACTAGTCTTTATGACTCTTGAAGACAAGTATTCTTTATTATTTCTTCTTCTCCTGCCAGAATTTTGAAGTATAATACCATAGTGGAACAACTTATCTTTAGACTTCAGAAGCTCTAATATCAAATTCTCGGCCTGCCATTTATCAGCTGCATGACACAGCATGGTTCTCAATGTTGCTGAGCTTCTTTTCTTTCAAATGGAGGCAAAAGCTGTCATTATATAGTTGGACAATGCTTAAGTAGGATAATATGTGTAAAATTATACCCAGTACAGGAAAATATTCATATATTAATATATTGAGATATTAACTTTTACAAACAGGTACACAATTCTAGATCATACCTGACATGGAATAGTCAAACAATGAAAAATTGTTAGAGCAATGTTTATCTGGTAAACATGAGGGCTTGATTTGCTTTCAAAACAACATAGAAGGAGGAGGAAAAAAGCAGAAGAAGCTGATCGTGCTGGTATGCATACAGTCACAGCATTAGAAAAGAAGATATAAGTAGATCTGTGAGGATAGTTGGCCAGTCAGTATGGCGAACTAGGTCAATTACATGTCATTAATTTGCAAATGTGCAAATATATTTTATACACACATAAACACAGAAACTTCCTGACAAGTATAATATAAACAAATTTGTGCAGCTTTGTTATATAAGAATCATTGTTAATACAACTAGCAAGGTTCATTTAAAATACTACATTTCATAAATATAATCTCTTTATATTTTATATTCTATTTCCTTTAAATGTACTAGAATTATATATGGGTAGCAGATTAATCAGGAAACTGTGTACACACATGATCAGTTACTTAATTTTATTTATAAAAACAGTTACAGTCATTCAAATGATGGCAACATATATAAAATTAGCATTGATTCTACATTTATCTGAGGGTATTGCTATGATAAAACACCATGGCCAAAGCAACTTGCAAGGAAAGGGTTCATTTCAGCTTATAGGTCCACATCATGGTCCATTATCTATAGATATCCTAAAAACACTAGGGATATGAAGGACATACCTCAACATAATAAAGATGATTTACAACAAGCTTGAAGCTATTATCAGCCTAAATGGAAAAAAAAAAAAACCTCAAAGCAATTCCACTAAAATCAGAAATCAAATAAGGTGTTCTTTCTCCATATATATTCAATGTTGTGCTAGAAGTGTAAGCTTAAATGAGGTAGACTAGAGAATGGGGAAAGGTTTTACCAACTCCACATCTGATGGAGAACTGATATCAAGAAACTAGATATCAATATCTATCTATCTATCTATCTATCTATCTATTCCAGTTTAATGATGGGATACAGACATAAACAGAATTCTCAATAGATGAGGAAATGGCTAAGAAACACTTAAAAATGTTCAACATCTTTAGCCATTAGGGAAATGCATATCAAACCTACTTTAAGATTCCTTCTTATACCTGTCAGCATGCCTGAGATCAATAACACAAGTGATAGCTTATGCTGGTGAAGATGTGAAACAAGTGGAATACTCCTCAATTGTTCATGGGAGTGCAAACTTATACACCCACTATGTATATTAATATTCAATATTGCTTCTATTCTATTTCTGAGGCAGTTCCTCAGAAAGTTGGAAATCAATCTCCCTTAATATCCAGCTATATCACTCTTGGGCAGGTAACCAAAAGATATGTCGTTCTATACCAAGGGCACATGCTTAGCCTTGTTCATTGCTTCTCTCTTCAGTATAGCCAGAAATTGAAAACAGACTAAATATCCCTCAGTAGATGAATGGATAAAAATAAAATGTGGTGCACTTACACCACAGATCTGTAAATAGCTGTTAAAAACATGCAATCATGATATTTGCATTGAAATGTGTGGAGCTAGAAAATAATTATTCTCAGTGATATAACCCAGACACAAAAAGACAAATGCAATATGCATTAAAATATGTGGATGTTAGCTGTTAAATGTTTTATGAGCAGGCTACAATCCACATGACTGCAGAGCTCAGGTATGGAGAAATGCACTTGGGAGAAGAATGGATCACACAAGAAAGGGGAAACAGAATAGACAGCAATAGACTGATGGTGTAATAAGTCTGTGACAGAGGGATCACATGCAAAGGGGGATAGAATAGGGGATGTGAGAGCAAATGTTGAGAGGGACAGTTAGAACTTATGGCCATTTGAGGGGTTATATGGTAACCTAATAGAGTAAAATTTTATTAAATACATATGTTTTTTTGAAAGTGATCTAAATAGAATCACCAAATAATTGGAGAGATGAACCTCAGCTGGATATCTATAATCTCCAAATGAAGAAGTTAGAGTAATGGTTTACAATTAATTAAATTGCTGGCCATAGGGGCCTATGGAAAATGCCAAACCAACAGAGGCTATTGCCAAGGCTGTTAGTTGCTCTTCACAAAATTATGGTAAGGTCCTTTTGCTGAAGAAAACAACTACATAACTCATTAAAGAGGTTTAACATGAGGCATGCATAAAGCTGTCACCTTAGTGGAATAGTTTTTATGATACTGAAAGATGTTTTGTATGTTTCCAAGTGTCAGGTAAACACCAACCCAGCCACAAACCCTTTGATCTACTTTGGTGACCAGTATACATGATGCACTAGTACAATAGTGGCACAAAGCTTGTGCATGTAACCCACCCATATCTGATTGGATTTAAGGCCTCATGAAATGGAATCATATTCAAAATCCTCTTTTAGCCAAGAACCTGAGACTGGGGAGGCCATGGACCAATGGGGAAACCAAAAACTATTTTTCTGCTAACTGAATGTAGCAACAAAATAACCCTTAATAACATTCTCTATATTTAATGACTCCCTATAGTCATACACGAGTATCTTTTCAGCCATCATCGGAGAACCTTCTTTCTGCAGAAGATGGGAATAAACAGAGACCCACATCTAGAAAATGTACAATGAGTGAGAGACCTTGAAACACTCATTCTGAAATGGGATATCGCCATCAATTCCCTGACCTTATGTCTCAAGGAATCCTGTGGAGAATAGTTCTGAAAAAAAAATGTCATAGCCAGAGAAGGTAGAGGACAGAAAGGAAACAAGGCTTCCTAAATGCAGCAGGACCTTATGTACACATGGGCTCACAGAGGCCATGGAACGTGTATAGTGTCTATACAAGTCTAGGCTTGATAGGATCCCAGTGCTGAGAGCAGAAGTGGACACACACCCACATCTCTCACCCTGGAGTTCTCTCCAAATGATAACCACTAACAGAAAATTAGTTTTCACCAATGGAGTGACTCTAGGAGTATAAGCTAATTTTAGTGTCAGGTCCTGTTGTATGTGACAATTAATATTTACTACTGATATATTTTCTGGTAAAGCTGCTGTTAGTCCTAACAGCTGTATAAACAAATCCCACATAAAGACTGGGTTTATTTAGTTCACCCAGAACACAATTCTGGACAATAGTTACTCCCTCCTAAACCTCCAAGCCCTCTTGGTCTCCTAACACTTAGATTTCCCATATTATACTTGCTTTTTGTGAAACAGTATGTCCAGTCCGTGTCCAAGTAGTTCCAAGATCTTTCCTCCAGCTTTTTCTCCTAGCTCTCTCCTGCTTTTTCTCCCCACACCTTTTCCTGTCCTCTGGCTCCTCCCATTACACAACATTGTGGCTAATTGCTTTGTTTGGCCTGTTTACACAAAGTTGAGACAGGATGCTTAGAATAAGTATCAGAATACATTATCTGGACTGAAACCAGAGGCTGGGGTGGGGGAGAAATCAGCATTTGAATGAACAAGGGTAAGGTGTATACATTTCAAAAGAACATTATACCAGCAGGTCCCAAGCATGGCTGAAGGGTAGCAACACAAAAGGAACTCAATGTTTTGTTGTTGTTTTGCTTTGTTATGTTCTCCCTTTTCCTCTCTCTCTCTTTCTCTCCCTCTCCCTTTTCCCTTCCCCCTCTGTTTGAAAACAAAACTTTGAACATTTTTATCTTTCCTTTCCATACCCTACCAGTGTTCTGCTTATATTTTATGATAATCAATTATATTTTATGGAATTTCCATGTGTGCAAATGTTGGTGTGAACATGTTTGTCTGTATTTGTTTTTCTTTACTCCTTTATTTTTTGCATTCCTTTGTTTTATACTATTTGTGTTTATTTTTATTTTATCTTATTTTAACATGACTTCTTTTTCTTTTCTTTTTATGGCTAGTTTATTTTCTAATGAACAAGAGCAAGAATAGATGTGGATTTGGTGGGTAGGGATGTAATTCTAACTGGATGTGAAAGAATCAGACTAACTTTGTAACCTATGTTTCTCTTAGTTGCCTTATAGCTTATATTTTTGTAAGGACGGAAAAATTTTAACTTGGCCCTAACAAAAGGAACTAACCATGGGAACCAACCATGGGAACTAAAGCTTGTGAGCTGTAATTATTATTGAACCCGGACCTGATACAAAAAGTTTCTAAGAGACACCCTTCTGTAGTTATAGATAAGAAAGCCTAAACAATTTCTAACCATTCCCTCCCAGCTGCAGATTGATTGTGAGAAAGGTCTTTTTCCCCTAGACCCCCTCCTGTTTCCTGATGATAACTTCCCTGTGAGAAAGATCTTTTACCCCTAGACCCCCTCCTGTCTTGTGGTTTTTGCCTTTATAAACTCTGTAATTTCATTGCTGGGCACTCCCCACTGTTCCTTCAACAGGAGCAGGTAGCAGGGTCCCAGAGCGCTCTGGTATCTGAATAAACACCTCTTGCTTTTGCATCAAGTTCAAATTTCTCATCAATTGGGATTCTGCCTCATAGGTCCAACATTTGGGGGCTCGTCCGGGATCAGGAATCCCCTGATCTGGAAAATTCGATCTTGGAGGTAAAAAGGCTCCTGTATGTTACTGTGAGCTTCCCATCTGTACTGGAATGCGGAGTGCGTCTCTACAGTTTAGCGTGTCTGGATTTGCAACTGCTTGACTGCTTTATGGCAGTTTCTGTATTGGGGTCTTTTTTCAGACCCCTCAGTCGTTGCTCAGGGGACACCCTGAGGGGAAAACTAAAGGACGCTGTGTCTCCTTCTGGCAGACTCGGGTAGAGTCTGGTTCTGTATTCTGTATTTCTGTAGGGAAGCACGTTGTCCATTTGAAGACCACAGCCAGCTGCCCTTCTGCTTCTGTGGGGGCCGTCTGGGTCACACGTTCTGTGTTGTAAATGTTTGTCTGTTCTGTGTTCTCTGTGTTATTTTATTGACTACCGACTGACAATGGGACAGACTGTTACCACCCCCCTTAGTCTGACTTTAAAACTCTGTGCTGCGATCTGCCAGGGACTGCTGCGGCATGGGAAAGTCCCACATGCGGTGGGAATGCTTGTGAGTAGCAGGAAAGACACATAAATCAGGCTGCAACAAAACTAAAGTTCGGCTGGCAGGCAGAGCTACCTGGATCCTCCCTTCTGCAGCTTCCCGAGAGAAAAAGAGAGAGAGTGGTGCTAGCATAATCAGCCTGAGACCTGCCTCCGCCACCAATGGAGCAGCAGAGCTCACTCCACCCTCTTCCTCCTCTCTTCCCTCCTCCCACCCAGGGAGCTTAGGTTGATTGTAACTTGCAGACCATACAGCTATGTAGGAAAAAAAAAAACTGCATAGCTAAGTGCAATAAAAAAGTTTTATCTGTCTGTTTGGCCATTATATGATTATTTTCAACTGATCTTAAATGGTTATTATGATCAAAAATAATTGGGTATGTTTTAAAGTTAAATTCAAATTCTTGTTTAAAACATGTATATGTGCCTATGTGTTTATAAAATTTATAAGTGCATATGTTTAAATAACAACAATGTAGATTGCTACGTGGTATGGCCCAGGAAAAGAACAAAGATTGCAAAATTTCTGAGTCAAAATAATTTTGTTTCTTTTTATGATAAAAAGGAGTCTTATTCTAAGTTAATATTAGTTCTAAAGATTAAATTGTTTGCACTGATAAATTTTGGTCTTAAAATCCACTTTTGACTTTTAAAATTATGGTTATGTTTTGTGAATTCACTTCTAAAAAAGGATACTTTGTTTTGATATTGCAAAACTAAGTTTAAAAAATGTTTAAATGTTTAAGGTGATAAAACGTTTAAAGTTTATCAGGTTTTTAAGCAATAACCCTTGGGCAGTCTAACAAAGAACTTGGAACAGTTTCCAAACCCTTCGGGAAATAAAAAAAAAATTTTTTTTGAGGGAGTTTTTCTGTTGTTTGAAAAGCAAAGGAGAGCAAAAAATATTAAAGAAAAAAATAGCTTGTCTATGGGAAGAATGTCTGGTTGAGCCAGGAAGGCAAAGCTGGAAACCTGAAGGTATATAGAATGTTATAGAGGGTCTGTGTATGTATGTGGGGCCAGGGGGCATATAAATGGTATTTGCTTTGGTTCTTTATACCTGCAAATATGATTTTAAAAAACTGTAAAAGATGTTATACTTCATTTAAAAGGCTGGTGATTCTTCATTGCAAAATGTTTTCTTATATTCTTTTAAAAATTCTGGCTGGACAAAATAATTCTGGTGTGGACAGAGTAATTCATACAGTTTAAAATTGTTCTGTGCTGTACTGTTAGGCAATTGGTTCTAAAACTTATTTGATCCTAGTATGTAAAGATTTTTGCTGTTAAGTTTTTAAAAGATGGTAAGATTCATAAGATTCGCTAGCCCCTTTATGAATTGTGCCTGATTAAAGGTCTTGCTTTGATTTTAGTCCAGAAAGAACAGATGTAAAATTACACTAAGGATTGAGCTTTGCCTAGTCCCTTATTTTGGGTTGTTTTTGGGGGCTGAATTTAGGATGGGTAACCATAAAGTTTGCTTATATAGATTTACTCGAAGTTTGGTTCTAAAACATGTATCTAAGAAATATGCCAAAATTAGAGATTATAGCATTCTGTTTTATAGGATATAGTTTAGAGCAGATGATAAAAATAGACAAAGAATAACTCAGATATGCTGGCCCTCAAGCTGTCAGAGATCTGATAAATATGGCATTTTAACGTGTATAAATAAACGTGTCTTTATTATGACAGAAAGACCCAAAATCCTGGCAGTAGCTCCCCAGGGTCTCCAAGAAGATTTAAACACAACGACAGATGACCATGACTCTGGATTGTGGTATGCTAACCACTGGACAATACTGCCTCAACTGGCCCACTGCTAGGGCCCAGCCTAACCATGGACAAGCTGTGGATACCTAGAGAGTCATTGTTTCACATTGTCTGAGGCGAGGTGAGGTTAATGTCTCCTGTTCCTCTTTCCACAGAAGCAGCTTCTCATCCTCTATGCCTGATGGCTGGAATGTCTCTGCTCAGAAAGCCAGGAGGCCGCAGGAGCCAGGGACACTGCCTAGGTGATGGACTAGCTAGTCATCTCTGTCATTTTGATTGGTACATGGATTGGTATATTTATCAAGCTTATAATTTATCCTTCTGAGGTCTCTCATCACCTTGACAGCTATGCTAAGCTAATGGTAGCTTTTCAGCTAGCAAGCAGACAATTAGCTCCACTGTTAGCCTATTGGTCAGTTCATTAGCTAGCTAGAACTGCTAGGTACTAGATCTCTTGTTTAAAAAAGCAAACAGATTTGCCTTGCTCACAGGCTTCATGTCAGTGTGTCTTGTGTTACTTGTTACTTGAAGTCTTAAGATATATAGCTGGATAAAAAAATAAATAAAAAGCTTATGTAAGGTCTGAGGATATAACAATTTAGATTGTAAAAATCTAAAAAATGTTGTTTGGTCTAAAAAATGTTTCAGGTTTGGTAAATACAAAAAAGATTAAAAAGTCTAAGTAGGTGTTTTAAGGTATGTAAGTATAAGTTATAATATAAAAATAATTTAAGGCATATTAAAAATGAGAGATGCTTTAGATTTCTCCCCCTTGCTACTGTTGTGCTTATGTTGTTATAAGATTTCAGAAGTTCAGAATTTTGACATTAATTAATAAAATTCTAATAAGTTAATAGAGCACTGACTGCTTACTATTCAGTTACAAGCTTAAAATTTTAATTTCCGTTGGTTGTTTTCTGGAGACAGACTTAAAGGTGCTTCTTATCATGCTAAGAACCTTTGTTTAATGTGTATCTGACCCAAAAGTCATAGCTTTTACTATGGTATTCTTAATGTCTGCCATTTCTGGGGTAGATTTTGACACAGAAATATCTTAACTGTTACTTAACTGTTACTTCTAGCTGCTTTGTTAAGAAAAATCCAAGCATCCAGGGTTTAGCAGAAGAGCCATTAATGTATTCCTGTCTAAGTGTACAAAATGTGACTGAGTTCCTTTGATGGCTGATTACCAACAGGGCCTACAGTTAAAATGTTAGAGTTTCAGACTGTGGACACACTCAGGTTGTTTATAAAAAAATTACAAAACAAACAGCTGACTGGTGTCCATTCTGTTAAATATACTTTTACCTGTCACTCTCAGAATGTTGTTGTATAAGATTTGCTGATATGTTACTTTTCTGAGTTTTTAATATACTTCCTTTTGTGTACCAAGAATTCATATGAGTTTCAAAAAAAATCAAAAGGTCATGATCTGCATCTGGCATAGCTCAAACAGATCCCAGATGAGTTTTCCCTGGTGTTGAGATTCCTCACTTTTCCCATCTAATAGACAAATTTTAAATTCTGTCTCTAGTCTGAATTTGTCTCAGCAGATTTTCACCTGGTTGGCTCAATTTTCGGATCAGCTATGGGCTGTGAGCTAAAATATGGACTTGTTGGAAGCTGACATAACTGTTCCCTGTCTCTTCAATCGGATCAACTAATCAGAGACTTCTAAGGACTGCCTCGTTGCCCAGCCATTGACAGGCTCCTAGTCAACTCTTTGACCCCATTTCAGCCTCCTTCAAACTGAGATATCAATGGTTCAAATGTCAGCATTGAAGAAATTCCAGAAGACAGATCTTCGGCCCATTGTCCCATTCTATAGGCTGGAATGTTGAGTCAAAATAATAATAATA
>CM053752.1:50844265-50869418 GCA_028658305.1 Pachyuromys duprasi
TTGGACAGAGTGCAGGGAATCTTATGAAAGAAGAGGGAAATAGAAAGACCTGTAGGGGACAGAAGGAAAATATCTGGGCCCAGGGGTTTTGGTTAGAGACTGTTACTCCAACAAAGGACCATTCATGCAGATAACATAGAACCCCTACACAGATGTAGCCCTTGGCAGCTCAGTGTCCAAGTGGGTCCCCCAGTAAGGGAAACAGGGGCTGTCTCTGACATATCTTTATTGATTGGCCCTTTAATCATCTTCCCCTGGGCGGAGGGCAGCTTTATCAGGCCACAGAGGAAGAAAATGCATCCAGTCCTGAGGAGACCTGATAGGCTAGGTTCAGATGGAAGGGGTAAGGACCTCGAGAACCTAACCTAGCAGTGGATGTGGAGAGGGGCATGGGAAGAGAAGAGGAAAGAAAGGTGAGATTGAGAGGGCTACAGCTGGGATACAAAGTGAATAACTTGTAAGGAAAATAAATAAATAAATAAATAAATAAATAAATAAATAAATAAATAAGAAAAAACAAAGGACTACACATGTTGACAAACATGTTGGGAACTAGAAAAGCTCATTGACTGTTGAAGGAGTACAAATTGATATTGCTGCTATGGATAGTTCATAGTGATAATTCATTGTGATAGTTCATAAAAATACAGAAGTAGATTTACCATAAGACTTATCTGTAGTGTTCAGAACACTCTATCCTACCACAGAGTTTTGTGAACATCTGCATTCATAGCTCCTCTATGAATGATAGCTAGGACATGGAAACAGATAAGGTGCCCATCAATTGATGAATAAAAAATAGAAATGTGCTGCCTATTCATGATGAAATTTTATTTAGCAGTAATAAATGAAATAATTAAATGTGCAGGTAAATTAATAGACCTGAGAAATATTACACTAAGTGAGATAATCTAGAACTCCAAACCTATCATAATCTGTTTGGTTTATAATAAAAGTGGAAACATTGCATGCTCATTTTTCAATGATCATCTTCCCAAATCCTCACACAGGCAAAAACAAAAATGGTACATATGTTCATTTATATTATTTTCACTATTAAGTCTGTAATATGTTCTTTGAGGGCTCCGGTTTCATTATCTAAACACCTCCTACACATTTCCCTATATAATGTCTTCACACTAGAGATTAGGATTCCAGGGGATGAATTTGAATTGTGGATAACAGTTATCTATTTATTCTACAGCAAGGGTTAAGGAAATGAGGAGAAGTTGGAGTAAACAAGAAAATAAGAAGTGTAGACTATGGCATGGTTTAGTCCATACAATACTTGTCATCTAACGATTAGGAATTAACTTTGAATTTCCAGGACCCACATAAAAAGCTAGATTGAAACAATTCAGCCCTGTAAACTTAGCATTAGACATGCAAAGATAGAAGTGTCCATAACATTTTCACGTTGGCCGTTCTAACCCAAGTAGTGAGCTCCAAGCTCAGTGAGAAACCTTTTATCAAAAAGGAGGAGGATAGTGATTGAGGACACATGTGCACATATGCACTACACACAGAGAGAAAGAAATGGAGACCACTAAAAGAGAGAGTATCAAGGGCTAGAGAGATGGCTCAGGGATGAACAGCATTTGGTGCTCTTTCTCAGCATTCACGTGATGAATTATGACCTTTCTTAATTTTAGTTCCAAGAAATTAAGTGGCCTCTCTGGTTTTAGCAGCCTCTTTGTAAATGCACAGCACACAAATATGTTTATATTCAAGCCAAACACACATACACATAAAATAAAAATAACCACTTTTTTCAAATGAGACGATGATAGACAATGGGATTATTATACTAACAGTAATAGAAGCATTGATACCTGCAAAATGAGGACAAGAAGAGAAATTCTCTCAGCCCTTATGGGACTTTTACATCATAACTCATCCTTTCAGAGTTCAGGTATCATTCGAAGAGTAAGCTTAAAGACATTAAGAGTCAGAGATGGTAGGTGACTATAACAAAACACCATTCTCTAGTTTTTCTGGACACAATAGTATAGTTGTACAGATGGACTCACAAAGGTGATAGCATGTGCAGGACCATTCAAGCTCATGTGAGACAAAATCCCTATATGAATACTGAAGGTAGACACAAGATCCCACCCCTAAGGGGTTGCTGGCATTTGCTTGCTACCAGTAGAGGGGGGAGTTAGTTTTCATTAATAATGTGTCCTCTGATAGTTCCATCATAACTCAGGGAATGACCTTATACTCAAAAATATATAGACAGTACAAACTGGACTTGATTAGCTTAAGAAAAATGAGAATACAGAGGCTAAAAAAGACAGATTGGATCTGGGGAGACTTGGGAGTGGAGTAAATCGGATTCAAATACATTGAACAACATTCTCAAATAATTAAAAATATTTTCAAAACAGACTACAAGACTACAGTGAATCTTAATTACAAAAAGGAACTCAGCCAATACTAAAAGATCTATTAGTAAAAACATAAATTGATGTGGCTAAGAATTTTTTTTCTAAAAATAAGTAGTAAAGTTTGCTTCCTTAGATAAGTAGCACAAAAACTACACTGAATCAGTAGGTAATTAAATATTAAAGACACAAAAAATGAAATTATTAGCATCACTCTTGAAGAAAAAATTTCATATAAACTGAAGCAATTTGATGAGACTAGTTATAGCAGAAAATAAATGATAACTTGCTATGACTTTTATTAAACTCAAAAGCAAAATCATGAACATAAAGCTAGCTATAAATGAATGTGCTGAAATCAAAGAGAGTAAAATCAAAACAGAACCTGAGGTTTGGAATACAAATAGCCATTGACTATTTCTGGGGAAACAGGGAAGAAAGAAAAAAAAAAAAAGGTACCATGAAGATTCCAGGCTAAGTCTTAACTTTGGTTCCATTGGGCTTGCATTTTTTCCTTTGTTTTGTTTTGCAGAGAGAGATAGAGGGAGGAAGAATTAATGAAAACCAGTTGGATTGGTAGGG
Source organism: Pachyuromys duprasi (assembly GCA_028658305.1). Lineage (NCBI taxonomy): Eukaryota > Metazoa > Chordata > Mammalia > Rodentia > Muridae > Pachyuromys > Pachyuromys duprasi. The sequence continues at coordinate 50,847,235 of CM053752.1, forward strand.
GGGTGATCAGGATCTGGGAGGAGTTGGTGAGCACAGCAGGGGACATGATCAAAATATATTGCTTGAAAAAAATAAATAAATAACCCTGTGCTAAAGTATAATTTAATTAGATGAAACTGTGACCTACTCTTTGACATAGATTATATCACTATAGGGTTTACAGTAAAAGTCTTCACTTTATTGCTACAATAAACAAAATATGTAATAATGGAAATATTAACAAGTTGAAAATTTTGGATCACCGCAGAATTTAGCTCACAAAAATTTACATAACAACATTTGAGAAAATTTAGGCATAGATTAAAATGGCAGAAAGGGCTAAAAACAATAGGACTACTAAAATATGATCAAACTAAAATATATTAAATCAGTAAATAGTTGCATTTGTAAAAGTAACTATGCTGTTGACAATATTTTCATAATCTAGGTGTATGTGTAACTACACTGTACCACTGTATGGCAAGATAGTCAGGTCTCAAGAGCTTGCTGGACAGCCAAATGCCTAAATATGGGGGTTCAGGTAATTCCTAGTGCTTTAGTAAAAGAACCTGTGCAATTTTTGACATTAAACATTGAACACAAAACTTACATTACTATACTGCAATTTTTTATTGAATGAAGAAAGATAAACCACAACACCAACAGATTAAAAGACATGGAAGAAGGAATTTCATGTCTTGAAGTCAAGATAGCAGAAATGGACAACTCAGTAAAAGAAAAATGCGAAATCTAAATATATCTAGGCAACAAATATCCCAGAATTTTGGGGTAGTATACAAAGACCAAACCTTTAGACAAAAGTGAACAAATACAATATTCTGAATTTACAAGTTTGTGGTACAAATGTCACATATTAAGAAGGTGTTATTTTTTTCAAGAAACAAATATAAGTTTTATTTCTTAACTGATACAAGTGTTCGGAACAGTGGTTTGTTTTATTATTTTTTAATGACCATTATTCACTCCCTTCTGTTGGCAGAAAATGATTTTAGAGAATGAAATTCTGTGTCTACTTAATCACTACTAAAGAAAGTATACATAGTTGGTGTTGTGGTAATTTTAAAAGTATATGGTAATAGTGTTTATTATTTGCCCTGTAATTATTATGATGGTATTATTTAACCTACAGTTGTTATCAATAAAGATATAGACACCTGTTAGAGTTTAGATTTGCCTTATTTCACCTTGGGCTGGGCAGATAATTCCACCTACACTATCTCATTATCTTCCAGTCCTCATCCCATGTAGTCTGCTTTAACCATTCCTATCTGGACTACTTTCCATCTATTATCCCAAAATACTTGCTTTATTCTTCATCTGGGCTATTCCTTTCCACATAATTCTCTGAGTCCTTCCTTCTGACACACATGGTTCTTTTACCATCCCATGGCAACTCTATTTTCTATTTTCTTCTCCTTTCTGTGCTCTTTTCTCCTCCAAACCTATGAACCTTAGCCTCGCCTACCTCACCTTTGCTCTGCCCATGTGTAAGAAGATTTTTTAGCCAATCAGGAGACTAGGGAACACAAGCAATATTTTGGGGTGTGTGAGGGATTGTTCCCAAAACAGTAAGAATCTTGAGGCGGGGCGATAATTAATAACACAAAGCAACAGGCAATGCCTCAACAAGATGGTATAATGATAGATGGTAGATAGAGAGATGATGAATACATGACAGATAACAGGCTGACAGACAGAGATAAACCCATGAGTGGATGGATGGATGGATGTATGGATAGATGGATGGATGTATGGATAGATGAGTAGGCAGGCAGATGGTCAGATGGATGGTCTGATAGACAGATAGATGGTTGATAGAGATATATAGATGAATGTGTAGATGAGAGATAGATAGATAGATAGATAGATAGATAGATAGATAGATAGATAGATTTACATCTAAGCAACAATGGTTTTAAAATAACTTCTTCTTTAAACATACAAATTTTCTATGAATTTTACCTAAAGAGGTTTTTTTTTACAACTTCAGTGAACCTTTTCTGAGAAGTTATTAGTGAAAATCTTATTCATTAGAATAATAGACATCTAGGTCATGTTTTGAAGAGCTTTGGAAATGAGTCTAAGTTTAAACAATATAGTTAGAGAAAAAGGACAAATCAAGTCCTGCCTCTAGGAAAAAAAATGTTTTAACAGTTGGGGATGGTGTAATGTTAAATATAGGTACAGGATCTATAATACTTAGACACAAAAAGAAAAAGACTAAAGCAAGAAAACATTCAGAAAAGCATTCTCTTCAAACAAAATCTCATCAAAAATAAATACCAAAGGATGCTGGAATTGTTGATGTTTGGTTGGACCATGACAATCCACCTAAAAATAAAATTAGAGAAATAAAAAAAAATCCATTATGGTTCATATTGCTACGTTTTAGAAATTATTTTAAAATGTTGGTCTCAGTAGTATTACTGTTTATAATGGTTCTTAAAGTATTAAGGATTGAATTGTTATACTTTGTCAAATAGTGATCTATCTATAATATGAATATATGAATACATATATAACAAATAGCAGAATGTTGGAATATAAATAATGGTGTATTGTGCTTCTATACTGTCCACTATATGTTTAAAGTTATGTTTGACTTTCTGAAAAAAAAATAGTTTATTAAATTAGTTTAAGTTATGAGAAAAAAATCCAAAAATTCCAAAACAAACAAACAAAAATGAAAAACAAGCTATTTTTCCTTCTCTAACAGATAGCCCAGACCATGTTCAGTCTGTTTCTTTCCCTCTCTGCTCTGGACTCTACCAGATGCTCATGGCTCTTCTATGTCTTACCAAAAATAAGAACCTTCCTCTGGGGGTAATAAGTACACCATGAAAGGTGATCAGAAGAAGAATACCATAGAAAAAGCGTCTGAAGAGCATATTGGGAAATGAACAGAGAAAACATGAACAAAGCTTTCTGTGCCGGGGGATCACACAGTAGTGGAGCTCTGCAGAATTCAGAGCAGTGCAGCCATGCACACATAGGGAAGCCTGGTCTAAACAAAGCAAAACAAGCAAAGCTTTAAATTACAGTCCAGCCAGTACTTCAAACATGGCTCCTTAAAAAGAGTTATGGTTTCGCTGTTCTGTAGCAAATCACTCTGGGTTTTCAACATAAACCCTATAAATAGTTAACTAATTAAAAGTACAGCGTAATAGCTGTATAGGTGCATTAAAAAAAAGTTGTGAGACATTTTAAAAGCAAACTGTCGAGACAGGCAGGCTTGTCCTTCCCTATCTCTTGACATGGCTGCTTATTCATCTCAACTTGATCTGCACCTGCTCTGTTTATGAGCCCAGCTTCTGATTCTTGTGAAATTGAAGTGTTTCATCTTCCACGCACATCTTCCCAGATCCTGAATAGCTTACATCCTAATACTCTAATTCTCAAAGGCTTACAGACTGCATTGATATCAGAGGGTCCTTATGAAAGAAACATCAAGGACCATCACAGATGACAGACTCAAATTATGGAATGAGGTGCTTGTGTGACTTGAGATTCTGTCATAGTTTATTGCAACTCTGTTACTCCTTTCATGCTCTTATCTAGGACAGTATAACGAAGAACCAGACACCACTAACATGCATTTACTATGTGGGTCTTTGACCTGTGTCACTTACTCTTAAAAGGCTGGATTGATGCAGACACTCACACTGCCTTAATAATAGGTTGTAATTTTCCTCTTTCTTTCACAGGGGAAAAAATCTGGTGAGCTGTGAAGCTTGAAGCAGCATTTAATTTCTAAAATAAGACTTTGACCGAATAACAACACTCAACATGTAATGCCAATACCAACCTTCTCTACTGTTTTTTCTCCTATGTCCTTTTGTCAGAATAAAGGCCAGTTTAGAAACCCAATTTCAGTCTGTATTTTTTTTCTAATTATAAATACCTTAATAGGTTTAAGAAGCTCCAAATGGCACAGAGAGGAGCATGAAATGTGTTGTTATGAAAAAAAAAATAACCCAACCATAGGAGTTTCCCCATCACATCTGTTTCCCTGTTTCTTACAAAATAGGATTCAAAAAAAAGAAGCACTGATATTTTTTAATTCTCTATGCTCAAGTTATTGTGAATCATAATGGCAGAGAATATGGAATTTTTAGGTTCATCAAATTTCTCAACAATTGTTTAAATTAATATTCCATTATACAATATTAAAATTTAAAACTGCATACTTAAAGGGTAACTATTATGGAAAAGTAACTATTATCAGCACATGCTTTTTTTTTGTCTGTATCAAAATCATTAAAAAGTAAGCATCTTTCTGAATGAGGTTTGATCATTTTACCCAGGGTCCTCCTTCTTACTTAGCTGGTGTACAGATTTTAGTAGGTTTATCCTATATTGTATGTCTAATGTCCATTTATTAGTGGGATGCCTCACTCAGGATAATATTTTCTAGTTCCCAGAATTTGCCTGTAAATGTCATGATTTTCTTGTTTTTAATTGCTGAGAAGTATACCATTCTGCAAATGTACCACAATTTCTCTAACCATTCCTCCAATGAGGGACATCTGAGTTGTTTCCAGATTCTGGCTATTATGAAAAAAAGTTGCTACAAACATGGTTGAGCAAATGTCCTTGTTGCATACTTGATATATGCCTAGGGGTAGTATAGCTAGATCTTGAGGTAGCACTATTCCTAATTTTCTGAGAAAGCGCCAGATTCGATTCTCATTCAGAAAGGCAAACAGAATGGACATTGGAAGAGGAAGAAAACAGGAAATAGTATAGGAGCTTACCACAGAGGGCCTCTGAAAGTCTCTAGCCAGCAGGGTATCGAAACAGATAATTAAAATCATAGCCAAACTTTGGACAAACTACAGGGAATCTAATGAAAGAAGGGGGAGATGAAAGATCTGGAGGTGTCAAGAAGAGAGAGCAACAGAACCAAAATATCTGGGCACAGGGGTCTTTTCTGAGACTGATACTCCAACCAAAGACCATGCATGGAGAGGACCGAAAACCCCAGCTCAGATGTAGCCCACAGACTGTCTCCAACAGGGTTCCCCAATAAGGGGAACAGGGAGTGTCTCTCACATGAACTCAGTGGCTGACTCTTTGATCACCTCCCCCTGAGAAGGGATCAGCCTTGCCAGGCTTCAAAGGAAGACTATGAAAGACAGTTCAGATGAGATCTGATAGACTGGGGTCAGATGGAAGGGGAGAAGATCCCCTATCAGTGGACTGGGGGAGGGGCATGGGAGGAGATGAGGAAGGCAGGTAGGTTTGGAAGGGGAAGGGGCTACAGTTTTGATACTAAGTGAATAAATTGTAATTAATATAAAGTAAATAAATTTAAAAAACAATATATCATCTTTTAAAAAGATGATATCTTTAATAACACCATTGAATGGTGAGGCTTCCAGAATCAAATTATAAGCCTGTTATGTAAAGCACCTTTGGCTCTAATAATGTATTTAGTAAATAAAATGTATGGCTGTGATATAATGACTTAGTCCTTGAAAACCAGGACAAACTGTGAGACAGTGCATTGAACTGTCCTATTTGAAACCCAGTTAACAGCTCAAAAGACAGAGCACCTTATGCCACAATCTGCCTGCTGTTTTCTCCAAAACCATGTGTCAAGCATCTGCATATCACCAAGGAACCAGCTGCATTGTTTCCTGATTCTATGCCTTCAGTTTATGAACTGAAGAGGTGAATTTTAGTACAAGGCATTCTATAAACATTAATCAGTTCTACATTTTCTCTCTGGTTTTGAACTTGACAATTATAAATGTGTTAAAAGAATGTCTGATAATCTGGTAGGCTGTGTGTACAATTCATCCCTCTGATGCCTTTATTTGATCAGAAGCACTTTAGCCAGACAGTTTTAGTTGTTAAGTTCATTCTTTCAAAAGGTATTGTGCCCTTTTTATCGGAAGCATAAGCAGGTGTGAATGGCAGCCTCATATTTCTCATTTTCATTCAAAGTAGCATGCTTTTTGATACTGGTTTCTATTTTCATTGAATTTGACTTTCAAAATTAACTGTACTACCTAGCTCACACCCTAGGGTTGGTACTTAAAATTTATTTTTGTTGATTTTGAAGTTTAGGCATCTTTTCTTATGCTTATCCTTAAAGGGAAATATGAACTTGAATTAGATTTTGAGTGTTGGGTGTCAATTATTTCATACCATAGTGATAGCAATACTGGCGAATTCATAATTAATAAGTTCATACAATGGTATGACACAAAGGGAACAGTGGCTAGTGGACTTTGAATGTATTTGATGTTCTCAGGCCTCACAAATGATGCCACTTTTACTTTCCACAGCACCCAGGACATTTCACTATTACATTCCATTTGCTTTTTAGGAAAAAAAAAGCACGATCAAATAGGTTATTAAATGTTTCATAATTGAATCCCAAAATTTATCTTGAGCAAGGTTATAAAGACATGCCTTGTTCTTCGGTTCTACCTATTACCCTCTTTTTTTTCTGTTCTTTTTCCCTCTTCATCTTTACCATCCTCTTTATCCTTGTCATGAATGAAATCTTCTCAGATATCTTTCTTCTCAGAACAGGACAGGGTTAGGGTTAGAAAATCAGATGAAAAAGATCTTAACTGAATCTTAAAAGATGGTTATAGATGATTTCTCAACTCAGAATGAAAGAAAACAATGAGTACAACTGATCTTATATAAAAATATCATGAAATTTTGCTTTACTTTGTGTCTTGTGAAAGATTAACATATATTCATATCTATTAGAATATATTGTGAGAATGCATGACATATATTTGAATTCTATTGATCCTACAACAATAAAGCTCTCAACTGGCAGATTCGCATTCTATTATTATACACACATTAGAAACTTGAAGTTTGTAAACAACATCATAGAGTCTCAAATTAGTCCAAAGATGTATGCAAAGATATTTTCTTATGTAGTTCCTTTACATGACATTCTGATGCATCTCTTTCATTCAAGTGAAAATACAACTCAGCGTTCTAGGTTCAACTTAAGCATCTATATAACAAACTTTTCTCATTATTTAATTCAGAAAAAAATCACTCATCCATTTAATATTTTATAGCACATACGTTGAGCTTCTCCACTTATTCCCACAGGACACATCCTTCTTTTTCATTGTGCTGTACACATGCCCATTTTAAACATTATTGTTTTCTGAAGCAGCAAGGTGAAAGAATGACAGAAGAGCTAGATAATGCTTCCAGTCCCCTCATAGTGAGATATTTATTTATCTATTTATTTACTTATTTATTTATTTATTCACTCCACATCTTGATCATAGTCCCCTTTCTTCTCTCCTTCTGTTCTCATCCTCCTCCTACTCCTCAGATAAGGAGAGCCTTACCATCAACAACAACTCACTCCAGCACATCAAGTTGAATCAATACTTAGCACATTTTCTTCCCCTGTAGCCTGGTAAGGCAGCCCCATTAGGGGATAGTGATCGGAAAGCAGGAAACAGAGTCCATATCAGATACATCTCCCTCTCCCCTTTGTAGGGGTCCCACATGATGGCCAAGCTACCCATTGACATGTGTAAGGGGACTGTGTCCAGTTCATGCATGGTCCTTGGTTGGTTTCCATAAGCCCCACTGGGTCCAGATTAGTTGGCTCTCCTGTTCTCATGTAGAGTTTCTGTGCCCTCTAGGTCCTTCTATCCTTCCACCCACTCTTCCACAAGACTTCCTGTGCTCCTCCCAGTGTTTGTCTGTGAGTCTCAGCATCTTTTTCTTTCTATGGCTGGGTAGGAGAGTGAGCATGGAGAGAAATGAGGGTAGAGATCAGATCAGGAGAAGGGGTAGGCAGGAAGATAGAGGGCTCCTTGCAGGATATGGCTATTATTCTGGCTGGGACTCCTAGTAGCAGAGGTCATGGAGTCTAAAGAGTCCACTCTCTAACTAGACTGGACTGCTAGCGGAGGGAAGAGAACAACAACCCACCCACAAAAACTTTGACACAAAATTTACTCTGCCTATAAGGTGTGCAGGAAAAAAGAGAGAGAGAGCAGAGATCGAGGGAATGTTCAACCAATGCCTGACCACACCACAGGAGAGAGCCAACCCCTGAAGTTATTAAGGACACTGTGCTATGCTGGAAGATGAGAGCATAGTATAGCTGCCCTCTGAGATAATTATTATTAAACTCTGTTGTCTTCTGAGTTTCAGTCCTCTGACTCTTTAAGACAAAGATGGTAATAGTGTTGGCCCCATTCTGCCCATGGTCTGCATCATACCTGAAGCTTCATAAATAGTTGTTTGTTAAAGTTATTAAATGACCCAGTATTCATTCTATAGTGCATATTGCTGGAGGATTGGCTATTTATCATGTATGTTTCTACTGTAGTGGTATAGTGTGTTTTAAATAGTTTTATAAACATTTATTTCCCTATAAAATGTGAGTTATTTGAAAAGAAGTCTTATTTGGATTTATAGCTTCTCACCCAAGTAAGAATTTTCCATAAATTAAATTCCCAATAAATGTATTTTTCCATCTCTTTGAATTTGGAAGGTTTTCTTTGAAATGTTTGTTCGTCCATCTAAAGATGAATAAAAAGTGTTTGCATGTGTGTGTCTGTGTGCATGTGCTGTTTGCTGAAATCATCCTACGGCATTGCTGGAATTATGTAAGCTATGTCAACTGTCCGTGGATGCAGAAAACCTTTAATGAAAGGTCGCAGTCATGATTAGACAATCAGCCTTCTAAAGGCCACAAGATGAAACTTCATGTTATATTCTGTGGAAGGTTAGTTTAAATGATTTTCTGTGTTGAAAACACAGGGCATTGCTTTTCTTTTCATTGTCTATGCTTTTGACTTAAATGAATTAAATGTTCAATATAATGAAAAAGACAATCAGGGTAGTTCCTGGCAGACAGAATAATGTTAAGGATAGAGACAGGCAACTTTAATTTATACCATTGCAATACTATAGTAAATTAGTATGCCAATTACTTAGCAATGTGGAACTCTAATATTAGATTTATGTCTTGTCCTATAACACAGTCTTTGAATTTTTTTTCTTGTAGGCCTTTACACACACACACACAACTCACATACATGCTTTCCAAATGATTGTTTCATGTTTGCTAAACAAAATAACCTTCAAATCCTTTCTTTACAGTATGTTTTGAAAACTAACACACAAAATTTATATAACAGTACAATAGAGAATAAAAGGTGGTGTAGAAAAGGCATGCTATTGATCAAGTAAGTGTTACTCACGTTACAACCACTACAAAAACAAGTAGTTAGAATAAACCACGAAGAAATCATTTTAAAATGTTGAAGAAAGGAGATCCAAGATGACGGCATCTTGCTGTTCAGGGTATCTGAACAGCAGCTCAGAAGTGAGAACAGGGTAACAGGCCGGCCATACTGTGGACCCCCAAACCCCAACTTTTGTGTTTCTTAGGTAAGAGAAGAATTCAGCCTGCTAAAACCAGGAAAAATTCCTGGACTCCCACCCTGTACTGCCTCAGCCCTAGACCACCCACCCAAGCCCACCACCTGTGCATACATTCTTGGTACCAGCAGCTGGAGGCTCCAACCCCTCAGCCTTAGTACACCCACCCAAGCCCATTTTCTGTGGATACATTTTCTGGTACAAGCAGCTGGCTTTTCAGTCCTTAGGTGCTCATGCTCACTGCCTTTGGAAGGAATACCTTCCTGTACTGAGGGTGAGTCTCCAAACCCCGGTGCCCACTCTCACAGTATGTGGACACATTGTCAATACCAGAGGCTCATGTATCCAAACCGCATAGAGCACTCTCACAGTCAGTGGACACCTTCCTGGTAAAAGCTGCTAGTGGTGCTCACTCTCACAACCCTGTGGAGGGTTATGTTCCAGTACTGTGGGTAAGACACAGATCCATTCTAGGCATCAACTCCAGAGCTGCCTGGCTCACCCGGCTCAGAATCAGTAAGCACAGGATAGACAGTGAACCCAGAGGAGCTGAACTAGTCACAGGACCTAAGTCTATTGTTTGCCATCTTGAGGAAACCAAAGGGGCCCTAGAGCACATAAAGGACATTTACTCAACTGTGTTGATAGCAGCTTTATTCATAATAGCCAGAGTCTGGAGACAACCTAAATTTCCCTCTACTGAGGAATGGATACAGGCGTTGTGATACATTTACACAACAGAATACTACTCAGCAATTAAAAACAAAGAAATATGAAATGTGCAGGCAAATGGATGAAACTAGGAAAAAAATCGTCCTGAATGAGGTAACCTAGAAGCAGAAAGATTAGCATGGCATGTACTCACTTATAAGTGGATATTAGCCATATAATACAGCACAAACATACGAAGATCTATAGTCCTAAAGAAGCTAAAGAGCAAGGAGGACCCTAGGGAAGATGCTTAATACTCATTGAGAATGGCAATGAGGTAGACATTGGAAGTGGGAGAAGACAGGGAACAGGACTGTGTAGCCTTCCATAGAGGGTTTCTGAAAGACTGTACCCAGCAGGGTATCAAAATAAAATAAAATTAAAATGTTGAAGAAAGACTAAAATAGTAGAGAACATGTTCTACCATATAAGAAATATAATTTAAACAAATAGAGCAATACATAAAAATGTAAATAATGTTAAAGTAAATAAAATTTGAGTGTGGTATACTAAGCAATAGTTACTAAAAATTATAACGTACTTCTATCACTTTGAAGAGAACAATAAATAATGTATGATAGAAAATAAAAAAATGTTATTGTTTGTAGTTGAAAATTGTTTTAGATTCCTTGACTTATGAAACTAAGAGGGTTTTTCTAGTTTGCTATCTGTTGCTATAATAAATACCATGACCAAACACACAAACAAAAAATAGGGTTAAGATCTTCATCCATTGACCAAAAAGATGATTCAAACAACTTGCCACTTCTCTCTTTGCCTCAGCTCCTTTAACTATAAAGCATTATATCAATATCTTCAATAACCTTAAGGCATTATATGGGTCAAAATAGATAAGCTTTATAACACATTTTGAAAAGTGTCTGAAAATGATGATCATTAATAATGGTTACAAGCTTTAAGTAGCTGTCTTTGCTTTTAGTTGGTTGAGTGACAGTGAGCCTACTTAAAAGACATAGAGGCAAGAATAGTTGGGACAATTCTGTAGTCTAAAATTAAGTAAAACTATTCTGATATAAAGTCAGAGGAATATCTGTAAGATGATATAATAGTAAAATAATTTTGGAATCTAAGTGTGTGATAATTGCTTTCACAGCATCAAAAGCAGTAGGTAGAAGGAAATGCACATGTGTAGGTGCTATATCTGAAGGCAATACATAAAAATTTGGAAAATAATTATTAATAATTGTAATTTTTAATAATTCAGTGGGAAGTAGCCAGAATAAAGTGGCTCAATGAACAACATGGACTAGGGAGAGAAGATATTGTCAAAGCTGGAAGAGTAAGAAGGCCTCTTGAACTCTACCTAGCAGTGTATCAAAGCAGATACTGAGACTCATAACCAAACCTTCAGCAGAGTGCAGGGAATCTTATAAAAGAAGGGGGAGCTAATACAATCTGGAGAGGATAGGAGCTCCACCAAATATATCTGGGCACAGGGGTCTTGAGAGTGTTTCTCCAACCAAGAACCATGAATGAATATAACTTAGAATCTCTGCTAGGATGTAGGCCATGGTAGCTCAGTACCCAATGGGTACAAGTAAAGAGAACAGGGACTACTTCTGACATGAACTCAATGTTGGGATCCTTGACCTCACCACCCTGAAAGGGAGGAGCAGCCATGCTATGCCACAGAGGAGGACTTTGCAGCCAGTCTTGAAGATACCTGATAAACCAGGGTCACATGAAAGAGGAAGAGGTCTTCCCCTATCAGTGGACTTGGAAAGGGTCAGGGAGTAGATGAGGGAGAGAGGGTGGGATTGGAAGGGAATAAGGGAGCGACATACAGCTGAGTTACAGAGTTAAAAAAATGTAATAATAAAAATAATAATAATAAAAATAAAATATAAAATATAATAATAAAATAAAAATATAAAAATAAAATATAAAAAGAATAAAAAGGTGTCTTCAGGTCATGAAATCTTTAAAATATTTCTGCCTACACAAGAACTACGCAGGTCCAGAAAATATTTTCAAGAAAATCATAAAAGAAAATTTTCCCAACTTAAAGAAAGAGATGTCCATAAACATACAACAGGCCTACAGAACACCAAATAGACTAGACGAGAAAAGAAATTCTTCATTCTTTGTGTCACATCATAGTCAAAACACTGAACCTACTGAACAAAGAAAAAACTTTAAAAGCAGCAAGTGAAAAAGGCCAATTAACATATGAAGGTAGAACTATCAAGATCACACCAGACTTCTCAACAGAAACTATGAAAGCCAGAAGGGCCTGGGCAGAAGTCATGCAGACCTTAAGGGACCACAGATGCCAACACAACTTTCAATCAAAATAGACAGATAATTCAAAATACTCCATAACAAAACCAAATTTAAACAATATCGACACAGTAACCCAGCCATACAGAAGTTACTAAAATGGAAATTCCAACCCAACAAAAACAACTACATCCAAGGAAACGTAGGACATAGGTAACTACAAAACAAAAAATCCCAAAAGAATAAAGCAATAAAATACAGCAACACCACCAAACCCACATCAAAAGGAAGTAATATTTGTTGGTCACTAGTATCTATCAACATCAGTGGACTCAACTCTCCAATAAAAAGACACAGACTAACAGAATGGCTGCGGAAACAGGATCCAACATACTGCTTCATCCAAGAAACACACCTCTGCAACAAAGATAAACACCACCTCAGAGTAAAGGGCTGAAAAACGTTTTTCAAGCAGATGGACCCAGAAAAAAAGCTGAGGTAGCTATATTAATATCTAATAAAATACACTTTCAACCAAAATTAGTGAAAAAAGATGAGGAGGTAGACTACATTCTCATCAAAGAAAAAATCCACCAAGAGGACATCACTATTCTGAACATCTATGCCCCCAATACAAGAGCGCTAACATTCATAAGTGAAACATTATTAAAATTTAATCACACATCGATCCCAACACCTTAATAATAGGAGACTTCAACACCCCACTTTCACCAAGGGGCAGATCATCTAGACAGAAGCCAAATAGGGAAATAAAGGCATTTGCAGAGGTCCTAAATCAAATGGACCTAATAGATGTCTATAGAACTTTTCACCCAAATTCAAAAGAGCATACCTTCTTTTCAGCACCTCATAGAACATTCTCCAAAATAGATGTTATAGTTGGCCACAAAGCAAGCCCCAACAGATGCAAGAAGATTGAAATCATCCCCTGTATATTATCTGACCACCATGGCCTAAAGCTGGACTGCAACAACAATGGAATTAGTAAGAAGCCTACATGCACATGGCAACTGAACAACTTGCTGCTCAATGACAACTGGGTTAACGAAGAAATAAAGAAAATAATTAAAGACTTCCTAGAATTCATTGAAAATGAAGGTACAACATACCCTAATTTATGAAACACAATGAAAGCAGTGCTGAGAGGAAAATTCATAGCACTAAGTGACTTCAAGAAAAAATTTGTGACATCTCATACAAGCAAATTAATGGCCCAACTGAAAGCCCTATAAAAAAAAGAAGCAAATACACCCAAGAGTAGCAGATGGCTGGAAATAATCAAACTTAGGGCTGAAATCAATCAAATAAAAACAAGTGAAACTATTCAAAGAATCAATGAAACCAAGAGCTGGTTCTTTGAGAAAATCAACAACATAGACAAACGTTTAGCCAAACTAACTAAAAGGCAGAGAGAAACTATCCAAATCAGCAAAATCAGAAATAAAAAGGGGGACATAACTACAGACACTGAGGAAATCCAAACAATCATTGGGTCTACTACAAAAGCCTATATGCCACAACATTTGAAAGGCTAAAAGAAATGAACAATTCTCTTGATAGATTCCATCTACCTAAATTAAGTCAAGATCTGGTAGAAAGATTGAATAGCCCTATGTCCCCCAAGGAAATAGAAGCAGCCATCAATAGTTTCCCTTCTAAAAAAGCCATGGGCCAGATGGATTCAGTACACAATTCTACCAGACCTTCAAAGAAGTCCTAACTCCAATTCTCTTCAATCTATTCACCAAAATAAAACAGAAGAACATTACAAATTCATTCTATGAAGCCACAGTCACCTTGAACCACACAAAGACCCAACAGAAAAAGAGAACTTCAGACATATCTCTCTTATGAACATTGATGCAAAAAATACTCAATAAAATACTTACAAACCGAATCCAAGAACACATCAAAGAAATCATCCACCATGACCAAGTAGGCTTCATCCCAGGCATGCAGAGGTGATTAAACATACAGAAATCCATCAATGTAATCCACCAAATGAACAAACTGAAGGGGAAAAACCACACGATCATCTCCTTAGATGCTGAAAAAGCAGTTTATAAAGTCCAATACCTATTCATGTTTAAAGTCTTGGAAAGATCAGGGATGCAAGGCACATACCTAAATATAGTGAAGGCAATATACAGCAAGCAGATAGCCAACATCAAACTCAATGGAGAAAAATTTAAATCAATCCCGCTGAAATCAGGGACAAGGCAAGGCTGCCCACTCTCTCCATATCTCTTCAACATAGTACCTGAAATCCTAGCTAACACAATAAGACAACTAAAGGCAATCAATGGGATACAAATCAGAAAGGAAAAGGTCAAAGTTTCAATATTCCCACATGAGCGACCCCAAAAATAAAACCAGAGAACTCCTCCAGCTGAGAAACACATTCAGCAAAGTGGCTGGATGCAAAACCAACCCCCCAAAATCAGAAGCCCTCCTGTATACCAAAGACAAAAGGGCTGAGAACGAAATCATGGAAACAACACCCTTCACAATAGCCACTAATAACTAATACCTTTGGGTGACTCTAACCAAGCAAGGGAAAGACCTGTTTGAAAAAAACTTCAAGTCTCTGAAGAAAGAAATTGAAGAAGATATCAGAAGATGGAAAGATTTCACATGCTCATGGATTGGTAGGATTAACATAGTGAAAATGGCCATCTTGCCAAAAACAATCTACAGATTCTATGCAATTCCCATCAAAATACCAACACAATTCTTTACAGACCTTGAAAGAAAGATTCTCAGCTTCTTATGGAGAAAAAAACAAAAACAAAACAAACAGAATCTCCAAAACGATCCTGTACAAGAACAGATCATCCGGAGGTTTCTCCATCCCTGAACTCAAGCTGTACTACAAAGCAATAGTAATCAAAACTGCATGGTATTTGCATAGAAACAGAAAGGAGGATCAATGTAACTGAATAGAAGATCCAGAAATAAACCCACACACCTATGAATACTTGATTTTTGACAAAGAAACAAAAGCATTCAATGGAAAAAATACAGCATCTTCAACAAATGGTGCTGGTCCAACTAGATGTATACATGCAGAAAAATGAAAATAGATCCATATTTATCAACCTGCACAAAACTAATGTCCAAGTGGATCAAAGACCTCAATATAAAACCAGATACTCTAAATCGATTCGAAGAAAAAGTGGGGAAGAGCCTAGAACTTACTGGCACAGGAGATATCTTCCTGAACAGAACACCAACAGAACAGGCTGAAAGAGCAACAACTAATAAATGGGACCTCATGAAAATTAAAGGCTTCTGTAAAGCAAAAGACACTGTTGTTAGAACAAAAGGATAACCTACAGAGTGGGAAAGGATCTTCACCAACCCTATATCTGACAGAGGGCTAATATCCAGAATTTATAAAGAACTAAAGAAGTTAAAAAGCAATAAAACAATCAAATTAAAAAATAGGGTACGGAACTAAACAGAGAATTTTCTGTAGAGGAATATAGAATGGTAGAGAAACACTTAAGCAGATGCTCAACGTCCTTAGCCATCAGAGAGATGCAAATCAAAAAGACCCTAGATTTCACCTATCACCCATCAGAATGGCTAATATCAAAAACTCAAGTGAGAACACATGCTGGAGAGGTGTAGAGAAAGGGCAACCCTCTTCCATTGCTGGTGGGAATGCAAACTTGTACATTTGGAAATAAACTGATGCTATCTAAGAATATTAGGAATCTCAAGATCCAGCTACACCACTCCTAGGTATGTTTCCAAAAGATTCTCAAGTACACAACAAGCACATTTGCTCAACCATGTTTGTAGCAGCTTAATTCATAATAGCCAGAACCTGGAAACAACCCAGATGTCCCTCAGTTGAGGAAAGGATACAAAGTCTGTGGTGCTTTTACACAATAAAATACTACTCAGCAATTAAAAACAAGGAAATCATGAAATTTTCGGGCAAATGATGGGACTTAGAAAAGATCATCCTGAGTGAGGTATCCCAAAAGCAGAAAGACACACATGGTGTATACTCACTTATATAGACCTATAAGATATGGTAAACATACTGAAATCTACACACCTAAAAAAGATAAACAAGAAAGAGGACCTGGAGTGAGATGATCAAGCCTCACTTAGAAAGACAAATGGGGTGGACACTGTATGTAGGAGAAAACAAAGAACAGGGCAGGAGCCTACCACAGAGGGCCTCTGAAAAACTCTACCTAGAAGTTTATCAAAGAGATACTAAGATTCATAACCAAACCTTCAGCAGAGTGCAGGGAATCATAAGAAAGAAGTGGGAATTAATATGATCTGGAGAGGACAGGAGCTCTACAAGGACCAAATATATCTGGACACAGGGGTCTTATATGAGACTGTTTCTCCAATCAAGGACCAGGTATGGATATAACCTAAAACCTCTTTTCAGATATAGCCCATGGTAGCTCAGTATCCAAGTGGGTACCCTGTTAAGTTTAAGAGAAACTATTTCTGACATGAACTCAATGGCGGGCTCTTTGGCACCCCCCCCCTCCCAGGAAGGAGCAGCCTTTCTAGGCCACAGAGGAGGAATTTGCAGTGAGTCCTGAAGATGCCTGATAATCCAGGGTCAGATGAAAGGGGAAGAGTTCCTCCCCTACCAGTGGACTTGGAAAGGGGCAGGGAGGAGATGAGGGAGGGAGGGTGAGATTGGGAGGGAATGAGTGAGTGGGATACAAAGTTAATATACTGTAATTAATATTAAAAATAAAATAAAATAAATAAAATAAAAACAAAAAGCAAAACAAAAAATAACTACATAATGACAAGACTTGTCAACAGTTACAGGGCAAATTTTATAAGTGTCCACCCTCTAGATGAAGACCTACTGAGAGAGGCAAAAAATGTTTGTTCCAGCTATATGCCCCTGAGTTGTTATCTAATCCCAAGTGGTCAGCACCGAACACATAGACATAAGAACATAAGAGCAACAATAAATATACTTGAAACTTTGTCCTCTCTCTCTCTGTGTTTCTCTCTCTCCTCCCTCTTGTTCAGTGTGCCTGTGTTTATACACATATAAAATAATGACTAAAGAAGAAGCCATGAATTTTAATGGGGAACATGGGAGTAGCTAAATTTGGTAAAGGGAGTGAAAATGATGTGAGCATTTCATGTATGAAATTCTA
Source organism: Pachyuromys duprasi (assembly GCA_028658305.1). NCBI lineage: Eukaryota > Metazoa > Chordata > Mammalia > Rodentia > Muridae > Pachyuromys > Pachyuromys duprasi. The sequence goes on from CM053752.1 coordinate 50,864,757, forward strand.
TTTAAAAAATTCTCCAAATTTAAAAAGATTAAAGAGCGTGACTTTAAAAAGCTAATATGCCCTTCAATTGTTTAGACTAATTATTCATAAAACATAAGAAGAAAATAATAAGCATAAGAAGAAAACACTGCATTTTCACTGGGAATATTTTAGTTACTTAAAAGTAAACACTAGAAGTTTTTGTTTTTCAATAAGTACTTGAGAATTGCTCTTTCAAGGTCTGTAAAGAATTGCGTTGGTATTTTGATGGGAATTGCATTGAATCTGTAGATTATTTTTCATAGAAAGACCATTTTTACTACATTGATCTTATGGATCCACAGGAATGGGAGATCTGTCCATCTTCTGATATCTTCTTCAATTTCTTTCTTCAGGGATGAAGTTTTTTCATTGTTGTTTTTATTTTTTTCATATAAGAATTTCCCCCATAAAGGCAAAAAGGATGGGCATCAGAAGAAGGAGAAAACAGGGAACAAGTCAGGAGCCTACCACAGAGTGCCTCTGAAAGACTCAGCCCTGCAGACTATCAAAACATGCTGAGATTTATTATGGCCAAATTTTGGGCAGAGTGCATGGAATCTTATGAAAGAAGTGGGAAATAGTAAGATCTGGAGAGGACAGGAAATCCACATGGAGAGTAACAGAATCAAAAAATCTGATCACAGGGGTCTTTCCTGAGACTGATACTCCAACCAAGTACCATGCATGGAGATAACCTAGAACCCCTGCACAGATGTAGCCCATGGTAGTTCAGTGTGCAAGTGGGTTCCATAGTAATGAGAACAGGGACTGTCTCTGACATGAACTGATTGGCCTGCTCTTTGGTCACCTCCCCCTGAAGCGGTAGCGGCCTTACCAGGCCACAGAGGAATACAATACAGCCATTCCTGATGAGACCTAATAGACTAGGATCAGAAGGAAGGAAAAGAAGACCTCCCCTATCAGTGGACTTAGGGAGGGACATGCATGGAGAATGGGAAGGAAGGGAAGGATTTGGAGGGGAGGAGGGAGGGAGCTACACGGGGAATACAAAGTGAATAAAGTGTGATTAATAATAATAAGAAGAATAAAGCTTCTGTGAACATGAAAAAAAAAAGAATTTTTCTCGCTTGGTTAGAGATAGAACAAGATACTCCATGTTTTTTTGTGATTATTTTGAAGGGTGTTGTTTCCCTAATTTCTTTTTCGACCTTTTGTCTTTGGCATACAGAAGGGTTTCTGATTTTTTTTTTTAGTAAATTTTGTATCCAACCACTTTGCTGAAGGTGTTTATCCACTGAAGGAGTTCTCTGGTAGAATTTTGGGGTCAGTGATATATACTATCATATCATCTGCAAACAGAAACTTTGACTTCTTCCTTTCCAATTTTTATCCCTTTGATCTCCTTTAGTTAGCTTATTGCTCCAGCTAGGACTTCAAGTACTATGTTGAAGAGATATGGAGAGAGTGGGCAGCCTTGCCTTGTCCCTGATTTCAGTGGGATTGATTTAAGTTTTTCTCTGTTCAGTTTGATGTTGGCTATAGGCTTGCTGTATATATTCTTTACCGTGTTTAGGTATGTGTCTTGTATTCCTGATCTCTCCAAGACTTTAAACATGAATGGTTGATGGATTTTGTCAAATGTTTTATTGGCATCTAAGGAAATGATCATGTTGTTTTGTTTTTTTTTTTCATTCAGTCTATTTTGAAACAGATGCAGAAACTAACAGCCAAACTTTAGACTGAGCGCAGAGAGTCTTGTAGATAAAGGTGAATATAAAAGGATCCAGGAGGGACAGCAGCCACATAAGAAGACCCGGAAACCCAATAAATAAATAAATAAATAGATAGATAGATAGATAGATAGATAGATAGATAGATAGATAGATAGATAGATAAATAAATAGACCATGCATAGAGAAGACCAGATGTAGCCCTTAGGCAGCTCAGTCTCCATGTGGGTTCCCTTGTAATAGGGGAAGAGACAGTCTCTGATATGAACTAGGTTGACTGGTCCTTGATCAATTCTCCCAGGTGAGGCAACCTAATCAGCCCACAGAGAAAGAGAATCCAGGCAATCCTGATGGGGCTTGCTAAGCTAGAGTCAGAAAGTAGAGGAGGAGATGTTCCCCTCTCAGTGACTAGGGAAGAGGGATAGGAGAGGACGAGGGAGAGGTTGGTACCAGGAGGAGATGATAAAGAGGGCTACAATTGGGATACAACGCAAATTGATAATAGTAACAATAATAATAATTTTCCAATTAAAACTAAAAATTTTAAAAAGCAAATACCAACAGAGAGGGCAAAGATGATTCTGACGCAGAGTTAAAAAAAAAAGGGGGAAATGTTATAGGAAGCTTAAGGAATAAGTATCAGTTTTATCTTGTGAGACTGAGAGGACTTAATTCCAAGGCACCAGCCAATCCTAATCAGAGTCATGTAGTCTACATGGACACTAGCCAATCGCAATTGAGGTTCAATAGCTGAGGGGCCCTGTAGTCTACTGGCATACCATCCCAGATGTCCCTGATCTCTTCTGACTGGGACTGGTTGATATTTGAGTAAGCTGGGACATATTTAGTGTCTGGTTGGCTAATCTGATAGCATGGCAGGCTTCTTTTCTCCACTTTGTCTGACTAGGCCTGAGTTTCTGTTTCTCAGAGTTCAAACAAAAAATTCCTGGAAATACAACTAATCAGCTTACAGGTCAAGTTGACCAAAAGCTATGTTTATGAATACACAGTCTTGCTGTTTCCAAAGTAAAGCACAGCTGACCATAACCAATCAAATTAAAGGTCAACACATGAATAAAAGCCAAACAACAACGAGTCAACAAAGTCCCCAGTAGCTAGGGAAAATACCTAAACCAACAGCAAGTCCTGAATCCTTCATCTCATAATATCATTCCTGATGAATCAGTTCAAGAGTTACCACACAAAGCCCCTAACTGACTATAAACTGAGCCTATGAGCTCAGTTCTGGGTTGACATTTTGCCCTAATGGTGATACCAGCCTTCCGGTAACATCTGTAGAATAAATGCTCTTTGCTTTTGCTTTTACCTGATTCTGGGGTCCTTCTTCAGTGATTCTGTGATGGTAACAAAAGAAAACTCAATTATTATATTCTATAGCATAAAATAGAAAGCAGAATATATAAACAATGAACTCAGAAAAATTAAATGAGATTTTTAAGCAATGTCTTGAAGTTGAATGTGTTTAAAGAAAAGTGTCTAAAGTAAAATGTGATAGCAAGAAAGTAAATTGAGGGAGGAAAGGTTAATCAACAGGAAACAAATTTAGAAACTGAAGAAAATTTCAGCCTAGGTAGATTGAAAAAGATGCTAAAAATTTAAAAAGTCAAAGTTAAAAACAAACTAAAATGTTCTTTGAACAAAATTAAAGATTTAAAAGTTTGACTAAACAATGTTTTTCTAGTGCCATTGTAAAATCAGAAGATCATACTATTTTGTCACTGATCGACTTCTATAAAAATTAGGTAAGTGATACATGACTCCCCTCACCCATCTCAGCAGAAACAGAGAAAAAGCAGCAGAGGCCATACTGCTTATAAATAGCATGTGTTGGAGCTTTTGTCTAGCAGAATGATTCACACACAGGAGACCCAAAACTTGAGATTCAAGGGACTTTCACACCATGAGCTGTATGCCAGCTTCCACTGAAATAGACAGAGAGCTATACAATGAAAGAAGACTGTTAGCCTCCCAAAATTTCACACATAAGAAAGGTAAAACAGTCTTGTAAAACATAAAAACAAACTCAGCTCTCAACATATGCTACTGCTTATGAGTAAGGAAGGATAAGGTCAAAAGCAAAGCCACAAACTCAGACATTAATTACTCCCAATAACAGAAACAATATTTGCCAAACAGGATTCCAAATTTTTCTGATATCAATATTCTATTTTCAGTCCCATTATTTACTGGGAATATTTATATATAGTACCATATGTCATGATACAAATAATGTACTTTCTGAAACATACTCAGTTAAGGGGAAACCTTTTACCTAAATAATCATACCTAGATTCATACCTAAACCTGATCCTGAACTTTAGAAGATATGACTTTTCAGTTGACTAGATTCATATGTGTAGGACTTTAAATCAGTGCTATGATGGATTGAGACATTCATAGATGCTGTAATGGAAATGATGTTTTTGCAAGTTGTATAAATGAAAATATCTGGAGATGATATATGTTATTGTATTTGAGATAACTAATTATGGTAGCAATAAGAAAATAGTATATAGCTGGAACTGAAACAAAGAAAATATTGATACCAGATGGCAAGATTCTGTGGCATGGAAATACATATAAGCCACCTATTGTAAATGAAACAATGAGAGGTCTAAATTGAGACAAATGGAGCCCTCACAAGAGGTAAACAAGCTATCTGTTTAACAAAGAAAGCAGTAGGTTTCGATTGATTTAGAACTGTGAGTGCACAAAAGTTTGATACTTATCTATTAGTAATGGAACAATTCTAAAACAAATATCCTACACAAAAAGAAACTAAAGGCACAACTAAATACCATTTTGTACTGCTGTTGCAAGACCAAAATTAAAAATATTTAGTCATTCAGTGGCTTCTGTAAACCAGCATAATCTCTACATTAAATCTATATATTTGTTGTTTTACCCACAGATTAAGTATAGTTCTCAC
>CM053752.1:50869918-50901767 GCA_028658305.1 Pachyuromys duprasi
CCAATCCTACTTCTGACAGAGGGCTAATATCCAGTATATATAAAGAACTCAAGAAGTTAAAAAGCAAGAAACCAAGTAATCCAATTAAAAAATGGGGTATGGAACTAAAAAGAGAGCTGACTGTAGAGGATTATAGAATGGCAGAAAAACATTTAAAGAAATGCTCAATGTCCTTAGCCATCAGGGAGATGCAAATCAAAACGACTCTGAGATTTCACCTTACACCCACCAGAATGGCTAAGATCAAAAACTCTAGTGACAACGCATGCTGGAGAGGTTGTGGAGAAAGAGGAACCCTCCTCCATTTCTGGTTGGAATGCAAACTTGTACAACCACTCTGGAAATCAATTTGGCACTTTCTTAGACAATTAGGAGTAGTGATTCCTCAAGACCCAGCTATACCACTCTTAGGCATATATCTATTTTATTTTTTAAATATTAGTTACAGTTTATTAACTTTATATCCCTGCTGTACCCTGCTCCCTCATTCCCTCCCAGTCCTACCCTCCTTCCCTCATCTCCTCCCTGCCCCTTTCCAAGTTAACTATATTTTCAAATTTAGCATGGATCTACTTTCTATGTAAGTAAGGGTATGAACACTATGCAGTTTAGAATAAAACTTATTAGGATATTCCTAAATTAAAGCAGTATTAATGTATATTACAATCCTTCTGTATTCTCCATTTCATTAAAATGAATAAATTAAAAGTGTTTTTTTTTTTTTTAGCATACACAGGTTCTGGAAATTTCTGTTCTGAGGCATCTCTTGGTTTCCAATATAATTGCATTCTTATCACTTTGAGCTACTATTGCCATTAACTTTAGCAGGGATTACAAACTGGTGAATGGCAGGCAATTTGTTCAAAGGCATGTGGCTTTGTGCTAATGTGAATCAAACATATCTCTGTGAACACCTGATATTTGGAGAGCACAACAGATTCAGGTAGCTTTTTTGAGCCTGCAAAATTCTTCCTGGTTCAATGTCCTGGAAGCTCTTTGCACTTGTGGAATGAACAAAGGAAAGAGTGAGAATAAATTATCAGGAAGGTCTTGGTATTAGGTCTGGATAGATGATGTGTCACAAAACATATTTTCCCTGCTGATACAGTATTTCAATATAAACAATATACTGGTGTTGCAACTAAAATCTCCGTTGTGTTTGAAAATCTCTGTTCAGTACAGAGAATTCTCAACAGAGGAATACCAAATGGCAGAGAAACACATTAAGAAATGTTCAACATCCTTATCATCAGGGAAATTCAAATCAAAACAACCCTGAGGTTTCACCCTACACCCATCAGAATGGCTAAGACAAAAACTCAAGTGACAAATCATGCTGGAAAGAATGTAGAGAAAGGGAAACCTTCCTCCATTGCTAGTGGGTGTGAAAACTTGTACAACCACTTTGGAAATCCATCTGGTGCTTTCTCAGACAATTAGTAATGGTGCTACCTCAAGATCTAGCTATACCACTCTTGGGCATATATCCAAAATATGTTCAAGTACACAACAAGAACGTTTACTCAACCATGTTTGTAGCAGCTTTATTCGCAATAGCTAGATTCTGCAAACAACCAAAATGTCCCTCAACTGAAGAATGGATATAGAAATTGTGGTACATTGTGGTACATTATGGTACATAATGGAATACTACTCAGCAATTAAAAATAAGGAAATCATGGGATTTGCAGGCAATTAGTGGGATCTAGAAAATATCATCTTGAGTGAGGTATCCCAGAAGCAGAAAGACACATAGTATATACTCACTTATAAATGGATACTAGACATATAATATAGGATAATCATATTAAAATCTCTACACCTAAGGAAGCTAAGCAAGAAGGAGGACTCTGGGTAAAATGATCAATCCTCATTCAGAAAGGCAAATGGGATCAACATTAGAAGACGGTGAAAACAAGGAGCAAAACAGGAGCCTACCACAGAGGGCCTTTGGAAGACTACACAGCAGGGTATCAAACCAGATGCTGAGACTCATAGCCAAACATTGGGCAGAGTTCAGGGAATCTTATTAAAGAAAGGAGAGATAGAAAGACCTGGAAGGGTTGGAGCTCCACAAGTAGAATAACAGAACCAAAAAAATCTTGGCCCAGGGGTCTTTTCTCAGAGTGATACTTCAACCAAATAAAATGCATAGAGATAACCTAGAACCCCTGCACAGATGTAGCCCATGGCAGCTGAGTCTCCAAATGGGCTTCCTAGCAAGGTGAACAGGGGCTGTCTCTGACATGAACTCAGTGGCAGGCTCTTTGGTCACCTCCCCCTGAGGGTGGAGGCAGCCTTACCAGGCCACAGAGGAAGACAATGCAGGCAGTCCTGATGAGACCTAATAAGCTAGGGTCAGCGGAGAGGAGGAGGACTTCTCCTATCAGTGGACTGGAGAAGGGGTGTGGGAGGAGATAAGGGAGGGAGGGAAGGTGAGATTGGAAGGGGTCGAGGGTGGGGGCTACAGCTGGGATATGAAATGAATAAATTGTGGTAAATAAAAAATTATATTAAGAAATGAAAAAAAAAGAAAATCTCTGTTTAGTGTTTAAAAGACTTTTTATATCAATCAGCTTCTTGGTGTTCTTCAGTTGGGAATTCCTGGAATCCATATTGAATGCAATATATTATCATAAAGCATAACAGAATTTAAACATGATGAAATAAGTGTAACAAGTGAAAATAGTTAAAAGGACTAAACACTTCCCTTTTCAAACCTGGGCCAGTTTACCACTCCTTAGGCAACCTAGCGGTCCCTGGTTCCCAGGAGGTGTCAGATTTAGCAAAGACACCTGGCATAGGCTCTCCTACCCAGAACTCTTGGACTTTAGCCATTCTTTCTCCACCTCTCCCGTAGCTGTACCACTGTACCTGGATGAACACTTCCCTAGGGGGTGAAAGACCCAGGCAAATACACAGCATCATTTTCATTTCAGAGCTCTGGAAATCTATTACTCTGTCCTAATGCAAACTGGTTCTTCCTACAGTAATAAGAATTACTTCCATACATATTAATTTATATACATACATTACTTCCATACATATTAATATATAATATATATAAATTATATATATATATATACCTTCGAATGGTTCTTTTTTATAAGGTGCTCTTATGCCAGGATCATGAGACCCTCAGAGACCACCAGGAGACTCCTCGATGCAAAAGCAAGAGAGCTTTATTACAAGGGCAATCTAACTAGGGGCCCAAATCTCACTGATGCAACAGTAGAGATGTGGGACCCTGAGCCTTGGGTGAGCAGGGTTTTTAAAGGGAAAAACTGCAAGCAGGGGATTTCCATGACAGCAAGCAGGGAGGGTTCATACCTTGACATTACAGGATTGGGTAAAAGCCATAGGGGCGAGGTGACCTTCTACATAATCACAATTGCCATTCTTCTAAACTACATCTGGAACATTGAGGAGAATTTTTCCAAGTGATTCTCATTGATTGTTGCCAGGGAGATTGTTTCTATTTTCTATTAAGTATTTATTCCATGATATTTTCTGCAGGCTTTTGCTAGAGTTAACTTTGTTTTCTGCCAAGTGCACATTCTGTGATATTTCCTGGTACCTGAGTTCAGCTCCCGGTCAAGATGGGTTCTCATTTCAAAATGGAGTCACCCAAGCTAACTTTAACTCTTCAGTGCTGCTGGTCATGCCTGGACCACCGGGGGAATAACATCAACAGGTTACATAATTGTATTTGTGTTTATAAACATATAAATAACTAACTAAAATTGAGCCAAGAGGTTACTTAAATTTTCATGTTTATCACAGTCATCCACTGAGGATGACTACATCTGAACCTGTATGCACCAACTGTAAGGTAATATTTTTGAGATGTTAATAACTATAGCTTTTAATTCTCCTAATCTCACTCCAGGCCTTAACTTCCCATATCCCCCTATCTTCTTATGATTTAGCAACCAGAATATTATGACTGTGTTGTCTGTTGATTAGGTAAGTCACATGACAGGTGAGATAACGAATTATTCCTGTTACTATGGGATCAGTCTGCAATACAGGGTTGTTATTTTAATGTGTTTAAGGGTTTCAGTCTTGTAAAATAAGACTTGTAAAATTGTGGATGCATGGTGGCTACAGAACAGCAAAATCTTAGTGCTATTTAAGTACATACAAAAAAAAGTGTTTTAGATGGTAAAATTTGCATTATAAGTACTTCACTGCAATTCAAAATAAAGGAAAAATTCCTTTGACTTTTCCCCCTCTCCTTTCAACAAAAAAATCCATTCAAAAGCATTGCTTGTGCTTACTTTTTAATGTCCTCACATACTACTTCATCCTTCTGGTCTGTCTAGAAGAGCTTTTGTCCTGGTTCCTCTCTTGAGAATGCTTTTGTCCAGAATAATAGTTGCCTTTCTCTACTGGCTGATGCTAAGTCTCAACTCACCAGGGTGCTGAATGTCTTCCAGGAGAGTTGCTTATCATCTCTTTGAAACATTTTTTTTATCACTTGTTTTTGTGGTACCAAAATCTTAACATATAAGTTAACCTTTTGAAAGTTTTAGATTGTGATACAGGGTCTTTCTCTTCACTCCTTTTCTTAGACTCAACATTGTTGGGATGTTTGAAGAGGCAGGTGTAGCCCATGGCAGCTCAGTTTCCAAGTGGATTTCCTAGTAAGGGGAACAGGGACTATCTCTGACATGAACTCAGTGGCTGGCTCTTTGATCACCATCCCCTGATGGGGGGGGGGGCAGCCTTACCAGGCCCCAGAGGAAGACAATGCAGCCAGTCCTAATGAGACCTGATAGACTAGGGTCACAAGGAAGGGGAGGAGGACCTCCCCTATCAGTGGACTTAGACAGGGTCATGGGAGGAGATGAGGGAAGGTGGAAATGGAAGGGGGTGAGGGAAGGGCTACAACTGGGATATAAAGTGAATAAACTATAATTAATAAAAAATAAATAAATTTAAAAAGAAAAATACTTATAACAGGTAACATTTTGCTTGAGAATTTATGCTCAAATAGTTTCATATTCATGTGCTTTTCTTTTTTCTTTTTTTTCCATATTCTTTCTTAACCTGTTTGCCACTCTAACACATAAATTAAATGAGTATTTTTAAGTAACAGAAACAGTTTTTCAAATAGCACAGGGGATGGAAAATCCAATGCCAAGCAATTTGCAGTTTTCAGTGACTGGTAAGAGTTTTTAAGCTCTAACTTTTTTCCTGAATCTTCACATCTTAGAATAAGCATGGCTGGTTTCTTGTTCCTTTGTGTTAATTTTTATTTTTATATTAATTACAGTTTATTTACTTTGTATCCCACCTGTAGCCCCTTCCCTCATTCCCTTCAAATCCCACCTTCCCTCCCTTATCTTCTCCTTGTCCCTGCCTAACTCCACTGATAGGGGAGATGGTCCTCCCCTTCCATCTGACCCTAGCATATCAGGCATCTTCATTACTGGCTGCAATTTCCTCCTCTGTGGCCTAGCAAGGCTGCTCCACTCTCAGGGGGTGGGGGTGAGGTTAAAGAGCCAGCCACTGAGTTCATGTCAGAGACAGTCCCTTTACAGAACTTAAAAGAACAAATCTCACTCTTTGACCCTCCCCCATACAAGCAGGGGAGTGACAGACTGGCTAGATCCCAGGGGAGGACATTGCAGCTAGCCCTGAGGAGACAGGGTGAGCTGGGGTTGGATGGAAGGGGAGGAGGTCCTCCCCTGTTGGTGGACTTGGAAGGGGCAGGGAGGAGGGAGATGAGGGAGGGAGTGGGAGGGTGGGAGGGAATGAGGGAGGAGGCTATGCCTGGGATGCAAAGTACCTAACCTGTGATTGACATAAAAATAAATAAATTAAAAAAAAGAACAAATCTCAACGTCATACAGACAAACAAAAAACCCACAATTGCTAAAATAATCTTGTATAACAAATGGTCTGGAGGTATCTCCATCCCTCATCTCAAGCTGTACTACAAAGTAATGGTAATAAAAACTGCATGGTAATGGCATAGAAACAGAATGGTGGATTAATGTAATCAAACAGAAGGCCCAGAAATAAACCCACACACCTACATATACTTCATTTTTGACAAAGAAGCCAAAACCATACAATGGATAAAAGACAACATCTTCAACAAGTGGTGCTAGTCTAACTGGATATCTACATGTAGAAAACAAGCAAAAAGATCCATATTTATTGCCCTGCACAAAACTAAAGTGCAAGTGGATCAAAGATCTCAACATGAAACCAGTCCTTTTTTCAAAAGGCTAATGTGTTAATGCTGTTCCTAGGTTCTGTTTTTACAACTGAAACATCTCTCAATGCCCTCCTAAATATCATCACTTCTTAAGTCAGCTCAACTTCTGATCATTTGGAGGACAAAGACGTTTAGATGGAAGTGCTGCAATCTGCTCTTAGTAAACAGAAACCTATTTATGTAGGATTGCATCAGAACACGCATGTCAGCAATCATTTCTTTAATATTAAAGTTGCTGGAAGCGGGATATGGAGGCACATGTTTATAATCTCAGAAGTGCCAGGATATTTGAGATTTCAAGGCTATCCTGCTCTCCTTAGAAAGATCCTATCTCAATAAAGCAAAATAAAATCCAAACAAAATATGATACAGTAGCTTGTAATCTCAAATCTTTGATATGTGCCAAATGTGGTTGCTTATCCCTTCCTCATTTTGTGCTGTCTCAAAAGTCAGTTGGTTAGAGTAAAATAATATAATGAAGCATGGCAAAAAGTAAGACACAAAATTAACTATAATTAAACTGGAAGCTTATTCAAGCCTCTGAGGAAATTATAGACATTGGAGGAAACACTGGTATGTGACTGCTGTGAATAAAGGGCACGTTTGTAATAAAAATACTTTGCTTGCAACAAATGGAATGAGTTAACTTTTAAAATTATGAATAAAAAGGTGTAGCAATTTCGGGAGTTATTTAGGGAAGAGAAAACTATTATTTTTAAATGGTAAATGTAGTAATACTGTTAGAAATTTATATTCATTTTGTGCCAAAGTAAGTGTGAGATGTATTGGTTTCAAGGGGAAATTAAATTTCTTTTCCTATCAGTAATTTGTTATCTATTAAAGAGTTTTTTCTGTTTATAGGCACTCAGAAGTTTATCACTTTACGATTGTGACCTTAATTAATACAAGTTCATGAGTTGAAGGGGATATAGCACAGGCTGCTATGTGTTTTAAATCTTAGCTTGACTCTGACAAGCTAAGATTTCTCTCTCTAAAGATGAACTTGATTTGTGAGACTCTCATACTTTGTTACAGAATACTACATGAAATTGGAAAGTGGAATCAGCGTCAGGGTGGAACACACTAGTGGCTACTTATTGACCACCTATTCTTTGAAAGCTGTAGATGAGGTAGCTGATAGCATGTTCAATTTTGTCACATTTCAAATGTCACCTGTTTTGTTCTTTTATTGAGAAGAACCACTGGCATGGAAGGCTTATGGATTTCTCAGTTTCAAAGAGAATAAGTGACAGGAGATAAAATTCAGATATGCTGAGTACTGTGAGCCTGTTATTCCAAATTTCCGTATCTGAATCTATTAGTGTTTTAATATTTCTTTTTTTTGAGTACATATGGCTTTTCTTTCTACTTCCACAAAATAAATATAGGAAAAAAGTTGAAATCTGACCAAAAATATTATTAGTGATGTCCATTACTTAAGTAAATTTAAAAAGTCATATGTGAATATTTTATCAGTATTATGTATAAAGATTCTGTCAATCCCAAGTAACTTATGTTGTAGTGTATATGCAAACAGTATCTATATAATGTATATAGTCCCCTCTCTCATTCCCTCCAAATCCCACCCTACCTCTCTCATCTCCTCCCTGTCCCTCTCTAGGTCCACTGATAGAGGAGGTCCTCCTCCCCTTCCATCTGTCTCTACATCTGGAGAGTCATCTGGACTGCTACAATGTCCTCTTCTGTGGTCTAGCAAGGCTGCTCCTCCCTTGGGGGTGAGGGTGAGGTCAAAGAGCCAGCCACTGAGTTCTGTAAAGGGACTGTCTATATAAGATTTAGAAACTTTTAACAAAGTGGTAATGTTTTATTGCATTATAACCTAATAACTCATTTTACTTAATAGAATAAGCAAGTTTACAATTTATATTTCTACTGTCTGTAACTAGGAAAATGTAAGAAAGGCTCCGTCTGGAATTCTCTATTTATAATGAGAGCAGCACCTATTTTCTTTGAAACTCATGTAGAAATTAAGATCCAATAACTGTCAGTTTCTAGAACAGTGGTTCTCAACCTGTGAGTTGCAACTCCTTAGGTGTTCAAATTACATTACACAGGGGGTGCCTAAGACCCCTCTTTACATAGATATTTACATTGTGATTCATGACCACCAAAATTACAGTATCAAGTAGCAGTAGAAATAATGTTATAATTGGGGTCACCACAACATAAGGAACTGGATTAGAGGGCTGCAGTATTAGGAAAGTTGAGAACCAGCTCTAAAAGAATATGATAATCTCCCTATGTTTCTAATGGTAAAAGCTTTATTCAAAATGAAGATTTAGTATCTCCTTCTTGATTTGCTTCTTTAGGTGTACAGATTTTAGTATGGTTATCCTATAAGATGCTCAATATTCATTCAAAAAGACAAATGGGATGGACATTGGAAGAGGGAGAAAACAAGGGACGGGACAGGAGCCTACCACAGAGGGTGTGTGAAAGACTCTACCCAGCTGAGTATCAAGGCAGATGCTGAGACTCATAGTCAAACTTTGGGCAGAGTGCAGGGAATCTTATGAAAGACAGAGGAGATAAAAAGAGCTGGAGGGAACAGGAGCTACACAAGGAGAGCAACAGAACAAAAAATCTGGGCACTGGGGTCTTTTCTGAGACTGATACTCCAAACAAGGACCATGCATGGAGATATGCTAGAACCCCTGCACAGATGTAGCCCATGGGAGCTCAGTGTCCAAGTGGGTTCCCTAGTAATGGGAACAGGAACTGTCTTTGGCATGAACTCAAGGGCTGGCTCTTTGATCACTTCCCCCTGATAGGGGAACAGCTTTACCAGTCCACAGAGGAAGACAATGCAGCCTAAAAAGACCTGATAGACTATGGTCAGATGGAAGGGGAGGAGGACCTCCCCTAGAAGTGGACTGGGGGAGGGGCATAGGAGAGGAAGAGGAAGGGAAGGCAGGGCAGGATTGGAGGGGAGGAGGGAGAGAGCTACAGCTGGAATACAAAGTGAAAAAAGTGTATTTAATAAACAATTTATTTTATTTTATTTATTTTTTGATTATTGAATTTGCTTTAATTTTACATGGATTACATTTATATCTTACAGAGTTTCTTCTCACACTAGGAAAATATTTGTTCAAAGACATTTAAACTTATTGTCTTCAAAGCAGTGCTTTCAGTCCCAAAATTATATAGAAAATTACAAACATATGCACATTCACTGTGACAGAACCCTTTTAGATTTTAACTTATACTTTTTAAAATATAATTTTTATTTTTAATATTAATCACAGGGTATTTACGTTGTATCCCAACCATAACTCCCTCCCTTATTCCCTCCCAACCTTCCCTCCCTCATCTCCTCCCTGCTTCTTTCCAAGTCCACTGATAGGGTAGATCCTCCTCCCCTTCCATCTGACCCTAGCTTATCAGGTATTTTCAGGATTGGCTGCAATGTCCTCCTCTGTGGCCTAGCAAGGCTGCTCCTCCCTCAGGAGGGGAGAGTTCAAAGAGCCAGCCATTGCGCTCATGACAGAAATAGTCCCTGTTCCCCTTACTAGGCAAACCACTTGGATACTGAGCTACCATGGGCTACATGCGAACAGTGGTTCTAGGTTATATCCATATATGGTCCTTGGTTGGAGAAGCAGTCTCATAGAAGACCCCTGTGCCCTAGTATATTTGGTCCTTGTGGGGCTCCTGTCCTCTCCAGGTCATACTAACTAGCCCTTCTTTCACATGATTCCTTACACTCTGCTGAAGGTTTAGTTATGAGTCTCAGCATCTGCTTTGATACACTGCTAGGTAGAGTCTTTCAGATGCCCTTGGTTGTAGGCTCCTGTCCTATTACTTGTTTTCTCCTACTTTCAATATCCATCCATTTGTCTTTCTAAATAAGGATTGATCATCTTACCCAGGGTCCTCTTTCTTGTTTATCTTCTTTAGGTGTACATATTTTAGTATGTTTATCCTATCTTATAGGTCTAGTACCCACTTATCTGTGAGTATATAGGACTTTTCTATTCTCTGGAAGGATGCTCTGACAGTAACCTAATGGGATTGCAAAGTAGAAAGATCATAAGTAAAAACTTATGTGTGTGTATGTTCCTACTGGCATTATATTTATAAAACTAATTATTTCTGACCAACAGAAATAAGATAATAGATATACAAACTGACTGAAATTTACTAATGTTGATAATATTCAACTTTGTCATATTTCTAAACTTAAGAAGAATGCAATGAAGTGAAAATTATATTTTATAAAAACACTTAAGCATTTAATTGATAAACCATAGCTATCATAAACTGTTTTGATGTACAATATGAAACTATGAACCCAAGGTAATTATCAAATTATCATCTTGATCTCTTATCTCCCTAATGGTAAGGTGTGTGAATTTTACTATTGATATTGACACATTTGTTTTACTAACTATGGTAACCTTCTGTGCAATATATACAAAAACTTATGTCTTTCTGAATCCTGTACTGTTGAACTGAAATATCATTATTACTGTCTTTCTCCTCCAGATTTTGATAACCAGGATTCTACTCTGTACTTTCTACAAATTTAATATTTTAGAGTTTGTATATGTTCTATAGAATTGAAGTCAATATCTACATTTTTATGCTCATTGTAGCAATAATCACACTAGGCAAGATATGGAACCAATATATGTATCCATCAATATAATGGATAAAAATCATGCATATGAATATAATAAAATATATAATGCAAAGCATACAATATATATGCAATACTTGCACATACAGATCTACTGAGGGTCACTCCTCAGGCCTTTAACATGCTAAGGATATGCTGTACCAGGAAGCTATATTCCCAGCTCTGATGGGGTATTTTTGAAAAGATATTAAATAAAATGAAATGATTTGATGTGATCGCTGAGAAACAAATTTTCTGCGAATGAGACTGTCTTGCAATAAACACACCAGCCATTACCCTTGCTAAGGAGATTTGTGTGAACTTCAGTGGCAACATCTGATAACATGGAGAAATGACAGTGGCTTTTCTTTGTGCTTCTCCCCAAAGTGAGTTCTTCAATACACCTTCAACCAAAATCTTTACTCTTAGCATTACCAGCTACAGAGCTGTACAAAAGAAAATCATTTGGATTAACCCATTTAAATGCGTTGTTCAAGGTCTGAAGTAAGAGGAAGAGCCCAACGTTGTAATTTCTTTACTTTGTAATGAAAGATATAGGAAAATGACCATGTGCAGATATTAATTAAAACTCATGTTTTGAGTGGTTGGTAATGTAGCCATTGACAGAAAACGATGAGAAAACAAAGCCGAGGAAAGCAAATCAAGTCCAGGTGACAGCAATGTGTTAAGAACAGGTGCTACTTCTGCTGTCCCTTGCTGGTTAGGCTTGGGTTGAGATCATACGTGCCTCACACTGTGGTCATCCATACAGCTAGCTAACTTCAGGATTACTTGGTAAAAGGAATCTTCACATTTGTGAAATTTTACACATATTAAAATAAAACAAGCATCCTCTAACTTTCAGATATATGTCCAGGAGTGGCATACCTGGGTCTTGAGGTAGCAGTATTCCCAGTTTTCTGAGAAAGAACCAGATTGATTTCCAAAGTGATTGTACAAATTTACATTCCCACCAGCAATGGAGGAGGATTCCACTTTCTCCACATCCTCTCCAGCATGTGTTGTCACTTGAGTTTTTGATCTTAGCCATTCTGATTGGTGTGAGATAGAGTCTTAGAGTCATTTTGATTTGCATTTCCCTGATAACTAAGGACAGTGAGCACTTCTTTAAGTGTTTCTCTGCCATTCGATATTCCTCTGTTGAGAATTCTGTCTTCATGTGGTTCCCTAGTAAGCAGAGCAGAGACAATTTCTGATATGAGCTTATCTGTCTGCTTTTTGATCACTTCCCCCTGGTGAGACAACCTAGCCAGCCCACAGAGGAAGATGACCCAGGCTGTCCTGATGGAACCTGATAGGCTAGGGTAAGACAGTAGGCGAGGAGGACTTCCTCTATCAGTGTACTAGGGAAGAAGGATATGGGAGGAAGGAGAGGGTGCGACTCAGAGGAGATGAAAGAGGGGGCTAGAACTGGGATACAAAATGAATAAATTGTAAATAATAATAATAATAACAACAACAACAACAATAATAAATCCTCCCCAAAAGTTCTCTAACAATCACAATAGATTCCATGGATGTTTGGGCAGCATAGATATTTTAGACTTAAGATTTAATAACTAAGAGATACTATTTCTTACACAGTAAATAGACTTTAAAAAAGAAATCTCCACACACATACAATTTTTTCTCATTGGAATTATGATCATATTTTATAAATTTCTTTAAAAATCTACTCTAGATCAATACAGCAATAAATGAACAACAAAAATCATTTAAGAACATGTTAGGGAATCTTGGGAAAGTCAACTGAGAATCTTGAAGAATAATAGAGTATTTCCCAGACAGTTTTTTGACTGCCTTACATCAGAAACTCATGAAATCATGAGAGAGGACATGCGGGTCCTGAATTCATAACAACAGAGCCAAAGATTCTAGGGCAATGGTTCTAAACGTGTGGGGTGTGGCCCCTTGGGGAGTAGCATATCAGATATCCTGCACAGCAGATATGTACGTTATGATTCACAACAGCTATGAAGTAGCAATGAAATAATTTTATGGTGGGGGGTTACCACAACACAAGGAACTGCATCAAAAGGTCACAGCATTAGGAAGGTTGAGAGCTGCCTTTTGGAACCTGTGGTGCCTTAGAAGCATCCTTATGTTGTTCCATGTCCTATTAACAGTTCACTGTACTCAAGCCTAATCTACCAATGTTATCTATATTTCTATTTATTTCACACACTTAGAAAGTAAAGCAAAAGGAATATTTTTATATGCATTCAAAATCACTAGGTCATGAATTGCAAACCTGCCTCTTTGAGTCTGAGGTTTTCGTGTCATTTCATTTTGTGTTTTAAGTTTTTGTCTTCCACTCTTGCGAAAAGTGAAAGGAACACTTTTAGAATCTTGTGAGGCATTGCAATCTGATCTTGAAATAATGGTTAAATTATTGTTAGGCAATTAGAATTAGAAACTCTATTTCATTTTATTATACATTTATGCATTTCCTATAGAGATCAATAACTATATAGAAAAAGACCAGCCTGAAGAGGAGACAAAGCAGTCAGAATTCCTTTTACATACAAGTTTTTTTTTTTTTTATACAGGGTTTTGAGGAAGGAAAAAAGGGAGAAATATTGTATTTGTATTATAATCTCAAAACAATAATAAAACACTTAAATATTCTATTCCAGATTTTTATAATCCTTCCTGCCTTCCAGATTTCATTATAACATTGTTTTTCTCAATGTCATTGTTTATTGAAATTATGCATCATATCTGTATCAAATCTGGTATCTCTTCCACACAGGCCATTCATAACATTACAATAAATCAGTGTTACCTCATTTTATTTAATTTATTAACATCATTATGTTTTGTCTAAGATTTCAGTCTTAGACACAGTCTTAACAAGACTATGAGAGTTTTAGTGTGTTAATGTCTGATAAATATAAAGCCATTTTGCCAATTTGGAATAAATGGATACTTTCCATGTTTCTCTTGGATCAGTTATGAAGATAGAAATTTACTGCAAATTCTTCTTCTCTTACTACCTTCTCTTGTACTGAGCACTGACCTAATCAACAACGGACACAAACACACAATCTTTGTACTCAAGAGTTTTAACTGAAGCAAAATAAATGAAGCAAAAGTACATTTTTATGTTTATCTTTATTCCTTGAAAGAATAAGTACAAAAATAAATTGTAGTGAAGTGTCTTTCTCCTAAATTTCATAAAGAATAACATTAATTTCTTATGAGTATGTAATGGATTAAAATTTCATTCAACTGGGGTTTTGTAAATTGTTATTTATATAAAAAGAAATTATTTTCACTATCATAAAATATCATAAAAGAGTATCATAAAAGACTCTAAGACTGATCATAACTAGAATCTAATCATAACTAGATTATAGGGACAGGATGGTGTTCAAAGATTTAAAGGAAATAGTGTGATCTGACTCATGATTTGCCTTTAGAGTCACAGAATTTCTGAAACGTTCTCATTAGATGTGGCTTCATATAAATCCCTCCCAGTAGGTACGTGCAATTATTATTTTTATTCTGTTTGGAGATACAAAAGGTTTTAATTGCAGTGACAATTTTCTGCCATGTTAGTTTCCTTAGAAGTGTAGCTTGGTTGTTAAAATAGTGTTATTGACAAAAGAATTTTATAAGTTCACAGAAGGGAAGAAGGCCTGTTCCATTCTGTTTGGAAACATTAACACATATTTTCCAATTTAAAGAAATTGACTTTTTGAGCCTAATTTAGTTGGGTGAAATATAAGAACTTAAAAGTGGAATCCAATTATCTGTAGCTTGTACACTTTATTGAAGAGCTATTAAATTGTAAAAAAAAACTTAACTGTTTCAGAGCTTTCTGGTGATAATAAAAGCAAAATAAAAATAATTTACAAATGAAAACTTGACAGATGACTCGTGCCTTTTTCACAACTGAGATTTTTGAGACACACAAAACCAGGCTTTGCTCCAGACCTAGCCATTTATCATAAGTAGATTCTGTAACCTTGTTTTCTATTTATGCGCAATTGTAATCCTGTTAGTATGAAATTTTGTCACTAGGTGGCTCCATATAGCTTTAAAAAAAGTTTTCATGAAAAAAAAAATATTCCTGGTTTGGGGGTATTTTCTGTTTTTCATTTCATTTCATTTAGGCTTCTGACTTTGTTTTTTTATTCGTGTACCATTGCTGCAAACTGTTAGCTCCAAGGAACTAGGACCTGAGTAAATGTGTTTCCAACTCCTCTGGTCAACAAGTAAAGAAAGTGGACAGATGACATTTCCACAGCACTGTAGTCTCTTCTAGCTAGCTGCCATTGCCCAGTGTCTAAATTTTCTTTTTTAATAAAGTCTTTCAGATATTATGTTATTTCAATTCTTAGGTCTCTCTGGGTGCCCGATAGCCACTTGAATGAGAAAAAGAAATCTCAAAATTTTCCTAATGTTAGGAAATAAAAGTATCACTTCATAAAAAAATGCTTTAGAGCAGGTACTGGACTCCTTGAACTCTCTTTTTGGGATTTGTTTTGTTTGAGTCTCAATGTCCCATCTAGAATGTAGAGAGGTAATTTAAAGAGAACCTTCAAGAAGAAATTCCCCTGCATAGATATTATTATTTATTGGTTTCTATTGTAATGAATGAGGAGAAATATCTTTCCTCCAGACTCTGCCTTGTGCATAGTAAAAACGGTCTACAAAGCCCAACTCTACATTATTTTTGTTTGTTTGTTTTTATAACTCTACTTTCTGTCCATATTATCACGGGTGCTGGCTGACGGTGTTAAGGCATCCTAGAGTAAATTTGCTCTTTTAAGAAAGAAAATGAAAGTTACTAAGTTTATCCTGTTAATGCTGGATTATTATTTAGGTGACATAATTTTCGTCTTGAACTATTTATCAAACAAAATATACTAGATTTAAAAGTAGCACTAGGTAGCACTTATACATTCTGGCTAGAAGGCACACAAAGTCACTGGGCGCAGAAGCTGCTGGTCCTTTAGGTATGGACATGTCTATGAAAAGAAGTCTGAAGTGAAAGCTGAGAGAGATGGCATTGGAAATGGATAGAGGACATTTTAAGCACTGTTGAATGCATTTTAATAGAACTGTCAAAAACATCACAGACAAGAATAAATTTTTAAACATGCACAGAAAGAAAATATTAAAACACCACTTTACACAAGAAATGCAAGTATTTTGACAGCAGGTATTTATGGCTAAACTGATAGATCCAAATATCTAACTCTGAAGTTTTCTGAAGAGTTTGAAATACCAGTAAAACAATTAGTCAAGAATCTTGTTTCATAGTATAAAAAGAGACTAGCACCCACAATATCATTGCATCACACAATTCATGGTATAATTGTCTACCTCAACTCTGTAAATGATGCAGTGTGGTTTTGATATATATCTCTGAATCACATCCATTTCATTCTACAGTTTCTTTTTTGTTGTTCTTTTTTAAAATATTAATCACAGGTTATGTAATTTGTATCCCAGCCATAGCCCCCTCCCTCATTCCCTCCCAATCCCCCCATTCCTCCCTCATATCCTCCCTGCCCCTTTACAAGTCCACTGATAGGGGAGGACCACCTCCCCTTTCATCTGACCCTAGCTTATAGGGTCTCTTCAGGACTGGCTGCAATGTGCTCTTCTATGGCCTAGCAAGGCTGCTCCTGTCTTGGGGTGGGAAAGAGCCAGCCATTGAGTTCATGTCAGAAATAGTCTCCCTTACTAGGATACCCACTTGGATACTGAGCTACCATGGGCACATCCGGTTAGGGGTTCTAGATTATATCCATACATGGTCCTTGCTTGGAGAAACAGTCTCATAAAAGCCCCTGTGCCCAGATATATTTGGTCCTTGTGGAGCTCCTATCCTCTCCAGGTCATATTAACTCTTCCTTCTTTCATATGATTCCCTGCCATCTGCTGAAGGTTTGGTTATGAGTCTCAGTTTCTGTTTTGATGCACTGCTACTTAGAGTCTTTCAGGGGCCCTCTGTGGTAGGACCCTGTCCTGTTACTTGCTTTCTTCTTCCTCCCATTTGTTTTTCTAAGTAAGGATTGATCATCTTACCCTGGGTCCTCTTTTTTGTTTATCTTTTTTAGGTGTATAGATTTCAGTATGTTTATCATATCTTATAGGTCTAAATAAGTGAGTATATACCATGTGTGTCTTTCTCCTTCTAGGATACCTCACTCAGAATGATATTTTCTAGATCCCACCATTTGACTGCAAATTTCATGATTTCCTCATTTTTAATTGCTGAGTAGTATTTCATTGTATAAAAATACCACAATTTCTGTATCCATTCCTCAGTTGATGGACATCTGGGTTGTTTCAAGCTCTGGCTATTACAAATAAAGCTGCTACAAACATGGTTGAACAAATTTCCTTGTTGTGTACTTGAGCAACTTTTGGATATATACCCAGGAGTGGTATAGCTGGGTCCTGAGGAAGCACTATTTCTAGTTGTCTGAGAAAGCACCAGATTGACTTCCAAAGTGGTTGTACCAGTCTACATTCCACCAGCAATGGAGGAGGGTTCCCCTTTCTTCACAACCTCTCCAGCATGTGTTGTCACTTGAGTTTTTTATCTTAGCCATTCTTATGGGTTTAAGGTGAAATCTCAGGGTCATTTTGATTTGCATCTTAGAGAGGTATCTTAAACCCAGTAAAAATATATGGTATGTATTTGCTTATATACTGTTATTCATTGGTAACCAAGCTACAATCTGTAGAATCACAGGTGTTAGTAATATAGTAAGGGACTATGGGGACAGATAGATCTCCTTAGAAAATGAATAGAGTAGATTGTTGTGGATCAAGAGGGGACAGGAATGGGATAGGGGGACAGGGAGGGATTATGTGAAGGACAGCTAAAATTCCCTTGAGAAAAGCGATCATCACTAAATTTCAGTTTCCCACATTAACATTGTTGCAGAACCCTTCAGGGGACAAAAGGATGACCCTGAAAATATTTATGTACATATTTTTTTCCATTCAGTGCTGGGTAGGGAACTCAGAGATTTGCTCTAGGCAAGCATTTTAACACTGAGGTACATCCCAAGGCTCACAAGCTCACTCTTGATCAGAAGGAAGACAACTTGGTACCCTTTGCATTTTATGCAACTATTCAAACCCTACGGAACATGGCCTCGTAACATCTTCATATTTAGCTTACCAAGAATGAGAAAACAATTGCTGTTTGTCTTACATGAACCTAGTCAGGGTGTCAGGTGAGGGTCCAGTCATTGTGACCTGGGAAGCAACGCTTTAAGCATGTAAAGAATAATTTCTGTCCTCTGCAAATTTTAGGTAGCAGATTGGTACCTTTCCAAAACCACACCCACCAGGCATTACCTATATCATATTCGTCCACTCTTCCTTCTAATCTCAGAAAAACAGAAAAAAAAAGCCAGAAGGGGGCCAGTCTCAGAAATTCCCCTGCTCTGTGTGACTGCTACTGCTACAGGCCAGCTTCTTTTCTGCAGAACACAGAAATCATTTTCTCTGAACTTTATTTATTGACTTCATCAGACATCAAGATAAACAATAAGACCTCCCTTTTTTTTAAACTCCAGAAAGGTCAAATGATGATTAAGTTATTGAAATATTTATGAATACCCCCATCAATCCTTAAAAGCCTTTGTTTTGTGCGTTTTCTCTATTCTACACCTCTCTCCATTTAGATGAGATTGACAATAAAGGGGATGTCTGTCTAGGTGGCAATTTAACAACTGAATTAAAATAGTTAGAAATGGACTGTGGTTTTAGTCAGTGAAAGAACACCTACTTAACATGCTTTAGATCCTGGGTTGCAAGCCAGCACCATGCCAATAAAGAGCTGCACACACCATGTATTCAATTCTATAGTGAATAAATAAATAAACAGAAAAATGTGGAGGAGAGGCAGTGGGTAAGAACATATGTAAGGCTTATTCTAATGTAGCTATTGATTGTTGTGGCCAGCATTACTCTGTAATGACTTGTGTTTCCTTACTGGAGTTTGATGATGTAAACCTCTTTACCAAGTACAGCCCCGGTTTGCACCTGCTATTTCAATGTAATTATCAAAAGCTCTCTTTCTTTCTCAAAGCTGTCCTGGTTTAGATGATAAATTATATACCTACTTTATCTCTGAAGCTCCTTTCAACTCAAGTGTCCTTTGATGTTGCCTAGAGATGAGAGGTGGAATCATTTGTCTGAGAGATAGGCATTGAAATTCTAGTCCTTTGCTTTGAGCAGTGGTGAGAGATGAAGGTATTGAGTGCGATGTGGCCCAGATCATGAAGGTCTGATATTCAAAGATTTAATTTTATCCTGAAGCTTACGGGAAAGGTTTCATCACAGAAATCACTGAGATACCCCTTTGGCTACAATACAGACAATGAATTTTAAGAGATTGCTGGAGACAGCAAACTTGCTAAAAGGTTCTTAGAGGTTTTCAAATGAGAGATAATTGTAACATTCTGCAAAGAAGATAAAAGTAATGAGCTAAGAGTAATTCAGATGACAACATCTGAGCCAGTTACTAGGTGTAGGGAATTAAGGAGAAAGAGTCTAGAATGGTATTTTCTCTTCCCATCAAGTTCTCAACTGACAGGATGGACAGACCTTCTGATGTAAAAGAACATGAGACTACTGGTTTTTGATCTGGTGGTACTGATTTAGAAGCAATAGGTAAATAGGTAATGTAATTATAGATGTATATGTAATGAAAATTGAGCAAGTCATAAAATGAAATTATTAATTTTTTAGAAAAAGGAATAGATCTGGAAATTATCATATTAAGTAAATGAGCAAGTACTTCATAGCTACAATTTTCTTTCTTTTTTTCTCTCTCCCTTCCTTCCTGCCTTCCTTCCTTTCTTGCTTCCTTCTTCATTCATTCCTTTCTTTTATAAAATTTGAATATTAATTACAGTTTATTAACTTTGTATCCCAGCTGTATCCCACTGCCTCATTCCCTCCCAATCCCACCCTCCCTCCATCATCTCCTTTCTGCCCCTTTCCAAGTCCACTGATAGGGGAGGACCTCCTCCCCTTTCATCTGACCCTGGTTTATCAGGTATCTTCAGGACTGGCTGCAAAATCCTCCTCTGTGGCATAGCAGGGCTGCTCCTCCCTTGGAGGGGAGGAGGAGGTCAAAGAAACTCCCATTGAGTTCATGTCAGAAATAGTCCCTGTTCCTCTTACTAGGGTACCCATTTGGATACTGAGTTCATGGGCTACATCCAAGATTCTAGGTTATATCCATACATGGTGCTTGTTTGGAGAAACAGTCGCTTAAAAGACCCCTGTGCCCAGATATATTTGGTCCTTGTGGAGCTCCTGTCCTTTCCAGGTCATATTAACTCCCTCTTTTTCTTATGGTTCCCTGCACTTTGTCTAAGGTTTGGTTATGAGTCTTAGTATCTGCTTTGATACACTGCTAGGTAGAGTCTTTCAGAGGCCTTCTGTGGTAGGCTTCTGTCTTGTTACTTGTTTTTTCCTACATCCAATGTCCATCACATTTGTCTTTCTAAGTAAGGATTGATCATCTTACCCTGGGTCCTCTTTGTTGTTTATGTTCTTTAGGTGTATAGATTTCAGTATGTTTATCCTATCTTATAGGGTCTATATAAGTAAGTATATATAATGTGTGTTTTTCTGCTTTTGTGATACCTCACTCAGGATGAACTTTTCTAGGTCCCATTATTTCCCTGATAATTTCATGATTTCATTGTTTTTAGTGCTGAGTAGTATTTCATTGTGTAAAAGCACCACAGACTCTGTATCCTTTCCTCAACTGAGGGACATGTGGGTTGTTTCCAGGTTCTGGCTATTATAAATAAAGCTGGTACAAACATGGTTGAGCAAATGGCCTTGTTGTGTACTTGAGAATCTTTTGGATAAATGCCTAGGAGTGGTATAGTTAGCTCTTGAGGTATTCCGAATTGTCAAAGAAAGCGCCAGATTGATTTCCAAAGTGGTTGTACAAGTTTGCATTTTCACCAGCAATGGTAGAGGGTTCCCCCTTCTCCACAACCTCACCAACATGTATTGTCACTTGAATTTTTGACCTTAGCCATTCTGATGAGCATAAGGTGAAATCTCAGTGTCGTTTTTATTTGCATCTCTCTGATGGCTAAGGACGTTGAGCATTTCTTTGTTTCTCTGCCATTCTGTATTCCTCTACTGAAAATTCTCTGTGGAGCTCCGCAGCCTACTTTTTAATCGGAATGCTTGATTTGCCTTTTAACTTCTTTATATATTCTAGATATCAGCCCTCTACAGATATAGGGTTGGTGAAGATCCTTTCCCAACCTGTAGGCTGCCATTTTGTTCTGACAACAGTATCTTTTGCTTTATAGAAGCTTTTCAGCTTCATGAGATCCCATTTTGATTGCTGATCTTAGAGCCTGTGCTGTTGGTGTTCTGTTCAGGAAGTTGTCACCTGTGCCATTGAGTTCTAGGCTCTTCCCCACTTTTTCTTCTAACTGATTTAGTGTGTCTGGTTTTATGTTGAGGTCTTTGATCCACTTGGACTTTAGTTTTGTGCAGGGTGATGAATATGGATCTATTTTCATTTTTATGCATGTAGACATCCAGTTGGACCAGCACCATTCATTAAAGATGCTGTCTGTTTTCCACTGAATGGTTTCGGCTTCTTTGTCAAAAAGCAAGTATCCATAAATGTGTGGGTTTATTTCTGGGTCTTCTATTTGGTTCCATAGATCCACTATTCTGTTTCTATGCCAATACCATGTGGATTTTGTTACTATTACTCAGTAGTACAGCTTGAGGTCAGGGATGGAGATGCCTCCAGATGATCTGTTGTACAATAACGGATATTCTTTCTTTTGTTTATCTTTCTTTCTTTCTTTCTTTCTTTCTTTCTTTCTTTCTTTCTTTCTTTCTTTCTTTCTTTCTTTCTTTTTTCCTTTCTTCCTTTCTTTCTTATTAAAATTTATTCACTTTGTATCCCGGCTTTAGCTCCCTCCCTCATCTCCTCTCCTCCAAATTTTACCCCCACTCCCTCTTCTCCTCCTATGCCCCTTCCCTAGTCCACTGATAGGGGAGGTCATCCATCCCCTCTATTCAACCCTAGCCTATCAGGTCTCATTAAGGCTGGCTGTATCATCTTCCTCTGTGTCCTGGCAAGGCTGTAACCCCCAGAGGGGAGGTGATCAAAGAGCCAATCACAGAGTTCATGTCAGAGACAGCCTCTGCTCTTCTTACTAGGGAACCCACTTAGAAACTGAGCTGACTATGGTCTGCCTCTGAGCTTGGGGTCTAGGTCCTCTCTATGCATGGTCCTTGGTGGGAATATCCAAGGATATTCCCATGTTTTTTGGCTCTGTTCTCCTTGTGGAGCTCCTGTACCCTCTAGGTCTTTCTGTCTCCCCCTTCTTCCATAAGATTCCCTTCACTCTGCCCGTAGTTTAGCTATGAGTCTCAGCATTTGCTTTGCTACCCTGATGGGTAGAGTCTTTCAGAGCCCTCCTCTGGAAGGATCCTGTACTTTTCCTTGTCTTCTCCTACTTCTGATGTTTATCCTCTTTGCCCTTCTGAGTGAGGTTTCAGCCTCTTTCCCAGGGTCTTTCTTATTGTTAGCTTCTTTAAGACTATAGATTTTAGTACGTTTATCCTATATTATATGGCTAATATCTGCATATAAGTGAATATATTCCATGTGTGTCTTTCTGCTTCTGGGTTACCTCAGGATGATCTTTTCCAGTTCCCACTATTTATTTGCAAATTTCGTTATTTCCTTGTTTTTCTTAAATTTTTTATTAATTACAATTTATTCACTTTGTATCCCCCCATAAACCCCTCCCACCTTCCCTCCCAATCCCACCTTCACTCCCCCTTCTCCACACATGCCCCTCCCCAAGTCCACTGATAGGGGAGGTCTTCCTCTCCTTCCTTCTGATCCTAGTTTATCAGGTCTCATCAGGAGTGGTTGTATTGTCTTCCTCTGTGGCCTGGTAAGGCTGCACCCCCATCAGGGTGAGGTGATCATAGAGCAGGCCAGTCAGTTTATCTCAGAGGCAGTCCTTCTTCCCATTACTATGGAACCCACTTTGACACTGAACTGCCATTGGCTACATCTGTGCAGGAGTCCTAGGTTATCTCCATGCATGGTACTTGGTTGGAGTATCAGTCTCAGGAAAGACCCCTGTGCTTAGATTTTTTGGTTCTGTTGCTCTCCTTGTGGAGCTCCTGTCCTCTCCCAATCTTACTATTTCCCACATCTTCTGTAAGGTTCCATGCTCTCTGCCCAACAGTTGGCCATAAGTCTCTCTGCATCTCCTTTGATATTCTGCAGGGCAGAGCCTTTCAGGGGCCCTCTGTGACAGGCTCCTAGCTTGTTTCCTGTTTCCTTTTTCTGATTTCAGTCTGCTTTGCCTTTCTGGCTGAGCATTTTAGCCAGAGTCCTCGCTCTTGATTAGTTTCTTTAGGTGTACAGATTTTAGTAGGTTGATCCTATATTATATGTCTATATGAATGAGTATATACCATGTGTGTCTTTCTGCTTCTGGTATAACTCACTCAGGATGATCCTTTCAAGTTCCCACCATTTACCTGCAAATTTCATGACATCCTTGTTTTTTATTGCTGAGTAACATTCCATTGTGTAGATGTACCACAATTTCTGTATCCATTCCTCAGTTGAAGGACATCTGGATTGTTTTGAGCTTCTGGCTATTACAAATAAAGCTGCTACAAACATGGTTGAGCAAATGTCCTTATTGTGTACTTGAGCCTCTTTTGGATATATGCCTAGAAGTGGTATAGCTGGATCTTGAGGAAGAGCTATTCCTAGTTGTTTAAGGAAGTGCCAGATTGATTTACAGAGTGGTTGTATAAGTTTACATTTCCACCAAGAGTGCAGAAGGGTTCTTCTTTCTCCCAACCTCTCCAGCATGTGTTATCATTTGAGTTTTAGATTTTGGCCATTCTGATGGGTGTAAGGGAAAATCTCAGTGTCATTTTGATTTGCATTTCCCTGATGGCTAATGACATTGAGCCTTTCTTGAAGTGTTTCTCTGCCATTCGATATTCCTCTATCGAGAGTTCTCTGTTTAGCTCTATGCCCCATTTTCGGAAAGGAAGAGGTCAAAGTATCACTATTTGCAGATGGTATGATAGTACACCTGAGTGACCCTAAAAATTCTACCAGGAAACTGCTACAGCTGATAAACACCTTCAGCAAAGTGGCTGGATAACTTTAACTCAAAAAATCAGTATCCTTCCTGTATACAAAAGACAAAAGGGTTGAGAAAGAAATTAGGGAAACAACACCCTTCACAATTGCCACAAAAGACATAAAGTACCTTGGTGTGACCCTAACCAAGGAAGTCAAAGACTTGTATGAAAAAAATTCAAGTTTCTGAAGAACAAATTAGAAGAAGATTTCAGAAGATGGAAAGATCTCCTATGCTCATGGCTTGGCTGGATTAACACAGTAAAAATGGGCATCTTACCAAAAGCAATCTACAGATTCAATGCAATTACCATCACAATTCTTTACAGACCTTCAAAGAAAAATTCTCAACTTCATATGGAATAACAGGAAACCCAGAATTGCTAAAACAATCCTCTACAATAAAAGATCTTCTGGAGGCATCTCCATCCCTGATCTCAAGCTGTGCTATAGAGCAACAGTAATAAAAAACTTCATGGTACTGGCATAGAAACAGAATTGTGGATCAATGGAACTGAATAGAAGACCCAGAAATAAATCCACACATTTATGGACACCTGATTTTTGACAAAGAAGCCAAAACCATACAATTGAAAAAAGATAGCATCTTCAACAAATGGTGCTGGTCTAACTGTATCTACATGTAGAAAATGTAAATAAATTTATACTTATCACCCTGCACAAAACTAAAGTCCAAGTGGATCAAAGACCTCAACATAAAACCAGATACTCTAAATCGGTTAGAAGAAAAAGTGGGGAAGAGCCTTGAACTCATTGGATCAGGAGACAACTTCTTGAACAGAACACCAACAGCATAGGCTCTAAGAGCAACAATCAATGAATGGGACCTTATGAAACTGAAAATCTTCTGTAAAGCAAAGGACACTGTCATCAAAACAAAACGACACCCTACAGGTTGGTAAAGAATCTTCACCAGCTCTATATCTGACAGAGGGCTAGCTAATATCCAGTATATATAAAGAACCTCAGAAGTTAAAAAGCAACAAATCAAGTAATCCAATTAAAATGGATTTCCTTGTTTTTAATTGTTGAGTAGTATTCCTTAGTTTAAATGTACTACAATTTCTGTGTCCATTCCTTCATTGAGGTATATCTGGGTTGTTTCCAGATTCTGACTATTATGAATAAAGCTGCTATGAACACAGCTGAGCAAATGTCCTTGCTATATGGCTGAGCAAATTTAGGATATATGCTCAGGAGTGGTATAGCTGGACCTTGAGGTAGCAGTTTTCCTAATTTTCTAAGAAAGTGCCAGATTGATTTCCAAAATGGTTGTTTAAGGTTACATTCCAAACAACAATGGAGGCAGGTTCTCCTTTCTCCATAACCTCTCCAGCGTGTGTCAACTGTTGAGTTTTTGATCCTAGCCATTTTGACGGCTGTCTGGTGGAATGTCAGTGTCATTTTGATTTTCATTTCTAGAATGACTAAGGAAGTTTATCTTTTATTTTTGTGTTTCTCTGCCATTCGATATTCCTGTAAAGAGAATTCTCTGTTTAGCACTGTATGTATTTTTAAAAATTGGATTACTTGATTTGTTGCTTTTTAAATTCTTGGTTTCTTTATATATTCTGGATATTAGCCCGCTGTCAGAAATAGGGTTGGTGAAGATCTTTTTCCAGTCTGTAGGCTATCATTTTGTTCTGTTGAGAGTGTCCTTTGCTTTACAGAAGCCTTTCAGTTTTATGAGGTCTCATTGATTAACTGTAAAACTTAGAACCTGAGCTTTAGGTCTTCTGTTCAGGAAGTTGTTGCCTGTGCCAATGAGGTCAAGGCACTTCCCCATATTTTCTTCTAACCGATTTTGTGTGTCTGCTTTTATGTTGAGGTTTTTGATTCATTTGGAGTTTAGTTTTGTGTAGTGTGATAAATATGAATTTTTTTGCATTTTTCTAAATATAGACACCAAGTTAGAGCAGTACAATTTGTATGGTTTTAGCTTTTTTGTCAAAAATCAAGTTTCAAATTTTGAGATATGTGTTCTTACCCAGTATTAGCACATTGAACCCATCAGCATCACAGCTGGTTTTGTATAAATATGTGTATGCACTGGGAAACTGTCATGCTCTCAGAGGTACACATGCTTTTCAATATTCTGTTTTTTTTTCTCGAAAGCACAAATTTTATCACTGACAACACAAACTGTCAGATTTTTTTATTGAAAGATCACATACTATGTGTTTATTTTCAGAAAAATGTCTGCCAAATACCCAGTCTGAATAACTGTTGTTTATCAGTCATTTGCACTTTCATGTAAAAATTACATTTCAAGGACAAAACATCTAATTCAGAGGCTTGCTGCTCAGCAAGGGGTGGATTTTGCTACCAAATAGAACTGCTTAATGTGCACTCCACATGGTGTTTCATGCAATATCCAAAGTACATGTATTCATGGGTTAAAGATTCATAAAATTAATAATTGTACCACTCCATCAAAGAAAACAGTGAAAATGGCTCTATTTTGTCAAAACTGTTAATATGCTCTAGTGAATGATTGTGGCACACATTGGGAACTCTACCTTGGTTTGTGGTAGGTACAGGCTGCTTTAATACCATGAATTGTGCACAATTATTACAAATGTCAGTACAGCAAAAAGAGCCAGTACCATTTTGGTGTTAGTTTGTAAAACTACTTAGATTTTTTTTTAACATCCAGAATGGGTTTTCAGACTTAAGATGTGTACAAATGTTTCTGGAACTGCACAGGTTTACTAAACTCGTGTTGTAGAGAGGCTAGTGGAGGTTCATAAAACCCTTAAGTCTTGCAAAAGGCTGACAGGCCATACTATTTTCAGGAATTTCAGGATTCGTGTTTTATATATTGATTTATTTAAATCTCACTTAGCATAGGCCTTTGTGAAGTAATGTACAAATAGAAAAAATCTCTTTCTTACTCAATTAGATATATTTCATCTACCTCAATTGGAAATGCTTAAATGTATAAAGGCATTAATTATGGTTGTCACCAAACTTGTAGGAGCGTATCCAATTTCTCTGACTGGAAACTAAATGTCTTTTCCCTTTTAGAGTTGTGGATCTAGCATGTAAAACAATTTGGCATGCCATTTATAACAACTTGGGAGGGTGAAAAAACATATCTCAAGTAAGGGATAGTCAGAAACTTCATGCCTCTGGCTACACTGTGCAGAAATCAGACAAATGGTTCAATATTTTAAGACCTTACTTTAAAATGATTTGGGTAGGGTCATATGAAATTATTTCTTCCACTATAGGATATATGGGATTTCTTACTGAAGTAGCATGCATTCTAAAACCAGGTCTATGCTAAAGATGAAATTTTCCAAGCATCTTCTCTGATTTTCTCTAAGTCAGAAATATTATTGTTTTTTTAAATGGAATTTCTTCACAACCTTTTAAGATAATACCATCTACTCTTAAAGGATATTACCCATGTCTAATACTATTAATTGTATGAAAACTCTTTGCAACTGCATTGAAAAATTGGCAATGGTACTGAGTTCTGACTTCTTCAATCAATGTTAGGTGGGTAAAATCACATTCCTTAGAAGTATGAATTCCTCCTTTATTCAAAATATTTGCTCATTGGCTTTTGATTCCATACACAGCATACTGTTCTAAAACAGTCTTACTTTATAAAGCACTTTGCAAATGTGCCTGTTAAGAAACTGAAGCTGCTAATGAAGACAATCCTTCCATCATCTCACTGGTATCTATCTGCCTGCCTGCCTGCCTATCAGTCAATTAATCAATCTATTTACATCCACCCATCTATCCATCCATCCATCCATCCATCCATCCATCCATCCATCCATCCATCCATTTGTCTGTCTATCATCTGCCATCTACCTGTTGCTTGACCAGTATACCTATATTTAGTAGAAATGGAATATCGATTTGTTACAAAACTGATGTCTTCATATCTTGATTTAAAGTCATCCTCCCTTAGCCTACAGAGTTGCTTTTAAACTGTTAGTACTTACCATGGTATCTGGATCCCAGGTTCTGAGTACTTATGAGCAAGCTTACTGTAATTAGCTGAGTACAAACTAAGGAACTTACATTGTCAGAGCACAATAATTAAGGGACATATTTATTACTGTTCTCAAGTCACAATTCCTTTATTTCTAGAAAGCAGTTGTGAATACTATGATGTTCTATGTAATTAATGAACATTTAACTAAATATTCACATAAGTATTCTGATTAAACCTTGTTCAAATATACATATATTTGCTGTTTCTTTTTTAATTAAATTTTTATTTTTATATTAATTACAGTTTATTCACTTTGTATCCCAGCTGTAGTCCTCTCCCTTTTCCCCTCCCAATCCCACCCTCCTTCCTTTATCTCCTCCTATGCCCCTCTCCAAGTCCACCTATACGGAAGGTACTCCTCCCCTTCCATCTCACCCTAGCTTATCTGGTCTCATCAGAACTGGCTGCATTGACCTCCTCTGTGGCCTGGCAAGGCTACATTTTTTTTACATGATTTGATATTTCCTAAAGTCTAGTTTATATGGATTCTAAAGTTAATTTACTACATGTACTACCACAATATTGCTTTGTTTTTAAAAATTGTATTTTTGAGTTGGGAAGGGGTCAGTGGTAAAGCATTTGTCTCATACCTTAAGGCTTTGGGCTCTATTGTCAGCAACAGAAAATAAATAAATTAAGGATCCATTTTCAGTCAAGTCAACACAATTTGGACCAGTTTTGTATTAGACTTATACTCCTTTCATTCATTGCCCCCCCTTTTTGTTCTTATTAGTTGTACATTATTTAGTCAATTGATCTTATTTTTAACCAGAGACTATTTTTTTACTTTATTTAGCTAGATAAAAGATGGTAATTTTGTTAAATCAAAATAAATCAAATAAAAATAAAGAAATTAAATTAAATCAAAAAATTGTGTAGCAGACTTTATTTTTAAGGCCAAGTCAAGAATATGTATTTTAGCTATGACTATTTTGATGCTTTAGTTTTCAGTGATTTTTGGTCATCTTAATCTTCTGTAGTTATTTTTATACAATTGAATGGGTGTCATTATACTGATAAATTGGAATAAATCAACAAATGTGCAGACATTTGCATTGCAAAAGACTGAAAACTGTCCTTTAATGAAGTTAAAATGAAGTGAACTAAAGGTCAGAGGCAGAAATGATGAGAAAGGAACAGAGATGGGAAATATGCTTAATTTGATGAAGTGTATGTGATTTCAAACAGTATGGTTATTTCACAAGAGATTCTTTAACCTCAGTGTTTCTTATCTTTCCCACTTGGTTCTGAAGCATTTACAGGCAATCTATGATTGAGCACTTGGGTCCTCAATTAAGCAGAACACGGAAATTTAAATTGCAAGCTTTGATGATTTTATTCTTCCACTGAAAAATGAACACCCACATACATAGGCACTGGAGAATTCCTTCCTCAAATATTTATCTGTGTTCTTCTGGAGTATAAGGGAATAAAAATGAAATGGTATAAACATAAGATAGAAAAAACATTAGTAATAAAAAACAGTTGGAGGATATTGGAGAAATCAATGCAGTTTATAAGTTAAATTCTTGAAGTGTGTTTGCTTCATTATCAGATGAAAAACAAGTGTCTTCCTCGTTGTATGGACTCTAATTAGAACTCTGCAGGGATTTTAAATGAGGTTTTCATAACATACAAACATAACATACTGTGGGAAACTCAGCAGTCACTCAAAGTAATCATACTAAATGCTTCCTGAATAAGAGGTTCTCTTGAAGCCAAGATTCAGTGAATCTGATTTCTCTTTTGAACTACTTAGTAGTAGTGGTCAGCAGAAACAAGAACAAGATTTATTTTTACAGTTATGACCAAATCAAGGGCATGAAATTTAAACTATGACTACATGTATTAGCCATTTGTTACAAAAGAAAATGAGACAAAATCCCTTTTTGTCAGCTTGCCTCTGAAATCACTTTACATTCATAAACTGTCACGTTGGCATTTATTGATAATTTATTTGAACATAATTCAATCAAGAGTCAGGATACTAACAAGAAACTGTTTTAAATAAATAATGTAAACTGTTTTGTGCATAAAGGACATTTTAATAATCCAGGATGAGAATAAGAGTTATATTTCTTTACTCATGTGAAAAGACTGTACTCAGAAGAGTAATCCATCAAAAGCAAACACAGAAGTTTTCATTTCATATCAAACACATCTATTCATTTTTAAATTTAAGGTACAAAAGTTCTGTAATGTTGCATAAATAATCTAGAATGGAAAACACTGTTAATGGACAAACACCATTTACTAAATGCACATGCTATTTGTATTATATGTTCAGAATTACTTTCTCTGAAAAAATATCATTTGAGATTTTTATTTAGCTATCAAATCTCAGAGTTTCACTAACTTATCCAAAATAGTACCAACAGTGTCTAAGAAAGTTAACATTCACCTCCTGTCTAATCTGTAATTTGCAGTCCTATTTTTTTTCCTGAAGCCTCATGGTATGATTCTATGATTGACCTATGATCTAATGCAATGATATTTGTCATGCACTTTGTTGAACACTGTCTTTACCTTGGCATTTAATCAATCACAAGTGACTGTCTTGGCACACATTGAGGAGGTAAACAGAATCATTGTTCAGTTAGTTATACCCAGAAATAGCTAAAAACAAATGGAGCATGAATTTTTTAAGGATCAACAGCAGCATTTCTACTGTGACCAGAACAATCATGTGAGCTGTGTCTGTGTGAGTTTATGCCTGTGAGTACAATTTCGAGAAATATTTTATTCCTTTGTGGGAGAATGACGTTAGGTGTTGGGAAAAAAAAGCATACTTCTTAAATTGGAATCAATTGTATAAAATATACTTAGGATTCCTGGCCACATGCCTATCATTCGGGATGTTGGGTTTATTAGGATAGCTATGTGGTGGGAAATAACAAACACCAAGGTATATATAAGATTCTAACTACTGAGACTTATTCCCTCTTAATCATCACATAATTTCATCAATGGTGATATAAAGGGCTATTGATTGAGTTGATGTGCCATAGAGAACTGAGAGAGACCTACTGAATCTTGGTTGCTGTATGAGAACTGATTTCTGAAAGGGGCAAACATCTTATTAGTCTGTCCTGCAGAAAGGTGGGTCAGATATAGGAAGACATCTTTCTATCCTTTTATAGCTCTTTTCTGTGATGAAAAGCATGATACGTTTGGAGGACATTGCAGCCAGCCCTGAGGAGTCAGGATAAGCTGGGATTGGATGGAAGGGAAGGAGGTCCTCCCCTGTTGGTGGACTTGGAGGGGGCGGGGAGGAGGGAGATGAGGGAGGGAGTGGGAGGGTAGGAAGGACTGAGAGAGGGTGCTACGCCTGTGATTCGAAGTACCTAACCTGTGATTGAGATAAAAATAAATAAATTAAAAATATATATATATATATAAAATTTATTTCATTCAGTTTTATCATGTAAAGGTAGAGAGAACTGAACCTCTTGTTAATAGTCTCATTTCCAATAGAGAACCACATCATAGTGAAAAGTGCCACAGTTCAGTGATATTTTGTAAGGATGAGATGTTAGCGTGAATATAACAATAGGATTATTAATAAAGACAGTTATACTTGAGAAAGAATAGAATGGGCTTTACTGTGGATGGTGATGGATCGGACTTCAAAAGAATAAATATACCATCTCATTGGACAAATCCCAGTGACAGGAGACATTATGCTTACTCCCATTCTTCAGCCTCCTTACTTGTTTCACTTTTAGTACCTAAATTGGTCACAGAGATTGGCTGCTTCTTCAT
>CM053752.1:50902267-50922971 GCA_028658305.1 Pachyuromys duprasi
ATCCTCTACAGTCAGCTCTCTTTTTAGTTCCATACCCCATTTTTTAATTGGATTACTTGGTTTCTTGCTTTTTAACTTCTTGAGTTCTTTATATATACTGGATATTAGCCCTCTGTCAGAAGTAGGATTGTTAATGATCCTTTCCCAATCTGTAGGCTGTCGATTCGTTCGGATGACAGTGTCCTTTGCTTTACAGAAGCTTTTCAGCTTCATGAGGTCCCACTTATTGATTGGAGAATTCCAATTCTAAGATTCAAAGTTGATCAGTAAAGGTTTAACAGTTTTATCTGATTTTAAGACATGTAATATATTTTATGAAATTAAGAATGAAGCTTGAAATATTCTAAGTAAATAATTCCCAGAAATAACTATTGGCCATTTAATTAATAATTTATACATGTATTTTTACATAAAAACTATTTTCTCACATGTGAGAGCATAAGTTGAAGGCATCTGGTTAAGAAAAAGAAAAAGCCAATTGAGTAAGCCCATGAATTATACTGAAGAGCAGAGCAAAGACATAAAAGTAAGGAATCTTCTATGGACTTTTGAATATTGGGTACAAGGAAAGACTGTTCATGGTTGCAGTATACCCTGTTGCATAAAATTGACCAAAAGTAATAAATTTTAAAAAATAACTATTTCAGTAGTTCACGAGGCTTCTAGAAACCTTGAGATGTGCATTTGGTACCTACATGATAAGCTTTCTCTGTGACATATCTGATATCCCCTCCTTGACGACCCCCACTTTAAGAACACAAGATCTGTGTCTTCCCAAAAAGCATCACAGTAAACCACTGTCACTCATCTATACGATTAAATATACATATGTAATTACACATTGTAATGCTTAATCTGTCACCTCTATTAATACGATAATTTTAAAATATGACCAATTTATAGGCCTAACACATTAACATATTGCAAATAATATACATAGGGGTGTCTGTGACTTTTGTCTTCAGCCCAAGTCGTTCACCTCTAGTGCTCTGGAAAGGCTTGGGTAAATCATGATATCTTGGTTATAGAGACTGCAGCTAAAATGTGAGGCTTTCTTCATGGGAGTTTGGGACATTAAATAATAAGGCAGCATTTCACATGTGAAATGCCTATCTCCATCACTCATCAAATCACCTTGAGGAGTACTAACCTAGAAGATCCTGGGAACCCTGGGACTCCCAGACTTAAACTTAGAAAAGTAGAGTACCCAGCAGGGTATCAAGGCAGACACTGAGAGTCATAGCCAAACTTTAGGCAGAGTGCAGGGAATCTTATGAAAGACGGAGGAGATAGAAATAACTGGAGGGGACAAGAGCTCCACAAGGAGAGCAATCAAAAAATTTGGGCACAGGAGTCTTTTTCTGAGACTGATATTCCAAACAAGGACTATGCATGGAGATAACCCAGAACCCCTGCACAGATGTAGCCTGTAGCAGTTCAATGTACAAGTTGGTTCCCTAGTAATGAGAACAGGGACTGTCTCTGATGTGAACTCAGTGTTTGGCTCTTTGATCACCTCCCCCTGAGTGTGGAGCAGCCTTACCAGGCCACAGAGGATGACAATGCAGCCAATCCTGATAAGACCTGATAGGCTAGATTCAGATGGAAGGGGAGGAAGACCTCCCTTATCAGAGGACTGGCAGAAGGGTATGGGAGAGGATGAGGGAGGGAGGGTGGGATTGGGAGGAAATAAAAGAGGGTGCTACAGTTGGGATACAAAGTGAATAAACTGTAATTAATAAAAATTAAATTAATTGTTAAAGTAGAAAAGTAAACCCATATATAGCTACAGGAAAACACTGGAGGATACAGGAGAGTTGAAAATTCAAGTTGATGAGCTATAGGTCCTTTGTGTCTTTTATAACTATTTGAACACATTGATTACAAGCACTGGCAAGCCAGGAGGGAGACAGTATGCTACAGGGAGGACAGTATTATATGACTTCATATTTCTATTCATATTTATTCATACTGTGAAAAGCTAGAGTCTGGAGCAAGTGTTGTACATCTATCCACTGCCAATCTGGAGCTATGCTTATTTTGCTACGAGACAGTGGCAGATTATGGCAAAATCGGAGCTAGATAAATTAGAAGGCCCCCTTATATTGATGAGGAGGAGGTACAGAGATGAGAAGTGTAGTAAAAGAGTTACAGCCTAAGTTAAAGGGAAGGGGATATGGCCCGATCACAGTCATTACCATGGTTAGTGTAGTTGTAGTCACTATATTCATTCACACACCTTAAACCAGACAACCAGACAAGAGAATCTTTTATAAATTAAATTTTTATTTTTTATATTAGTTACAGTTTATTTACTTTGTATCCCAGCTGTAGAACTCTCCCTCATTCCCTCACAATCCCACCTTCTCTTCCTCATTTCCTCCCTGCCCCTCTCTAAATTCTCTGATAGGGGAGGTCCTCCTTCCCTTCTAACTGACCCTAGCTTACCAGGTCTATTCAGGACTGGCTGCAATGTCTTCCTCTGTGGCCTAGCAAGGTTGCTCCTCCCTCAGGGTTGGGGAGAGGTCAAGAGTCAGCCATTGAGTTCATTGACTGTCAGAGACAGTCCCTGTTCCCCTTACTAGGAAAACCACTTGGATGATGAGCTGCCATGGGCTACATCTGAACAGGGGTTCTAGGATATATCCATGCATGGTCCTTAGCTGGAGAAACAGTCTCAGAAAAGACCCCAGATATATTTGGTGCCCAGATATATTTGGTCCTTGTGGTGTTCCTGTTCTCTCCAGGTCATACTAACTCCGTCTTCTTCCATATGATTCCCTGCACTCTGCCCCAGCTTTGGTTATGAGTCTCATCATCTGCTTTGATACACTGCAAGGTAGAGTCTTTCAGAGGCCCTCTGTGATAGGCTCCTGTCCTGTTACTTGTTATCTCCTACTTCCAATGTCCATCTCATTTGTCTTTCTAAATGAAGATTTATCATCTTACCCTGAGTCCTCTTTCTTGTTTATCTTCTTTAGGTGTACAGATTTTAGTATGTATATCCTATCTTATAGCTCTTGGAATACTTCTCAGCAATTAAAAACAAAGAAATCATGAAATTTGCAGGCAAATGGTAGGATCTAGAAAAGATCAGCCTGAGTGAGGTGTGCCAGAAGCAGAAAGACGCACATGGTATATACTCACTTAGAAGTAGACAAGAGAATCTTAGCACAACTAGAACCTGAAAACTCATAGAAACATTAAAAGGTAGCAAGCACCTCCCTCCCTGCCAAACTGAGTATTTGCTTACAAATTCACCATGCCTTACACAAAGAGAAGATTTAGCTCATTGTGTTATCTTTAGTTTTCATGGTTGTACTGAAAGAAAAGTTAACCGAGATCTGGTAGTACAAACCTATAATCCCAATTTACTCTGGAGCCAAGAGGATCAAAACTCAAGGCCTGTCTGGCTACAGTTAATATATTAGCTACTCTTCTGTTATGATAAAACCTCATGACCAAGTCTATTTATATAGAAGAAAGAGTTGTATTTGAGCTTATGGTTCCAGAAGTAAAGAATCCATCATGATGAGGAGGCTGAGCATTAAACAGAGTGGAAAAACTGGAATTAGACAAGATTCTTTTGTTTTTTTAATTA
Source organism: Pachyuromys duprasi (assembly GCA_028658305.1). Lineage (NCBI taxonomy): Eukaryota > Metazoa > Chordata > Mammalia > Rodentia > Muridae > Pachyuromys > Pachyuromys duprasi. The sequence goes on from CM053752.1 coordinate 50,905,869, forward strand.
AATTTTTATTTTTATATTAATTATAGTTTATTTACTTTGTATCTCAGCTGTAGCCCCCTCCATCATTTCCTCCAATTCCCTCACTCCCTTCCTCACCTCCTCCCTGCCCCTCTCTAAGTCTACTGATAGGGGAAGTCCTCTTCCCCTTCCATCTGACCCATGTTTATCAGGTCTCATCAGAACTGGCTGCAATGTCCTCCTCTGTGGCCTAGCAAGACTGCTGCTCCCTCGGGGGGCAGGGAGAGAGGTTAAAGAGCCAGTCACTGAGTTCATGTCAGAGACAGTTCCCTGTTCCCCTTACTAGGGTACCCACTTAGATACTGAGCTGCCATGGGCTACGTCTGAGCAGGGGTTCTAGGTTATATCCATGCATAGTCATTGGCTGAAAAATCTGTCTCAGAAAAGACCCCTGTGCCTAGATATATTTGGTCCTTTTGGAACTCCTGTCCTCTCCAGGTTTCACTAACTCCCCCTTCTTTCATATGATTCCCTACACTCTGCCCAAGATGCTACTAAGCATCTGCTTTGATTTCTTGCTAGATAGAGTCTTTCAGAGGCCCTCTATGGTAGGTGCCTGTCCTGTTTCTTGTTTTCTCCTACTTCCAGTGTCCATCCTATTTGTCTTTCTAAGATTTGTCATCTAACCCTGGGTCCTCCTTCTTGTTTAGCTTATTTAGGTGTGTAGATTTTAGTATGTTTATCCTATCTTATAGGTCTAGTATCCACTTATAAGTGAGTATATACTGTGTGTGTCTTTCTGCTTCTGGGATACATTACTCAGGATGATTTTTTCTAGATTCCACCATTTGCTTGCAAATTTCATGATTTCCTTGTTTTTAATTGCTGAGTAGTATTCCATTGTGTAAATGTACCACTTTTCTGTACCCATTCCTCCATTGAGGGGCATCTGGGTTGTTTCCAGGTTCTGGCTATTACAAATAAAGCAGCCACGGACATGGTTGAACAAATATCCTTGTTGTGTACTTAAGCATATTTTGAATATATGCCTAGGGGTGGTATAGCTGGATCTTGAGGAAGCACTATTCCTAATTGTCTGAGAAAGTGCCAGATTGATTTCCAAAGTGGCTGTACAAGTTAACATTCCCATTAGCCATGAGCTCATCCTCAGTGGCAGACTTTTAAAGAGGCAATACGGTCTAAATTTCACCCAAACAGAGCCACCAAATAGGGTGTTCAAATACCTGAGCCCATGGGTGACATTTCTCATTCAAAACATCACAGTGAGGTCAAGGACAGGCAAGGAAAGTTAAAGTTGCCTTTTCTCAAAATAAAAGTTGGAAATTGGGCTGGGTTTTGTAGCAGAGTGGGATACTACTTACCGAGTATTTTCAAATCCCAGGTTTAATCCCTCATTCCACAATCACAGTTTTTAAAGTGATTACCATTTATGTGTATGAGTTCCTTGCCTGCATGTAAGACTGTGCACGTCATGAGTGCAACGTCAGTGGGGACAAGAAGAGGGAATTTGACTCCATGTAACTGGAATTACAAAAGGATTCTAGTTACTATGTGGGTGCTAGAAATCAAACCCAAGTTCTCCATAGGAGCAATAAATGCTCTCGACCTCTGAGCCATCTCCCCCCACCCCTGATTTCACAATTGATAAAAAGAGTTTGTTATTGTAAAGGAATTTTTAAAAAGCAGCTGGTGACTAGGGATAGATTCATTATGTTCTCCTGCAGGTTTAATATATGTATGTATTCTCACATTTACATTTCTCTGTGGATGTGCGTCTATGTGGAAGAAATGTGTGTCTGAAACCTTGTCCAAAACAATTGGAAAGCCCCCAAAATGCTTAATTCCTGGCCAGTGTAAACATAAGACTTCATTGTTTAAAATGTAAAACTACATGTACCCCTGAGTGTACACTTCTCAAAAGATGGTGTGTCGTTGCTGGCTTTTGAGAAGTTCTTGGTAATTAAAAGCCCTGATCACTTCTTCCTGTGGGCAACCTAGCCAGCCCACAGAGGAAGAGGATTCAGGCAGTTCTGATGGGACCTAATAGGCTATGGTCAGACAGTAGGGGAGGAGGACTTCCCCTATCAGTGGGTTAGGGAAGATAGAAAGAGAATGGGACCAGAAAGAGATGAGGAAGGGGGTTACAAGTAGGTTACAAAATTAATAAACTGTAAATAATAATAATAATTAGAAAGATTAAAACAGGAGCCTAAGCTAAAGTAAAAGAAAAAGATATAAAATGGAGGCAGAATAATCAGGCTTTCACCCAGTTTTCTGGTTTTGTTTTGTTTTGTTTGTTTTTTAAAAAACCAAGCATGTCTTTATTCACCTCTGTTTATTACAAAGAAAAGCATCTCTGATGTATAGTAGATGCTCATTATATACCTAAAGCATGTTTCCCAAATACTTTAGCTAGTCTTTCATGCTACCCAGATTATTATATCTTAGCATTTCTTTATTTAAATACAGTATCATTAATTAGAGCTAGCTATCTTTATAGTCACCTTGACACATTGTAAGTATTCTTGTATTACCTTAGCTGTCTATTTGCAGGCATGAACATCTACACAAACGAACATACAGAGGAACACGTACCCTCATACACAAACATGCACACATAGACACACCTCTACTGATGGCTTTTCCAGATAACTATTTTGGGTTTGTTTCATAAACCCTTTATTTTGTATCATAGACAAAAATTATTCATTGGAGCAAGATGGCTATTGTAATTATGTAATTATGAAGTCACAGTGTTGGTTGCCTGCACTATTTCTGCACAAGATGGGCTGTGAATAAACAAGCATTCATAGAGAAAGAGTTGAAGAGGCCTTATTCCTCACTACTAAGCTACTTGCCACTGGTGGATTTGAGGAAGGGCAGGGGCTGGTTGCATTCATTTTCATGATTTTTTTTAAATTGTAAGCAATAATAAAGCTGCCTGCCATGAGTTGGATACTAATGCAGATAAATTTGATCAAGCAAAAATGAAAGCAGATATGAAATTTTTGTAACGCTTTGACTTCCAACTAAATCCCTGGTTTTTTTTTTTTTTAGATTTTAGGGAAATCTGTTTGTGGGAGAACTGTGAGCCCATATCTAAAGCAGAGATGTCAATCAAATGCAACGGTGAGGGAAGCCATATGGCTCCCTGCATTTCCCATGCTGGAAGAATGACAAATTGAACACTCACTTGCTACCATTACAATTTCCTCTACTGTATAGAGAAAATATACACTAGAGCAAATTAATTCACCTCATTGTTTTAATGAGTTCATGCCTAACATGTTAGCACTTGGGATGCTGAAGTAGAAGGATTACTGAGTTAGAAACCTATCTGAGTACAGTATGATGTCTTGTTACAAAGCGGCATCAAAGGCTCGAGGAACATTTTGGGAAAAGGGATAGAAGGATCATAAAAGGAAAACAGAACAGTAAGTTTGTTGTGAGGTTGTGCCTTCTAGTAATGTCAAAGTAATTTCAGAGGCTATACTCATGAAGTCTCACCGGCATGGCTGCCAGAACACGAACTAAACAAAGACAACAACAGATATGCCAAGATGGACAGGAGAAAGACTGTAAGGCATCCAAACTACAGAAAAGACTATGGTCAACAAAAGAATGCTGCAACCAGAAAAATAGTCTTCCTCAGGGAAAAGCACACCAGGTGTTTACTAATACCAAAGGGCCAATCCTGAAAACATACATACAGATAACATTCAGTGCAGGTTCTATTTAGAAAAATATGTATATGCATATTTGTGCATGCATATAACAGCAATTATTGAAAAAAGAGGGCATGAATTTGAAAGAGAGCAAGGACAGGCCTATAGAAAGGTTAGGAAGGAGGAAAGGGAAGAGATAAATGACATAATCACAAGGAATATAATTAAACCTAATCAAGTTCATATTTCCATTCTTTATTTCTGTAGAAAAGTTTAAAAAATTGTAGAAATGGTTGACTGAGCTTACACAGAGCTGTGGTCACTTCTTTTCTCTGCAATGAGTGTAACAGAAAATATTTTATTAAATTAGTATTCTGTGTGCTGAAACTAAGAAAATGATGTCAGATATTAGAATAATGTGTCTTAAACAGTTTTGGATTCAATTTAACAAAAATTTTTAGGCATGGATTTCAGCATATATGCTTTAGATGGTTACTTGATATTTTTATTTAACAATATAATGTTTTAATTCTGTGAAGATGCTACCTAAGGGAGCTCTACACCACAACAAACACCAATTTTGTCAAAAAAGAATTCCATTTCTTCTTATGTGTCTCCCTGTAGCTCTACTCTTTGTTCTTATGCTGCTTCAGATTTCCCACTATTCTCTTACATAAAATAATGGCAATGTGATCCATTTAGTATTCACTGCAAATGTCATTACATTGTTTATTTCTCATGTTTGTGTTGCATGTGTTTATAGCACTACATATAACATATTATGTATGTGAGGCATAAATATATGATACATGTATATATATATATATGTACAGTAATTGTAACTATAACCTCAGATTATAAAAATGAATGTTTAAAAATAATTGTCAAGTAATAAGCTTTTCAACTTTGAATAGATTACAGGGAAACAGAAATACAGTATAAGAAAACGTTCATAACGTAAGAGAGTACAAAGGCTTTCTTACAATTCCTAGGTGAATTTTAACTTTGATAAGTTATGTGATAATAATATACAACCCTAGGTAGAACAAGGGATAGTCTACATAAAATTTTGCAGTTAATATTCCAGTATTGATATGAGGATCTGTGCTTAGTCTTACAGCATCTTCTTCTGCTGTGTTCACTTGATATCCTTGGGAGGCCTGCACTTTTCTGAAGGAAAACAAAGGAGCAGGGAATCTGAGGGAGTGAGAAGGTGTATGGAGGGGGAAGTAGGAGAGGTGGGAGAGAGGCTAATGTCAGGATCTATTATATGAGAAAAGCATAAATAAAAAATATTAATAAATTACCTACTTATGATAAGAAGTGCAGTATTTAATGGCTCTCAATCTTTCAATGTAAGAAAATTCTTTTTAAAAAATTATTATTTTTTATTAAAATTTATTCACTTTGTATACTGGCTGTAGCCTCCCCCCTCAACTCCTCCTGGTTCCGCCTTCCCGGCCCTTTTCCTCCCTATGTCTCTCCCCTAGTCCACTAGTCCTTCTCTACTATCTGACCCAAGCCCATCAGCTCTCATCAGGACTGTCTGAATCCTCTTGCTCTGTGGCTTAGTAAGGCCACCTCTTCATGGGATGGTGATCAAATACCAGGCAACCAAGTTTGTACCAGAGCCAGTCTCTGTTCCCCTTACTAGGGAACACACATTGAGACTGAGCTGCCCATTGACTACATCTGAGTATGGGGGTCTAGGTCCAGTCCAAGCATGGTCTTTGGTTGATTCATCAGTCTCTGCAGACCCTCCTGGGCCCAGATTTTGATGTTGTTGTTTTCTGGCTCTGTTGTTCTCCTTGTGGAGGCCCTACCCATCCAAGTCTTTCTATCTTCCTTTTCTTTCATAAGATTCCCTGTGCTCTGCCCATAGTTAGGCTATGGGTCTCAACATCTGTTTCTATACCCTGCTGGGCAGAGTCTTTCAGAGGCCCTCTGTGGTAGGCTCCTGTCCTGTTCCCTATCTTCTCCCACTTCTGATGCCCTTCTAAATGAGAATTAAGCATATTTCCTAAGGTCCTCCTTGCTGTTTAGCTTCTTTAGGAGTCTAGGTTTTAATATGTTTATCCTATATTTTATAGCTAATATCCACTTATAAGTGAGTATATACAACATTTGTCTTTCTGCTTCAAGGTTACCTCATTCAAGATGATCTTTTCTAGTTCCAACCATTTGCCTGAAAATTTCATGATTTCCTTGTCTTTAATTGATGAGTAGTATTCCATTGTGCAAATGTACCACAATTTTTGTATCCATTTCTAGGTTGTTTCCAGACTCTGGCTATTACAAATAATGCATCTATGAACATAGTTGAGCAAATATCCTTGTTGAATAGTGGAGAATCTTAATGATATATATATCCAGGAGTGGAATAGCTGGATTTTGGAGTAGCACTATTCCTAATTTTCTTAGAAAGCACCGGATTGATTTTCAAAGTGGTTGTACAAGTTTACATTCCTACTGCCAATGTAGGAGGGTTCCCCTTTCTCCACATCCTCTCCAGCATGTGTTGTCACTTGAGATTTTGATCCTAGCCATTCTGATGGTTGTAAGGTAGAATCGCAGGGTTGTTTTGATTTGCATTTCCCTGATGACTAAGGATGCTGAGCATATCTTTAAGTGTTTCTCTGCCATTTGATAGTCCTCTGTTGAGAATTCTGTTTAGCTCTGTACCCATTTTTTAATTGGATTGCTGGATTTGTTGTTTAACTTTTTGAGTTCTTTGTATATTCTGGATATTAGCTCTCTGTCAGATGTAGAATTGGTGAAGATCCTTTCCCAGTCTGTAGGCTGTTGTTTTGTTCTGTTGACAGTGTCCTTTGCTTTACGGAAGCTTTTCAGTCTCATGAGGTCCTATTTATTGACTGTGGATCTTAGAGCCTATGCTGTTGGTGTTCTGTTCAGGAAGTTGTCTCCTGTGCCAATGAGGTCAAGGCTCTTCCCTACTTCTTCTTCTAACAGATTTAGTGTGTCTAGTTTTATGTTGAGGCCTTTGATCCACTTGGATTTTAATTTTGTGCAAGGCGATATATATGCATCTATTACAATTCCCAAGAGCAATGGAGGAGGGTTCCTCTTTCACCACAACCTCACATCCAGTTAGATCACAACCATTTGTTGGAGATGATATCATAATTCCATTGTATAGCTTTGGCTTCTTTGACAAAAATCAAGTATCCATAGGTGTGTGGATTTATTTCTGGATCTTCAATTCAATTTTATTGATTTGCCAGTCTGCTTCTATGCCAGTACATGCCATTTTTATCATTGCTGTATGAGATTTCATATGGAGATAACTCTAGATGATCTTTATTATACACTGTTTTTTTGCTATTCTGGACACACACACAATAACACACACACACACACGCAAAACAGAAATTTCAATAAAGCTGAAAAATGTGATTTTAATTGGAATGCTCAAGGTCAATGTTGGGTTTAATTAACACTCATGAATATGAGGGGCACTGTGCTTGTCCTGTTTCTGCATCACTGTTTCTAAATCTTGTTTGAAAAGTTTAAATCAAGGCTAATTACAGAAGTTAATCAGTGAAAAATGAGTGTCTAGTCAATATGTTCTGGATAATCCAGGAAAAATTGGTGGATACCTCTTGACGTTCAGAGTGTCATAACTAAAATCATAAAATGACCAATCGAGCATTTCTTCTAACATGTTAAATACAAAAATTCAATTATTAATCTTTGAAATTATCAGACAGTATTTTGGCCATTGTCTATATGGCAAAGCCAATGTCTTTATTATTTAAAGTAGAAAAATAAAATATTTCTATTTAAAATTATTTGTAAGGGAAATAGGGAATATTTCTGACATTAACTCAATGGCAGACTCTTTGACCTCCCAACCCAGGAAAGGAGGAGCAGCCCTCCTAGACCACAGAGTACTTTGCAGCCAGTCCTGAAGAGACCTGATAAACCAGGGCCAGATGAAAGGGGAGGAGGTCTTCCCCTATCAGTGGACTTGGAAAGGGGCAGGGACTAGATGAGGGAGGGTGGGATTGAGGGGTAATGAGGGAGTGGGATTCACCTGGGTTACAGAGTTAATAAAATGTAATTAATAATAAAAAATAAAAATGAAAAAGGATTTTCACTGATCCCTGCATATTACGGTGCTATTTTTAAAGCAATCCTTTTCAAATAACACAAGCTTAAAAGTGAACAGAATCAAATCTGTATCTTCCAGCTATGTGATACTTGAGAAATTATTCTAATGCTTTCCTGTTTTCTATATCTAACATAATAATAATACCTGTTTTGGAAGGTTCTGTGATATATAGAAGATGTAAGATAATGATGTCAAGGTCTTAGTGTAGTGTCTATCACATAGTAAATACGTAGTAAAATATGGGGGCTGGACATCAGAAAAATAGTCCTAAAACATTAAAAGTGTGAGTATATAGGAGGGTTTAAAGGGGAGAAAGGGAGGAGGAAAATGAAGCAATTATAATTGCAAAATTTTAAAATACTTTTTTAAAAGTGTCATTTAAAAATAGAAGAATGGTATTGCAGGTAACATTTTATACCTCATTTAATTTTAAAACAATAGCAATGAGTACAATCATTTCTCCTATTTACCAGGTGGGGAAAATGAGGAAACTTGTTAGGGTTATACATTGAATAAAAGACAGAACATGAATTAAACATATAAAGGTAGTAGCTATTTGTATCATGATATTATTGTCATCATCACTACCGTCAGTGCATGCTTCTATCTCTGTAGCAGACTAGGCTATAAAAACGAACTCTTGGGTACTTCCAAAGATAATTGCCTCCCCTTGGAAGGAATCCAGAACAAGCCCACATTCAGCTAAATTCTGCATTAGAGTGGGCTGTCATACAGTTGGGAGGAGATATTCCAAGCACCTAGAAGGCACATGAAAGATGAATACATAGAAGGCATCAAATTTCTTTTCTTTGAACATATCCCAGTGCTGTGAAGAAAAAAGGGAACAATGTTATTTTATCTGTACACAATGGCATTTTTAAATATCCATGTAACTGACTTATCTAGCTGTTAACCTCTGAGAAATCAAACACAAGGCAAAATGATGCATGCATGTCATGAAATGACATTTCTTTTGTTAATAAATAATAAAACTTAAGGAGATTTTATGTAAAAGTATGACCCTAGATAGATGAAATTAAAAAGATGAAAGGAGTAGAAGTTTCCCAAGTTGACTTTTTTAAAGCTTATTATTCAGATTACTTTCTCATCATATTTCCTTATCTAATTATAAAAACTGTGAAGTTAAAGTATTTTGGATATAAATTATTAATGAATGTATATTTTCTTAAATAATATTATTTAAGATCATATCTATGTTATAGTTATTTTGAAACACTAATATCAAGAGTTAATTCACAGAAATATTACAGTATGTCACCCAAGTAGATCTCAGATAACCAAGTATAAAATTAATATAAATAATATTACTTTTCAAAAACCAAAGAAAATGATTTATAATAAAATTTCCAATGTGTTTCAAATGACTTAACATTTATTTTAACAATTGTCATTAACAGAGTGAGATAATTTGAAGTGTGCCCTGATAACAGTGCTATATGAGCACTGTGAGAATTCACATACTTAGCAAAGGATTTTATGCTTTAAAGTCATAATTCATTATATGTATATGTGTGGCATATATGTAAATGTATGCATGTGAGGGCACAAAGACTAGAAGAGGACTTGACCCATTCTGCTCTTTCACCCTCTGGCTTGTGCCCTTGCAACAGGATCTCACTGAACCCAGAGATACAACACTGGTGTCCAACAAGCCCAAGATACCGCTTTCTCTTTCCCTATAGAGCACTGGAATGACAGGCAGCTCACCACACCTAGATTTTTATATGGGTTCCAGATATGTGAACTCAGCTCCACATGCTTGCACAGAGAGTACTCTTGCCCACTTAACCATATCCTCACACCCCCCAAGACGGTGATTAGACTTATAATTACTCCCATAGAATACCATCACTACTGAGGGTCGGAGATCTGGCAGTGTGACCCATAAGCTCCAGCCCCTTTTCTCACCTCTAGTCATCCTGTAACTTTTACCTTTCTTTGCTATGATCTGTAAGGCTAGTGTAGTAATTTATTAACAATCATAAAGCATAAGAGAACTGAACTTTTTGCCTCTTTCAATAACTAAACCATCTGCAATTGACTGAAATGACGTTGTTGTTTTTTTTTTTTTTCTCAGTATAAAAGAACACTGTTCACAGGGGTCTTCTATGAGACTGTTTCTCCAACCAAGGATCATGTATGGATACAAACTATAACCCCTGCTCGGATGTGGCCCATGGTAGCTCAGTACCCAACTGGGTACCCTAGAAAGGGGAACAGGGACTATTAGGGTCATGAACTCAATGGCTGGTTTGTTGACCGACCCCCCCCTCCTCGAGGGAGGAGCAGCCTAACTAGATCCCAGAAGAGGACATTGCAGCCATCCCTGAAGAGACATGATAAGCTAGGGTCAGATGGAAGGAGGGAGGTCCTCCCCTATCAGTGGACTTGGAGGGAGGCAGGGAGAAGATGAGGGGAGAGTGAGAGGGAAAGAGGGAGGGGGCTACAGCTGGGATACAAAGTATATAACCTGTGATTAATATAAAAATAAATAAATTACTTAAAAAAAGAAAGCAATAGTTCAAGATGGGCTAATAGAGTCATAATAGATTAGTAAGAAAATAAGAGATATGACTGAATCATTTCGCTTATTATTGCTAAGAATTACGTCTTAGGTTGAATACTTGAACCTAAAGGGGACATCTATATAGCTTCTTCCAGGGTCCACAAAATATTGTGGAAGAGTTGGTAGCATATTGGTGGTTGGGAAAAGCTATGAACCTCTTTCTTCTGGACATAGTATGGCAGCTGTAGATGTCACTACACAGAAGCTGTGGTTACCTGCATCAGTTCTAAACACACAAAAGAAACACGAAAGTAAGAATGGGCTGAGTCAGAAAGAAGCAGGGATGTCAGTGAGGGTTGCATTGGTCACAATGTATTACATAGGCATAGGAAGCTTCTAAACGTAAAAACGGGAAAAGAAGATTCTGTATTAAAAGTCATATACCTAAATATTATATCATATTTGTTAGTGAACATGAGACTTGTTTTTTACCTCAAATTTTCATCTCAGTCCTCAAATTGCACCTCATTTGAACATTCTAAGATTCTCTATTATTATTTCTCAAATATGTATTCATCATGAATTAAAAATGTAGTGATTAAAATATCTTGAATATTCAAAAAAAAGAACACTGTTGGCACACTTTCTAAACAATGATGAGCTGTATACTGGTATAATTCAGTCAGCATATTCTATGCCTGTGACAGTTCTTTAAAGAAGTAAAGATTAATTAGTACAGCTACTAATAAAAGTATAACCTAGGAACTCCAGAGTTAAAAGAGTTTATTGAAATTTCTCTGCAGTTCTCACTGGCTAACTGAAAGCATCACAAGTAGAGATTCTAACCTGTTTTATTCATAATTCCCAGCACTTCTGACTCTTCATTAGAAACATAAGGTGAAAGTCATCCTAGTTTGATTTATTTGAAAAGCAATAAATATCACATCTCCACACTTAACTTGTGGAGACACCCTCTGATGTCTAGAACTTGAATATGCACTCAACAAGTTTAAAACACTCAACTTCTCTGTTTATGCTTCTTTTTCCAGTTAATGAGTACACAGATGTCTCATGGCATTGTTATGACTAAACAAGATATTGCAATAGTAGAGTCTACAAAACTTCTTGATATAAAGTTAGTAGCCAATAAATGTTTGCTCATCTTTATTAACACTGGGTATCTTGCCGAGGCACTCAGGTCCACAAAGTAAACAGCAATGTGAACTCCCACTGTCCAGTGACAAAGTCAGACCTAAACAACCAAATGTCCTTAGCATCAATGAAACAGCTCTCCTCCCTACAATAAACTATATACATTCTAAAACTACTTACTAAGAAACCACAGAGCTTCGAGTTCACTTTCCCTGGCAAATGCTGGGGAATACTGAGAGTAAACGGTTGCTAGACATAATGATAAATCCTCATCCATGTTTTGAAATTAGAAATATAACTGTTCTAATCCTGCCTCACAGCACTTTACCAGTTTGGAAATGTTGGAACATTTTTGTGGACACAGATGGTGGAGAATGGAAATCAAATGCAACAATTCCTGAAGCATCTTCCGATGGATGTAATACTCTGTATCACTAAGCACACCTTTCTTCCCTGGCTCTTTCTCCTTCCTCCCTCAACTTTTACTCTTTTCTAAGAAGCTGGTCACCAGGCGATGCTTCCAGAGGAACACTAAGCAAGGGCAGCCAGAAGTGGGGGTGGAGTGTAACTCTCCACAGAATCCTGAGGACAGGAGCCAAAATGCTGTAGAGGCTGAGCAAGGTAGCAAACACGCTAAGATCTGTGCTCTGAGCAGTGTCTGTTCCTGACTGATGAAGTCAGAATTCTCACATGTAGACCAGAAGGATTAAAGAACACTATATTGTCAGCTTCCTCCAAATGTGCTTAAAGTTGCAAGTGAGTCACTGTCCTTCCTCCTCCCTTCCCCCACCCCCAAACCAGCCCTGTGTCCAACAGGTTGGCTCAGGACACAGCTCTAAGAGACCATTAGTTACTCTGCTTTTCTCACTTGATCTCCTGAACTTAGCTTCTCCTTTAACCCTGGGGTCGCTGTTACTTAAACTCTTGCCTCAGCCCACGCTTGTTCTATTCCTTGTCTTTCTGCCTTCCTCTTTTTCCTAAAGTGAGAGCTCCCCTTTGTCTTGGAGAGTGTGCCCATAATACCTCTTCTGAGAAAACTTAGGTGGTGTGAGCTGTCCCATTGGGCAGCTTGTGGGCTGGAGACCTACTGGAAGGTCATCTAAAAAGATCGTTTCTCAACTAAGAGCTGCAAACCTAAGGAAGGAGAGAAGAAATCTAGCATGAGTGACAGATGGGAACCAGAGAGGAGTGGGAAGAAATCTTGAGTCGGGTACCCCAGACATGCTCCCCCATGCGTTCACAGACCTAGAGAATCACAGAGTGAATACCTTATGGTAGAAGACAGAAGGCTAGAAATCCTCAAGTTAGGGCTCAAATCCTGCTGTGGCTGTCTTTTTCAGAACTTTTGGTCTGCAGATAGGCAACAGCAAGGGTCACCATCCCCCTTCCTCGAGTCTGGCAGTTCTCCCTCTGCTTCTGCCTTCCGGATTCCCACCCCCATTCTCTCGTGTCCAACTCCCCCACCCTGGAGCCGCCAGTTACTCAATCCACACACCCTGTAGACTGAAAGATGTCTGAATTACAAAGTTAAGAGAAGACTATGACTGTATCTAGAAGAGGCCACCCCGACAGGTTGTGTGTCCTGGGGCTGTTCCCTGCCTGGACGACACATGACTGCGTGACGGGTTCCCTTCGTGCGCGACCACTCCTGCGCTCCCAGCCTCCTCGCTCTACCGCGCACTCGCAGCTCCCTAGCGACACCAGCCATCAAGCTAGGGGGTGGAGAGAGTAGGGGTGCGCAAGTGGGAGGCCTCTCCTTTAGGAACCTGGGAGATCCCTGCCGCCAGGAGGGGCCGTGCCACCGCCCGCGCGGGGAACCAAGCTTTGATCCAGCGCCTTCCCAACTTGTTGGTGCCCTTAGACCAAAGCGGTAGGGATGGATCAGTCGCCCCGCAGCCGGCCACTGCTGGACTCCTCGTCGCTGGACAGCGCTTCCCTGACCTCGCTAGACTCCAGCGTTTTTTGCAGCGAAGGCGAAGGGGAACCCTTGGCTCTGGGGGACTGCCTCACGGTCAACGTGGGCGGCAGCCGCTTCGTGCTCTCGCAGCAAGCTCTGTCCTGCTTCCCGCACACGCGCCTGGGCAAGCTGGCCGTGGTGGTGGCCTCCTACCGCCGCCTGGGTGCCCTGGCTGCCGCTCCCAGCCCTCTGGAGCTTTGTGATGATGCCAACCCGGTAGACAACGAGTACTTCTTCGACCGCAGCTCTCAGGCGTTCCGCTATGTCCTGCACTACTACCGAACCGGCCGTCTGCACGTCATGGAGCAGCTATGCGCTCTCTCCTTTCTTCAAGAAATCCAGTACTGGGGCATCGATGAACTCAGCATCGACTCCTGCTGCAGGGACAGGTACCAGCAGGGCGGGGCAGTTGGGCGGGAAGGCAGGAGAGGGTGATAAGAAGTCACAGGCAAAGACTTGGGGCTTTGTGTAAGCTTCCCTACTCCAGCCCTAGGAATAGGTGTGTCTGCCTCTTGGCTGGAAGGTAAGGTGTTTGCATGAGAATAGAAATCAATCCTACAGTCAACTTGTACATTGAACTTTAAAACAACGACAACAAAAACTTCTTGCCTCATTTCTCCCAGAAGCTAATACTCTGATTTCTTGTGAATGTTCAGGCCGGTCAGACTAAGTAAATATTAATTAAACAGCTGAGTCAGAAAAACTATGCCCCAAAAGATACATAGGAATGCAAGGTTTTGGTTTGCTATCACTCATCAAACCAGGGCTTTAACTGTGAAGAACTTGCTTGAAGGACCTCCTCAGCTCCTGTATTTCCTGCAGGGTTCCTTGGGTGATTATTATGGAATCTGATAGTGTCCTGTCATTACTACCATTCTTTAAAGAATATTTTTTATACACAGAACCATTCCAGGTGAACAGATGTTCTCGTCTTCATAAGTCATAAAAAGCCATTGATCCAAAGTTGCCTTCTTATGTATAAATCTTATTTACACAAATTTCTACTAAGAAAAGGTGTCATTTTAAAAGTCATAAGTGGGAGATCTGGCAGGGACCACTCTGGGCAAAATATGAATATATATTTCTATATTTTACCCATATGAAAGTGTGGCCTCTCTGTCAAGCTTGTACTTTTGTCTGTGTTTCTGTTTTAAATTAATCACAAAGTTGTCTTCCTTGAAAGATACTTCAGAAGAAAGGAGCTGAGTGAAACACTTGACTTTAAGAAGGACACAGACGACCAGGAGAGTCAACATGAGAGTGAACAGGACTTCTCACAAGGACCTTGTCCCACGGTCCGTCAAAAGCTCTGGGATATCCTGGAGAAACCTGGGTCTTCCACAGCAGCGCGCATCTTTGGAGTAATCTCCATCATTTTTGTGGCAGTGTCCATCGTCAACATGGCCCTGATGTCAGCCGAGTTAAGCTGGCTCAACCTGCAGCTGCTGGAGATCTTGGAGTATGTGTGCATCAGCTGGTTCACTGGGGAGTTCATTCTGCGCTTTCTCTGTGTAAAAGACAGGTGTCGCTTCCTGAGGAAGGTGCCAAACATCATAGACCTCCTTGCCATCTTGCCCTTCTACATAACTCTTCTGGTGGAAAGCCTCAGTGGCAGCCACACCACACAGGAGCTGGAAAACGTGGGGCGCCTGGTCCAGGTTTTAAGGCTCCTCAGGGCTCTGCGCATGCTAAAGCTGGGAAGGCATTCTACAGGTATTCATATTTTAATGGTGCCTTGTCATTTCCCTTCGTTTATAAGCTTTAGATGTATGAGCAAAGCATCACCTTCCAGGCTTACTCATATCTCTTCTTTTATAAAGTACTAGAAGGGAAAATCTTCAAAATATTATCACAAGTATAGAGCTTTCTGTCATGTACTTTTTGTCCACAAGATACTATGGAACAATTTGATAATCTTTTAAATTCAGTTTATTAGAACTCAGTGATATATACCCTTCTGAAAGGGTATACATAAAACATACATACATATATGTAAATTATAAAATGTAAACTGTAATAGGGCCATAAGTTATTTTGTCTCCCATTTCCAAGAAATATTTGAGATGTGTGGTCAATGAAATTTATATATGCATATATGTGTACATTTGTAACTTTATTCTTGACTGGAAAGAAGAGTATTTCTTGGTCATGGCAGATGAAAGAAGGCCAGGTGTTGATGGCCTTACACAAATTTTTGATGAATAAATAGAATCATTTTGCTTTGGAAGAAAGAGATGGGAGTAATTGAATGTCTTATTTAGTACTTGAGAATTTTTCTTAATTTTGAAAACTTAAATCAATGCTCTCTGGAAAAATTAATACACAACACACACACATACATACATACACACACACACACATGCACAAACTAACCTGTCCTTGGAAACTATGTCAAATACTAGTGGAGCAATTAAAAACAAATCTTATATCTGAAAGTAATGGTGCTCAGTAGTTGCTTTTGTGACTATTGAACATTCTAGGGTTATCAGAGTTAGAACTTAATGAAAATGAGAATATTCCCACAAATCTGTTGAAATACAAATTTGCAGCCCCAGATGTCAGAAAGCCAGATTTTACCATATGAATAATATTCTGGACCATACACTTAAGTAGGTGCACAAATATTTTTTAGCTAGGTCATTTGGGAACCATATGTGTGAGCGGCATGCATAATAATACAAACACACATGCACACATACAGATATGTTTACCGAGTGCTACTCCCATGAATGTCCACAAAGATGTATCTGAATGACCAAAGCAAGAGTAGTGGTAGCTATGTCTCTTAACATAGGGAAAAATTAACTTACAGTTTCTTCTCTTACATCTCTGTAATTAAAATTTGCCTTACAAAATTCTACTCGTGTATTTTCATAGCTAGTCTCATACGCCAAGGATCTGATAATGGGGTTTCCAAGAACTTTTACAAGTAACATTCTTTGTTTCCTGACACAGATAATGGGGTGCTTTCTTTAAGTATTTATAAACTCTTCACAAGATTCAATTTATAAAACACTGAGAGCTATATTTTTTCTAAAAGAAAGGAAAAGGGAAATAATAGTAATTTCCACAATGCCATCTCTTCAAAAGTTTTTTTAGACCTAAAGCAAATGCAATGTCCTAACAAAGTTTCAATTTATTTAAAGCGTATGGCAAATGCATGGATATTTGATGGCTTTCTGCCAATATAAGAATTACAAAAATATAGCCCAGATATGCTGTCTCCAGATATTTGGAACCTTTGTTCAGAGATATTATATAAAAATAGTTAGAGCCTCTGACACTCATGCTATAAATTCTGGCTTTTGTGGGTTTGTACTAAACACACTAGCCCTGTGAATGTCAAACTCCTCAGCTGTAAAATGGTACAACAGTGACAATATCTGTCTCATATCATTTTTTACTTTGTGCTTAAGTTTATTTATGCTAAGAACATTTTATTTTTAAATGAAATCAGTTATTCTAAACAGTATACTTCTCATTATATGGTGTCAAATTATTTCAAAATTGTCATTCCTTATAGACACATCAAAGACAATTTTCTAATGAGGTAGTACAAAGTTATTCTGGAAGATATTCTTTTGAACTTAAATCCCAAAGTCAATATGCATTGTGTTTTTAAAAAATAGATAATCATAAGGCTAAACTATCTCAGTATTTTAGAGTGAACTTCACAATAAGTAGACTATGA
>CM053752.1:50923071-50951714 GCA_028658305.1 Pachyuromys duprasi
TTGGTGAATTTCTCATATCACTCCATCCCTATGCTTTTAGCAATGAAAGGATATGTTGCTTATCTTTATCTTCTTAAAGAAAGTCAGAAATATTATATGGTCAAAGAGATAAGAACTAGAATTTCAATGAGTATTCTGGGAAATTCAGAACCTTTTCATATGCTAGTAAGAACATGTTCTGGATATACAGTTGATGTCAGCATTGCCACTGGTACCTAACTTACTCCTGCTGTTTGACTTCCTCTGACTATCAGACAATGAAGCATCTGATTGTATTAAGCTTTATTATGAGTAAGAAAATAAGACACAGAGGGAGGCAGATCTCTGAGTTCAAAGCCAGCCTAGCCTACAGAGTGAGTTCTAGGATAGCCAGGACTACACAGGGAAACCCAGTGTCAAAAAAGCAAGCAAAAGAAAAAGTAAAATAAAATAGGGCACAATAATATATGAGAGCAACGTCAAAATGGTGTTAAACAGAAGTGCTGAAACGAGACATTGAGAAGCAGGTTTGATCAAGTGAGCCCTCCACGTGAATCTCTACAAAGACTTTCATCACACAAAGTGATAAACTCCTATATGACAGCCTCTGCCTGTCTTTCAGTCTGTTTTTTTTTTTACATTAAAAGGACAGAAAGAGCATGAACTCAATGACTATACAAGTAAATTAATGAATGTAGTTACAGTTATCTTTATCTTTCTAAACCTGACTCCACAACAAGACTATAAGCTTGCTGGGAACAGAGGTCATAAATCAGTCTTCACTGTATCACCAGAACATGGCTCAGCTCATTAGTTATGCACAACATGCATCTGGGCAGATTGCAAAGAGGGAAATGGGAAGGAGAAAAGTAAAGCAAAAGAAGGATGCTCATGCCTGACAGCATCTCTTTTCTTGCAGGATTGCGCTCACTTGGGATGACTATCACCCAGTGCTATGAAGAAGTTGGCCTACTGCTCCTGTTTCTTTCTGTGGGGATTTCTATATTTTCAACAATAGAATACTTTGCAGAGCAAAGCATTCCTGACACAACCTTCACAAGCGTTCCCTGTGCATGGTGGTGGGCCACAACATCCATGACTACAGTAGGTTATGGGGACATTAGACCAGACACCACCACAGGCAAAATCGTGGCCTTCATGTGCATCCTATCAGGAATCCTTGTCTTAGCCTTGCCTATTGCCATTATTAATGATCGCTTCTCTGCTTGCTACTTTACCTTGAAACTCAAGGAAGCAGCTGTGAGACAGCGTGAAGCTCTCAAGAAACTTACCAAGAATATAGCCACTGACTCATACATTAGTGTTAACTTGAGAGATGTCTATGCCCGGAGCATCATGGAGATGCTTCGATTAAAGGGCAGGGAGAGAGCAAGTACTAGAAGCAGTGGTGGAGATGATTTCTGGTTTTAAGTTTACCTTCAACTTATTTAGAAAACCTATGTACATTTGACTAGCTTGATGAAGCCTTGTTACTATGGATATCTGTATATTAATGATGAGTTTCTTGAACTCTTATCTTCTTTCTGGTGTATTGATTTCCTAAAATATTTAACATCTGTAGCAACTACTGATTATTTTGACACACATGTCTTCAACATAGCAACTTAATACAACCAAAATCAATTGGGAAAAGAAACATAACTGAATTTTCAGATATGAATTAATATAATTTCATATATCAAAGTTAAAGATTCATGTGTCATTATTTTTAGGTTTTCAGCAGTACCATTTTGGGAGGGAGGGGTTGTTTGTTTGTTTTTAACTGCACAGCCCAGAGGAGAGAAAAATCAGTGAATACTCCAAAACACACTGAACATCGTTTTGAGATTTAAAGATCCAAATAAATTACTTTTTTCCTGTTAGTTAAAGCTGTTTATCATACTGATAAGCTTTGCAAGCAAACATTCAAGCTTATTGGTCATAGAAGGTGCCTCATCTTCTGTCAAGTGCAAATGCCTGGGTCTGAATGGACCTAGCTCTGCCCTTCATTGGTCCAGTTGCAGAAGGGGAACTTCAAACTGCTGAGTGAGTCCTCCCTAGACAGCTTCATCATCCCAGCTGGGTGTGATCTGTGAAGAAGAAAGCAGCACAGCTCTCTGTGAAAATTAAATGATTTGTAAAACATCTCATTATGTATGAATTATTTAAGTTATTCCTTTAAAGTCATGAATATGTAAAAGTGAAGTAGTAAAGATCCTTAATTTATTCATCAAAAAATTAGTTAGTCTTTTCTTAAGTGAAAATATGTTGAATGACATCATTAGATGAACTTGAACATCTTTTTATTTGCTAAAAAAATATTGTGGGCAGCTTTCTGACTGTTGAGGTAAATAATGAATGTTCAGATTTTGCAGGCAGTATATTTTTCATATTTATGGTAATCATACAATGCCTAGATATTTTGGCATATGACTGAAATAAAAAGTTTTAAAGCTAAGAAACAACCCTAATTCTAAATGTTATAGTAAGTAATATTTTCAAAAGTGTAACAAAGGATTCTCTTATTTCCTACTTTCTTGATATAGGCAATAAGGTTCCTAAAGGAAATAAAAGTGGTTCTGGGATAGAAATCTTACTTTTCCTGTTTACAAAACAAATGTAAATGCATGGAATGCAAATGCATATACACAAAATAACTATAAAATCAAAATTTCATGGGGAACAGAATTAAGAAAAACACACTTAGAAGACATCTTGGCTAAAATAGATAAAAAAATAAGCATTGGAAAAATTTTGCTTTGAATCCTGAGGTGGCAATGGAAGCTCAAATCCCCATAGGTGGAAAGCTGAGCCAGCAGAAGCAAACATGAGGCCAGTTCGGGCTGCATGGCACATTCAAGATCAGCTTAACTGAAATAGCAAGTTCAAGGACACCTGAACTACGTAACAAGCTCACAGAAGGGTAAGACCTTGTCTCAAAAAAAGAAAAAGATAATACTCTGTCTTAATATATGACCTGATAATTTGTAGTATGCTGTTTAACATGTGGCTAAATATTTCACAAACTGTATTAAGGCATTCTATATTCCAAACTATCAATCAAGAATGAAATGTACCAATTATTTGTAAGAGATTACCATAGATTGTAAAAGCGTCTTTAATTTAGATAGAGAAAATTTTAATATTTATCACTGAAGCAAGGAAATATCTCTCATTTTCTGATGTGCACGATTAAATTCTGAACAAATTTTCATGGCATGAGTATTAAATTGTATCCTAAGTTACTTTAATTTACTTGACTTTTTGTACTTCTCCAAAATATTGTAAGAACATCACAAAATGAAGACTATTAAAATAAATGTCATTTTAAAATGTAGGTTCTTACTATGTAGCCCAGCTAGCCTGGAACTCACAATATAGCCAAGGGTATCCTCAGACTCAGAAGATTTACATCCTTCTGCTTCACAAGTGATGGGATTAATCTTCTACACCACCTCAGTCACAAATATTTATCTTACAAAAAGACATGGACCCTAAAGCAAGTCTGATGACTAGTAGCCATAACATGAATCTATTCATAAATCAAGTCTGAGGTCTGAAAGAGAAAAAAATTTATTCTTGATTTTCTATAAATTTCTCCAGCAAGAATTAGTACTGGAGTGCTCTCTGTAGTCATCATCAAATATCCCGAGTAAATAATTACTATTTTGTATCATTCTACAGGTGTATTTTTCTACTTTTCTTTAATTGATAATACACTTTTAATATAATACAGCTTGATTGCAGTTTCCCCTCTCTTAACACTAATGATATCTTCCCCATCTTCCCATTCATCCAAATCCACAACCTTTCTATCTCTTTCTTAGAAAACAAACAGACATCTGAAGAATTATAATAAGATAAAATTTAGAACAGACAAACAAAAACAGAAGAAAAGAAAAAACAAAAGCACAGGAAACACATCTAGAAGCAGAGGCACACACAAAAATCCCATAAAAACACAAAACAGAAGTTATAATATGTGCACAAAATACCTATAAGGTGAGAAAAAATAGAAATAAAACACCATAACAAGACATCGTGAGACAAACTACCTCAAAAGATGCCACTGAATTTATTTTGTCTTGGCTATCTGTTGCTGGGATTTGGGTTTGCACTCCTAATGAGACTCCAGTGGAGAAACTGGTTTTTCATTTGTGAGTGGTTATGAATTAGAGATAGCATCTGGGTTAGGGATGAGGTTTATGCTAAACTCTCTTCTTTGCCCTGGAACCCCATCTGGTGTAGAACATGGCAGGCTTTGTGTATGCTGCCACAGTCTCTGTGAGTTCATTTGTGCCTTGGTCCTGCTATACTTAGAATGCCTTGGTTCTTCCATCCCTCTGGTTCTTACAATCCTTCTGCCTCTTTTCCCACAGAATTCTTTAAGCCTGGAGGGGAGGGATTTGATGAAGATATCCCATTTAGGACGAAGTGTTCCAAAGTCTCATGCACTCTGAACATTTTCTGACTGTTGGTCTCTGTATTTGTTCCAATCTACTGCAAAAGGAAGCACCTCTGATGCTGACTGAACAAGGCACAAGACTATGAATATAGCAGAATGCATTAAGAGTCATATTTTTTGTTACATTTCTTAAGCAAAACAGTAGTATTTTATGTTCCCTTTAGGTGTCTGGGCTATTAGGTCTCTGGTTCTTGGTTGGGGATTGGTTCAATCTCATGGAATGGCCCTTAAGTAAAATCCAACATGGTTGGTGTAGTGGTTTGGATTACAGTTTCACTTTTATTTCCAAATGGTAGCACTATTAAGAGGTTTGCATTTGTTGAAGTGGGTGTGGCCTTGACATACGAAGTATGTCACTTGGGGCTTAGAGGTATCACAAGCTCAAGCCAGGCCTACAGGCTCATGGTCTCTTTCTGCTGCCTGTGTATCAAGATGTAAAAGTCTCAGCTACCTTTCCATCACCATGTCTGCCTTCCTGCCACCATGTTTTCCTCCATGAAGATAATGGACTAAGCCTCTGAACTGTAAGCGAGCCCAAATTAAATGTTTCCCTTTTAGAATTGCCATGGTCATAGTGTACCTTCACAGCAAAGGAAAGCTTAACTAAGAGAGTTGCTTATTCTCACAAGCTTTGTGTCACTATTACACTAGCAAATCTAGCAGGCAGCTCATCATTTAGATTGATGATTCCGTAACAGGTATGGTGTTTACATCTTTTCCTTGGTAGTACACAGAGTACCTTCCGGTAACATATTTACTATCCATAGTGGTGAAGTCATGAGATAGGCACCGGATCGATTTCTCTGTGTTCATTGAATTGTATTGGTGTTGTCTTCATCTACAGGGCCTTACTGTCAGTTTGTGGAGTACAGAAAACAAACAAACAAACAAACCTTGACAATAGTCTGGATTTTTGATGGTTCTCAATGGGCCGCTTTGGCCAACAACTAGATTAGTTATAATTCATTCCTGGCTTCATTTGTTGATGAGAGACTTCCAGTTGGAACCCCATTCCTCTCCTCATTTGATATTCCCATTCATACCTCACCCAATCCATCCATAAATATCCTACTATCCTTTCTTAGTGAGATCTATCTCTCCCCTGAGTCCCTTACTTTATACCAATTTATCAATTCAGCAAAAAAAGACTTGAAACTCTATGAGTTCTGGGCACTAGAGAGCACCTGGTAATCAAGACAAAGTGCTGTTGTTGATTTTATCTTTTTATTTAGTAGCGTATCCAATGACATGTGGAGAAGACAAATGATGAAAATGAGACAATAGGCCAAAAACTCTAAGTCTACACAGCCACTAATTGACAAAGTTGGGGAAATGTTAATCAATCTGACTCTGAAAAGGATACCCTAAAATCACATTTCAGGTTTTTTTCCATCCATTCACTATGACTTACGAGATATATTTGTAAATGTGGAATTATGCTCAGGACAGATTGCGGGTCTAAGATTTTGTGGCACTAGGTGTCTCAGTCCCTCCATTGGACATCTTGCCTGGTTACAGGAGATGGCCATTTCAGGCTCCATATTCCCCATTGCCAGAATAACAATATATTTGTAAAATGAATTACAAATAAGCAAACCCAATTTAACTTTAAAAATAAATCAAAGAGAACTCTGCTTATTTTACATACATTAATGTGAAATATTTGCATTCTTCAAAAATTTTGAATTATTGCTGCAAAACAATGTTGAGTTTATTTAGAAATACAAAATAAATTACTATCTTGCTATGAAATATTCAGATAACACAAATTCACAACATTCGAAGAATCAGTGGATATGGCCCATCAGGTAAAGACATGTGTTGTCAAGATCAATGACCTGAGTTGGACACTCTGGGACCCTCGTGATAAAAAGAACTGAGTCCCAAAGGTTGTGTTCTTATATCTATCTATACTCCTGTGTCATGCCCTTGTCCAGACACATGCACTAAATACAGTGTAACAAAAACTGAATACATTCAATACATCACACTTCTGTTTTGTTGTTTCCTTCATATATGAAGGTATAAATATTCAAGAAATGGTTTGTTTATTACTTTAATGTACAATAATAATATGTAGATTGTAGCATGCACAAAAGAGTTCAATAAGGTCAAAATCTTGTTCTGAAAAAAGTGTTATTTTTATTACAGTACTTTGAGCAGCTCTTACAGAAAATATGTATGCTAACCCAAGCTGTCTGAGCAAAACATTATCTTTGGATAAGTTTAATTAATTAAACGAGAATTCTGATCCTCTGAAAAACCAGGCATGAATTCTAAACTAATCATGAGTTCAGTTTTACTCCAAGAATTGGTTGACAAACCCTGTATTCCAATGATTCCCTAATGACAGCCCTTTATAAAATATCTCCAATCTTCTCTATAAGCCAAGATAATATATGCAAAAAATATGAGGAGAACATTATCAATAATTTCCACATGCACTTGTTTAATGGAATATTTAAGGGTAACAGAATAGCCTGGATTGACAATTCCCTGCTCTATCTTCATACATATTATAGTCAGTTTTTGTTTTTATTTTTCTCTCCCTTGCCTCCACTGACTTGTTTTCTGGCATTCACTTAGGGTTGCTGCATGCCAGCTAAATCCAATCCAAAGCCTAGTTTTATCTTTTCCTGCAGAGAAGGATGTTATAGCTATAGAATGCAGCAATGCTGCTGCTTGTTCCTCTCTACATTCCTGTCAGCAACTCCTTTTGGATTCTTAGGTTTCTGGACAACCAAGGAGCAGCTCCTGAGCTCATTCACTCTCAAGATAAACGGAACCTGCTAACACCTTTCTTTCATTCTTCTTTCACTTATAAAGTCAAATCATCAAAGAGACAGTCTACAAGAACCACCACCCACACTTACTCACCCACCACCATCTGTTCTTCTTATTTCTGCCTTTCTATTACAAGAGAAAAACTGCCCATTTCACTTTCCCCCCCAATTCTAAGGATTGCCTCTGGAACTCTTTCCCTTTTCCATACCAGAACATCCCTTTTCCCTTTTCCTATGGAAATCCCTATCACCATAAAATATATTTTAATAGTCCCATTTTAAAATAGCAAAAGAAAAAAATGGGCCAATAAATTCTCTAGATGTTGCATTAAAGAAAATGCACCTAATTTTCTGTTTCTCTTCATGAAAAAACTCTGCAGTTTCTACCTTCAGCCTTTCCATATTTTATAGTGTTTTTATAGCATTTTCTTTCTTGAAAATCTACTCATTAGTCTCCTGCTGACATATCACAAGTGCAACCAGTGTTCCCATGATCACAAATGATCCCTCTACTGCTAACTTCAGTCATCAGTGTTCAGGTTTCATATCGCTCCATCAACAGCACTTGAAGTGTTAATTATAGATACTTCCTTCAAACACTTCCTTTACTTATATTTTAATAGTCCCATTTTAAAAAAGCAAAAGAAAAGATATGGGCAAACAAACTCTAGAGCTTTCATTATATAAAATGCACCTAATTTTCTGCTCCTCTTAGCACTCACAGCTACCGAATTTTACCCTTCCTTACTACTCACCATCTCTTCTAACTGAGATGGTCCATTAAAGCCTCCTTATTTATATTTATCACTTGATAAAATAATCTGGCTTAAATATCACTAATATTTAGTCAACTCTCCAACGTCTATATTGAGACTAGACTCTTGCTGTTACTGCCTGCCTCTATTCAACAGATATTTAATAAATGTCTCACAATTAACATGTCAAATGTAAAATTGTTGTATTTTCCCAAACTTCTAAGTATAAGGCTTCTGAGATGATCAGGACAAATAATTGTTACTATATTGACTATGTTCAAGACAGTCATTGTGAAAGTGGACATGTGCACAACAAAATGAGAGAAAGCTGAGGAGAATCTTCAGATCATAGGGCAGATCTGACAACTCTGATGAAGATAGAGAAAGGAGGAATAGATTGTTCTGAATTAAGTTCTAATACACTGCAATCTGGTTAACAGAGAGGCCTTGAGCAAGGGAAGCCACTGAGAAGTGTCCTGACTCTTAGAAACAGGACTGCACTGTAACAGAACAAAGTTCCCATTTCACTTACACTATCAATCATACTCCACCCCTCATGAGAGGAGGCCCAAGCAGTGCATTTTCATTACACCATAGTCAGTCAATTACTGTGACTGTGGTGTAATGAAAGGATCACCATCGTTAATGAAGGCAGGTTCAACCCAGCCTCTTCATGAATCCCATGAGCCTCTCTCAGGAGAAGCTTAGGACAAAACAAACTAAGTGGAATGAACTAAAACCTTCAATGTTGATGGCTTCTTAACAACTTTTCATCATCCTCTCTGTTACCCACTAGTTTATAGCACCTAATTACAGAACTTTATTTTCCTCTCTTCACCTGGTATCCTAAAGGAATAATAAAGAAAATTCTATTCATCTTCTGGTAGACTTGGAAAATTCTGTTTCTCCCCCCAAGAAAATGTGCTAAGGCACACAGTGTTTAGTTGTAGTGCACATCAATACCAATTCCATGTCTTACTAAAGAAAAAGAATGAATAAAAATGCTATGGCAAGAGAATTAAAATAATCTAAATCCTATTTCCTTCTATTTTGAACTATGATGCTGCTTTAATGGTCATTTTTAGTAACCCAGTGTCTCAACACTCCCTTCATATTTGCCTATCAATTATTGCAAGGTCACTAAGTTAGATAAATACATTTAGATTTGAATAATAAAAGGAGGCTAAATCTGAAGTAACAGGAACAATAATTAACGTTACAATTTCTTTCTCACCTTCCACCATTCATTAGCTACTCCAAATTATTCTAAACTTTATTTCACTTTTATTAAAGTACTTAAAATCTAAGGGGTTTTATAGACAAAAAATAATGAGAATATGTAATACACATTATTCTAGTATAAAATTATATAAAAATAGTAATTATTGAATTAACAAAGATTTGACAGTTGGATAAATGTATATAAATAAAAAACTAAATGATAAATGAAAACTCGTGGCTAACAGATGTAATTTTGGAATTTAAGGAAGAGACAAGTCACTTCATGTCTATCACTAATCACCTCAGTATTCAAACAGGATGTTTAGATTGAATTTCAGTTATCTTCCTAAGAAAAACAAATCATAAAAATGTAATTTCAGTTTCACTAAACTAGGGCAATATTTCTCAAACCCCATCGTTACTCCTGTCTTTGCTGAACAGCAAATGTTTTCTATGTGGTCTATAATTATCATTGTCAACTCATTCTAAATGGTGCATGTGAAAATAAAAGACAGTCATAGTTGCTATGGAAACTGTGTAGAAAATTTATTTCAACAGGCCTCACTTCTAAAGTTAAAAAAAATAAATAAAGACGAGTTTTACAGACAATAGTGCTACCTTGACCACAAGCCATCAAAAATAAATGACACAAACAGAGAAGCAAAAACCTTTCTTACACCTTAAACTAAACTCACAGCTTCTTCCTTCAAATGAGTTATATTATTTATTTTTTCTACAAATGACAATCAATGAAAACGTTTTCCAAAAATTCCTAAAGAGTAACAATGAAAATTTAAAAAAATAAATAAATATTTTAAGGTCACAATTGCAACATAGCAATTACAAATCTTCTTTAGAGGCAAGATAAGCATTTACAATGTGCGATAATCAAACCTTTAATCCCTGCACTCTGGAGGGAGAGGCAGGTGGATCTTTGTGAGTTGGAGGCTACCCTGATCTGCAAAGTAAATTCTAGGAGAGTCAGGGTCATCAGACAAAGGAGCCCGGTCTCAAAAAAAAAAAAATCTTTTTTAAAAATTTAATTATGAAATAGCTAATAGCTAATTTTATAATAATACATAACTGTGCTTTCAAAATACATTTTAAAAGTCTTTTATTATTCTATTGAAAGTATTTTTTTCATTCAATACATTTTGGTTATGGTTTCTTTTTCCTCTACTTATTTCAGTTCCTTCCTACTTTGACTCCCCTCAGAAAACAAACAGGCAACTAAGAAATAATAATAAAATAACTAATTAAGATAAAATAAATAAAAAAACAGAATATGAAACAACCATACCAAAAAATAAAAAAGCCCCAAAAGAAAAAGTACAAGAAACACATATTGATGCAGAGATATACATGCTCACATGCACACTCAGGAGTCTCAGAAAAATTCTAAACCAGAAACTATACACAAAGAACAGGTAAGGTAGAAAACAAAAGCAAAAACAAACAAAAATGTCCTCACTTAACATAAGCAGACAAAGAACTTCCAAAAATGCCATTGAATTCATTTCCTGTTTGTTGGGGGTTAGTCTCATGTTTGTGTTTTGATGCTAATGACTGGCCCTAAAGATCTGGTTGTTGTATAAACTTGCCTAAGACATTATTCCTGATTGGTTGATTAAAATGTCTAAAACCTGAGCAGGGCAGAGCAGAATTGGGTACATATGGCTAAGATTCCTGGGTTTGGGGTTCAGGAGAATCACAGGAAACAGAAAGATGAAAAGAGAGGAGGAAGGAGGACACCATGATGGGTTAATGTGGAAAAGGAAACACATGGGCTGGGAGAAAGGACTCCAAGAATGTCGTAAAAAGAAATACCAAGATAAAAACTATAATCAAATATTCATAAGATTATAGATGGGAGATAATTCAATTAGAAGTGGTTAATGCAGATGGCATCAGATGGGGCCTGGAAAATGAATGGGAAGGTTATTAAGATAGTGGAGGTGGAATTAAATGCATAGCCCAAGCTGTGTTAAGGCAATTAAAAAATCTGTTTTATTTGATGTGATAGCATGTTAAATAATACCTCCTTAACATTTATAGGGCTAATAATAAACATTATTTAGAACCAACACCATTTTCTTTTTCAACAATGCCTGTTGATCATCTACTCCTCAGCATTATCTTCTCCCCTATCAGTGGACTTGGAAAGGGGCAGGGAGGAGATGAGGGAAGGATGGGGGAGATTGGGAGGAAATGCGGGAGGGGGCTACAGCTGGGAAACAAGGTACATAACCTGTGATTAATATAAAATAAAAAAATAAAAAAGAGTTGTTTGTTTCTCTCATGAGACTATTTTGGAGAAAATTAATTTTCATCTGTAAGTGGCTATCTCTTCTGGTTTAGGGATGGAAACATATGCCCACATCTTTCAGTTCTAGAAGCTCATCTAGTGCAGACCGGTGCAGGCCTTGTGAAAATTTCTATAATCTCTATAATTTAATTTATGCACTAGCCCTGTTGTATCTAGAAAGCCTTAATTCCTTGGTGTATTCCATCGCCTATGACTCTTAGACACTTTCTCTCTTCTTCCATAGAGTTCTCTGAAACCTGAGGGTAGGGATTTGATGGAGAAATACTTCTTAGGGCTTAGTGTTCCAAGGTCTTTTATTCCCTGTGAATCTCTGTATTTGTTCCCGTCTTCTGCAGGAATGTTTTCTGATGATTGCTAAGCAAGGTAATGATCTACAAATATAGCAGAATGTCATTAGGAGTCATTTTATTGCAATGTTCCTTTAGCAGAACAGTAGTATATAGTTTTCCCCTAGGTTGCTTGACTATTTTGTCTCAAGTCCTTAGTCACCAAGTAACACTGTGTATGGGCTCCATATCATGGAGTGAGCCTTTACTCAAATAAGAAATCCATTGGTTACTCTCACAAGCAATGTGCCACTCTTGCTACAGCACATCTTTCAGGCAGGTCATATGTGTAGACTGGAAATATTTTAGCTGGGTTGTTATTTACCTCTCTCCTTTGGTAGCCTGCAGATTTTCTTCAAGCACCATGAATACTAGTCCATAGTGGTGAAAGCTTGAGGTAGGTATCAGCTTGACTTCTCCATGTTCAGTGAATTCTTTAGGTATTGTCTTCAGCAATAGAGCTTTACTGTTTGTGGAGAGCCACCAATAGCACTAGCAATAGCCTAAACTATGTGAGGGTTCCCATGGAATGCCTTTGACCAGTAACTTCATTAGATGTAACACATTCATTTAGAACACCATAGTGTATAAATATGAACACACATATATATGAAGCCTATATTATATATAATATATGTATATTAGAAAGCTTATACTATATTAGGTTTCTATACTGCTCCTCAAATAACCCTTAGTTTTAATTGTTGCTAACTGAGGCACATGCCTGTAATCCCAGCTCTCAAAAAGCTGAGGCAGGGTGATGGTCTGAGTTCCAAGAGTAGGCTACACATGATATGACTTCAAGGCACTGTCTCAAAACAACAATAATACTTGATATCAACTTTTAAAAAACCTTTCATAAATTTAAAGAAATAAAAAAGCAATTTGTTTAATCCCAAATCTTCAGTACATGTATAAAATTCTATCTCCTACTCAGCATCCATCACACTATATTATAAATATATCTTCAAAAAGTTTTCAACAGCTATATATATAATCCAATTAACAAAATCATCTTTTGCATAGTGCTCACACATTTTCTAGAACCATCTTGAGAAACACAGAGCAAGATGCAATCATTTAATTGTGCAAGACATCTTCACAAGCAATTTCATGTTTGCAAAGATAAGCTCATTAACTGGTGCTATCGGAGCAGGTTAACATATAGCATAGAGAAAAGTATTGTGGCATAACTTGTCTAATCCATATCAGAACTGTCAAGGATGTTACAATAGTTTTTTTCTGCCTTCCTCCCAATTTTAAAGAATAAAAAAAATCTGTAAGTCAAAGAATGTGTTATGAAATAAAACAATCACATATATTAAAGTGAGATTCAAGTAAGTTTTATAAAAATAAATCTGGAGTTATTTTTACCTATATAATAAAGTTATTTCTCTTAGTTATAATTTTAACACCAAGTGAGATATCTTTTGTCAATGGTCATAAGAACCTTATTCCAATATTTGAGGACAACATAAATCATTTTAGCATATATGAGACACTGATTTTTAGTTGCAGAATAAAAATTACTAAGAAGTCTATTTATTGACTAATATCCATTAATACTTTTAGTAAAATTGATGGAAAAAATATAGTGGGTAGAGTAGACTAGGATGGGATGAAGTGAATCTGAATGCATTATAGTGGAGGGGACAGGCTAGCAGAAGGAAGTCAAGATTGAAGGATATTCCACCAGCCCTCAACAAGAAATACAAACTGCATAGCAGTGGTTTGTGGGAGCAACAAGAAAAGAATCCTGCAAGATGTATGCTGAAAATTTATATTAGCTAAGAGAGTTTCTCAGCACTATTTCTTGATTTTGTTGTACATTATTTCAGCCATCATGGAAAGATTTCATCAGCCAGGTTCATGTGAACATAATCTAATTGGGTTTTTTGGAGTTTTGTTTTGTTGTTTTTTTGATCTAGTGCAAGTTAGTTTTACCTTCTATTGGTAAAATATATGAGCATTATTAGAAAGTTGTTTTTACAAACTTTATTTGCTGTTTTGAGATTATAACAGTAACATGACCTCATTTTTTATATCTGGCAATATTAGAATTAAAATTAACTACTCATGGCAGAGATTTCTTTACCAGTTTTAAAAATGACAATGTGGGACTTTTTGTTTCCCTTCTACAGGTGATAATCTTTCAAGTCATCACTTTATCCTAGCAGTGAAAAAATATTAGGAAAAAAAAAATGGGTGACAGAGAAAGAAGGACATGGGTGAATGCCATGCTCCCATGGTTGAGAAAAATGATAAAACAAACAAACAAACAAACAACAAGGAGTCACAGCCCACCAGCAGAGACCATTACAGATGCTCCTATCAGTGTGCTCAGGGTAGATAAGGCTGAAAGTTAAAAATCTTCAAAGGGAGATAGTTATAGAGTCTATCCGTGATATTATAAAATGTTATGTTCAGGAGAGCATCTAAGTTCACAGTAAAAGCTATTGATGCTTTCACAAGAAATAGGAGAAAGAAAACACTGTGTAAAGTACCAGAGAACTCCGTCCTTAACAAGACCTACCCTTAGAGTAAACTAGTTGACCAGAGCCTAACCTGCCTAGCTGCAGCATAAGAAGGGAAAAAGCCAAGTGTAGTCCACTGAATTCTTTTGTGTTAGAGAAATACAATGTTCAACTCAAACCATCTGTCAATCCTGCCCCACCTTTTGGAGATGGAGTTAACTCAGAAACACCAGTGAACCTCACAGATCAAAACTCAGGATGTGTGAATGACAAAGACTTAGTCACCACTTCCTGCAGGGTCCCCTTCTCTTCACATTAACATGCAACATCACTAAGGTCCTGTTTATATAAGTTCTTTGAAGCTAGTTTATTATATCTAAGTCTTACAATAATTAGCTCTTGGATCTCCAATGAGATTTACAAAGCAAATAAATGAAGAACAAGCAAGGGAGCAGGGGACATTGATCACTGGAAGAGTGTTTGTATTATATATAAGACCCTAGGTTCAATTCCCACTGTAACAAAAGGAACTGTCAATGATACTGGTTTTCTAGAGCTGCGATAGGAGTCATGAAATTTCTTAACTGGAGCAGAGATAAAAGGTATACTCAAAACTGAAAAGCAAAGCTATCACCTGAACTTTGAGCAATGATAACAAATATGTATATATATATATACATATATATATGCATGTGTGTGTGTTACAATGACTACTTAGTGTCATAGTTTCTCAAAGTTATCTGAACTTACCAGTGCATTTTGTATGTTTAAAACAAGGAGAAATAGCTATTGTATTAATGAGTGTTCTCCAGAGGAACGAAACCAGGAGAGTATGTGTGGATGTTGATGTGCACTGGTGGTGGTATGTGAATGTAACTGGCTCACATCATTGGGATGTCCACAATTTGTTGATAAGAGCTGCAGTTCATGTATGTGCCGGCAGTCTGCTAACTGTAGAGGAATTTTAATGCAGCAACATGGCTGCTCTGGCAAGAGATCACATCCAAAGACCTAGGTCTGTGTGATCCAGCTGGAATGCAGACACACTCTGTATTATAGTATGATCTGGCTAGAATACAGACATGCCCTTAGTACACAATTTTCAATCCCAAACATTGAAAGTAAGATTAATTTATAGAAGGAAGCGGACATGTTTGAAAGTGGTGTCTAATTGAGGGGCAGACAAAGTAACAAATCAAAGAAAGATTTCACAGAATGAGTCAGAGATAGGATATGTCCAATTCTCATGAAAACAGGACATTGAAGGCTACTTGAGAGCAATTCAGAGAGAGAAAGAAAAAGAAAGAGAGAAAGAGAGAGGGAGAGAACACAGATATTTTACCATGACTTTTTTTTTTTTTGGACAGTTTTACAGAGACAGGTGGCAGGTTTGTGTGTTTTTGTTTGTTTGTTTTTCTCTTAATGCTTTCAGACAAGTAGATGAAGTTTAAGAGAGCATGCTTTCCTGAAAGTTTATGAATTTAAATGTTAATGTTTATGAATTTAAATGTTACTACAACTACCTTCAAATAAAAATCTAGCATTTTATGACTAATCATCTGACAATATAACCTAGTAACTAAGTACACCTAGTTGACATAAAATCAGTTAATATATTTAGCCAAAGAAAAATATTCATTATCACTTATCATGAGGAGATTAAAATTAAAGCACTAATAAGGTACTGCCTCTCACTTCAAGGATGACATATAAAATGCTAAAAATGTTGAGTTAATAAGGCCCTATGCTCATGCTGGTGGAAATGAAAACAACCACATGCAAAGATAAATTGACAGTTTCTACCCCCAGCTCAGAGGAAGCCCATAGGCTGCTCAGTTTCCAAGTCAATATCCCTAGTAAAGGGAATAGGCGCTGTCTCTGACATAAACTTGGTGGTCAGCTCTTTGATCACCAACCCCTGCAGGGGGTGGGGTGCAGCCTTTCCAGGCCACAGAGGAAGATGATACAGCAACCCTTGTTGAGATCTGAAAGGCTAGGGTCAGATAGAAGGGGAGGAGAACCTTGCCTATCAGTGGACTAGGGGAGGGGCATAGGGGAAGAAGAGGGAGGGAGAGTGGGATTGGGAGGAGACAAAGGAGGGGCCTACAGCCGGGATATAAAGTTAAAAAATGGAATACATACATACATATATAGAAACATAGATACATAGATAAAATTACATCCCAATCATATCCCTATTCCTCCTCTCCTCCCATTCCCACCTTCTCTCCCTCCCTTTTTGCCCTATAGCCCTTCCCCTACTCCTCGGAAAAGAAAAAGCTCCTCCTCCACCTACCCATCACAGAATATCAAGTCTCATCAGGACTGAGCACATCCTCTTCCATGGTGGCCTGGCAAGACAGCCCCACTAGAAGAAAATGATTGAAAAACAGGCAACAGAGTCCTTGTCAGAGACAGACCCTGCTCCCCTTACTAGGGAACCAGCATGAAGACCAAGGTGCCCGTTGGGTAAATATGTATTATAGAGGTCCTAGGTTCAGTCCATACATGGTCCTTAGTTGGTGGTTCAGTCTCTGAAAGCCCTCCCCACCTCCCCCACCACCCCACACTGGGCCCAGGTTAGTTGGCTCTGTTGATCTTCTTGTGGAGCTCTTGTCCCCTCTATGTCCTTTTATTCTTCCCCCTACTCTTCTACAAGATTCTCTGTGATCCTCCCAGTATTTGACTGAGTCTCAGAATGTTTAGAGCAATTACTGAATGGAGTCTCTCAGAACATACCTCTCCTAAGCTCCTGTCTACAAGCATAGCAAAGTGTCCTTAATAGAGTCATAGGTTGGCTCTCTCCCATGATGTAAGGCATTGGTTGGCCATTCCCTCAATCTCTGCTCTATCTTTATCACTGCACATCTTGCAAGCAGGATGAAATTTGGATCCAAGTTTTTGTGGGTGAGTTGGTGTTCCCCTCCCTTCACTAGGAGTCATGTCTTGTTAGAGAATGGACTCTTCAGTCTCTACATCTCAACTAAAATCATTCCCATATCCTCCCAGGAGCCTACCCTGTAGTAAATCCCCAGCTTGTTTCAGAGATGCCTCTTCCCAAGGCTTCTCTTCTCTCTACAAACCTTCTGTCCTCCCCCATGCTCCACAGGTCTCATCTCCACCCTGATTTTGGCCCCACACTCCCTGATCTGCCCACATCTGATCACCACCCTCATTTCCCTCAGCATTCCCTCTCCTATCGTGTTCCCTCTCTTCAAGCAATTCCTCTTTCTGTTCTATTTCCTCTTCTCAGTGAGATTCAACAACCCAGATGTCCCTCAACCAAAGAATGGATAAAGAAATTATGGCACTTATACAAGAGAATACTACTCAGCTATTAAAAACAAGGAAATCATGAAAATTCCAGGCAAATGGGTGGAACTAGAAAAGATCATCCTGAGAGAGGTAACCGAGAAACAGAAAGACACACATGGCATGTACTCACCTACAAGCAGATATTAGCTGTATAGTCCAGGATAACCATACTATAATTCACAGACCCAAAGAAGCTAAATTGACAGTTTCTTAGCTAAAAAGAAAAATTTAGCTCTATCATATGATCCAACAATCACATTTCTAGATGTTTATCCAAACTTATTTAAAGTGTATGACACATAAAATCTGAATACAAACATCTCTATCAGCTTTATTCATGATCACTCAGAAATAGAAACAACCAAGCTATTTTACAATAAGCTACTGTGTAAAACAAACAAACAAACAAAACCTGTGGTATATCTATAAAATGGAATTTTATTTAACCTTAAAGAGGAACAACTATAAAGAGAAGAGTGAATTTAAATCAATTTCAAAATGGCTAATTGGCAGATAGCAATTAAATGAAATTCTGGAACATGCAAAGTTATATCACCAACAAATAATCAGTAGTTGCCTTAACTTCAATACAAAGGAGAGGCCAGGCATGATGGTGCACACCTTTAATTGTAGCACTCAGGAAACATACAGATGAGTTTAAGAGTAGTCTGGTCTGCAAAGAGAGTTCTAGGACAGTCATGGCTACACAAAGAAATCCTTTCTCTAAAAGCCCAAAATAAATAAACCAATAAGTAAGTATGTAACTAAGTAAATAAGTAAGTAAATAAATAAATAAATACATAAATAAATAAAAGAGAAGGGGACAGTTCCATACATGGCAAGTATGACAATGGTTTTCTGGACAGTGAACTGATTTTCTATGCCACAATAATAGTAAATGCATGAAATATCAATTCCTCATCAATATAAGGTAACTCAACTAGCATAGGTAACTAAAAATATAATTATGTAGAAAATCAAATGGTCCCAGGAAGAAATCCAGACTGTCACAAGAGAATCTGCGTATAAGAAAACAAAATAAAGAAATGCATATAATGGTTGGACTTTAATTGGTAAAGCTCTTTGTTGTGAGACTAATGAATAGTAAATGGTGGCTACTACAGATATGTTTAATGTATCTATGTTGTAAGTTAATTATTAAATAAGTGGATAGTATCTACTTTGAGCCACTGACAGATGGAAGCAATACAAGTAACCTAGACCCATGTGATTGGAGTCGGACATATAGAAATAAAGTCATGCTTAATACAATGCTGTAAAAAAATGATAATATATGCTTTTCTATGCATTGTGAAAAGAATGTATGGGATGATCTATTTCATTGCCCTGTTGAGTAAAAGGACATCACAAAAACACAATCTCAGTAACTGAGCATGCCTAATAACCAATATTGGTTTAAAAGATTATTTTCTAAAGAAAATAACGCTGTTTTGAAAAATAATTAATTCTAATCCTTGATCAGGAAAATATGCAAGATAAGTCCATAATAATTTTATAGTTCTAGGAAACTAAAAGAAGAAAGGAATGTTCAAAATTAAATTATAAGCCTCTAAAATAAAAACATTACACATATTAAGTACCTAAATCAGTGGACCATAGAATTAAGCTAATGTGAAATATCCCAATGACTAAGGCTGACATTACACGCAACAGAATGAATCAGAGTATTGTATCCTAACCCTAACTATAGCTCATTAAATAGTAATGAGCCCATCCTAAAATTAATTATTGAGCAAATTAATTAAAGATGTAAAAAAGATAGCTCTAACATATAGGGGGAAAAGAGCTAGATAATGCATGTAGATATTCTA
Source organism: Pachyuromys duprasi (assembly GCA_028658305.1). Taxonomy (NCBI): domain Eukaryota; kingdom Metazoa; phylum Chordata; class Mammalia; order Rodentia; family Muridae; genus Pachyuromys; species Pachyuromys duprasi. Next base: position 50,942,548 of record CM053752.1, read on the forward strand.
TCTTAGAGAATGGGGAGTAGAGAATGCCACTTCCTGAGTGTTTGCCAGAAATATATTAGTATAGATATTTGAGAAGCAGAAGTTTACAGCCAGAACCCTGGCAAAGACTTGACAAGCACTGAGCAAAGCAAAAGTCATATCTATACTCCCAAAACCACATAGTGTCTACACTAAGTATACTTCTGAGATCTTCCTGCCTTAAACCCACAAACCCAGCCGAAAAGCTCCACAACAAATAAATCTTATAAAGAAAAAAAAAACCAGCTTGACCTGGAGAGATGGCTCAGAGGTTAAGACCACTGAATGTTCTTCCAAAGGTCCTGAGTTCAATTTCCAGCAACCACGTGGTGGCACATAACCATCTATAGTGAGATCTGGTACAAGGGTACACATACAGACAGAATGTTGTATAAATAATACATAAATAAAACCACAAAAGCATTTAAAAAAAACATCTCAATTTGTACATCTCAAAACTTTCACAAAAACTACAAAAAGCTATGAGAGAGTCACATCCAAGCAGAGAATAACCAGACAGGATGACTAAATGTCCCATAATATTCTACAGTTATAGATGGATGGGGCTACTGAAATGGGAAGATCAAAAAGGGAGAAGGAAGAGGGAGGATGAGACATGGAATACAGAGAGATAAAGCTAAAAATTTAAGAGTCATTTGAAAGAAAATATAGAAACCTAATATATAAAGGCAATCTAAATGAAATCACCAAATAATGGGATAGAAAGGCCCCCAACTGGCCATCTTTTGTCACCAGCTAATACAGCCAGTATCAGAATTGGGTTAAATATAACTGAGTTGTCTGCCAAAGTGGTTCCACAGGAATTCCTAAGCAACCCACACTGTTGCCAAGACTATAAGTCACTCCCAAAAACTTATGGCAAGGCCCCATTGCTGAAGACAGTACCTACACAACTCATTAAACATGAAGAATTCAAGCTGGTGCTATGTAGAGCCTTCACCACTAAGTGCTAATGGTACAGGAAAGTACTCTGCATGCTGAGGAGAAACACAAACACCAAATCCAGCCACAAACCTTAGGAACAAAAATGGTTCATGCCTGTAAGATATACAAGTGCAATGGTAGTACAAAGCCTGCAGGAATAACCAACAAGTATATGATTTGTCTGAAGGTCCACTTCATGAAATGGAGTCTACACCACACACCCAAACGTGCTTGGATGACCAAGAACCTGAAACTGATAACCCAGGGACATAGGCTAAAACTGAATACTACTGTTCTAAAAACAAAGCACAGCAATAATGTAGCAAAAAAAAATGACTCTGGATGACATTATGATATACTCATAGATCAGTGCCTTGCTCAGCCATTGTCAGAGAAGCTTCTTCCTACAGCAGTTGGGGAAAAATTACAGAGACCCACAGCCAGACTTTATGCAGAGAGTGAGAGACTTTGTAACACTCAGCCCTAAACCAGAAGCCTCCATCAAATCTCTCTCTGAATAGTTTAAGGACTCCTATGGAAAAGGAGATAGAAAGAGTATAAGAGCCAGAGGGGATGATGGACACTAAGAAAACAAGGCCCTCTGAAGCAACAGGATGGAAACACAGATGAACTCACAGAGCTGAGCTAGTAAGCATGGGTCTACACTAGGCGGGGCCCTACATCAAAAGGAGAAGTGGTCACATGCCTGAACGCCAACCCAAAGCAATTGCCAATTGATAGCCACTTGCAAATGAAAATTTCAGTTCCTCCAAGAGAATCTCACAGGGGACACAAACTGCTTTTAAGGGTAGCAATGCATGGCCAACAGAAAACAAATTCTTTGGCTGTCTCCTGTCTCGTATGTCATGTTAGGGCTCTTCTATTTTTTTAACTTTCTTTTATTATTTTTAGTTTTAATTTTATCTTATATATACATTTTTCTTCATCTTTGTCCTGAAGGTCCTCTGTGTATATATTGTGGCTTCTAGATTAGTGTTTTTACCAGATTCCTGCATGTGAAAATGAATGAGTCTCTGTTTCTTATGCCTTCTCTTGGGCTCTTTTCCTTCTGTTTTCTTGTTTTGTTTTGTATTTTTGTTTCAATTCCAATGTGTTAATTTTTGATTTATCTTATAATTTACCTTATTATTACTTCTCATAGAAGTTTGTTTTCTAATGAGAGACAGAAAGGGGTTAGGTCCAGATGGGAGGGGTGGTGGGAAGGAGCTAGGAGGAGTAGAGGGAGGGGAAACTGAAATCAGGACACATTATATCCTGAGAGAAAATATCTATTTTCAATAAAAAGGTAAAAAAGAGAAAAAAACTAAGAAAAACCTGAATAACCCATGATCTTTGGTTAATATTATGTCAATTATTCTTAGTTATAACCACTCAGAGAACATATTAATAGGAGTCAATTTATTGAACAGTTTGGAGACCTTTACTACTATCTTCCCAAGTTTTCCCTAAATAAAGTGTCCCCAAAAGAAACTATAATTAACAATGCACATGAGTAGGAATGTATTAATCCAACAATTAGTGTTGATAAAGTACATTAAACATTCTGTTCCAAAGAGATGATGAATTAAGCCACAAAAAGAGTTGACATTAATGATTCACCAAATTTCAGATCACTCCTCTACAGAAATTACTTGGCATTAAGGTGATTAAACTATGACTGCACAGTTTAGTAACAAGACTTCTATGGGAAAAGAGGAAGATAAGAGTTCAGAGAAAGAATAGAACCATTTTTTCTTGAGTTTTTATTTTAGTTATTAAAAATTAAATACTCATTTAAATTTTATTCAACTTAATATCCACATTTTGGTTAAGTTAGATTCTCGATAGATAACTATTCTTCAGAATGAATCAGTCTATCATTATTTCAGCATAATTACAAAAACTGCTACCTACTTTTGCTTGTATTAGAAGCAATTTACCTTTAAAAAGATGCTCAAAAAAGAGTCCTGTGGATAATTACAGATCAGCTCAGATGGCCTTTGTATCTAAAAGCAGACCCCTATAATGCTATCAACTCCATCGCAACATCTGACTAAGATGTTGTGCCAGATTCGCAACACCCCAAAAGACCACCAGGAGTCATGCCTGTTGCAAAACCCATAGGAATCTTTTTATTACAAGCTAGCTTGGGCTCATACCCTCACCATCAGAGCAGTTGAGAGCAAAGACCCTTGTGCTCAGGTTAGGTAGTTGATTTAAAGAGTCTGGTCCTTCCCAACCAGCCCAAATCGGGGGGGACTCCTGCATGGCATGTTTTGGTTGAAACACGAAAGGGTAGGTTGCATTTTGAATTGATTGGCTATAGGAAGGCCCCCAAACCATTAATGTTCTGGCTTCCCTTGTTTGACATCCTAGGGGAGAGGAGCCAGTTTCCTAGCAACTGTGCTTCTAGTGGGCAGGGAAGGACTGTAGTAAGGCTGATTCTTCCCCACGGGTGACTGGACATGTCTCCATCTGGCTGTCCATTCAGGCTTGTGTTTTAAACTTTAATTCAATAACCCAAAAACCCCTAATTTTTAATTCTTTAGTCTCTCAAGACCAACAGGTTTTTCATCTAACTTTAGAGTAAGATTGAGGTTTTGTGATCTCCCTGCTTTTGCAAAATAGTGAGACTTTGAGTGCTTTTCCTCTGAAATACTTGCTGATGCAAAAAAAAAAAAAAAAGGTTTTACATTCAGAATCTGTCACCTTTTGAGCCACTTCTCTCCATGTAAGTTTGCCAAAAGTCAGTTTAAAATGCACGCAAATATTATATTATTACTATGTTTTCAAGTTCTATTTAAATAAACACTTCTACTTATGGTGTGTAATCTACCAGACTGAAGAACCCTGTTACTTAGGATACCACCCACATAGAGCATTCTTGTTTATCCATTTAGGCTGCATTCAATACTGTATACACAAAATACACCCTGAGATCCTCCAACCAACATGCAGTTTGTGGTGTATCATATAACTGTTCTAAAATCTAATAACAAATAAAATATACATCTATCAATGATTTCTGATTTTTATATTATCAGCAATAGGGATTTTTTTAACTGAATACTATGCCTGAGGACTTTAGGCTCCTGATTCTTCAGCCTTTAAGGCAGACTCATACCAGTGACTCTTGAAGGGGCCTCCAGGTCTTCAGCCTCTTACCCAAATTGCACTATTTTTCTCCTTGTGCTGAGGTTTCCAGCTTGAACAGAGCTCTCCCTGAGTTCTCTGCTTCCTTAAAATCCAGAAGGCAACTGTGGAATATGCAGCTGCCAGTGGTGTAAACTAATTTAATTTTATGTAAAATATGATATTTTGAAATTTCAATGATTATTTATTTTGCATATATTATTTAAGAAAATCAGAATATAGCTTCTGCAATTTCATGAATACTATTTAGTTTAACATTAAATTGACTACTACTAAAATAATATCCCTAATGAAACAACATGAAAAATAAGCTGTGTTAACAATCTCTGTAATTAAACCATTCATCTGGGCTTTTAGAAGCCATTCCCAGACATCCAGGTACTAGACTGTGATGGTTTGAATGTAAATGTGTGTGTATGTGTGTGTGTGTGTGTGTATGTGTTTTTTAAACAATTAAAATTTCCAGTTAAACAGAAATTTCAAAAAACATTTACATTCTGACAAGGTAAAGGCAACTACATAATTGATTTAAAAAAGAAGAAAATATAGAAAGGTAATTACTTTTTTCAAAATGAACTACCCCAATTAAAGAAACACATAAACAATAGTAAGCTAATCCTACAGGTGGAGAAACATGGCATGATTAAGTGATCTAGATATCAAAGCAAATAGAGTAAATGAAATTGAAAGGGTGTTTTTTTTTCATTTAAACAAATGCTTTATTACGCACATACACATAAGCACACACACATATACACAGTTCATATTTCTAACTATACCTACTTAAATTGCCTAAAACAACAGAACACCAGTAGCATATATAAGAAGATTTTCACAGAAATCGATAGTTCCTTTGTAGTCCTAGGGAAATAAATGTTTACAAAGTGCATTTCATTGTAATGTTAGAGTATAAATAATATATTTTCTATTAATAAATGCCAATGAAAGGGTGTTTTAATGCAAGGAAGAAAAGTTATTTTATTGATAACATTCATAGACTTTAAAGTGCAGAAATGTTCATTTCTCATAGGAATTTTCCACATGAAATATCAAAGTGGAAGATAATAGGAAACAAGGTGTCAGAGGACCAAGCTTAACGACATCAGAAAAACAGTCATGCTCCAAATAGATGGACTTTTCAGAAGGTGGGGAGAGTAATATTTTATCCATAATTCATTTAATTATTTTGCTCTCTTTGTCTCTATTGACTGAATTTCTGAGCTCTTATCTTCCCTATCACTGTATTGAAAACTTTTACTGAAAAGATTCAAAAGAAGGTTCTGGCTGCAACTGTGTTCTTAGGTTTGAAAGCCTCAAGTCTTTTTTAAAAGTGTAAAGCTGGCATCTAGCATAATTGTCTTCTGACTGGCTTCAACTGGCAGCTGATGGAGACAGAAGCAGAGACCCAAGGCCAAGCCATAGGCTGAGGTTGGAGCTCTTGTGGAAGAGTGGGAGGAAGAATAGAGGGAGCTGGAGGGGTGGAGGACACCACAAGAAGACCTTTAGAGTAATCTAACCTAGGCCCAAGTGACTCATAGAGACTGAACTACCAACCAAAGAGCTTACATGGACTGAACCTCAGCCTGAGACACATGTTTAGCAAATGTGCAGCTTGGCCATTATGTGGGTCCCCTAACAATAGAAATAAGGGCTGTGTTTAAATCTGTTACCTATAGCTGGGTCATTTTCCTTTAGCTAGGCTGCCTTGTCACTCCCTGGTGGGAGAAATGTGCTTCATCCTGCCAGGACTTGAGATACCAGAGTGGATTGGTACCAAATGGGGGCCTCCCCTTCTGTGGGAGGAAGGAGTGGGGGGATGGGAGGAGGGTGTGAGGATGGATCTCGGAGGAGAAGAGGGAGGCTTGGATAGGGATGTAAAGTGGTTAAATGGATGGATGACGGAAGGATGGACGGAAGGAAGGAAGAAAAGAAGGGAGGGAGGGAGGGAGGGAGGAAGGAAGGAAGGAATGAACGAACGAACGAAAGAACGAAAAAAAATAGTGAAACTGGATCATGTTGTAGATATAACCATGTTTTTATTGTGGTCCCAGGTGTAGAATGAAGGACTGATTCAGATAGTCCACAGCAGTAGACTGTTTGCTTCATGAGGGCTCTGAGAGGAGCTCTTTGCCAGCTGCAAATAGTTTAAATCTGAGTACTCTGGAGAGAGAGTAAATGCCAGAGCCCAAAGAGTGTGGAGGTGGAGTGGAAGAACAATGCTTCTCCTGCTTTCCCCCTGCTGTTCTTGGTTGCTGTTGTGAGACACACAGATGGAGATCTACTGAAAGGAAGACTGGACTGGCTCCAAGAAACCTGATGCCCTGACAAGCAGGAAGCAGCTAAGAAAGAACTGTACCCCCTCTCCCACTAACTGTTTCCCTTTCCTAGCTGGTGTTGGGATATTGGAGGGGATTGGGGTGGAGTAGGGAGAAAGAGATATAAGAAATGTAAATAAGAGTTTTGAAAAGAGTACTCCTAGAGCATCATTTCAGCATATGCAAAGCAAATTGTAAATCAGGAAAAGTAATCCTCCCTCCCAAATCTAACCTCTAAATGTAGATTTTATTTTATTTTAGAGGAAATGACAAGTTTAGGCTGGAATTATTAAAATATTTATTAATTTTTTTCATACAACATTCTTGATCATATTATTTTTTCTTATTCCCATATATATGTATACATATATGCATATATACATATATATAATTCACTATATATATACATACATATATGAAAAATTCATAAGGCACACATGCACAAGCACACACACCATACATTCAGTGTTGTGATATCCAACTACTCTTGGACATCGCTCCAGCAGAGAAAACTGATTCTCTCTTTCCAAGCAAAGATCTTTGCTTCCTGGTTATAGTTGGGATGTTGTGTCTGCTTCCTCTTCTCAGGGCTGGGGTTTTGTCTTATTGAACTTGTGCTGGTCTTGTATATAGTGTCACCGTCTCTGTGAGTTCTTCCAAATCATTCATGCTGTGTCTGGAAGTAGCTGTTCCCTTAATATCATCTGTTTACTCTGGCTGTTAAAATCATTCTGCCCCTTCTACTGCATACATCTTTGGACCTTCTTTAGGGGAGAGGGTTGATAAAGACATCCCACTTAGGGCTGAGTGCTTCAAAGTGTCTCACACTGCATGTTGCCCAGTTGTAGATCTCTTTGTTAATTATAATCTGCTACAAGAGGAAACTTCTCTGATGAGGGTTAAAAGACGCACTGCTCGTTGGGGAGTATGCCATTATGAGTCAATTTAGTGTTATTGAAAACATTTTAATATATCTCCTAGTTGATACTTCATAATACTTGAGTGAGAAAATATAACAGAATTTCCTGGAATTGAATATAGAATGTTTTCTATATTCATAAGTACTAAATGATTTCTTAAAATATAAGTTTTAACTTGGAATTTATTTTACACTGTTAGGAAGAAAATTCTGCTTGGTTTCTAGATGAAGATGGACATACGAGACCATCACCACAGCAACCAAACCTTAAAATAATATTGCGTTAGTCACAGGGAACACGATGTAGGCTGCCTTTAATATTTCTGTTTGCCCTTTGTCACTGCTAATTTATGTGTAATCTACGTCCAAATTTAGTATATAAAATTATCTTCCTTTGAATTTGCAAAGATATATAAATATTAATTCTTTTTCCAAGTTCATGTCTAATTTTATTCTAGTAGAAGCTACTTGGTGACCTCTGCTGATCAAGATAGTTGTCAGCTGTTATTCAAAGTAAAAAAAAAAAATCTTACAGTGAAATGCAGTTTTGTACAATGAAAAATTCCAATTTGGAGAGTCAAAATGAATCTGTATTTTAACCACAATTTTGCAACATTAACATGTGTCCTATTCTTTAGATAAAAATGCAATGGCTTAGGTTTTTATAAAGAGGAATGATAACACATATGAAAGCAGGCCACAGAGTAGAAGCTCAATATACAGTGAGTATCATTATATTCTTAGAAAACCTGAATACATATTGGAGAACTATACGAAGTTCTGCAAAGATAGCACTATGACCACAGACACTTGCCTCCAAGCCCACTGACCTAAATTCAATGCCAAGAACCAACACAGCAGAAGGAATCTATTCTCATAAGTTTACCTTCTGAGACCTCCACCTATATTGTGACACATATGCATCCCTGTACACACAGAGACACAGACATAGACATAAAATTACACAAACATATGTACAGACAGACACATAGAAGCAGAAAACACACATATACAAACAGAAAATAAATAAGTTTGAAAATGAATGAAACATTTCATTGATCATTGTGATTTTACAGTATTATTCTTACATATTATTTTTAAGTTTGAGGACTAAAATGTATACACATGAGGTTATTCATATACATATGTGGTTAAGTATTCATTCCCTCAAATGTCTGTTTGACTATTATATGTCAACAGTCCATTCAAAATAATCTTGATTATTGTGCATTTTAAAATGGAACTGAATAGAAGACCCAGAAATGAACCCACACACCTATGGAAACTTGATTTTTGACAAAGAAGCCAAAACCATTCAATGGAAAAACGACAGCACTTTAACAAATGGAGCTGGTCCAACTGGATATCTGCATGCAGAAAAATGAAAATAGATTCATTTTTATCACCTTGCACAAAGCTAAAATCCAAGTGGATAAAAGACCTCAACATAAAACCAGACACATTAAACCAGTTAGAAGAAAAAGTGGGGAAGACCATAGAACTCATTGGCACAGGAGACTACTTCCTGAATAGAAAACCAACAGCACAGGCTCTAGGATCAACAATAAATAAATGGGATCTCATGAAAATGAAAAGCTTCTGTAAAGCAAAAGACACTGTCATCAAAACAAAACGACAGCCTACAGACTGGGAAAGGATCATTACTAATCCTACTTCTAACAGAGGGCTAATATCCAGTATATATAAAAAACTCAAGAAGCTAAAAAACAAGAAATCAAGTAACCCAATTAAAAATGGGGTATGGAGCTAAAAAGAGAACTGACTGTAGAGGATTATAGAATGACAGAAAAACACTT
>CM053752.1:50952214-50970172 GCA_028658305.1 Pachyuromys duprasi
GCAGCCAGCCCTGAGGAGACAGGATGAGCTGGGGTTGGATGGAAGGGGAAGAGGTCCTCCCCCATTTGTGGTCTTGGAGTGGGCGGGGAGGAGATGAGGGAGGGTTGGGGAGGGTGGGAGGGAATGATGGAGGGGGCTACGCTTGGGATGCAAAGTACCTAACCTGTGATTGATAACAAAAGATAAATTAATAAACAAACAAACAAACAAAAAAGAAAGAAAACTTGATTCTTTTCAAGCACATGTTTTCCTTCTGCTACCACTCTCACTCTATTTTCTTCCCTGTGTAGAGAAATTTGATCCAGCAATGTGAGTACTCTGGCAAGGGATAACATCTAGAAACCTAGGTCTGTGTGATCTGGCTGGAATACTGGCACGCCCTTAATACAAATCTTTGATTCTAAGCAATGAAGTCTAATTGAGGGGCAGACTAAGTGATGAATCAGACAAAGAAATGACAGAATGAATCACAGATAGGATATGTCCACCTCTCAGGAGAAAAGGACAGGAAAGAGAGAGGATACTTAAGAGCAGTGGTGGGAAAGAGAGTCAGTTGAGAGATCCTATAGTCTGTGCAGTCAGTGCAGTTCAGTTTGTGGAATTCAGAGGCAGTTTTTCCAAGCAGAGCAATAGTGAGAAGCCTAGAGAAGCCAGTTGAAATCAGTCATCTTGGAGAGGATATCTGAGCCAGAATAGCTGAGTTGAACAAGCCAGCCAGAGTTTAGAAAGAACTATAAATTGTGAGCTTATTAATCAGTAAGCCTCTGAGGCTGAAAACATTCTAGGCCAAGGTTAGCAGACGGAGGCTGAAGTTTTCAAGGTCCAGGCTTGCAGAAGCTTAGATTGTATAGAGGCTAAAAGCTTCCAATCTAGGCGTAGGGACAACTAGAACAGAGAAAGAAATGCTCTTGGTTTATCCCAAGTCATGTATGTATACAGCTTTGGTACAGTTCTCATATCATTGCCTCATCAGAGGAAATAAAACCAACATTTACAACTTTGAGTTGTGGTCATGCAGGAACATTCAAGACTTTCAGCTTTTGTATTCAGGTGTATAATTGTTTCCATTTGTTCCAGCTTTTGTCTATAAATTGTTTTGACTATCTGTCTTGGAGACTGTAATCTGAATAATCAGCCAATCTAATAAATTTCTGTTTGTAAATATACATTATATTTGTATTGGAATTGTTCCAATATACAACTCCAATACATTCTTATGTAAAAACTTGAGTGAACACAGAGGGCATAAAATTAAATTAAATAGGCCAGGATACAAAAGACAAATATTACATAACTTCAATTATATGTGGATCTGCACAATTTTAAACCCATAGAGAATAGAATGGTGATTTTTTTGGGAGGGGATTAGGGTAGGAGTAGGGATAAATATATGCTGGCAAAATGATTTATCAACTCCAGGAACATAAGAGGAATAATTTTAAGAAATTTATTGTATACTGTAGAAACTATAGTTATTACTACTGTATTGTTGAAAATTCATGAGAGATTTTAAATGTTCTTATACAAGTAAGTAATAAACGTAGCTAACTGACTAGCTAAATGTAAACATATTTTTATTTCATGCATTATAGACTCATTTCACACAGATTTACAAATGTCAGTATTTATATTATTTATTTATTACAATTTATTCACTTTGTACCCTGGCTGTAGCACCTCCCTCATTTCCTCCCAGTTCCACTCTCCCTCTTTCTTCTCCCTCTATGACCCTCCACTGATAGGGGAGGTCCTCCTCCCCTACTATTTGACCCTAGCCTATCAGGTCTCATCAGGCCTGGCTGCATTGTCTTCCTATGTGTCCTGGCCAGACTGGCCCCCAAGGGAGAGCTGATCAAAAAGCCTGCCATTGAGTCCATGTCAGAGATAGCCTTTGTTCCCCTTACTAGGGAACCCACATGGATACTGAGCTCTCTATGGTCTACATCCGAGCAGGTGATCTAGGTCTTCTCCATGAATAGTCCTTTGTTGCTACATCAGTCTCTGCATGCTCCCCTGGACACAGATTTTATGTCTCTGTTGGTCTCCTTGTGCAGCTCCTGTCCCCTCCAGGTCTTTCTATCTCCTGTTTCTTCCATAAGATGTCCTGCACTCTGCCCAAAGTTTGGCTATGAGTTTCAGCATCTGTTTCTATACACTGCTACAAAGATTCTTTCAGAGGCCCTCTGTGGTAAGTTCTTGTACTGTTCCCTGTCTTCTCTTACTTCTGATGTCTATACCCAAAAGCAGAAAGGCACACATGGTATATACTCACTTATAAGTGAACATAAGCCATATAGCATGGTATAAATATATCAAAATCTATAGTTCCAAGAAAGCTAAATAACAAGAAGGACCCGGAAAAAGATGCTTAATTCTCATTCAGAAGGCAAAGAGGGTTTTTTTTTTCTAAAAATGTATTTATTACGTACATGGTATTCTGTCTGCATGCAAGAAGCAGGCACCAGATCTCACGATAGGTGGTTGTGAGCCATTTGGTTGCTGGGAATTGAACTCAGGACCTCTGGAAGAGCAACCAGTGCTCTTAACATTTAAAACCTCATTCTGAATGAGATTTAAGCATCATCCCTAGGGTCTTCCTTGTTATTTTGCTTCTTTAGGTTTGTAGATTTTAGTATGGTTATCCTATATTATATGGCTAATATCCACTTATAAGTGAGTACATACCATGTGTTTCTTTCTGCTTCAGGGATACCTCACTCAGGATAATCTTTTCTAGATCCCACCATTTGCCTGGAACTTTCATGATTTCCTTGTTTTTATTAGCTGAGTAGTATTCCATTGTATAAATGTACTAAAATTTCTGTATCCAATTCTTCATTGAGGGACATCTAGGTTGTTTCCAGATCTGGCTGTTACAAATAAAGCTGCTATGAACATAGTTGAGCAAATGTCCTTGTTGAATGATGGAACATCTTTGCTTGCTTTTTTATCACTTCCCCCTGGCAATGTGGCCTTGCCAGACCACAGAGGAAGAGGGTCCAGGCAGTCCTGATGAGACTTGATAAGCTAGGGAAACTCACCCTTTCAGTGGACTACAGCAAGGGGATGAGAGGAAAAGGGAGAGAAGGTGGGGCCAGGAGAAATTGAGGGAAGTGGCTACAATCAGGATATTAAAATGAATAAATTGTACAAAACAAAAATAATAATAAAAATAAAATTTACATTATTTAAAAATAAAAACTCATTATATATGACAAATGTATACAATTTTAACAACTGAAGTGCTTTTTTTAAGAATTAGGGGAGTTAAGGTAAGATTTATAGTAAAGAAAATTGCAAGATTTAAAATGTTATTCTCAAAGCTCTATCATTGGCTGCCAATTTGGAACTGAAAACTGATATGAATCAACAGTATGAAAATCCTCGATGAACACTGATTCAAATGAACACTTATCCTCTCCCAGAAACATCATTGACCCACACTAAAACCCAAGGAGAAACAAATACATTAAAAAAATCATTCAGAGATAAAAAGAAACATGTATAGGAGTACATTAAATTAAACAGAATCTTAAATAATGGTTAGATGACCATAAACTGATATTGTGGAAGACAGAGAAATTAGCTACAGGTTTTTGCTAATAATCCAAACAATCAGAGATGATGGTGAAACAGCAGTTTTTCATCTTTGAAGCGATAAATAGGAAAATAATTTAATAAGCCTTTAGGTATGTTTAAATAGTTGTTCATAAAACCTACTACCAGTTTTTGTGACTAATGTGTTTAATATTGAATGGAACAAAAGTATATTAATGAAAGGTGGGAATGTAGAAATTCAGTTTCAGAGTAAATTCTAAAATGTTTGTTTTATTTAAAATATATATTGTTTAATTTCAAATTTATCCTTGACTGATTAAACTACAAATAGTTTATGAGCAATTATAAAATATAACTGTGTGATGGCTAACATGATTGTCACCTTAGCAGGATTTAGAAACACATTGGAAATGCATATTTAAATTATTATGAGGATGTTTCTGGAAATGTTAAACTGAAGAGGAAAAGCACACTCTGTGGATGGCATCTGAGATGGGATGGAATGGCATACATGGAGGAAGCTGGTACCAGAATCCATCTCTTTCTGCTTCCTGACTACTGATGCAATGTGGGTAAGTGCCTCATGTTCCTCTTGCCTTGCCTTCTGTTCTGGGTGGTGTTATTTCTCTCCAATTGTAAGCCCAAACAAACCCATCAACTCACAACAATGAAACCAACACAGACTTCATATCAGTAGAAAAAGGAACACTACAGCAGTTCAATCATTCAAGTAAGATAAATGTTAGTGAATAGAAGGAAATAAACACATAAAAGAAGACACACTAAATCTGTTGGAAGAAAAAGTGGGGGAACAGCCTTGAACTCATTGCCACATGAGACAACACTCTGAACAGAACACCAACAGCACAGGCTCTAAGATCAAGAATCAATAAATGGGACCTCATGAAACTGAAACTTCTGTAAAGCAAAGGACACTGCCAACAGAACAAAATTGACTGCCTACGGACTGGGGAAAGATTTTCATCAATCCTACATCTGACATAGGGCTAATTTCCAGAATATATAAAGAAACCAAAAAGTTAAAGACAAGCAAATCAAGTAATCCAATTAAAATATGGGGTATGGAGGTAAACAGAATTCTCAACAGAGGAATATTGATTGGTAGAGAAATGCTAGGTCAGATAGTAGGGGAAGAGAACATCCCCTATCAGTGGGCTAAGGGAGGAACATAGGGATTGAAGAGGGACAGAAGGCAGGGATGGGATGAGATGAGGGAGGGGCTATAGCTGATATACAAAGGGAATAAATTACAGTAATTAAAAATAAACATGCACAAACACATGTATGTTACATATGTAACCCATAGATGGTGTGTGTAATGTCCCCTAGAGTAGTCCCTGCTTCACAGAGAGGAGTAGGTGCTATTAATATTAGATGGCTTTCATAGTGAAAAGAAAGTGATTAACACATGTACCCCTATACCAGACTTATATCGTAGCAAACAAAAGGAAACTTTCACTTAGTTTACTTTGTAGACCATGTATTGATTATTTATTGACATTTATTCTTTATTCTTAAGTTAATATACAATTCAGTTTTAATCTAAAAATAAAATACAATATAATTTAGGGAAATAAATTTTCTTTTGAGATAAAGAGTCACCATAGGAAAATTTTCCCCTTGACATGCACTGTTCCTAAAATTTTGTTTACCGTAAAGCATAAGAGAATTAAAATTCTGATAGAATTATAAAAATCATCCTTGACCACTCGTGTTCTTATAACAGACAAAACGTAAAATTACAAGATAAACAAGACAATATAAGAGTAACAAACTTGAAAGGCCAAATGAGCCACTTTTCATCTGTTTAATGGATGTATCTCTGAAAGTGTAATTTTCTTTCATATTTTCGAAAATTATGAAACAACTTTTAGTCAATAATGACCCAATGAATAGCACTTTGAGATCTAAATAAAAAAGTAATATATCTGTGAGTGAAAATTAATGGGATGGAATAAAAAATACAATGGTAAGTAAAATTTCATAAGTACAAATAAATATTAGGAATAAATGAAGAAGAAGAATGGTCTACAACCCCATTTTCCTAGTAACTTTCTTTCTCCCTTACCTCTGGTAAGTGTGTTGGAAGGGAAGTAGAGTGATTTAAAACCCTAAATAAAATAGGTTTCTTTGAAAAATCTAAGCTTATAGTACTGTTTTTTCATTATTATGCATGATCATTGTTTTTATAACTATTATTTTTCCTCAGTCTCTAAAAGGCATATTGATTTTTGAATTCCTTTAAATTAAATGCTAAAACTTTATAATACCTGAAAATATCAAAGATTTCTGGTATATTTGAAAAGGTATTATGTGCCAACCTCAGAAAGAGCTAGTGTTTACTAACTAGTTCATGCAGGCAGAGAAATCCTGCATAGGAAAATGAAAGTGAGTATAGGAGTCAGAAGACAGAAAAATTAGAACAGCTTCTGTTTTCTATGATTGTTTTAGAGGGTTGAGTGATGATTGGATATTCCAACTTAAAAGACAGATGTTTGAGTGGCACTTGACTCTAATCTTATGATCCTTTGACAGTGGGTCTCTTCTAGGCCTCACCAGCTGTATTTGTTAGAAGAATGTTGCAGAGCTTATGGGTAGAGGAAGTGGAGTTGTATGACAACAGAGTGGTAGGCAGGTTGCCTAAAAGGTGATAAATGACACAATCTTCAGTTGAAATCAAATAACAATAATAAAAAAGGTCATGCCAACCATTTGTCCTAATTTGCTTTCTAGTGCTGTGATAAACGTCATGACCAAAAATATCTTGGAGAGGTAAATTTCTGTTGTTGTTGGTTTTTTGTTTTGTTTTGAGTCATAATTTACAGTCCATCTTGAATGAAGTCAGACTAGAAAATCAAGGCAGGAACACAGATGTATGAACTGAAGTAGAGGGAATGAAAGGAAGAATGCGAGACAATCCAGTTCCACCTGCTTAGAGAGAGCATTACCTACAATTGTCTCGGCCCTCTCATGTCAATCAATAAAATGCCTAGCAGTTTTGCCCACATGCCAATCTGAAATACCCCAACAGCACATCATCTCTGTATTCTTACCTTGTCTTACTGTGGTCTGTGATCCCGTGAAAGGTCAAGACTATCTTACTAATGTTCTGGGAAAGTAAGGAACTCCTTATCGTTCAGTGGAGAACACAACAGCTCAACTGCTCAGATAAATTCAATAGCGGTTAGGCTACTGATCAGTGAGGCTTGTAGATCATAAGTTTGGCACAAAGGCTTAATTTGAACTATAACTGCAAATATATGTCTCACATGTCTGACTACATATAAGAATCTCCTTGTAGTCTGCCATCCCACTCAGGACCTGAACAGCATAGGAAAATATACCTTCCTTCTCATCCAATACAAGGATTTTTATTGTTGAAAGAACTAATATACTGTAAATATAACTCATTACTGTAAACATACTGTAACTATAACGCATTGTACTTATTAGTGGATGATGTTCCATAGTTCAAAGACAAATTGTGTTTAATATGAGGAGGATAAAATCTTAGTAAATTCATATATTCCAATGTGAGGCCAGTGAGTCTTAAAGAAGTTAAATTTATTATCATGCTGCAAATCTATTAAAATTAAAGAACAAGTAAATTCTCGTAGATATAAATGATTTGATTAAAGGCTATATCTAATTGTCTAATTTTAGCATATGCATTGTCTTAGGGTTTCTACTGCTGTGATTAAACACCATGACCAAAAAGCAAGTTAGGGAAGGAAAATGTTTATATGTCATACACCTCCATTATCACTGTTTATCATCAAAGAAAGGCAAGGCAGGAAGCTGAAAGCAGGAGTTGATGCAGACTCCATGGAGGGGTTCTGTTTACTGTCTTGCTCCTCATGGCTTGCTCAGCTTGCATTCTTATAGAACCCAGGGCCACAGCCCCCAGGATGGCACCGCTCTTAAAGAACTGAGCCCTCCCTCATTAACTGCTAATTAAGAAAATGCCCTACAGCTGGATCTTATGAAAACATTTCCTCATTTGGTGTTTCCTCCTTTCAGATGACTCTAGCTTGTGTCAAGTTAACATAAAACTAGCCAGGACATGTGTTTATTGAAAATTCCATTGAAAATACTATGAAGAATAGATATCATGACTGAAAAAAAGACGAGTTAACATCAGTGATCCATACACTAAACATACATACTTTTAGATTATATGCCAACTTTTGTAGGATGTATTCATTGAGATTACTTTCAAATATCTGTTAATAAATTCAAGGAATACGTTGTACAGAAGTCTGGTAGCAATGCTCATTTTCTTTTATAATGCTTTGATATAATTTTATGTAAAAGGAATTCATGTGATTTTTAAAACTAAAAGTTCCAAGTCTTAGTTTTATACCTATAATTATCACATTAACTTGTGTTATGTGACAAGCTGTTGATGGGAGTAAATCTTTGAGGACTTTCTTTTTTTAATATTAACTTTAATTTTTTAAATATTAATCACAGGTTATTTACTTTGTATCCCAGACATAGCCCCTTCCTTCATTCCCTCCCAATCCCACATTCCCTGCTTCATCTCCTCCCTGTCCCTTTCCAAGACCACTGCTAGGGGAGGTCCTCCTCCCCTTCCATCTGACCCGAGCTTATCAGGTGTCTTCAGGACTGGTTGCAATGTCCTCTTCTGTGGCCTAGCAAGGCTGTTCCTCCCTTGGGGGGTGGGGAAAGGTAAAGGAGCCAGTCATTGAGTTCATGTCAGAAATAGTTCCTGTTCCGTTACTAGGGAAACCCAATTGGATACTGAGCCACCATGGGCTACATCTGAGCAGGGTTTCTATGTGATATCCATACATGGTCCTTGGTTGGAGAAATGGTCTCATAGAGGACCCGCATGCCCTGATATATTTTGTCCTTGCAGAGCTCCTGTCCTCTCCAGATCATACCAACTCTCCCTTTTATCATATGATTCCCTGCACTCTGCCGAAGGTTTGGTTATGAGTCTTAGTATCTGCTTTGAAACAGTGCTAGGTAGAGTCTTTCAGAGGCCCTCTGCAGTGGGCTCCTGTCTTGTTTCTTGTTTTCTCCTACTTCCCATGTCCATCCCATTTGTCTTTCTAAGTGAGTATTGATTATCTTACCCCGGGGCCTCTTTCTTGTTTATCTTCTTTAGGTGCACATATTTTAGTGTATTTAACCTATCTTACATGGTATATACTCACTTTGAGGACTTTCTATTCAATTGTTTTAATGTTTAAATTTAGAGGGCTTTACTTTCCTGAGAAGGAGTCTACTGAATTTTTTAAACTTATGGTCAAAAATGGTTGGCCATTTGAGATAGTAACTGGATTTTACATAATAGTGATTGCCTGGGAGAAACAAACAAACAACAAACAGAAATATCTTGGCACTGAGAAATTACCAAATACAGCTTTAAATGTTTGAATTTTATGAAAAATAGGGATGAAAGAATAAAATAGTTATTTTCATTCTGTCTTTCTCAAAGTAACATTTAATCTTAGTATTGCTGTTTAGTTTTCTGCAGAATGTATGCTAAGTTTAGTATTGCTATTTGGTTTTCTACAAATTGCATCCTAAGATTAACCTTTTTAAATAAATGCAACAGATTATTATTTTGTAAATACTTATGTAGTGAATTTTAGTTTTAACATATGGATTGATTTAATTTTTGTCTCTTTAGCAAAACAATTATTTCGGTATATTTACCATTGGGAATATTATTTCCCTCCACAGTTTTCATTTCCAAATTTCATTATAGCATGATATGGTTACCATCTGGTGTTTCTTAGGTAACTTTATACTCAAAACTTTTTACTTTTGGAACAATAATATTTCGAAGCCAAAAGGAATTCCTTTCTGAGAATATCACGTTATGTAAGCAACACATTTGTATAACAGAAGATCTAGTTTAAATTTATAGTTTTTGCACAAATTGGAAATATGTGGGTAACACAGTCCCATGAATTAAAAATTCCTATTGGTATGTAGTACTTTACTTAGCAACGTAGATGGATCATTAGCTTTGCTTTTATGTTTATTTCTTTTTGTTGTCACAAAATCAAGAATGCTGAAATATTTTTACAATTGTGCTAAAATTTTGTCATGTTCAAGTATCTCTACTGAATAAGTATTTCAGGAATATAAATATAGCAAGTTTTCTAAAGGCAAAAACATTATGCCTTTCAATCCCTTCTTCCCATTTGCTCTCCATTTTTTCCTTCCCTTTCTCCTGATTCCCTCCTTTCCCTCCTCTCTCATTTCTTTTTACCTCCTTCCCTTTCTCCATATCTTCTTTCTTATCTGCATATGCATTACAGTTTCAATATAAAATTTTCAATTTTCAGTATGTTTATAAACATGTAGGCTATGATTGGTGGTGCTATTTTGAGAAACTATGGAACCTTTGGGTATGGAGAATAGAACAAAATAAAAGAACCATAGCAGTCGATTCTAGGGATTCTAGGTCAGTTCTACATTGAGCTGAGTTCTCAGCTTCCTGATTGCCACCATAATGTAACATGATGACTCACACTTCTGTAGCCATGAGCTTTTTGTGCAATTATGCTCACCCTGCTATGATAGAGTATGTACCATTGATGGCTTGAATGATAGTGGTTGAACAGCTTCTACATATATGTGCACATGTTAGTATACTTGGAATTGTTTGGAAATGGTTAGGAGGTGTGGCTTTGTTATATATATATGTATATATATATATATATGGGGGGGGTGTCATTTTTTGCAGGCGTTGAGATGAACAAAAATCCCTATTATTCTCATAGAGCTTTTTCTGCCTCATGCTTGTGGATCAGGATGCAACTCTTCGCTATTTCGCCAACGCCAAGCCATGCCTGCCTGCCTGCTGGTATGTGCTCTGCCAAAATGGTCAGAGTCCCAAAGCCTAAAACTGTAAGTCACCCCAAATCTTAACTTGTCTTAGTGTTTTGCCAAAGCAATTGGAAAGTAACTAAGACAAAAGTTAGTATGGTTAGTGCTAGCTGCCCGTCCCTATATTCCATCCTCTACCATGACCTCCTTTTCTCCTCTCTACTTACACTCCTACTCTACTTTCTCTCTTATGCATTTAGAAAACAATATTATATTTCTCCCTCTTTGGGTAACTTCTTGTTTCTTTCTAGTTTCTTATTAACCACCTAATCTCTTTGGATATTCTGAATAAAGCACACATATGCACAATTTTAAAAGCTAATATTACCATTGAAGTGAAACTATGAAATGTTTGCTTATCTATGTCTGGGTTATCTGACCTAGGATGATTGTTTCTATCTCCATCTAGTTGCCTGAAAAATCTATAATTTTGCCATATATATATTTATATTAATTATATTTTATTCACTTTGTATCCCATTTGTAGCCCCTTTCCTCCTTCCCTCCCAATCCCACCCTCTCTCCCTCATCTCCTCTCATGCCCCTCTCCAAGTCCAATGATAGGGGAGGTTCTCCTCCCCTTCCATCTGACCCTAGACTATCAGGTCTCATCAGGAGTGGCTTCATTGTCCTCCTCTGTGGCCTGGTAAGGCTGCTTCCACCTCAGGGGGAGATGATCAAAGAGCCAGCGACTGAGTTCATGTCAGAGACAGTCCCTGTTCCCATTACTAGGGAACCCATTGGAGATTTGAGCTGCCAAAGACTACATCTGTGCATGGGTTCTAGATTATCTCCACTCATGGTCCCTGGTTGGATTATCAGTCTCAGAAATGACCCCTGGGCCCAGATTTCTTGGTTCTGTTGTTCTTCTTGTGGAGTTCCTGTCCCCTCCAGGTCTTTCTATCTCTCCCCTTTTTCATAAGATTTCCTGCATTGTGCCCACATTTTGGCTATAAATCTCAACATCTACTTTGATACCCTGTTGGGCAGAGTCTTCCAGAGGTCCTCTGTGATAGGCTCCTGTCCTGTTCCCTGTTTTCTCCCTCATCTGATGTCCATCCCATTTGTCTTTTTGAGTGAGGATTGCTCATTTTACCCAGGGTCCTCCTTCTTGCTTAGCTTCTTTAGGTGTACAGATTTTAGATTATATTATATGCCTAGTATCACACAAGTACTCTATCATTGTCTTAGCAGTTCAACAGGAAGGCTACAAGTCTGTCTTTGTGACAGATGCATGTTATATTTGACTATTGTCTGTTCAAGCCATTTTGATATAAAGTCGTACTTGGTATCAGCAAGTTACTAATAGATGACAGTCTTGACATTAAAGCCTAAATGATCAGCAGAAAGGAATACAATATTCCAAAGAGGAAAAGCAAAGTCTTAATATTCAAAGAGTGCAATAGCAAAACGGTAAACTATGCTTGCTTGCTTTTTATTAAATGTTTTTGCATGGAAGCACTCAAGATCCAGCATACTCCTATGCATATAGCCAAAATATACCTAAGTACACAGCATGGACATTTGCTCAACCATTTCTGTAGCAGCTTTATTTGTAAAGGCCAGAATGTGGAAACAACCCAGGTGCCCCTCAAATGAGGAATGCATACAGAAATTGTGACACTTTACACAATGGAATATTACTTAGCAAATAAAAACAAAGAAATCATGACATTTGCAGACAAATTATGGGATCTACAAAGATCATCCTGATAAGGTATCCCAGAAGCAGAAAGACACATATAGTATATACTCATTTATAAGTGGATATAATTTTGTTTTTCACAACTGAGTAATATTCTACTGTGCAAATGTACCATATTTTCATTATTCATTCATGTTGACTGGAATCTAGGCTTTTTTTCAATTTCTTGTTATGAATAGAGCAGCAATGAATGAGCAAGTGTCTCTGTAGTAAGATGCAGAGTCCTTTAGTTATATGCCCTAAAATGGTGTAGCTGAATCTTGTCATAGATCTATTTTCAATCTTTCTTTTTCTTTCTTTCTTTCTGTCTTTCTTTCGTTCTTTCTTCCTTTCTTTCTTTCTTTCTTTCTTTCTTTCTTTCTTTCTTTCTTTCTTTCTTTCTTTCTTTCTTTCTGTCTGTTTTTTTTTTGCAGCCTTCACATTTAATTCCATAGTAGATCTACCAGTTTGTACTTCCACCAATAATGTTACTCTTTTTCCACACCCTTGCTGGAATCTGCTAGCTTTTTTTTTTATTATTATTGATCTTGGCTATTCTGACTGAAGTAAAATGAAATCTCATATTAGTTTTAATTTGAGTTTCTGTGATATCTAAGGATATTAAATACTTTAAAAAAGTGTTTCTCAATCATTTTCTTTCATCATTTGAAAAATTTTGTTTAGTTCTATATTCTATTTTTAATTGAGGTATTTGGTTTTTGTTTTCTTGATGTTGTTTTTTTTTTAATTTTTAGTTCTTTGCATAATCTAGGTAGTAATCCTCTGTCAAATGTTTGCTTGTTTTTCTCATTTGGTTGGCTGCCTTTGTTAGAATGATAGTGTTCTTTGCTGTTTAAAAGTGTTTTTTTTTTTATAATCTTCATCATGTAGTCCTATTTATTAATTATTGGTCTTTATGCTTGTACTATAGATGTCTTATTTGGAAAGTACTGAGTCAATGAGTTTAGGTGTATTTACTATTTTCTTTCTTTCTTTCTTTCTTTCTTTCTTTCTTTCTTTCTTTCTTTCTTTCTTTCTTTCTTTCTTTCTTTCTTTCTTGCCTTTATAAAATCCTGGGTATTTTTTGATATCTTGAAGTTCTTAATCTATTCTTTTTTAATTTTAACATTTTTATTTTATATTAATTACAGGTTATGTACTTTGTATTCCAGCCATAACCCGATCCCATATTCCCTCCCTATCCTTCCCATCCCTCCCTCATCTCCTCCCTGCTCCTTTCCAAGTCCACTGATAGGGGAGAACCTCCTCCCGTTCCATCTAACTCTAGCTTATCAGGTCACTTCAGGACTGGCTGCAATGTCCTCTTCTGTGGCCTAGCAAGGCTGATTCTCCCTTTGGGGGCAGGGACGTCTAAGAGCCAGCCATTGAGTTCATGTCCAAAATAGTCCCTATTCCCCTTACTAGTGTACCCACTTGGATATTGAGCTACCATTTTCTACATACAAGCAGGGGTTCTGGGTTATATCCATACATGGTCCTTGGTTAGAGAGACAGTCTCATAAAAGACCCCTGTGCCCTGATATATTTGGTCCTTGCAGAGTTCCTGTCCTTCCCAGGTCATACTAACTCCCCCTTCTTTCATATGTTTCCCTACACTCTGCCAAAGGGTTGGTTATGTTTCTTAATATTTTCTTTGATACCCTGCTAGGTAGACTTTTTCCAAGGCCCTCTGTGGTAGGCTCTTGTCCTGCAACTTGTTTTCTCCTACATCCAATGTCCAACCCATTTGACTTTCTAAGTGAGGATTAATCCTCTTACCCCAGGTACTCTTTCTTGTTTATCTTGTTTAGGTGTATAGACATCAGTATGTTTATCCTATCTTATAGGTCTATATAAGCGAGTATATATCATGTGTGTCTTTCTCCTTTTGGGATACCTCACTCAGGATGATCATTTCCAGGTCCCACCATTTGCCTGCAAATTTCATGATTTCCTCATTTTTAATTGCTGAGTAGTATTCCATTGTGTAAAAGTACCACGAATTCTGTATCCATTCCTCAACTGAGGGACATCTGAGTTGTTTCCAGGTTTGGCTATTATGAATAAAGCAGCTACGAACATAGTTGAACAAATGTCCTTGTTGTGCATGTGAACATCTTTTGGATGTATGCCTAGGAGTGGTATAGCTGGATCTTGAGGAATCACTATTCTTAATTGTCTAAGCAAATGCCAAATTGATTTGCAGAGTGGTTGTACCAGTTTACATTCCCACCAGCAATGGAGGAGGGTTCCTCTTTCTCCACAACCTCTCCAGCATGTGTTCTCACCTGAGTTTTTTATCTTAGCCATTCTGACAGGTATATGGTGAAATCTCAGGGTTGTTTTGATTTGCATCTCCCTGATTGCTAAGGACATTGAGTATTTCTTTAAGTGTTTTTCTGCCATTCTATAGTCGTCTACAGAGAGTTCTTTGTTTAGCTCCATACCCCATTTTTTAATTGGATTACTTGATTTGTTGCTTTTTAATTTCTTGAGTTCTTTTTATATACTGGATATTAGACCTCTGTCAGATATACGGTTGGTGAAGATCCTTTCCCAGTCTGTAGGCTGTCATTTCCTTTTGATGACAGTGTCTTTTGCTTTACAGAAGCTTTTCAGTTTCATGAGGTCCCATTTATTTATTGTTGATCTTAGAGACTGTGCTGTTGGTGTTCTGTTCAGGAAGTAGTCTCCTGTGCCAATGAGTTCTACGGTCTTCTCTACTTTTTCTTCTAACCAGTTTAGTTTGTCTGGTTTTATGTTGAGGTCTTTGATCCACTTGGACTTTAGTTTTGTGCAGGGTGATAAATATGGATCTATCTTCATTTTTCTGCATATAGACATCCAGTTGGTCCAGCACCATTTGTTGAAGATGCTGTCTTTTTTCTATTGGATGGATTTGGCTTCTTTATCAAAAATCAAGTTTCCATAGGTGTGTGGGTTTATTTCTGGGTCTTCTATTCAGTTCCATTGATCCTCATTTCTGTTTCTATGCCAATAGCATGCAGTTTTTATTACTATTGCTCTGTAGCAGAGCTTGAAGTCACAGATGGAGATACCTCCAGATGATCTGCTGTTGTACAGGATCAGTTTGGAAATTCTGTGCTTTTTGTTTCTCCATATGTAGTTGAGAATTTTTCTTTCAAGATCTGTAAAGAATTGTGTTGATATTTTGATAGGAATTGCCTTGAATCTGTAGATTACTTTTGGCAGAATTCCCATTTTCACTATGTTAATCCTACCAGTACATGAGCACAGGAAATCTTTCCATCTTCTGATATCTTCTTCAATTTCTTTTTTCAGAGACTTGACGTTTTTCTCAAACAGGTCTTTCACTTGCTTGGTTCGAGTCACTCCAAGGTACTTTATATTGTGAAGGGTGTTGTTTCCCTATTTTCTTTCTCAGCCATTTTGTCTTTAGTGTACAGGAGGGCGTCTGATTTTTTTTTTGAGTTGATTTTGTATCTAGCCACTTTGCTGAATGTTTTTGTCATTTGAAGGAGTTCTCTGGTTGAATTTCTTGATTTGCTCATGTATATTATCATATCGTCTGCAAATAGGGATACTTTGAACTCTTCCTTTCCAGTTTGTATCCCCTTGATCTCCATTAGTTGTCTTATTGCTCTAGCTAGGACTTCAAGTACTATGTTGAAGAGATAAGGAGAGAGTGGGCAGCCTTGCCTAGTCCCTGATTTCAGTGGGATTCATTTAAGTTTCTCTCCATTAAGTTTGATGTTGGCTATAGGCTTGCTGTGTATTGCCTTTACTATGTTTAGGTATGTGCCTTGTATCCCTGATCTCTCCAAGACTTTAAACATGAATGGATGTTGGATTTTGTTGAAAACTTTTTCGGCATCTAAGGAGATGATCATGTGGTTATCTCCTTCAGTTTGTTTATATGTTGGATCACATTGATGGATTTCTGTATATTGAACCACCCCTGAATGCCTGGGATTTAGCCTTCTTGGTCACGGTGGATGATATCTTTTATGTGTTCTCGGATTCAGTTTGCAAGTATTTTGTTGAGTATTTTTGCATCAATGTTCATAAGAGAGATAGGTCTGAAGTTCTCTTTTTTTGTTGGGTCTTTGTGTCGTTTAGGTAGGAAGGTGACTGTGGCTTCATAGAATGAGTTTGTTAATGTTCCTACTGTTTCTATTTTTTGGAATAGTTTAGAGAGAATTGGAGTTAGCACTTCTTTGAAAGTCTGGTAGAAATCTACACTGAATCCATCTGGCCCAGGGCTTTCTTTTTGAAGGGAGACTGTTGATGACTGCTTCTATTTCCTTGGGGGATATAGGTCTATTCAGTTTTTCTACCTGACCTTGACTTAATTTACATAGATGGAATCTATCAAGAAAGTTGTCCATTTCATTTCGATTTTCAAGTTTTCTGGCATATAGGTTTTTGTAGTAAGACCTAATGATTGTTTGGATTTTCTCAATGTCTGTTTTTATATCCCCTCTTCATTTCTGATTTTGCTGATTTGGGTTGTTTCTCTCTGCCTTTTTGTTAGTTTGGCTAAGGGCTTGTCTATTTTGTTGATTTTCTCAAATAAGAAGCTCTTGGTTTCATTGATTCTTTGAATAGTTTTATTTGTTTCTAATTGATTGATTTCTGCCCTGAGTTTGATTATTTCCAGCCGTCTGCTCCTCTTGGGTGTATCTGCTTCTTTTTTTTCTAGGTCTTTCAGTTGGGCCATTAAGTTGCTTGTATGAGATGTTTCAAATTTCTTCTTGAAGGCACTTAGTTCTCTGAACTTTCCTCTTAACACTGCCTTCATTGTGTCCCATAGGTTTGGACATGTTGTGTTTTCGTTTCCATTGAATTCTAGGAAGTCTTTAATTTCTTTCTTTATTTTTTCAGTAACCAAGCTGTCATTGAGTAGCAAGTTGTTCAGTTTTCGTTTATCTGAAGGCTTTTTGCTGTTTCTGTTGTTGTTGTGGTCCAGCTTTAGACCATGATAGGATACAAGGGATTATTTCAATCTTCTTATATCTGATGAGGTTTGCTTTGTGACCAAGTATATGATCTATTTTGGAGAAGGTTCCATGTGGTGCTGAAAATAAGGTATACTCTTTTGATTTTGGATGAAAAGTTCTGTAGACATCTATTAGATCCATTTGACTTAGGGTCTCTGTGAGTACCCTTGTTAGCCTGTTTTGCTACTGACTGGATGATCTGTCTCTTGGTGAGAGTGGAATGTTGAAGTCTCCCACTATTAAGGTGTTGGGATCTATGTGAGATTTCAACTTTAATAATGTTTCTTTTACAAATGTAGGTGGTCTTGTATTTGGGGCATAGATGTTCAAAATTGTGATATCCTCCTGTTGGAATTTTTCTTTGATGAGAAGGAAGTGCCCCTCCTCATCTTTTTTGATTACTTTTGGTCAAAAGTCTATTTTATTAGATACTAGGATCGCTAACCCAGCTTGTTTTTTGTGTCCATTTGCTTGAAACACATTTTTCCGTCCCTTTACTCTGAGGTAGTGTTTATCTTTGTTGCATAGCTGTGTTTCTTGAATGCAGCAGAATGTTGGATCCTATATCCATAACCATTCTGTTAGTCTGTGTCTTTGTATTGGAAAGTTGAGTCCATTGATGTTGATAGATAATAGTGACCAATGACTGTTATTTCCTTTTATTGTGGAGTTGATGGTCTTACTATGATTTATTGCTTTTTTTTCCTCTTTTAATTTTTGCTGGGGGATTGTCTATATATATTTGTGTAGTTGTTTTTGTTGGATTGGAATTTTCCTTCTAGTATCTTCTGTAGGGCTGGGTTGCTGTGTAGATATTGCTTAAATTTTGTTTTGTCATGGATT
>CM053752.1:50970672-50991073 GCA_028658305.1 Pachyuromys duprasi
AGTGACCTTTGCTTTACAGAAGCTTTTCAGCTTCATGAGGTCCCACTTATTGATTGTTGATCTTAGAGCCTGTGCTGTTGGTGTTCTATTCAGGAAGTAATCTCCTGTGCCAATGAGTTCTAGGGTCTTCCCCACTTTTTCTTCTAACCGGTTTAGTGTGTCTGGTTTTATGTTGAGGTCTTTGATCCATTTGGACTTGAGCTTTGTGCAAGGTGATAAATATGGATCTATTTTCATTTTTCTGCATACAGATATCCAGTTGGACCAGCACCATTTGTTGAAGATGCTGTCTTTTTTCCATTGAATGGTTTTGGCTTCTTTGTCAAAAATCAAGTACTCATAGGTGTGTGGGTTCATTTCTGGGTCTTCTATTTGGTTCCATTGATCCACTATTCTGTTTCTATGCCAATACCATGCAGTTTTTATTACTATTGCTCTGTAGTACAGCTTGAGGTCAGGGATGGAGATACCTCCAGATGATCTGTTGTTGTAGAGGATTGTTTTGGAGATTCTCGGTTTTTTGTTTCTCCATATAAAGCTGAGTAATTTTCTTTCAAGGTCTGTGAAGAATTGTGAAGGTATTTTGATGGGGAATGCATTGAATCTGTTATTCTGCATTCTTGATCTGATTCCATTTATTAACCAGCTTATTTCTACACCAGTACCATGCAGATTTTATTATTATTGCTCTGTAGTACAGCTTACATCATGGGTTTAGATACCTCCAGAAGCTATTTTATTGTCTAGAATTGTTTTAGATATATTCTGGGGTTGTTTTCCCATATGAAGTTTAGAATTGTTTTTTCAAGGTCTGTAAAAATGTGTGTTAGTATTTTGATGGGGATTGCATTGAATCTATAGATTGCTTTTGGTAGAATGGCCATTTTTTGCTATATTAATCCTACATCTTTTCATTTTCTGATATCTTCTTCAATTTCTTCAGTGACTTGATATTCTTGTTACATAGGTCTTTCAATTGTTTAGTTAGTTACATCAAGATAGTTTCTATTATTTGAGGCTATTGTAAAAGGTGTAGCTTCCCTAATTTCTTTCTCTCTCTTTTTGTCATTTGTGTACAGGAGGGCTACTGATTGATTGATTGAATGAATGATCTTATATTCAGCCACTTTGTGAAAGCTGTTAACAGCTGTAGAAGTTCTTTGATAGAATTTTTGGGGTCACTTATGTGCAGTATCATATCATCTGTAAACAACGATACTTTGACTTCTTCCTTCCCAGTATGTATTCACTTGATCTCCTTTACTTCTCTTATTGCTCTAGCTAGGACTTCAAGTACTATATTAAAGAGATATGGAGGAAGTGGGCAGCCTTGTCTTGTCCCTGATTTTAGGGGAATTTCTTTGAGTTTCTCTCCATTTAATTTGATTTTGGCAGTTGGTGTGTTGTCTATATCCTTTATTATGTTTAGGTATGAGCCTTGTATCACTGATCTCTCCAAGA
The DNA here is from genome assembly GCA_028658305.1 of Pachyuromys duprasi. Taxonomy (NCBI): domain Eukaryota; kingdom Metazoa; phylum Chordata; class Mammalia; order Rodentia; family Muridae; genus Pachyuromys; species Pachyuromys duprasi. The sequence continues at coordinate 50,972,134 of CM053752.1, forward strand.
CTTTCATCATGAGGGGGTGTCAGATTGTGTCAAAATATTTTTTTTGCATTTAGTAGGATGATTATGGTTTTTTATTTGAGTTTACTTATATAATGTGTTACATTATTGGATTTTCACATATTGAACAATCCTCCATCCCGGGGATGAAGCCTACTTGATCATGGTGGATGATGTATTTGCTGTATTCGGTTTGCAACTATTTTATTAAACTATCTTCTGTAGTGCTGTATTTGTGAATAGGTACTGTTTAAATTTGTTTTTTGTCATGGAGTATCTTGTTTTCTCCCTCTATGTTAATTAAAAGTTTTTTTGACATGAGGGTCTTTATTACAAATTCAAGCTGGGTGGCTGCCCTGTACAAGAACAAAGGGGCAAGCAACCCCCAACTCTGGGGGAACAGAGTTTTTAAGGGGACAAAAATGAAACTAGGGAAGTGCAAGTCTTGGCCAAATTATAGGATTGGGTAAAAGGGTCTTTTGGGGAGCTGACTTTTAAAATGATTGGTTTGTTTTTAGGTGCCAAAACTGCAAATAGTCAGGTCTGGCTACGTGGCAGATACCTGACCCTCAGGTACTGCCCTGTTATATGCAGGTTAGGCTGTAGCAAGGGGGAGAGGGAGTTAACACATTCTATGGGCTTTCTTAGGGCTACGTGACCCTAGTCACATTCTAAGGTTTATCTGGGTGGGGGACTGCTGTTGGACCCCTGCTCTGAAAGGACTGTGATCTGGTGGTTTTTTCCCAGTCCCAGGAATTAATCTAAGCTTTTGAATCTCTCATTTTCCTGTTTTCAAGAGGAAACTTCTCAAATCTTCCAGATGTGCCCAAGTCATTTAGTTTGGTGTTGGGGGGAGGGGACCTTTTATATCATTTTTAGTTGCCAGGTGGGAGATCAGGGGCTGAGGATCTTGTCTTCTATAGCTGCTTCAATGTTGACCATGGGGCTGTCGACAAAGGGGCAGTCGTGTGTAGTCCGAAGTTCCCGGAATCAGTCTAAGATGAGTCCTATTGGTTCATCAGCTTACATGGATGTCTCAGGTGGTTCCATGGAGAATAAACCTGTCAGACTAGACACAGACTAGGAACAGAGTTATCATTTTTAAAGGAAGGGGAATTTATGAGTTGATATTGTTTTCAATCATGGCCAGCTGTTGGTGCTGTGAGTGGAGCACCATTAGCTGGATAGTCCCCAGTCTCTGCCTGATGTAGATCATTAACTGCTTCAGCAAACATGGCCCAACAATAAGTAGTAATATTATGACTATGAGGGGGCCTAAGAGAGTAGATAGCAAAGTTGTCCACCACGGAGACATGCTGAACCAAGATTCAAACCATCCAGACTTGGCCTCTTTCTCTGTATGCCTCTGTTCTAAACATTCCCTGACTTTTGCCAGTGACTCCCTTATATATTGACATTTAATGCTGCACATAGCACCCCATGTTGCAGAAACACCAAGTCAAGTTCTCTCCTATTCGGGAGGACAACCTCTGCCAAGGATCCAATGCTCTTTTCGAGGTTTGAAATTGAATCCTCCAATCTTTGAATGTCTAGGTCTATAGATTGCCTTAGCTGTCCATAATACTTATCCTGGAGGACCAAGGAAGTAATGCCTGTTCTTGTTCCAGCTACTCCCAGGAATACCACTAGAGTGATAGCTATAGCTGTTATGGGTTCCTTCTTATTTCCTATGTGATTCTAGTACAGTTGATCAAGGTCCCTTAGGAACTCTTTATTGTTGTGGTAAGTTAGTCGGGGAACCAACTGCACTAGTACACAGTAAGAATCTGAGAGCAGCTTGCCATATGTGCAGGGGGTTAAGCCAGAGGAACAAGCCCACCAAGCATTATTGGGAGGTACTAAATATTGATCCATTCCAACCCCTAGAGTTAAGGTCTGGCTGCAGAAGCTTTGATGGGTGTCTGGGACTGTCCCCATACAACTCCTGCTTCCTGAAACTAGCTGGATCGTAAGTGTGGCTTGCAATAGTACATACTGTTAGCAGACCTAAGATGATGACGAGACTTTGGATAGCTTGACACGTAGGGGGTTGTCTGGGTTGCAGTGTGCTTTCCATTCTTGGGCAGCAGGAGTCAAGTAGTCTTCTTTGGTTGAGAACAGGTTGGCTGGCCTAGCTTGAGAGTAATGAATCTAAGCTGCAATTCCGTAGACTTTGATGGCAGTTGGGGTAGTCAGCAGGACGTTATATAGTCCCTTCCATCTGGGCTTTACTGTGCCTTGTCGAAACCACTTCACGTAGACCCAGTCTCCAGGCCGGAACTGGTGCGGTTCTGGGACCAGGCCTGCCACATAGAGAGTACACAGTTTAGGCCAAACATGTTTATGAGCCCATTGGGTTGCTCTTACACGGAATATCAAGTCTTCCTCACCTATCTCAGTGATGGCATCAGGTTTAAGATTAGGTACAATGGGGGCTGGTATTCCATACATAATCTCAAAAGGAGTCAGTCCCAATTGATAGGGAGAATTTCTAACTCTGTACAGGGCAAAGGGGAGAAGCATCACCCAGTCACTGCCAGTTTCCAAGGTCGATTTAGTTAAGGTCTCTTTTAATGTCCTATCATTCTCCCTACCTGACCTGAACTTTGGGGTCTGTAAGCACAATGTAACTTCCAATCTGCCCCAATACATTTTGCTACACTCTGAATTACCTTGACACAAAAGCTGGCCCATTATCTGACCCTATCAGATGGGGGAAGCCATACCTGGATAGAATGCCTTCCAATAATTTTTTCTTGCTGTACCTGAGCAGTCTCATTCTTAATGGGGAAGTCCTCAGTCCATCCCGAAAAGGTGCCCACAAACACTAGTAGATATTTGTACCAGTATCTTCCAGGCTTGATCTCTGTAAAATCAACCTCCCAGTAGGTTCCAGGTCTCTTACCTCTAAGGCGTGATCCCGGGTGTTGTGGTCTGTTTGTGGCACTGGTCAGCTGGCAGGCTCACTCTCGATGGTCACTGCCACACCTGCTCTCCTTTGACCCTCATGGATGAAGCTGCTCCTGTGAGTGAACCAAGTGTGCTCAGCATTTGCCAGCGGGGCATCCTTCAGGTCAGGTTGGGTGCTGTGTACCTGAGTCAAGATCTCTTCACAATGATGCAGTGGCTGCTCCAGTTCTAGATCTCGTAGGAGGGTCGCTGGTTTTAAGGAGGCAGGAGGCTGGAAAACAACTCAGCCAGGATTATTCAATAAGGTCTGATAATGAGTCATGCGAGCATTGCTCAACCATGAATTGGGTGGCTGTTTGAGTACCCCCTCTAAGGCATGGGGAGTGCTCACCATCAGATTCTGATCCAATGTCAGCTTATTGGCATCCTTGACCAGTAGTACCATTGCTGCAATAATGCACAGACAAGGCGGCCATCCAGCTGCTACTGGGTCCAACTTTTTGGACAGGTATGCCACCCGACATTTCCAAGGCCCCAGTGTCTGAGTCAAGCAAGACTCCTTTGGCAACCCCTTTCCATTCATCCACAAACAGGTGAAAGGGCTTAGTGATATCCGGCAACCCCAAGGTTGGTGCTGACAGTAGGGTCAAAAGCCTGTTGCTGTTCTGAAGTCCAATTAAAATTTTCAGTCTCTTTTGTGACTTTATTAAGGGGCTTAGCTATTTCTGCAAAACCTGGGATCCAGATTCTACAGAATCCTGCCAATCCTAGGAACTCTCTTACCTGGCAGTGACTATTTAGGACTGGAATGCTGAGAACAGTCTCTTTTCTGGAGAGCCAGTGTTGTCCTCCTTTCAGGATGTAGCCAAGGTAGGTTACTTCAGTTCTGCAGGGTTGTGCCTTTTTGGCTGAGGCTTGGTATCCTAGGTATCCCAGGACTTGTAGAAGCTTCCAGGCAGCTTGCCTGGTCCTTAGCTGCCACCAAGAGGTCATCTACATACTGGAGAAGGGTAACATCTGGGTTGTTAACCTGGTACTCATGAAGGTCCTCATGCAGGGCCTCATCGAAGATGGTGGGTGAATTCTTAAATCCTTGAGGTAGGTGCTGCCAAGTCAACTGTCCATTGATGCCTGCATCTGGGTCTTGCCATTCAAAAGCAAAGTATTCTTGGCTTTTAGGTGCCAGCGCGGGGCGGGGGGGTGGGGCTAAAGAAAGCATCCTTCAGGTCAAGGACAATGTACCAGTCTCTTTCAGGTGGTAGCGAACTCAACAACATGTATGGGTTAGGTACAGTGGGGTGAATATCTATCACCTGCCGTTTGACTTCCCTTAGATCTTGGACTAGCTGGTAGTCATCTGAATCGGGCTTTTTGACAGGCAACAGAGTAGTATTCCAGGCAGACTGGCAAGACCTGAAGATACCAAGACTGAGTAGTTTACAGATATGAGGAGTTATTCCCCTCCTTGCCTCCAGAGACATTGGGTACTATCACATCCGGGTGGGATCTGCCTCTGACTTGAGTTCCACAAACACAGGTAGCCGGTGTTTGGCTAGTCCCATTCCCCCTGATTCTGCCCAAGCCTGAGGAAATTCCTCCAGCCAATGATCCAAATTTTTCTCATGACCAAGGGACTGTTCATACAATTTGTACTCAGATTCTGAGGCCAGATTGACTGTTAGGACTTGGATAGGCTTCCTTTTATCATCTAGTTACTGAGCTCCTTCTGATCCAAAATGTATCTGGGCCCTCATTTTGGTCAATAGATCCCTCCCCCAAAGTGGGTAAGGGTATTCTGGGATGACCATGAATGAATGGGTTACCTGTCCCATTCCAAAGTCCACAGTTCTTCATGTAGTCCATGAATATTGTTTAATGCCAGTGGCCCCTTGAACCCATAATTTCTTTGAAGATAGTGGACCCCCCCCAACCTTCAGGAGCTCTGAATGTTGGGCTCCAGTATCTACCAGAAAGTCCAAGTGTTCCCCCTCCACCTTTAGGGTTACCCTGGGTTTGGAGAGGGGATCCAAACCCCGAACCGCTCAGTTTTCCTCCTCCTCCATGAGCATAACCTTAGTTCGTGGCTTTTTCTTGGGACAATCTTTTATCCAATGTTCTTCTTCTTTACAATAGGCACATTGGTTCTTACCTAACGGTGGTCTGTTGTGTCCCTCTGGCTCCCTTCTTCCCGCTGCTACCTGGACTAGTTGTCTTCTCTCCCTTGGATCAGAGGCAGTGGCAGCCAGGAGTACTTGGGCTTATTCTGCCTTTTCTCTGCCGTAATTTGCTTTACTTCTGGACTTTCGCTATCATTATAGACCTTTTCTGCAATCTCTACTAATCTGTCCTGTTTCGGTAACTTTTTCTTAATATGTGGTGCTGCCTGATTAATGAAAGCCAGGGCTACAGACGACTTCTGATCAGAATTCTCAGGGTCATAATGAGTATATCGTCTATAAACTTCCATAGTCTTCTCTAGAAACGCTGCTGAGCTTTCATTTTCTCCTTGTCTAATATCATAGATCTTGGCCAAATTAGTAGGCTGCCTTGCAGCTGCTTTGAGATCTGTCAACAGAGCCTGGCGGTAGACAAGGAGGTGCCTTTTACCTTCAGCCATATTGTATTCCTAGGTAGATCAGGTAAGAGGAAATCCAGCTTCAATATCAGCTGGACATGCAAGGAGAAGGAGGGATTGGAAGAGGAAGACGGAGGGGTTTATGGGGGGGAACAAAGTGAATAAAATGTAATTAATAAAAAAATTTAAAAAATGTTAGCATAAACAAAACAGAACACTTAGAATGATGCTATATGATCAACAAAGATTTAAGGACATGGATTAGTCACATTGAAGGCTGACAAGAGTAAAGAGGTTGCCTAACAGCCAAAAGAATCTACCTCCATTTGAACAAAATGCTAGACTCCATTACGATACCATCATATGTGTGTATCATGTTCAGCTATCACATTACATCCCTCCCCCATTATCCTCTCTGTTGTATCTTCACTTTTGGTCCTTTTCTCTTCCCAAATACTACAGGGGAACTTTTCAAAGAATATCATTTTATCTAGTCATTGTAGCACAAACCTGTAAACCCAGCACTTGGGAAGCAAAGGGATAAACTGGGATAAACACTGGAATAAATAAATATTTGTCAGCCAAACACAAAGCAAACACAGATTATGACATACATAAAAGTTATTTAATGTTACCATAAATCAGATCAATTAAAAATAATTGGTGTGTGTGTGATTAAAATAAAAGTATCTACCTCTAGGTGAACGCATGCCACCATCTCCTCTCTTATGAGTTTATCCAATTGCTGCAGCAAATCCCCTGGCTAACAGACAAACCATCAGGAATCAGGTTCACCTTCAGAAAAGGTAGAAATGCGAAGAGTAATAACTCTTTAAAGAGACAGTGTACTTTTCTCTTTTTTAATTTTAATTTTTTCACAATTTACTTATTATATATCCAGATTGAAGCTCCCTCCCTTAACTTCTCCCAGTCCCACCCTCTCTTCCTCTTCCCACCTATTCCCTTTCCCTAGTCCACTGAAAGTGTACTTTTCATTCCAAGAATCCCTATCCCCTTATTAAGTACCTATGAACCGCTGTGAATCTCTTTGAATTCTGTCTTCCTTTCTGAGTCATAACTTGCAAAAACATAACTTCCCTTTTTTCTTATCTTCCCCTTTTTATCATTCAGATTCTGTCCAGAGCTTAAGTAGTCTTTGTAGGATAACACAGCCTTTTTCACTCTTTCTCTAATGTTGCCCTCCTGACCATGTGACTGCTCACTTCTATTTTTGACTTAGCTCAAATGGAAATTTCTTCTTCTTCTTCTTCTTCTTCTTCTTCTTCTTCTTCTTCTTCTTCTTCTTCTTCTTCTTCTTCTTCTTCTTCTTCTTCTTCGTCGTCTTCTCCCCTTTATCTCCCTCTTCTCAGTAACTGCCAAGATTTACACCTGGTTTGCCCTGGGCCTTTTCATTTAAACTCTAATGAAATTTTTCCTTGAGTTTCTGTTTCTGTTCTTCAGTACTTTTAATAATGGCACTAAGCACTCCAAAGGGGACACAATATCAGACACTCTGCTGTTCTATACGTACAGCTTTATAACTTTTTCACCGCACACAATTGAAATCTTACAATTTTTAGGGAAAATAGAAAGGTTAATCTTTTCTTTAAATAGTAAAATCTAAAAGTCCATTGTTGTTTCAGACCACCTCCCCTTCTTTGAATGTGCCTAAAATGTTCATGTCCTCTTACTCTGGTATGTGCCCTTTCCAGTTTTTTGTCATTAAGACCCAGGTGAGTATACAAAGCTTAGCACCAACCGTAACCCTTCCTTGAAGCCTCACTGATTGTTTTCAATGGAAAGTGGCCTGAACACAACCATGATCCTTCATTAGAGTAGTTAACTAAGTCAGTTAACTAGTCAGTCATGCCTATATCTCCTCTACAAAACAAAGTCTTTAAGATCAAGAAAAATGTGGGGTGTATTGGAGCAGGTCAACTATTTAATAAATGATCTAGAGACCAATAGCATACCATTCATTCTATTATATCACTTTTAAAATTCAATCTCATTATCTATAGCAGTATTTGTAATTAAAACTGATTGCTTCCTTTTTAAATTTAGATTTCCTTATATCAAATTAGATTGCCTCTAGGCATTTAATTAAAATTATACATCCCTGGATGGTTATTGCTTCTAGATTGTTAAATGTTTATAAATAGATATACTGAGCCTGGAATCTTTCTTCAAAACTGTGAACATTACTGAATTAATAGTGCTTCTTTAGAGCATTTTATAGCATATAAAGCTTAAATTACCTTTTATGTTTCTTTGGCTCTCTAATTCCCAATTCTTCTTTCTTAGTCAGCAATCCCAAAGTATCATATTTATTCATATATATTTTGTCACAGTAGAATACTTTATGTAACATTGAAGATTATAAAAAGTACTTTAAAAGTTAATAAAGAATGCAGTACACCATTAAAGGAAACAATATATTCCATTGTCTATAAAAGGACTGTGTTGCAGTATTCACTCCACTGCCTTTAAATACAAACAAACAACTTATGATTTTATATATATACATACATATATATATATATATATATATATATATATATATCCTAGCATCTATAAAAGCATTTACTTTATTATATTACTTATTTGGAAATTCTTCAGCACAATTCTGCATTTTCTTTTTTGTTGTTTTTTGGGTTTTTTTCCATTTCTCTTTAAATTGTTTTCATAATTGCAATTTATTCGCTTTGTATCCCAGCTGTAACCTCATCCCTCATCCTCTCCCAATCCTACCCTCCCTCTTCTCCTCCCATGCCCCTCCCTCAGTCCACTGATAGGCAAGTTGTCCTCCCCTTCCTTCTGACCCTAGCCTATCAGTTCTTATCAGGAATGGCTGCATTGTCTTCCACTGTGACCTGGTACTGCTGCACTCCCCACAGGAGGAGGTGATCAAACAGCCAGCCACAGGAATCATGTCAGAGACAGCCCCTGTTCTCCTTACTAAGTAACCTACTTGGAGGCTAAGCTGTCACTAGGTTATCTCCATGTATATTCCTTGGTTAGAGTATCTGTCTTTGCAAAGACCCCTGTGCCCAGACTTTTTGGTTCTGTTGTTCTCCTTGTGGAGCTCCTGTTCCATCCAGGTCTTTCTATATCCCTTCTTTCATAATATTCCCTGCACTCTGCCCAAAGTTTGGCTATGAGTCTCAGTACCTGCTTCTATATCCTGCTGGTTAGAGTCTTTCAGAGGCCCTCTGTGGTGTCCTGTTCCCTGTTTTCTCCAACTTCTGATGACTATCACATTTGCTTTCTGAGTGAGGATTGAACAACTTACCTAGGGTAGTCCTTCTTGTTTAGCTTCTTCAGGAGCATAGGTTTTAGGATCTTTATCCTATATTATGTGACTAATATCCACTTATAAGTGAGTACATACCAAGTGTGTCTTTCTGCTTCTGAGTCACCTCGCTCAGGATGATCTTTGCTAGTTCCATCTATTTTTCTGCAAATTTCATGATTTCCTTGTTTTTAATTACCGAGTATAATCCATTGTGTAAACTTACCATAATTTATGTATCCATTCCTCTGTTGAGAGACATATGGGTTTTTTTCCAGAGTCTATCTATTATCAAAAAACTGCTAAAAACGTGGTTGAGCAAATGTCCTTGTTGCATACTTGAGCATATTTTGAATATATACTGAGTGGTACAACTGTATCTTGTAGTAGCACTATTCCTAATTGTCTGAAAAAGTGCCAGATTGATTTCCAAAGTGGTTGTACAAGTTTATATTCCCATCAGCAATGGAGGAGGGTTCCTCTTTCTCCACATCCTCTCCAGCATGTGTTGTCTCTTGAGTTTTTGATCCTAGCCGTTCTGATGGGTGTAAGGTGAAATCTCAGGGTCATTTTAATTTGCTTTTCTCTGACGTCTATGGATGTTGAACATTTCTTTAAGTGTTTCTCTGCATTTGATATTCCTCTATTGAGAATTCTCTGTTTAGTTCAGTGCCCCGTTTTTATTGGATTACTTGATTTACTGCTGTTTAACTTCTTGAGTTCTTTGTGTATTCTGGATATTAGCCCTCTGTCAGATATAGGGTTGGTGAAGATCCTTTCACAGTCTGTAGGCTGTTTTGTTCTGATGACAGTTTTCTTTGCTTTACATATGTTTTCAGTTTTATGAGGTCCCATTTATTGATTGTTGATCTTAGAGCCTATACTCTAAGATAAGCCTATGGTATTCTGTTCAGATGTGCCAATGAGTTCAAGGCCCTTCCCCAATTTTTCTTCTAATAGTTTTAGTGTGTCAGGTTTTATGTTGAGGTCTTTGATCCACTTGTACTTTAGTTTTGTGCAGGGTGATAATTATGGATATATTTTCATTATTCTATATGTAGACATCCAGTTAGGCCAACACCATTTGTTGAAGATGTTATCTTTTTTCCATTGTATGCTTTTGGTTTCTTTGTCAATATTCAGGTATCTGTATGTGTGTACGTTTATTTCTGAGTCTTCCATTCAGTTCCATTGATCCAACATTCTGTTTCTATGCCAATACCATACAGTTTTTGTTTAAATTAAATTTTTATTTTTTATATTAATTATAGTTCATTTACTTTGTATCCCAGCTGTACCTCCCTCCCTCATTCCTTCCCAGTCCCACCCTCCATCCCTCATCTCCTCCCTGCCCCTCTCTAAGTCCACTGATAGGGGAGGTCCTCCTCCCCTTCTATCTGACCCTAGCTTATCAGGTCTCACTAAGACTAGCTGCAATGTCCTCCTCTGTGGCCTAGCTAAGCTGCTCCTCCCACGGGGGTTGGGGTGGTCAAAGAGTGAGCCACTGAGTTCATATCAGAGACAGTCCTTCTTCCCCTCACTAGGGAAGCCTCTTGGATACTGTGCTGCCTTGGGTACACCTGAGAAGGGATTCTAGGTTATATCTATGCATGGTCCTTGGCTGGAAAAATAGTCTCAGACAAGCCCTGTGCCCAGATGTGTTTGGTCCTTATGGAGTTCCTGTGCTCTCCAGGTCTTACTAACTCCCTCTTCTTTCATGTGATTTCCTGCACTCTGCCCAAAGTTTGGCCAAGAGTCTCAGCATCTGCTTTGACACACCACTAGGTAGAGTCTTTCAGAGGCCCTCTATGGTAGGCTCCTGTCCTGCTTCTCATTTTCTCCTACTTCCAATGTCCATCCTATTTGTCTTTCTGAGTAAGGATTGATCATCTTACCCCGGCTCCTCTTTCTTGTTAACTTCTTTAGGTGTACAACTTTAGTATGATTATCCTATATTATATGTCTAATATCCACTTATAAGTAAGTATATACCATGTGTGTCTTTCTACTTCGGGATACCACACTCACGATGATGTTTTCTAGGTCCCACTATTTGCCTGCAAATTACATGATTTCCTTGTTTTTAATTGCTGAATGGTATTCCATTATGTAAATGTACCACAGTTTCTGTATCTATTCTTCTGTTGATGGACATCTGGGTTGTTTCCAGTTTCTGGCTATTATGAATAAAGCTGCTACTAACATGGTTGAACAAATGTCCTTGTTGTGTACTTGAGCATATTTTGGATATATGCCTAAGAGTGGTACAGCTGGATCTTGAGGAAGCACTATTCCTAATTGTCTGAGAAAGCGCCAGATTGATTTCCAAAGTGATTACACAAGTTTGCATTCCCACCAGCAATGGAGGAGCATTCCCCTTTCTTTACAAGCTCTCCAGAATGTATTGTCACTTGAGTTTTTTATCTTAGCCATTCAGACCATGCAGTTTTTATTACTGTTGCTCTGTAGTATACCTTGAGATCAGGGATGAAGATACCACCAGAAGCTCTTTTATTGTGGAGGATTGTTTTAGCAATTCTGGGTTTTTTGTTTTTCCATAGAAAATTGAGAATTATTCTTTCAAGTTGTGTAAAGAATTGTGTTGGTGTTTTGATGGGAATGGCATTAAATCTGTAGATTGCTATTTGTAAGATGGTGATTTGTACTATGTTAATCCTACCAAGTCACGAGCATGGGAGATCTTTCCATCTTTTGATACCTTCTTTGATTTCTTACTTCAGAGACTTGAAGCATTTTTTCAAACAGATCTTTTACTTGCTTGGTTAGAGTCACACCAAGGTACTTTATGTTATTTGTGGCCATTATGAGGTTTTGGTTTCCCTAATTTCTTTCTCAGCTGTTTTGTCTTTCATATATAGGAGGATAGGAGGGCTACTGATTTTTTTTTTTTAGTTTACTTTGTATCCAGCCTCTTTGCTGAAGGTGTTTATCAGCTGAAGGAGTCCTCTGGTATAATTTTTGGGTTCATTCATGTATACTATCATATCATCTGCAAATAGTGATACTTTGACTTCTTCCTTACCAATATGTATCCCTTTGATCTCCTTTAGTTGCTTATTGCTCTAGCTAGGATTTTAAGTACTATGTTGAAGAGATATGGAAAGAGTGGGCAGCCTTCCCTTTTCCCTGATTTCAGTGGAATCGATTTAAGTTTATCTCCATTTAGTATGATGTTGGCTATAGGTTTGCGGTATTTTGTCTTTACTATATTTAAGTAAGTGGTTTGTATTCCTGATCTCGTGTTTGCAGGTGCAGTGTGCATGCACAGGTGTCCTGAATGCCTAAGTGAACCACAGCCCTGTGGTAGTGGTGTGCTCCAAGTGTTCAGATCTGTCTTGGTTGCACCAACTTGCCTCCAGAAATTGTATGCCTGGACTCCACAAGGAGACCCACAGAACAGGGGTTTCAATGTTGAGAACGCTGTCCCAAGGATCCTTATGTTGCTCACAGTGGAGGTATTGGTAGTAGGGTTCTGATAACTGGCTGCTAGCGTAGAGGGACCCTGGATCTGGGCCTCTGCATGCACTTGCTTGAGGGTGCATTCACTCACTAACAGGCCTGTGTGGAAAGCACAGCCCTCCCTGCCCAAACACACACCCTGGTTCTCTACTCTCAGATTTGAGCCCATAAGGGCAAATGAAAATGTAGGATATATGTCAGTGGTGTCTGCTGTTTGACTCCCATGCAGGGAGGCCTGTAGTTGGGGCTGAATCTGCCGTTTCAGTCACCAATCACGGAGGCTCTTGCTTAGGGCACCTGCCACCCACTGCAGCAGCCCAGCTGGGACTCTCTTACTTAGGGCCACCTCTGCTATCTCAGTCACTGAGCTGGGAGGCTCCTACTTGGGCCAGATGCAGCTGCCACAGCAGCAGCCAAGCAGGGAAGCCAGTGCCTGGATCCAAACTGTCCCAGTTCAGACGTTGTCCCCTCTAGCCTAATAAGCCTCAATATCGATATTCTGGCTTCAGCCGCCCCTCCACTCACCAATTTTGGGGTCACAGATATGGTGAAAGCTGCTTGCCACCAACCTGGAGCCCTCCATAATTCTGCATTTTCAATAGAACTGTTTAACAACTATTATATATATATATTAATTAATTAAATTTCCTGAAAGTTCCAGTAAGCATTTCATCTCTGTCTTAAAAAGTTTGAATAACACCTGTGAAGTTATTTTTTTTAATATAAATGTAAATGCCCTGCTTATTTACCTACTTGGAATGCAATACTCAGAATACTCTCACCAAAAGAAAGAGTGAAAAAGAAGAAAAAACTTGTCATCATAAGCAATTTATTTCATCAAAAAATTTTTTCTCACAAACCAATTTGTGAGATTTTTTTATTTTTAATTTTATTTTTTTCACAATTTGAGCTCCCTCCCTCAACTACCCACAGTCCCACCCTCCTTCCTTCTTCCCCTCTATCCTCTTCCCCTAGTCCACTGTAAGGGCGAGTTCTCCATTATTGCCATCTGCCCATAGCTTGTTAAGTTTTGTCAGGACTGCCTGGATCCTCTTCCTCTGTGGCCTGGTAAGGCCGCCATCACCAGGGGCAAGTGATCAAAAAGCAGGCAACCACATTCCTGTCAGAGGCAGCTCCTGATCCCCTTACTTGGAGACCCACTTGGAGACTGAACTGCCAATCTGCCACATCTGAGCAGGGGGTCTCGGTCTTCTTCCTGCATTGTCCTCCTTTGGTGGACAATCTCTGCAGGACCCCCTGGGCTCAAATCCTCTAGCTTTGTTTGTCTCCCTGTGGGTCTCCTATCCCCTCCATGTCCCTCTATCTCCACACCCCTCATATTCCAGAAGATTCCCTGCACTCTGCCCAAAGCCTGGCCATGAGTTTCAGCATCTGCTTGGATCCCCTGTTGGGTGGAGCCTTTCAGAGGACCCTCTATAGTAGGCTCCCATCCTTCTTCCTCTCTTCCACCGCTTCTAGTGTCTGTCGTGTTTGCCATTCTGAATGAGATTTAAGCATTCTTCTGAGGGTCCTCCTTAGAGTTTAAATTCTTTAGGACTGTAGATGGCTATCCCGTATTTTATGGCTAATATCCACTTTTAAGTGAGTATATACCATACCTATCTTTCTGTTTCTGGGTTACCTCACTCAGGATGATCTTTTCTAGTTCCATCCATTTGCCTGCAAATTACATAATGATCTTGTTTTTAATTGCTGAGTAGTATTCCATTGTGAAAATGTAATACAATTTATGCATCCATTCATCCATTGAGGGACATCTGTGTTGTTTCTAGACTCTGGTTATTATGAATAAAACTGCTATGAACATAGTTGAACAAATGTCCTCATGGTATAGTTGAGCATCCTTCAGATATATGCCAAGGAGTGGTATAGCTGGATCTTGAGGTAGCACTATCCCTAATTTTCTGCAGGAGTGCCAGATTGATTTCCAAAGTGGTACCAGTTAACATTTCCACCAGCAATAGAGGAGGGTTCCCCATTCTCCATAAGCTCTCTAGCATGTGAGATTTTGTTCTTAGCCATTCTGATGGGTGTAAGTGAAATCTCAGGATTGTTTTGATTTGCATCTCCCTGATGACTAAGGATATTGAGCAATTTTTCTAGTGTTTCTGTGCAATTTGATATTCCTCTGTTGAGAATTCTCTGCTTAGCTCTATACACCATTTTTAATTGGATTATATGGTTTGTTAGTGTCTAATTTCTCGAGTACCCTGTATATTCTGGATATTAGCCTTCTATAGCGTGTAGGGTTGGAGAAGATCTTTTTTCAGTCTTTAGGTTGTCATTTTGTTCTGTTGACAGTGTCCTTTTCTTGTCCTTTTCAGTTTCAAGAGGTCCCATTTACTAATTGTAGATCTTAAAGTCTAAGCTGTTGGAAATTTTCTCCTGAGCTAATGAGTTTAAAGCTCTTCCTCAGTTTTTCTTCCAGCAGATTTAGTGTGTCTGGCTTTATGTTGAGATCTTTGATCCACTTGGACTTCAATTTTATTCAGGGTTGATAGATACGGGTCTACTTGTATATTTCTACATGTGGACACAAAGTTAGACCAGTACCATTTGTTGAAGATGCTATCTTTTTCCATTGTATGGTTTTGGCATCTTCATCAAAAATCAGGAATCTGTTTGTGTGTAAGTTTATTTCTGCGTCTTCAACTCAATTCCATTGCTCCAGCAGTCTGTTTCTATGCCAGTACCATACAGTTTTTATTACTGTTGCTCTATAGTACAGCTTGAGATCAGGGATGGAAATACCCCCCAGAAGATCTTTTATTGTAGAGGATTGTTTTAGCTATTCTGGTTTTTTTGTTGTTGTTGTTGTTATTTCATATGAAATTGAGAATTGTTCCTTCAAGGTCTGTAAAAAAAATTGTGTTGGTATTTTGATGGAAATTGTATTGAATCTGTAGACTGCATTTGGTAAAATGGTGATTTTCACTATGCTAATCCTACCCATCCATGAGCATGGGAGATTTTTCCATCTTCTGATATGTTCTTCTGTTTCTTTCTTCAGAGACTTAAAGATTTTTTTCATACAAGTCTTTGACTTGCTTGGTTAGAGATACACGGAGCGACTTCATATAATTAGTGACTATTTTGAAGGATGTAGCTTCCCTAACTTCTTTCTTAGTCTTTTTGTCTTTCATATTACAGGAGGGCTAGTGATTTTTTTTTCAATTATTTTGTTTCTAGCCACTTTGATGAAGGTGTTTATCATCTATAGGAATTCCCTGGTAAAATTTTTGGGGTCACCCATGTATACTATCATCTCACCTGCAAATAGTAATACTTTGACGGCTTCTTTTCCAATTTGAATACCCTTGATCTCTTTTAATTGTCTTATTACTCTAAGAAGGATTTTAAGTACTATGTTGAAGAGATATGGAGTGGGCAGCCTTGCCTTGTCCCTGATTTCAGTGGGATTGATTTAAGTTTCTCTCTGTTTAGTTTGATGTTGGCTATAGGCTTGCTGTATAGTGTCTTTACTATACTGAGGTAAGTACCTTGTATCCCTGATTTCTCCAGGAATGTAAATATGAATGGGTGTTGAATTTTATCACATGCTTTTTCAGCATCTAAGAAGATGATCATGTGGGGGTTTTCTCTTTCATTTGTTTATATGGTGGCTTATATTAATGGATTTTCTTATGTTGAACTACCCCTGCATACCTGGGATGAAGCCTACTTGATCATAGTGGATGATATCTTTGATGTGTTCTTGGATTTGGTTTGTGAGTATTTTTTTAAAATTTTTGCATCAATATTCATAGTGTAGATTGCCCTGAAGTTGTCTTCCTTTGTATGGTCTTTGTGCGGTTTAGGTATTAAGGTGACTGTAGCTTCATAGAATGAGTTTGGTAATGTTCCTTCTGTTTCTGTTTTGTGGAATAGTTTGAGGAGTATTGGTGTTAGCTCTTTTTTTGAATGTCAGGTAGAATTCTATGCTCTTCTGGCACTGTGCTTTTTTTGGATGTAAAACTTTTGATGACTGCTTCTATTTCCTTGTATATAATTTATTTATCTGGACTTGATTCAGTTTGGTAAATGGAATCAACCAAGAAAATCTCCATTTTATTTAAATTTTCAAACTTTGTGGTGTATAGGCTTTTGAAATAAGACCTAATGATTGTTTAGATTTCCCCCTTTTCATTATGCCCCCCTTATCATTTCTGATGTTTTTATTTGGATAGTGTCTCTCTGCCTTTTCGTTCGCTTGGCTAAGGGTTTGTCTATCTTTTTTATTTTCTCAAAGAAGCAGCTCTCAGTTTCATTGATTCTTTGAATTTTTCTCTTTGATTCTAGTTTATTGATTTCAGTCCTGAGTTTGATTATTTCCAGCCATCTACTCCTCTCGGTGTATCTGTGTGTGTGTGTGTGTGTGTGTATGTGTGTGTGTGTTTAGGGCTTTCAGGTAAGCCATTAAGTTGGTTATATGAGATATTTCAATTTTACAATTTTCTTTTTGAAGGCACTTAATACTATGAACTTTCTTCTTTGTACTCCTTTCATTGTGTCCTATAAGCTTGGGTATATTGTGCCTTCATTTTCATTGAATACTAGGAAGTCTTTAATTTCTTTCTTTCTTCCCTAACCCAGTTGTCATTGAGTAGAGAGTTCCTCAGTGTCTAGGTTTGTGTAGGCTTTTTGCTATTTCTGTTGTTGTTAAGGTCCAGCGTTAGTAGTCTGAAAGTATACAAGAGATTATTTCAATCTTCCTGTATCTGTTGAGGCTTGCTTTGTGACCAAATCTATGGTCTATTTTCTAGAAGGGTCCATGAAGTGCTGAGAAACACATAAATTCTTTTGTAGTTTGGGTGAAAAGTTCTGTAGATGTTTGTTAGATCCATTTGATTCATGACATCTGTTAGTGTCATTGTTTCTTTGTTTAATTTTTGTTTCGTTGACCTGTCCTTTGTTGAGAGTAAGGTGTTGAAGTCTTCCACTATTAATGTGTACGAATCTATGTGTAGTTTATATTTTATTAATATTTCTTTTACAAATGTGGGTTCTCTTGTATCTGGGATAAAGATGTACAGAATGGTGATGTCTTCTTGGTGGAATTTTCCCTTGATGAGTATGAAGTGACCTTCCCCATTTCTTTTGATTAATTTTGGTTCAAAATCTATTTTATTAGTTATTAGATTGGCTATTTCTGCTTGCTTCGTGGATCCATTTCCATGGAAAACTGTCTTCCGGCCCATTACTCTCAGATACTATCTATCTTTGAGACTTAGGTGCCTTTCTTGTATGCAACAGATTGTTGGGTCTTGTTTATATATCCATTCTGCTAGTCTGTGTCTTTTTATTGGACAGTTGAGTCCATTGAGGTTGAATGAGATCAATGACTAGTGACTGTTATATCCCTTTATATTGATGTTGTTTGTGGTAGTGTTTGTATGCTTGGCTACTTTTAGTTTTGCTGTAGTGAGGTTATTTATTTCTTGTGTTTTCCTGGTTAGTTAGCTTTCTCAGGTTGTGTTTTCCCTTCTAGTATCTTCTGTAATGCCAGATTTGTGGGTAGATATTGTTTAAATTTGCTTTTGTCATTGTCTTGTTTTCTCCATCTATGATGACTGAGAGTATTGCTGGATAGAGCAGTATGGGCTGATATCTGTGTTCTCTGAGGGTCTGCATAGTGTCTGTCCACAACCTTCTGGCTTTTATAGTCTGTGCTGAAAAGTCAGGTGTGATTCTGATGGGTTTGCCATATTTTCCTTGGCCTTTTTCCCTTACAGCTTTTAGTATTTTTTTTCCTTGTCCAGTATATTTGCTGTTTTGATTATTATGTTGCAGAAGGATTTTCTTTTCTGATCTAATCTCTTAGGAATTCTGTAGGCCTCTCCTTTAAACTAGGAAAATTTTCTTTTTTATTTTATGACTTTTTTAAAATTTATTTATTTTTATATCAATCACAGGTTAGGTTTTTTGCATCCCATGTGTAGCACCCCCCCATTTCCTCCCACCCTCCCCAAACCTCCCTCAATTCCTCCCCACCCCCTCCAAATCCACAACAGGGGAGGACCTCCTTCCCTTCCATCCAAACCCAGCACATCTTGTCTCCTCAGAGCTGGCTGCAATGTCCTCCCCTGGGATCTAGCCAGGCTGTTACTCCCTGGCATATATGGGGGAGGGTCAAAGAGTCAGCCATCAAGTTCAAGACTGAAACAGTCCCTATTTCCCTTACTAGGGTCTTCAGTTTGACACTGAGCTCTCATGGGCCACATCTGAGCGGGGGTTCTAGGCCATATCCATACATGGTCCTTCATTGGAGAAACTGTCTCATATAAGATTCCTGTACCCTGCTCAGTTTGGTCTTTGTGGAACTCTTGTTCTCCCCAAGTCTTACTAACTTCCCCTATTTTTATTATTACTTCCCGCCCTCTGCCAAGGGCTTGATTGTGAGTCTTTTTTTTTAATTTATTATTTTTTATCTCAATCACAGGTTAGGTACTTTGAATCCCAGGCATAGCCCCCTCCCTCAGTCCCTCCTACCCTCCCACTCCCTCCCTCATCTCCCTCCTCCCCGACCCCGCCAAGTCCACCAACAGGGAAGGACCTCCTTCCCTTCCATCCAACCCCAGCTTATCCTGTCTCATCAGGGCTGGCTACAATGTCCTCCCCTGGGATCTAGCCAGTCTGTCACTCCCCGGCTTGTATGGAGGAGGGCC
>CM053752.1:50991573-51010905 GCA_028658305.1 Pachyuromys duprasi
TGAGTTCTTTCGCCGATTTCTGGGCATTTGTTTATATATAATCAGGGAGTTGTTTGTGCTTTAAGGTTGTACTTCAGTCTGAATCTGTCAATCTCTTGTGTCAGGAGTATTCTTCAAGAAGATCAGGGATTTCCGGTGGTTTGTGGTGTGTGTTGTGTCTCCATTGAACTCTGTTGTGGGCTCTGTGTGCCCAGCTTCGTGCTCTGTGCTAGAAGCTGTGAGCACTGCAGGCTGGTCACCCCTCTGGTCTGGAGTCTTTACTCCTCACTCTGTGCTAGAGTCTGAGTGTCCAGGTTTGAGATGTCAGCTGGGGACTTGCACTCCACCCTGTCTTGCTGCTAAGGGCTCTCCTCTGGAATGGAGATTTGGCACCTCCTTCTGTGCCAGGGGCTGTGCACCACGGTCTGAGATGATAATTGGTGCACACACAGTGGGTTTGCGTTGGTGTGCATCCGCTGTATGCAGGGCTGTCTGAAATGGTGCCAGAGGCCTTCTTTGTCTGGCCCGTGGACAGACACCTGAACTGAGGTTTTTGCTGGCGGATGCATGCAGTTTTCGCCCTCAGTGTGCGGTCTGGTCAAGATGGTCCCAGGATCCTCTCAGCCGTGGGTTGAGGCAGAACTCGGGTTCCTCCCAGACAAGCCGGCGGACTCACACACTGATTGAGTTTTTGCTGGTGGAAGTGTTCAGCGCGCCCCCCTGCAGTGTGTGGACTGGTCAAAAAGGTCCCCTAATCCACTCAGTCTGGGGTGGTTCAGATTATTGGTTCGTGCCTGCCGCACACCCATGGGTTGAGGCAGAACCTGGGTGCAGTGTGAGCTCGCAGTGTGCAGTTCAGTGAAAATGACACCGGGTTCCTCCTGAGACTGCCCGCGAGACTGTGCGATCCAGTCTATAATGGCGGGTGCGGGCGCCCAGTGCAGCTGCTCTTTCAGATCAGAGCTGTGCGCCGCTGGTCACCGGGAAATTTTTCCAGGTAATGACTGGGTGTCTCTAGGGTTTTCCCACTTGATTTTCTCACTGTAGGAGTTCCGCTCACCTGGCACTCACAATGCTGGCGTTTTAGGTCCCAGAGTTCAGTCTCCTGGTCGCTGTGTTGTTTCTGCTCTCCTACTCCTCAGACACAGTGGTTCTCTCCTGGCAGCCATCTTGGATCCCGTCCTGTAGTTTCCTTGTTATTACTTTTTAAAATAGTAATATTCTTTTTTACACAGGTCTTGGACTATCTAGTGTCAGGTTCTTAGTCATCGAAGCACTGTAAAATAAGAGTTGCATCTTGTGGAGTGGTTGTGGGCAGAACAATATTGTACATAAAAGGCTTTATGGTTGGTTTAGTGTCTACATTTCCCACTCTTTACACTCTGAAGGTATCTATCAGAGTACCTTCTTGTACCAAAGATGCTTGGACATGGTGGTGAAAGCTCAGTGTAGGCATCAGCTGGTCTTCTTCCTGTTCAACAAGTTGGATAGGTGTTGTTTTCAACAACAGGTCCTTCTGTCAGTTTGTGGAGAGCAACAGTAACCCAATACCAGTACAATAAACTTCATTTTGTCAAAGAAATAACCATTTGAAACTCAGTCTCGTAAATTAGTTGGTAATTTCATTTAGAATGCCTTTGTGTTTGTAACTACTTTAGGAAACGTCTACCGTGTTAGTTCTCGATACTACCCCAAAAATGTTTCCATACTACCCCTCAAAAATGACCTTTTAGTTTTCTCTACTAGTATTTCTTCCCCCACTCCCCTCTACTTTCCCTTCCATAATAGATCCTCCCATGCCAGGTTCTTACATCTAGCTATAACTATGCTATTTCACTGTTTTAATTAGATCTATCTGTTCCTTCTAGTTCCTTACTAGTTCCTTACACCTAATCTCCATGGTTCTACATATTGCAGCTGATTATCATTGATTTAACAGCAAATCCATAAGTGTGTAATGCTGGTATTACCATTTGTTAGGATGGTAGTTTCCTTTTCAATGAAATTAGTTGCCATTTAAGTAAGTCTATACAAATAATGTTTAAGTAGTTCACTCTTGGATTAGAGTTTTCGTCTATGAGATAAGACCCCTAATAAAAATAACATAATAGAAAATGGATTTATTTTAGCTAACAAGTTCAAAGATTCCAGTCCTCAGTCAGGCTGCTCCATTGCCTTTAGCACCGTGGCAAAGCAGAGCCATCATAGTGGAAGGGCATGAAGAATTAAATCTTTCCTTCTGATGGCAGCCAAGAAATAAAGAAGAAAAATGGGAAGAACTTAGGGTCAAAGTGCACTTTTCAAAGATATACCCATAGTGAAACATTTCCCCCAACTGGGACTCACCTTCCACAGTCCCATCACCCATCAGGAGCTCATTAGAATTTTAAATAGATTATTGGATTAATGCTCTGATTTGGTGGAACAAATGCTTTTGTCTAGGTTGTTGTAATACAGTCCTCTCTGCAAACATCCTTGCAGATGCTCTGCTGATCTCCTATATCTCTGCCTTACACCAAATAGACTTTTCGGATTAACCACAACATCACTCTTCCCTGAGTCCATTTCACCCTTGATTCTGAACCACATTCATCTATGTATTCAGGCCTTAACACACTCCGGGCTTTTCACTCTCCTTTATTTCTCTCTCGTACCTCAGTGCATACATTCTAATGACATTTAGAAAGCAAAGGAGTCAAACTTTAATTTGAAGGAGATTGTCTTTTCCCTCAGTTATTTCCATAGGGCACATTCAATCACATAAAGCCAAAGTAAACCTCAGTTTCAGAAACATTTCCAGAGGATCTGGGTTTTCACAGAGTGGCTTTCTTGTCCTAATGAAAGGTTGCTAATTGAACAGAAAAAAAATAGTGACCTTAACTGATACAATACACAATCTCAGTAATTTTATTTATTTTTAAGTTCAAATGGAGCTGATTATAGAATTGCAATAAACTAAGGCAGAACTTGAAGTCACTCTGGGACACAAAGTGAATTAAAGTTACCCTGGATTACAGAGTGAAATCTTGTCTTGAGACACTAAAGGAAAAAAAAAAGGAAAACAAAATTTAAAAAGAATTCAAATGGATGCTCAGACTTTCTGTAAATATCTTTAAATGGCATAGCCAAATTGTGAGAAGAAAAAACAGTGCAAAGAAAAATAAATAAAAGCTATATTTCCTAAGGATGAAAAACAAAGCTGACTTAAGCACTCTTTCATGTAGTAGTTTGACTGTATTTCAGCTCTGATTGTACGCTGGAGACTTTTGTTTAGTCTAATTTGAGGTATACTCAGGTAGTAGTCATTGGCATTCAGTTCATTTGAAATTTTAATGTTGGTATTAGCAATGAAAATAGGCTACTACCAAATATTGAGTCAGCTAGTCAATATGTCCTGGAGGCAGCATTGCAAAACAACAAACATTACCAAGTTGATAAATGCTGGCTTCATAGTTACCTAATATTTTAAATGAAAATTCTTGTCTTGTCTTTGCATGGAATACCATAGTGCAAATCATATCAAAGTTTTTAGTGTTGTTATTATTTTCACATGGCTGTCAATCATCATCTGGTCTTTTAAAACTATGTGACTGAAGTCTTTCTACTAATCAAAGCAATTAATCCTTCAGAGGAAATAATACAACATACACACTGATACGTAGTAAATTATAAAACCTCATATTTAAGATAAGAATCATGCTATTAATTTCATCCTCTAACTGCTTATCTGAAGCTGCATTTTGAATTAACAATGGCTTTTCTGCATACTAAGGACACAAAAAACAAAATCTCATAATTTCTTTGGTTAAAAAGGCATCTTTTCTACATTGTGCAAAGTTTACAATTGTGAAATTGTTGTATATTTAAATTGAAATGACCGTAATGAGCTTTAAATTTAACTCAGTGCTAAGAAGAAGCCATCTAAAATGTGCACGGCCCTGGGACTGAATAGCAACACTGAAATAAATGATTATCATATTGACCCTTAAGGTGATAATACTGATATTGCATGTTGGGCTAATAAAAGTGACTTATTTTGACTCTTACGTCAACATTTTTAGAGAAAATGGATCTGGCAAAAGAATCAAATTTTATAATAAAAAATATCAGAATGAAACAAGTGGACATGGAAGAATGTCTCAGAAGGTAAGACCATTGGAGTATTCCTACAGAAGGCCTGGGTTCAGTTCCCTGAACCCTCATGATAGCCTATGATCACTTTTATCTTTATTTTGGGGGTGTTTAATGTCCTCCTATGTCTTCTTCTTTTTGCTTTCATGGGTATGCAAGTGATACACAGACATATAAGTACGCAAAACACTCATATACATTATTGTATTTTGGGTTTCTATTGCTGTGACGAGACATAATAAACAAGGCAACACTTTTAAAGGACAACATTTAATTGGGGGTGGCTTACAGCTCAGAGGTTTATTCCATTGTCCTCATGGCAAGAAGCACGGAAGCATACAGGCAGACATGGTGCTGAAGAGGCAGCTGAGAGTTCTACGTCTGGATCCACAGTCAACAGGAAGAGAATGAAACACACTGGGCCTGGCTTGAGCTTCTGAGACCTCAAAACCTATCCCAGGTGACACACTTCCTCCAAGGAGGTAATTCCCTCCCTATTTCATCCAAGCATCTACAAGAGCCTGTGTTTATTCCACACACAACACTGTTGGTCACTTTGTATCTATCTGCCCTATGTATAACAGACAAACCACAAATCATAGGAGCCTGTCAAAAGGTTCCTGGGACTTTGTACATATTGGATAACAGTCAAAATTATCCCAAGTGTCTCATAGTGCACTGATTGCACCTCTTTTTTTTTTTATACCTGGATGAAGTTCTTCACTTCACTGAAGAACTCTTTGACAGCTGACACAAGCTAGCTCTGAAATATAATCTATGTAATATTGTCAAAATCCAAACTGAGTGATTTGCTGGTTTTGACCTTTATTGTATTTTTAAAAGACATTTTAATGTCTAATAGTTTCCTGAATGTGATAGAATGATAGCTGAGATAAATATGCTTGGAACAGCATGAAGTAAACTTCTTATCTTTACTGTCGGTTAGTCATGCAATAATTTTTCTCTCCTGATTATCGTGTCAAAAAATGAAAAATAAAAAAGAACCACATGTTCCTCTGAATTTGACAACAAGTGAAATAGCATGTCAATGAATCTTTTCTTTAGGGACTTCATCCTGTTCTCCAAAGAAAAATAATCCTGAGTGTATGCTACAATATGCTTTTTTGGAAATTGTTTTGATATTTTTCTATTATTCTTCTACACTTTTCTTTAGATATTAAGGTACTGGGCTCAAGACTACTTCTAAATTTTATAAATGCAAAATAATGAAGCCAGGAAGATGGGTAATGGAAGAAATACACAGTAATAGGCACAGTCTGAAAAGACTGACTTCTCAGATCATCTCTAACACATGGTGTTCAATAGTTATACAAAACGACTTTTGGCACAGAAAAATAGAAGAGAGAGTTTGAAAACCTGAAAAAAATTATGTCATTTCTAAATTAAAACATCAATTCAAACACTTTTATTTACTATAAAATTAGCTATAATCTTAATTAAATTCCAATAAAATATTATACGAATGTTTTTGAAATTAGATGATTATAAACTTTCTTTCATACAAAGTAAACTTAAGCAAGAGAAGCTCCTATAACTCTGAAAAGTAAGGACATTTAACAATGTCCACATTATCAGAAGAAAAGCCGTGAGGGTAGAAATGGTATTCAAGACAAGCAACCAATATATCAGAAAAAAATAAAGTCATGAAAGATAGACAAACCCTTAGCCAAACTAACTAAAAGTCAGAGAGACAGTACCCAAATTACCAAATCAGAAATTAAAAGGAGGGAATAACAACAGACACTGAGGAAGTCCAAAGAATCATTAGGTCTTACTTCAAAAGCCTGTATTCCACAAAATTGGAAATTTAAAGGAAATAGAGAGGATTCTTGATAGAGTTCACCTACCAAGTTAAATCAAGAGCAAATAAACAGTTTAAATAGCCCTATAACCCCTAAGGAAAGAGAAGCAGCCATCAAAAGTCTCCCAACCAAAAAAAGGCCAGGGTCAGATGGTTTTAGCTCAGAATTCTACCAGACTTTCAAAGAAGACCTAATATCAATAATCCTCAAACTATTTCACAAAATCAAAACAGAATGAACATTACCAGGCTCATTTTATGAAGCAACAATAACCCTGATACATAAAGCACAACAGACTCAACAAAGAAAAAAAATATCAGACCAATCTCTCTTATGAACGTTGATGCAAAAATACTCAATAAGATACTTGCAAACCAAATTCAAAAACACAACAAATGCATCATCCACCATAATCAAGTAGGCTTCTTCCCAGGGAAGCAGGGATGGTTTAACATATAAAAATCCATCAATATAATCCACCATATAAACAAACTGAAAGAAAAATAATCACATGATCCTTTCATTATATGCAAAAAAAAAAAAAAAAGCCTTTGACTAAACCCAACACTCCTTCATGATAAGACTTGAAGAGATCAGGGATACAAGGCCCATACTTGAACCCATCACAAAGGCTGTGTACAGAAACCTGATAGCCAACATCAAACTAAATGGAGAAAAACTCAAAGCAATCCCATTAAAATCAGGGACAAGGTAAGAATGCCTACTCTCTCTGTATATTTTCAACATAGTACTTGAAGTCCTAGCAAGTGCAATAAGAAAACTAAAGGAGAGCAAATGGATACAAATCAAAAAAGAGGAACTTAAAATTATCTCTATTCATAGACAATATGATAGTGTACATAAGTGACCCAAAAAATTCTTCCAGAGAACTGCAGCTTATAAACTCCTTCAGCAAAGTAGATGGATACAAGATAAATTATTAAAAAAAAATCAGTAGCCCTCCTATAAACAAATGACAAATGAGCTGAGAAAGAAATTAGGGAAACCACACCCTTCACAATAGCCAAAAATAATATAAAGTATCAAGGGGTAACTTTAACCAAGGAAGCCAAAGACCTGTACAACAAGAACTTCAACTCTCTGAAAAAAAAATTTTTAAAGAAGATATCAGAAGATGGAAAGAACTCCCATGCTCATGGATCAGTAGGATTAACTTAGTAAAAATGTCCATCTTACTAAAGAAAATCTACAAATTCAATGCAATCCCCATTAATACCAACACAATTTCCACAGACCTTGAAATGACAATACTAAACTTCATACAGTATAACAAAAACAACCAAAAAAAAAAAACCCAGAATAGCAAAAGCAGACAATAATAAAACTTCTGAAGGTATTTCCATACCTGACCTCAAGCTATACTACAGAGTAATAGTAATAAAAGCTTCATGACACTGGCATAAAAATAGGCTGGTTGCTCAATGGAATTGAATCAAATACCCAGAAATAAACCCACACGTCTAGGCACACCTCACTTTTGAAAACGGAGTCAAAACCAGTTGTTTTAATATCTAAGAAAAAGTGTTGGCTGTATAATGTTTATTATTAGCCCTAATATTATCTTGGCAGTATTATTTAAGCTGCTATAACAAATAATAAAACATAGACACCTGTTAGATTATAATTGCCTTATTTACCTTGTGCTGGGCACAGATATTTCACTTACATTGTCTCAATATCCTCATCATCCATTTCTTAGCCCCCATTAAATGCCATCCACCTTAACACTCCTCATCTGAGCTATCTTCCATCCATAATCTTATAAATATTTGCTTTATTCTTCATCTGGGCTTTTCTACACTATTATTGGAGTCCTTCCTCCAGGTCCACATGATTTCTTCTCCACACAAACCCATCATAGCTTCCTCCTTAGTCTTCTCTTCCATCCATTCCTCTCCCATGCTTCCCTCTTCAACCCAAAATCCTGGAAATCTCAGCCATGCCTTCCCCATTCTGCCCTGCCCAGGTATAGGCCAATCAGGTACATTTATGCAACAAGGCTAGGTGTACCCATATCTTGAGGTTATCAGACCAACCTCTAACAACCATAAAATGGGAAAAAGACAGAATCTTCAACAAATGGTGCTGGACTAACTGGATATCTACATGTAAAATGCAAATAGATCCATATTTATCACCCTGCACAAAACTCATGTCCTAGCGGATAAAAGGCCTCATTATAAAACCAAATGCACTAAATATACTTGAGGAGAAAGTGGGTAAGAGCATTGAACTCATTGGCACAAGAGACAACTTCCTGAACAGAACACCAACAGCACGGCTCTAAGATCTACAGTTAATAAGTGGGACCTCTTGAAGTTGAAAACCTTCCGTAAAGCAAAAGATAGAACAAATCAATAGAACAAAATGGCAGTCTACAGATTGGGAAAAGATAGTCACCAATCCTCCATCTGACAAAGGGCTAATACCTAGAATATATAAAGAACTCAAGAAAGTAAACACCAACAAATCAAATAATCCAATTTAAAAATGGGATACAGAGCTAAACAGAATTCTCAACAGAGGAATCTGAAATGGTGGAAAAGCACTTAAAGAAATGCTCAACATCCTTCGTCACCAGGGAAATGCAAATCAAAAGGTCTCTGAGATTCCATCTTACACCTGTCAGAATGGCCAAGATCAAAAACACAAGTGACAACACATGCTGGCAAAGATGTGGAGAAAGGGGAATACTCCTCCATTGTTATTGGGAGTGCAAATTTGTGACAACCACTTTAAAAATCAAGCTGTGCTTCCCATTTTTTTTTTGTTTTGCTGTTGTGAAATTATTTATTTCCTGTGTTTTCTTGGGTGTAGTTAATCTTCTAGTGTTGGAGTTTTCCTTCTCGTAACTTCTGTAGGGCTTGATTTCTGGATACATATTGTTTAAATTTGGTTTTGTTGTGGAATAACTTGTTTTCTCCATCTATAGTGATAGAAAATTTTGTTGTCTATAGTATTCTGAGCTGACATCTTTGGTCTCTTAGAAACTGTAAGGCCTTTGTGGCTTATAGAGTTTCTCTGTTGCGGAGTTGTGTATACTTCTAATTGATCTTTCTTTGTATGATAATTGGTCTTTTTCCCTTGAAGCTTTTAATATTGTTTCTTTGTTCTGTTCATTTAATGTTTTGATTATTACCTGGTAGGAAGATTGTTTCCAACATGAGACTACCTTGAAGAAAATTGATTTTTCATTTGCAAGTGATTATCAGAGTTAGCTTCTGGCTTAGGACTGACTAACTGTATGCACATCTCCTTTCACCTCTAGGACTCCATCTGGTACAGACCTACTTAGTCTTGTGCCCACTGCCTCAGTCTACGTGAATTTGTATGCACATCAACACTGTTGTTCTTAGTAAGACTTAATTAATTACTTGGTGTTCTCTATCCCCTCTGATCATAAACTACTGTCACCTCCTCTTACTCATGGTCCTTTAGCTCTGAGGGGAGGTATTTAAAGGAAACATCCCTTTTAGGTCTGAGGGTTCTAAGGTCTCCAGAATCTCTGTGTATTGTTTGGTTGTGGGTCCCTGTGTTTATTCCTATTTCCTATAAAAGGACACTTCTTTTTTTTATTTTTTTATTAATTTATTTATTTTTATATCAATCACAGGTTAGGTACTTTGCATCCCAGGCATAGCCTCCTCCCTCATTTCCTCCCACCCTCCCACTCCCTCCCTCATCTCCCTCCTCCCTGCCCCCTCCAAGTCCACCAATAGGGGAGGACCTCCTCCCCTTCCATCCAAACCCAGCTCATCCTGTCTCCTCAGGGCTGGCTGCACTGCCCTCCCCTGGGATCTAGCCAGTCTGTCACTCCCCGGCTTGTATGGGGGAGGGTCAAAGAGTCAGCCATCAAGTTCATGACTGAAATAGTCCCTGTTTCCCTCACTAGGGTCTTCAGTCCGACAATGAGCTATCATGGGCCCCATCTGAGCGGGGGTTCCAAGCCATATCCACACATGGTCCTTGATTGTAGAAACCGAAAAGGACACTTCTTTGATAATAGCTGAGTGATGAATTGATCTATGGGTATTGCAGAATGCCATTAGGAGTCATTTTATTGCTATATTCTCTTAATGGAAGACTAAGATTTGGTTTTTTTCTATGTCCCCTTTCTATTAGTCCTCAGGCTCTTGGCCACCTGAGCAGTGTTGGTTATGGGTTCCATCTAGTGAAGTGAGCCTTCAGTCAAATTGGATATTGGTGGGTCACTCCCTCAAGTTTTGTGACACTGTTGCACCTGCTTATCTTGCATGCAAACTTTTGTAGATTGAAGATATTGTAACTGGGTTTACTGTTTACCTTTCTCTTTTGGTAGAATGCAGAGCACCTTTGAATAGCATAAATACAAGTTAGGAGGCCCTAGTTAGGCCCCAGCTCAGCTTATCTGTGTTTGATTAGTTGTAGGTTTTGCCTAGAGAAAAAGAGTCTGGCTTTCACTTTGTGGAGAGCCACCAATAGCTTTTGGCAATAGCCTGAGTAGTTTGGGTGTTCCCATGAGACCCTATTGGCAAAGAATCCATTAATGCATATCCAATTTCCAGTACTAGCTCTTCCTTTGGTGACAAGAGATGGTCAGTTAATATTCTACCCCTCATCCCCACCAGTCATTTAAAAACTTCATTTATATCACTTTCATACATTTATATATTATAGAAAGCTTGTACTTTACTAGGTTTCAAATGGACCTTAGTTTTAGCTGTCCTTTCCTGCAAACCTTCCCTTGACCCATTCTTCTCTTACTTTTCCTGTTTGATCCTCCCCTTCTAGGTCCCTTCCTTATCCATCCATAATTATCTATTTTATGTTCCATTTTTAGGAAAATCTATCCCTACTCTCCAGGACCTTATTTTTATATCTCACCTCTGTGGTGATATGGATTATAGTTTGCTTATCACTGAATTAACGGTTAACAAACACATATAAGAAATGCATACCTGTCTGTCATTCGAAGTTACCTCACTAAGGATGTTATTTTGCTCTTTCCATCCATTACCCTATGAATTTTATAACTATTATTAAGAGCTAAGTAATACCCCATTGTATAAATGCATCACATTTTCTTTATTCACTCATCTGTTGATGGGTATCTAGGTTCCAACTACTGATTTTTACAAATAGAGCAACAACTTGGATGAGCAATTATCTCTGTAATAAGATCTAGATTCTTTTAGGTATATACCAAAGAGTGGTATATCTGGGTCTTGAGGTAAATTAATGCCTATCTTCTGGAGGAACCACCATTCTGATTTTCACAGTGTCTGTATAAGGTTACACTCCCACCTCAATGAAGGGATGTTCCGTTTACTCACATCATTGCCAGTATGAGCTGTTACTTGTTTTATAGACCTTAGCTATTTAAACAAGCGTAAGATGAAATCTCAAAGTATTTTCAATTTGTATTTCCCTGTGGCTAAGGATGTTGAATATTTCCTCAAGTGCTTTTCAGCTGTTTGAGTTTCCTACTTTGAGAGGTCTCTGTTCAGATCTGTACTTATTTTTTAATTGGGTTATTTGTTTTCTAGGTTTTTAATTTATAAGTTCTCTTTCTACTTTGTATATTAGAAATCTATCAGATGTTTAGTCAGTAAAAATTTTCCATTCTATAGCCTATAGCTTTCTCAAGTAAGCTTCATCCCAGAAAGGCAGGGATGCTTCAATATATCTGTCAGTTTAATCCACCATATAAATAAACTGAAAAAAGGAGAATGACATGATTTAATTAGATGCTGAAAAAGCCTTTGACAAAATCCAACACCCCTTCATGGTAAAAGTAGTGGAAAGAGTTGGAATACAAGGGAAAATTTACAGCAAGTACATAGCTAATAACAGCTTACATTTCTAGAAATTAAAAGAATTTCCATTAAAATCAGAAACAAAGTTCTTCACTCTCTTCATAATTACTCAATAAAGTACTTAAAGCTAGAATGTTAAAACAACTGAAGATTAATGGAATACAACTTGTAAGGAAAGAAGTCAAAACAGCTTTGTTTGCAGATGATTGTGTATGTGTGTCCCTAAAATTCCACTGGAAGGTCTTACATTTGATAAATGCATTCAGAAACCTAGCAGGATATAAAATTAAAGTCAATAGCCTTCCTATAGGGGAATGACAAACAGACTGAGAAAGAAATCAGGAAAACAAACTTTCACAACAGCCTCAAAAATATATAAAGTATTTACAGGAACTCTAACTAAGCAAGCAAAATACTTTTAAGATGAAATCTCCAAGTCTTTGAAGAAAGAAATTGAATAAGATATTAGAAGATAAAAAGAACTCTCATGCTCACGGATTGGTAGGATTAACATAGAAAAATAGCTATCTACCAAAAGCAATGCAATTTCCATCAAAATTACAACATATTTTTTCACATATCCTTAAAGGACAATATTTATCTTCATATGGAAACACAAACAACTCAGGATAGCTAAAACAATCCTGAATAATACAAGAATCACTGGAGGTAACACCACCCCAGTTTCAAGTTGTTCTACACCGCTATAAAAATAGCATGGAATTGGCACAAAGTAAACACAATGATCTATGGAATAGAATTAAATACCCATAAATAACCCATACAACGATAGATACTTGATTAATAAAGAAGCCAGAAATACATACTCGAAAAAAGATAGCATCTCAACAAATGGTGCTGGTCAAACTGAATGGCTGCATGTACAAGAAACCAACACTAAACTCCAAATTGATCAAAGACTGCAACAAAAGACCAGATGCACTGACCCTGATAGGAAAGGAAGTGAGGAATACACTTGAAATTATCAGCACAGAAAAAAAAAAAACATTTTCTGAATTTAGTGCTATTAGCACAGGCACTAAAGATAACAATTAATAAATGGGACCTCATGAAACTGACATGTTTCTATATGACAAATCACACCCATCATTTTGAGAAAGGTGCCTCTAATGGAATGATCACGTGAGTTTTGTCTTTCAGATTATATATTTTTAATTTATTTTTATTAACATTTTTTATTTTACATTAATCATGGGTTATGTACTTTGTATCCCAGCCGTAGCCCCCTCCCGCATTCCCTCCCTATCCCCATCCCTCCCTCATCTCCTCCCTGCTCCTTTCTAAGTCCACTGATAGGGGTGGACCTCCTCCCCTTCCATCTCACTCTAGCTTATCAGGTATCTTCAGGACTGGCTGCAATGTCTTCTTCTATGGCCTAGCAAGGCTGCTTCTCCCTCGGGGGATGGGGGTGGGGGTGGGGGTGGGGGGGCAGTCAAAGAGCCAGTCATTGAGTTCATGTCCAAAATAGTCCCTGTTCCCCTTACTAGGGTACCTACTTGGATACTGAGATACCATTTGCTACATTCAAGCAGAGGTTCTAGGTTATATCCATACATGGTCCTTGGTTGGAGAAACAGTCTCATAAAAGACCCCTTTTTAAATCTATGAATGTTTAACCATCCCTTCATCTCTGAGAATAAAGCATATTTCATGACGATGGATGATTTTTATGATGTGTTCTTGGATTCTGTCTGCAAGTACTTTATTGAGAATTTTTGCTTCAATAATCATAAAAAAATGTAAATTCATTTGTGGGCCTTTCTATTCTTTAAGTATCACGATAACTTGGCCTGCTAAAAACAACTGGGCACTGTTCTTCCTGTTTGTACTTTGTGGAACTATTTGAAAAGTACTGTCATTGATCTTTTTTTGAAAATCAGGTAGAAGTCTGGTCTAAAACAATTTGGCCCTGAGCTTTATTGTTTCAGAGACTTTTAATTACTGTGTCTATATCACAGGGGCTTATAGGTCTGCTTAAATTGCTTATCTTATCTTAATTCAACTTTGGTGAGTGGTACATATTGATCAGATTGTCCATTTATTCTATATTTTCCAATTTTGTGAAGTACTAAATTTTAAAATATGTCTTTATAATTGTCTAGATTTCCTTAGTGTGTGTTATTATACAACCTGCCTTTTGTCTCTACCTTTGATAGTTTGCATCTTCACTCTGCCTTTTAGTTAATTTGCCTGAGGTTTGTCAATCTTATATATTTCCTCAAACAACCAACTCTGTTACATTCATCTTTTGCATTGTTTATTTTGTTTGGTTGTTTCTACTTTATTGATTTCAGCCCTGAATTTTATTATTTCTTGCCATCTATGTCCTTTGGGGTGATTTTTCTCCTTATGTTCTAGCAATTTTAAATGTGCTATTAAGTTACTAATATGAGGTCCCTCTCTAATTCATGTAGGCAATTAGCGACACAGAATTGGCTCTTAGAACTGCCTTCATTATGTTCTATAAATTGCGGTATGCTCTGTTGTTGTTTTTGTTCAATTATAGAAAGTTTTTTTATTCCCTAGGTTCTTTCTTAAGCCATTTTTATTCAGTGGTAAGTTCTTCAGTTTCCATGAGTTTGTAAGCTTTCTGTTGTTTCTTCTGCTGTTGATATCCAGCTTTAAGCCATGGAGTACAGACAGGCTAAAAGGTATTATTTCAATTTTCTTGTATCTGTTGAGGCTTGCTTTATAAACAAGTATGTGGTCAATTTTAGAGAAAGTTCCATGAGCTGCTGAGAAGAAAGTATATTCCTATGTGTTTGAGTGAAATGTTCTGTAAATATCTGTTAGATCTACTTTTTAATGACAATGGTTAGCTCCAGGATTTCTCTGTTTAATTTTTGTCTTAATGAGCTATCTATTGGTAAGAGTGGGGTATTGAATCACCCACTATTATTGTGTGAGGACTGATATGTAATTTATGCTATAGTAGTGTTTCCATTATGAGCAGTGTGCTCTTGTGCTTGCTGCAAAGATGTTAAGAATTTTTATGTCTTCCTGGTAGATTTGTCCTCTAATGAGTACATAGCAAAATTCCTTATCTTTAATTTGGTTTAAAGTTTATATTGTCAGATAATAAAATAGCTACACTGCTTGTTCCTTAGGTTTATTCGTTTGTATTATCTTTTTCCATCTTTTTACCCTGAGGTGATGCTTATCCTTGATGTTAAAGTGGGTGGGTATTTTTGTTGTTGTTTTGTTTTGCTCTGTTTGATTCAGAAAGAGGAAGGGTGCTGTTTTTTCTTTTTTGTTGTTGTTCAGTTATTATTTATTACTTTGTTTATTCACTTTGTATCCCAGCTGTGG
This sequence comes from Pachyuromys duprasi, assembly GCA_028658305.1. NCBI lineage: Eukaryota > Metazoa > Chordata > Mammalia > Rodentia > Muridae > Pachyuromys > Pachyuromys duprasi. The sequence goes on from CM053752.1 coordinate 51,006,653, forward strand.
CCCCCTCTGTCATTTCCTCCCAATCTCATGCCCTCTCTTCCTCTTCTCCCTCTATGCCCCTAGTCAACTGATGGGGGGGGGTCTTCCTCCCCTTCCATCTGACCCTAGCATATCAGTAATGGCTGCATCCTCTTCCTCTGTGGTCTGGCAATGCTGCACCCCATAAGGGAGGTGATCAGAGAGCTTGTCACTGAGTTCATGGCAGACATCCTCTGTTCCCCTTACTAGGAATTCCACATAGATACTGAGTCTATAGGCTACATCTAAGCAGGGGTTTTAGGTCCTCTCCATGCATGGTTCTTGGTGGGGGTGTCAGTCTCTGCAGGGACCCCTGGGCCCAGTTCTTTTGGCTCCTTGTGGAGCTCCTGTCTACTCCAGGCCTTTCTATCTCCCTCTTCTTTCAAAAGATTCCCTGCACTAGGCCCAAAGTTTGGCTATGGGTCTCAGCATCTGCTTTGATACTCCAATCAGTAGAGTCTTTTAGAGGCCTTCTGTGGTAAGCTCCTGTCTTGTTTCCTTTCTTCTCCTGCTTCCAATATCTTTCCTGTTTGCCCTTCTGAAAGAGGATTGAATATTTTCCCTGGGGTCCTCCTTCTTGTTTAGGTTCTTTAGGAGTATAGACTTTAGTATGTTTATCCTATATTATATTGTCTAACAATCATTTATGAGTGAGTATATACCATGTGCATCTTTCTGCTTCTGGGTTACCTCATTCAGGTTGATCTTTTCTAGTTCCATCCATTTGCCTGCAAATTTCATGACTTCCTTGTTTTTAGTAACTGAATAGTATTCCATTGTGTAAATGTTTCACAATTTCTGTATCCATTCCTCAGTTGAGGGACATCTAGGTTGTTACCAGATTCTAGCAATTATGAATAGAGCTTCTAAGAACATGGTTGAGCAAATGTCCTTGTTGTATAGCTGAGCATATTTTGTACATTAATTCATTCTTTGAGTCTGTGTCTTTTATTGCTGATTTGAGAATATTGATGTTGAGATTTTTCAGTGAGCAGTGTTTGTTTATTCACATTATTCTGTTGTGGCGGTGCAGGGTTTTTTTCTCATATCATTTTGCTTCTCTGAGAACATTTATTTCTTGTGTTTCCTTGGGTGGAGATATCCTCTTCAAGATGAAGATTTCCTTCCAGCACCTTCTGTAAGGCTGTGTTTATAGACAGATAATGCTTAAATTTGGTTCTATCATGTAATATCTTTCTTTCTCCATCTGTTGTGAGTGAATGTTTTGTAGGGTACAGTAGGCTGGGCTGTCATCTGTAGTATCTTTGAATTTGTAGAATATCTATACAGACCCTGCTGCCTTTGAGTATGTCCACTGAACACTCAGGTGTATTATACTAGGTCTGCTTTTATATGTTACTTGGTTTTTTACCATCATGGCTTTTAATATTCTTTCTTTATTTTATATTTATTGTTTTGGATTATTACGTGTTCAGTGGACTTTCTTTTCCAACCCAGTCTGTTCAGTGTTTTGTATGCTTCTTACACTTTGATAGTCTCCTCCTTCTTTTACTTGGAAAAATTTATTCTATGACCTTGTTAAAAATTTTTTGTGCCTTTGGCCCGGGTTTGTTCTCTTCCCTTTATTCTTTTTTTTTCTATATTTCATGTTTTTATATTGTCCCGGATTTCCTGGATGTTTTCTGCCTGGATTTAATTTTTATTTTTACTGAGGTATCTATTTCTTCTATCTTGTCTTCAGTGCCTAAGATTTTTTTTATGAGCTGTTTGCTTCACTTCGTTGTACTGTCTGCTTTCATAGTTTTCATTAAGGTATTTGTTTATTCATTTTTCTTTAAGGATCTCTAACATAATGATAAAATCTATTTTGAAGTCCTTGTCTGGTGCTTTATTTATATTGCATTTCTCATGTTCTGCTGTTAGTGGGTTTGTTGGGCTTTAGTGGAGACATGGTGTCCTGGCTGTTATTGATTGTGTTTATACAATGTTGTCTAGGTTTGAGATTATTGTAATTCTAAATACTGATACATGATCTTGTTAGGTGGGTATTTTGGTCCTTGGTTGTGTTTCTCTGTTTCCTTGCTTGTTTGTTTGTTTTGCCCCCTCTCAGATCTTAGAGCAGCATAGTGGCTGTGGGTGGCCTGGTTGAGAATGCTTCTGGGATCCTGTCAGGAGTGGCCTGACTTCTGTTAGAATGTGTTTCTTGGTATTGGGAACAAACACTTTGGAAAGGTCAGGGATGAGAGTATCCACAGAGAGCAGAATATCATAGTGTACCACCAGTATCTACTTGGCTCCCTAGAAATGAGGGCAGAGATGGAGCGTCCATAGCCAGAAGTCTGCTTCAAAGCTGGAAATGTGGCGGCAGGATTGAGTTTAGAGGAGAGGGGAGGGCAATGAAGATTTAAAATATATATATCCTACGTCTTTCCCTGGCCGATCTGCTTCCCTGCAACAGAGCCGAAGAGTTCTCAGTAAGTACCTATGGAAAATGGAAGATGAGTCAAAGAAATGGGGTAGTCCTGGAAGCTACAGGAGATCTGAGTGATCTCACGGAACTCTGGGCTAAGAACAAGGGGAAGCAGCAGCAAGTAATCTGCTACAATGCTAGGTATGAAAGCCAGGTGCTGAATTTAGAGAAGAGGAGGGAGAGCAAAGATCTGGAGATACCCTACCTCCTGTGCCTTCTATTGATATATCTTCAGTAACAAGGGGAAAGGTAGGTATCCTATGTCATTAAATTAACTGATACATTGTATTAAAGTTAAGACTTACTTTTAGTGGAAGGCAAAAAAAAAAAAAAAAAAAAAAAAAAGGTTCAATTTGATTCCTAACAGTAAGCTGGTAGGTTCAGTACAATGTGGGAACACTGTAAAAATTAAGAGAATTTTAGCTCAGAGTTGTAATATCTAATATTACAACTAATATTTAATAAATATTAAATAATTAATATTTTAGCATCCACATTGCCCTTATCTTACAATAATATACTGACAAGTTTATTGGTAAGTTATGGAAATTTTGGTTTCTTTGTAAACTTAGTTATGTTAGGTAAATATGTTTTTGTTTTAAAACCAAGGGTGGGATTTTAGTTGGGTTTTAGTTTGTCCAGAGCTGATAATTGTCTCACTTGGGGCGTGGCCTTTGTATTAATTTATACCATATTTATTTATTTAAATGTAATGTATTTATTTTTATATTAATCACAGATTAGGTACTTTGTATCCCAGTCATAGCCCCTCCCTCATTCCCTCCCACTCTCCCCATCCCTCCCTCATCTCCTCCCTGCCCCTCTCCAAGTCCACTGATGGGGAAGGACCTCCTCCCCTTCCATCTGACCCTAGCTCATCTTGTCTCTTCAGGGCTGGCTGCAATGACCTCTTCTGGGATCTAGTTAGGCTCTTCCTCCCGAGTGTGTGGTGGGGGAGGGTCGAAGAGCCAGCTATTGGGATCATGACAGAAATAGTCCCTGTTCCCCTTAACTAGGGTACCCATTTGGATACTGAGCTACCATGGGCCACATCTGAGCAGGGGTTCTAGGTTATATCCATTCATGGTCGTTGGTTGGAGAAACAGTCTCATAAAAGACCCCTGTGCCCTGATCTATTTGGTCTTTGTGGAGCTCTTGTTCTCACCAAGTCTTACTAGTGCTCCCTTCTTTCGTATGATTCCCTGCACTCTGCTGAAGGCTTGGTTGTGAGTCTTAGTATCTGCTTTGATACATTGCTATATAGCGTCTTTCAGAGGCCCTCTTTGGTAGGCTCCTGTCCTGTTGCTTGTTTTCTCCTACATTCAATGTCCATCCCATTTGTCCATCTAAGCGAGGAGTGATCATCTCACCCTGGGTCCTCTTTCTTGTTTATCTTCCCTAGGTGTATAGATTTCAGCATGACCTTCTTATCCTATAGGTCTATATAAGTGAGTATATACCATATTTTTCTTTCTGCTTTTGGGTTACCTCACTCAGGATGATCGTTTTGAGGTCCCACCATTTGCCTACGAAATTCATGATTTTCTTATTTTTAATTGCTGAGTAGTATTCCATTCTGTAAAAGTACCATAATTTCTGTATCCATTTCTCAACTGAGGGACATCTGGGTTGTTTCCAGGTTCTGGCTATTACAAATAAAGCAGCTATGAACATAGTTGAACAAATGTCCTTGTTGTGTACTTGAGCATTTTTTGGATATATGCCTAAGAGTTGTATAGTTGAGTCTTGAGGAATCACTATTCCTAATTGTCTAAGAAAGCGCCAAATGGATTTCCAGAGTGGT
>CM053752.1:51011005-51031113 GCA_028658305.1 Pachyuromys duprasi
GGAAACTTGATTTTTGACAAAGAAGCCAAAACCATTCAATGGAAAAAAGACAGCATCTTCAACAAATAGTGCTGTTCTAACTGGATATCTATATGCAGAAAAATGAAAATAGATCCATATTTATCACCCTGCACAAAGCTAAAGTCTAAGTAGATCAAAGACCTCAACATAAAACCAGACACACTAAACCGGTTAGAAGAAAAAGTGGGGAAGACCTTAGAACTCATTGGCACAGGAGACTACTTCCTGAATAGAACACCAACAGCACAGGCACTAAGATCAACAATCAATAAGTGGGACCTCATGAAACTGAAAAGCTTCTGTAAAGCAAAAGACAGTGTCATCAAAACAAAACGACAGCCCATAGTCTGGGAAAGGATCTTTACCAATCCTACTTCTGACAGAGGGCTAATATCCAGTATATATAAAGAATTCAAGAAGTTAAAAAGCAACAAATCAAGTAATCCAATTAAAAAATGGGGTATGGAGCTAAAAAGAGAACTCACTGTAGAGGATTATAGAATGGCAGAAAAACACTTAAAGAAATGCTCAACGTCCTTTAAAAATTTTTAAATATTATTATTTATTACAATGTATTCACTTTGTATCCCAGCTGTAGCCTCCTTCCTCATCTCTTTTCAGTCCCACCCTCCATCCACTTCCCCCCCTCCCATGTCCCTCCCCTAGTCCACTGATAAGGGAGCCACTATTATCTGACCCTAGCCAATCAGGTCTCATCAGGACTGCCTGGATTCTCTTTCTCTGTGGCCTAGTTAGGCCACCTCACTAGGGGGAGGTGATCATAGAGCTGGCCACTGAGTGCATGTCAGAAGCAGCCCCTGTTCCCATTACTAGGAAACCCATATGGAGTCTGAGCTGCCCATGGGCTATATTTGAGCAATGGGTCCTTGCATGGTCCTTGGTTTGAGCATCAGTCTCTGCAGGCCCCTCTGTTGTTCTCCTTGTGAAATTCCTGTCCCCTCCATGTCTTTCTATCTCCCCATTTTTCCATAAGATTCCTGCATTCTGCCCAAAGTTTGGCCCTGAGTCTCAGCATCTGCTTCAATACCCTGATAGGCAGAGTCTTTCAGAGGCCTCCTTTGGTAGGCTCCTGTCCTGTTCCCTGCCTTCTCCCAATTCCAAGAAAAATCTATGCTGTTTGCCCTTCTGAATGAGCATTAAGCCTCTTCACTAGGATCTCCTTGTTGTTTAGCATCTTTAAGACTATAGATTTTAGTATGTTTATCCTATATTACATATCTGATATCCACTTATAAGTGAGTATATACCATATGTGTCTTTCTGTTTCTGGGATACATCACTCAGGATGATCTTTTCTAGTTCCCATAATTTGCCTGCAAATTTCATGATTTCCTTGTTTTTAATTGCTGAGTAGTATTCCATTGTGTAAATGACAGCTGTTAATGGCCTGCCTTGTGCTGCATGCAAAGGGGCATGGTCTAGGGCTCTGAGCTTATAAATATGAGAGCCCAAAAGAGAAAGTGTGGCATGCAGTGGAGCATGTGGCAAGTGGCAGCTCAGTGAGACCAGAAAGAGAAAGTGTGGCAACTTAGAGACAGACAGAGAGAAATGTCTCAGTAAGAGGCTTGAAGGTGACTGCTTGCTGCTTCTGCTATTGACGGAGATTTGGTAAAACATTAAGAAGAACCCATTGACCCTGAACAGGTGGGCAACTAAAGAGGTCTGTGCCCCCCTCCCCACTAATCTTCTCTCTCCTACTTAGAGTTGGGGATTGGAAGGGAGAGGCTTTAAGGAACTCCAAATGAAATAGAGTTTAAAAAGAGCACAGTGGGAGATCGAAGATGGTTGCACCAGGAGGACACTGCTACTGAGGAGCAGGACAGCAATGTCAGTACAGTGACCAAGAGACTGAACTCTGGACCCTAAAACAACAGCGATTGTGTTTCCCAGGTGAGAGGAAACTCCATGGTGTGGGAATCAGTTGGGTCCACCCTCAGGTCACCCAGCCAGAACTCTGAAGAGATTCTGGGTCACGAAGGCACTCGGTCGCCAGACCAGAGCCACATACCTGCGTGTCCTGATCACCTTCCCTGGCTGAACAGTGGGCACAAAAACATGAGAGACTGAAAAACCCACAAGAATGTAGGAAACGGACTGACCTCAGGATACCCAGTCTATCCCTGGAAAAGTTCCCATAAACCGGTGGGCTCACAATCGCTAGCCCTGAGTGGAGTTCCAGCCATAAGCACAAAGACCTGCTGTGTTCCTGACTCTCCATCACAGACAGAACTGTGTGTCTCAGGCCATCAGAGACTGGGTTTCCTTGTTGGCAGAAAATCCCACAGGGAAGTAAGAAAATGGGGACTGACTTCAGGTCACCCAGTCTATCCCTGGAAAAGGTCCTGCAGACTGGCAGGCTTATGCCACCAGCCCAGAGACCTACTGCACACCCAACTATCCATCACAGACAGAACTGTGAGCCTGGGGGTATCAAAGACTGGGAGTCCCTGTTAGGAGAAAACCCCACAGGGAGGGAAACAGCTTAGAGCACTCAGCCAACCACCACCACCAGCACACATGGAAAAGTTCTTGGGAAAGGGTCTCAGGTTCCTGCCCAGTCACCAGTTTAGAGCCACCACCCACCAGAACCTGCATGCTCTATGCGCCACCCCAAACACCACAGACTAGGTTTTCCGCCACGGTGGGGGGAAACATCTGGCCCTACATCAGGACACCTAGCTCCAAAAAAACTTTCTGGCTATCCACAGGCTTCTGACTCTAGCCTCCAGCTGCATGCATGAGAGTGGAGCTCACCTGCCACTGACTACAGCTTGGGTACTGGGGCACAGAGCCCCAACCACAGACCTACAGAAGCCTGGGATCCCTGAGATCAACCTGCAGATACTGCTCAAAGGGGCAACCAGTTATCCCTAGTTAAACTGACCAAACCATGGGGCACCTAGGTTACAGCAGCAGCTCACTAAATTTACAGCAAGAAACCCAGAAACAGGACAGCTGTCTCTAGGACTTCTCCAGGTGAGAGGAGAGCCCTCTTGACTAACAAGGACCACAGTTACCTCTCAGGTCTGTATGCCTGACGTGAGCTGTGACAATTCCTGAAAAACACCGGCCTTCAGTGACCATACCCAAAAAGCTGAGGAGTCTTCCTTCAGGAAAAATCATCTTCCTGCCAAGGGGATTCTCTCTACCACAGGATTCCAGGAACCACCAGAAACTAACACCCAACACCTAAGATAGCCCGATGGATAGAGGCCAGTACTCAACCAACAAAAGATAGAGCAATATGGCATCTCCAGAACCCAATTATCCAGGGGCAAGCAGCCCTGGACACCCCAGCATAATTGAAATTCAAGAAGATGACCTAACATCTATGCTTATGAAGATGATAATAGAGGAAACAAATAAAATGCATAAAGAACTAGAGGAAGATAAAGTCAAACAGATATAGCCATCTGTAAAGAAATAGAGTAAGATAAAGAGAAACAGATTATGGCCATCCATAAAGAAATACAGGAAGCTGCAGCCAAACAGTTTGTGGCCTTTAGAGAGAAAATACTTAAATCACTGAAAGAAATAAAAGAAACAGAGTATTGTTCAAACAAACAGCTGAAGAAATTGAAGGAAAAACAGGAAAATACAGTCAGATAAAGGAAATCAACAAAACAGCTCAAGATCTGAAGATAGAATTAGAAAAATTAAGGAAAACACAAATGCAGGAAATTGTGGAGAAAAAGAACTTAAGGAAGAAAACAGGAACTACAGGTAATAACCAATAGAGTACAAGAAATGGAAGAAAAAAATCTCAGGTGTGGAAGATACAATGGAAAAAAATCGATGTTTCTGTCAAAGGAAATGTTAAATCTAAAAAATTCCTGACACAGACCGTCCAAGAAATCCAAGATAACATGAAAAGACTAAAACCTAAGAATAATAGGAATAGAATAAAAGAAGATTCCCTCCTTCAAGGTCCAGAAAATATTTTCAACAAAATCATTGAAGAAAATTTCCCCAATGCAAAGGAGACACCTACAAGAATACAAGAGGCCTACAGAATACCAAATAAATTAGACCAGAAAAGAAAGTCCTTCTGCCACATAATAATCAAAACATAAGTATACAGAACAAAGAAAAAAATACTAAAAGCTGCAAGGGAAAAAGGCCAAGTAACATATAATGGCAAACCCATCAGAATGACACCTGACTTCTCAACAGAGACTATGAAAGCCAGAAGGGCCTGGACAAATATCATGCACACCCTAAGAGAACACAGATGTCAGACCAGGCTACTATACCCAGCGAAACTCTCAGTCCTTATAGATGGAGAAAACAAGATATTCAACAACAAAAACAAATTTCAACAATACCTACACACAAATCCAGCAATATAGAAGACACTAGAAGGAAAACCACAACCCAAGAAAACTAACCACTTTCAAAAAAACACAGGAAATAACTAAGCTCACTACAGTAAAACAAAAAGTAACCAAGTACACAAACTTACTCCCACAACCAACATCAAAATCAAAGGATCTAACAGCCACTGGTCATTAATCTCTCTCAGCATCAATGGACTTAATTCTCCAATACAAAGTCACAGACTAACAGAATGGATACGTAAACAAGACCCAGAAATCTGTTGCATACAAGAAACACACCTAAGTCACAAAGATAGACGTTACCTGAGAGGCTGGAAGATGGTTATCCAAGCAAATGGACCCAAGAAACAAGCAGGAGTAGCCATTCTAATATCTGATAAAATAGACTTGCAATCAAAATTAATAAAAAGAAATGAGGAAGAAAACTTCATGCTCATCAAGGGAAAATTTCACCAGGAAGACATCACAATCCTGAACATCTATGCCCCAATACAAGGGCATTCACATTTGTAAAAGAAACATTAATAAGACTTAAACCATACATAGATCCCCACACATTAATAATGGGAGACTTCAACACCCCACTCTCAACAAAGGACAGGTCAACAAAATAGAAATTAAACAAAGAAACAATGTCTCTAACAGAGGTCATGAATCAAATGGACCTAACAGACATCTACAGAACCTTACACTCAAATTTACCTCATGGAACCAAATCCAAAATACACTATATGGCTGGTCACAAAGCGAGCCTCAACAGATACAAGAAGACTGAAATAATCCCTTTTATCTTATCTGATCACCATGGGAAAATGCTGAACCTCAACAACAACAAAAATAGCAAAAAGCCTACACACACATGGAAACTGAACAACTTGCTACTCAATGACAGCTGGGTCTAGGAAGAAATAAAGAAAGAAATTAAAGTCTTCCTAGACTTCAATGAAAATGAAGACACAACCCAAAGTTACAGGACACAATGAAAGCAGTGCTAAGAGGAAAGTTCATAGCACTAAGTGCCTTCAAGAAGAAATTCCAGACATCTCATTCAAGCAACTTAATGGCTCACCTAAAAGCCCTAGGGGGAAAAAAAAGAAACAGACACACCAAAAAGGAATAGATGGCTGGAAATGATCAAACTCATGGCTGAAATGAATAAATAAGAAACAAATAAAACAATTCATAGAGTTAATGACACCAAAGCTCTTTCTTTGAGAAAATCAATAAGATAGACAAACCCTTCGCCAAAATAACTAAAATGCAGAGAGAAACTATCCAAATTAACAAAATCAGAAATGAAAAGGGGGACATAACATCAGACTCTGAGGAAATGCAAACGATCATTAGGACTTACTTCAAAAGTCTATATGACACAGAATTTGAAAATCTAAATGAAATGGACAATTTTCTTGATTGATTCCACTTACCTAAGCTGAATCAAGACCAGGTAAATCAATTAAATAGTCCTATATCCCCTAAGAAAATAGAAGCAGTCATCAAAAGTTTTATATCCAAAAAAGCCCAGGACCAGATGCTTTCAGTGCAGAATTCTACCAGACCTTCAAAGAAGGGCTAACTCCAGTTCTCTTCAAACTATTCCACAAAATACAAACAGAAGGAACACTACCAAACTCATTCTATGAAGCCACAGTCACCTTGATACCTACACCTCACAAAGACCTAACAAAGAAAATTTCAGGCCAATCGCCCTTATGAACATTGATGCAAAAAACTCAACTAAATACTTGCAAACCAAATACAAGAATACATCAAAGATATCATCCACTATAACCAAGTAGGTTTTATCCCAATGGTGGTTCAATTTATGGAAATCCATCAATGTGATCCACCATATTAACAAACTAAAAGAAAAAAAAACACATGATAATCTCCTTAGATTCTGAAAAAGCATTTGACAAAATCCAACATCCATTCATATTTAAAGTCTTGGAGAGATCAGGGATACAAGGCACATACCTAAACATAATAAAGGCAATATACAACAGCCTATAGCCAACATCAAACTGAATGGAGAGAAACTTAAAGCAATCCCACTGAAATCAGGGACAAGGCAAGGTTGCCCATTCTCTCCACATCTCTTCAACACAGTTCTGGTAGTCCTTGCTAGAGCAATAAGACAACTAAAGGAGACCATGGGGATAAAATCAGAAAGAAGTCAAAGTATCACTATTTGCAGATGATATGATAGTATACGTGAATGACCCCAAAAATTCTACCAGGGAACTCCTAGAGCTCATAAACTCCTTCAGCAAAGTGGCTGGATACAAAATTAACTCAAAAAAATCAGAAGCCCTCCTGTATAAAAAAGACAAAAGGGCTGAGAAAGAAATCAGTGAAACAATGCCCTTCACAATAGCCACAAAAGACATGAAGTACCTTAGTGTGACCCTAACCAAGCAAGTCAAAGACATATATGAAAAAAATTGCAAGTCTCTGAAGAAAGAATTAGAAGAAGATAACAGAAGATGGAAAGATCTCTCATGCTCATGGGTTGGCAGGATTCACATAGTAAAGATGGCCATCTTACCAAAAGCAATCTACAAATTCAATGCAATTCCCATCAAATTATCAACACAATTCTTTACAGACCTCGAAAAAAATTCTCAACTTCATATAGAATACCAAGAAACCCAGAATTGCTAAAGCAATCCTCTACAATAAAGATCTTCTGAAGGTATCTCCATCCCTGATCTCAAGCTGTACTATAGATCAATGGTAGTAAAAACTGCATGATATTGGCATAGAAACAGAAGGTTGGATCAATGGAACTGAATAGAAGATCCAGAAATAAACCCACACACTTATGGACACGTGATTTTTGACAAAAATGCCAAAACCATACAATGGAAAAAACATAGAATCTTCAACAAATAGTGCTGGTCTAACTGGATGGCTACATGTAGAAAATTTCAAATAGATCCATACTTATCACCCTAAACAAAGCTAAAGTCCAAGTGGATCAAAGACCTCAACATAAAACCAGACACATTAAATCGGTTAGAAGAAAAAGTGGGGAAGACCTTAGAACTCATTGGCACAGGAGACAACTTCCTGAACAGAACACCAACAGCACAGGCTCTAAGAGCAACAATCAATAAATGGGACCTCATGAAACTGAAAAGCTTCTGTAAAGCAAAGGACATTGCCATCAAAACAAAAAGACTGCCTACAGATTGGGAAAGGATCTTCACTAACCCTAGAGGACTAATATCCAGAATGTATAAAAAACTCAAGAAGTTAAAAAGCAACAAATCCAGTAATCCAATTGAAAAATGGGGAACAGAGCTAAACAGAGAACTCTCAATAGAGGAATATTGAATGGCAGAGAAACATTTAAAGAAATACTCAACATCCTTACTCATCAGGGAAATGCAAATCAAAACAACCCTGAGATTTCACCTTACATTCATCAGAATGGCTAAGATCAAAAACTCAAGTGACAACACATGCTGGAGAGGTGGTGGAGAAAGGGGAACCCTCCTCCCCTGCTAGTGGGGATGTAAACTTGTACAACCACTCTGGAAATCAATCTGGCACTTTCTCAGACAACTAGGAATAGCGCTTTCTCAAGATCCAGCTATACCACTCCTAGGCATATATCCAAAAGATGCTCAAGTACACAATAAGGACATTTGCTCAACCATGTTTGTAGCAGCTTTATTTGTAATAGCCAGAAGCTGGAAACAACTCAGATGCCCCTCAACTGAGGAATGGATACAGAAATTGTGGTACATCTACATAAAGGAAAATTACTCAACAATAAAAAACAAGGAAATCATGAAATTTGCAGTTAAATGGTGGGAACAGGAAAAGATCATCCTGAGTGAGCTATCCCAGAATCAGAAAGACACACATGATATATACTCATTCATATAGACATACAATATAGGATAAACCTACTAAAATCTGCACACCTAAAGAAACTATTCAAGAGGGAGGACTCTGGGTAAAATGCTCAATCCCCATCTAGAAAGGATAATAGGATAGACATCAGGAGAAAGAGAAAACAGGGAACAAGTTAGGAGCCTTCCACAGAGGGCCTCTGAAAGGCTCTGCTTAGCAGACTATCAAAGCAGATGCTGAGTCTTATGGCCAACCTTTGGTCAGAGTGCAGGGAATCTTATGAAAGAAGTGGGAAATAGTAAGATCTGGAGAGGACAGGAGCTTCACAAGAAGAGCAATAGAACCAAAAAATCTGAGCACAGGGTTCTTTCCTGAGACTGATACTCCAACCAGGTACCATGCATGGAGATAACCTAGAACCCCTGCACAGATGTAGCCCATGGCAGTTCAGTGTCCAAGTGGGTTCCATAGTAATGGGAACAGGAACTGCCTCTGACATGAACTGATTGGCCTGCTCTTTGATCACCTCACCCTGAGTGGGGAGCAGCCTTACCAGGCCACAGAGTAAGACAATGCAGCCACTCCTGATGAGACCTAATAGACTAGGATCAGAAGGAAGGAGAGGAAGACCTCCCCTATCAGTGGACTTGGAGAGGGGCATACATGGAGAAGGGGAAGGATGGAAAGGATTGGGACAAGAGGAGGGAGGGAGCTTCAGGGGGGATACAAAGTGAATAACGTGTAATTAATAAAAAAAATTTTAAAGAGCACAGTGTTGGTAATTATGTACGGTCCTGGAAGTCAAAGTCAACATTCCAGATGGCTGCATAGCCTAGGAGACAGAAATAAACAAGGATGCCCTTGTGGACATCTGTACTCTCTGTTTCATCTATGGCCTATAGCTTGCTGCCATTATCACTGCTTATCCTGATGTTTCTAACTTCCCGTTTGCTATTTCCACAGCCATTAAGAGCGAAGTTAAAAACCAGCTACCTTCCAATAAGACAGGTACTGTCTGTCCTTCTACCATTCTCAAATGATCAAAATGGGCATGCACCAAGTAACCAGACCACATTGCCCACTGATCAGAGCCCCCACATGGATGGCAGGGAGCTACTATAGCCCTCAGCCCAAGTGCATGCACCATTGTCACTCCAGATTTCCTTAACAAAACCCAAGTCCACAAACAAAACAAAACATAAGCACCTTTGTACCAGAACATAGCAGTTCACACCATGGTAGTTAGAAAGCAGAAAGGAAAGAAAGAAAGAAAGAAAGAAAGAAAGAAAGAAAGAAAGAAAGAAAGAAAGAAAGAAAGAAAGAAAGAAAGAAAGAAAGAAAGGTCCAAAAACAAGATATACAAAGGTAGAGTCTCTGTGTCCTGCTTCCTACTAGTAGTCCATTCTTCCTAAGAGTCAGTTAACTATGAATTCTTGAATGGGCTATCCATTGACAAAGTTGTCACCAAGCATTTCTCATTAGCTCCACAAGTTGGGGCAGCAAGCCTCTATCACATGAACACTTTATGGAGACACTGCATACACAAACCATAATACTTGTGCTAAATGAGAATCTAGTGTTCATCCTGAACTCTCAATAGTAGATCAGTCAATTATACAACAACCTACTTACCACTATGTAATTCGTAGGTGTAATTAAGGTCATGGGCATTAAAACACATGGTTTAAGATAGATTATATAAGATGGTCCATTACTATCACTTCAAACATTTAAGTTACAACAATGAAAGGAAAGATGAGACAGAAGATGTAGTTGAGGCAAAAACTGTATTCAAATAATCATTTCTGGTATTAAATATAGAGGAAGAATCTATGGGAGTGAAGTTCAGTACAACACTTATCTAGTGTGCACGAAGACCTTCCCTAGAAAGGGGGATGGAAAATGACAGAGAATAAAAATAGCCTCTAAAAGGTGAGAATCTAAAGGATTCAGGCAAATGGAAAACAAGAACCTTCCTTGAACATCCTATGAAGAGCAGAAGCATTGTTAAAGCCTCCGGAAAGAACGCCAACTTCTCAAGGCCTTGAATTTGGCCCTGTGGAATGTAGATACAAGCAGCAGCTGAGCCACCTACCTCTAACTGATGATACATAGTACTTCGGCATCAGATCACTATTGTCTAAAACTGCTGAACTTGATAGTTGATTAATATGTCCACTGTGGAATAGATTTCAAATGTTTTTAAAACAGGAAACATTGGAATTTATTGAAAGAGGCAGAAATAATTCTTAATTCTCACTGTGTCTATTGTCCATATGGAGCTAATAGTTTCAGACTTACAACGCCTCCTCTTTATGAAACCAATCTGAAGCCTAAAAACTAAGTACATGGTATATCCTGTCATTGTTAACAGCGTCTACTACAAACAGCAACAGAAATGCAATTTTGAAATAGGTCCATTATTGCATTTGAGTTCTAGTGTGACCTGCAGAGGAGTCTCCTAGCATGCAGCATCCCCAGCTTCTCAAGAAACAGAAGGGAACTTGTAGGGCTCGGTTGATGGACACTTTCAGACACATTATTAGGAAGCAAGTTTTGGTATCTGCAAACAACAGGCACAGCAATTACTGTGTGCTGAAGAGGAAAAATTAACACAAATGTTCCTGACAGCTGAGCCTGAGCTATTAAAAAGCTGTGGGAATGCATGCAGCAGAGACGCTACCAAAATAGAATGCACTCTTTAAGTGAAGAGTGACAACTTGTAAGAAGTCTCTCTGCTTCACACTCACCCCCTCCCATGGCCCAATTTCGATTTCATATGGTATGTAGCAGATTTTCTACCTATGATTTCCGGTGAAGTATTGATTTTGTATAAACATCTTTAGAATTTGCTAGCAACTGCTTTAGGAAAAAAAGATCTTCTAATGGTATTCTTATTGACCAAGGTATTTCCTTTTTCATTTTAATCACTTTATTTCAAGTGTATTTTAAAAATCATAAATAGGGTTTTGAATCCAAAGCCAAAACATGTATTTTTCAGAGTCTGACAAGCAATTCCAGACCATACTTTCCAAACCCATTTTCTTTGCTATTTTTTTCAGATTTTTGAACCCTACTATTTAAACAGCCCTATTCTAAATACATTTGACTCTTGTACACTTGCTGATAAAAGTTTTCTGAAAACTGCCCATCATATATTAAGGATGGTTTCCATACAAAGGTAAGCAGTGTGTGGGAAAAAAAAAACATTGGCCAAGGTTTTTAAATGCCTTTTCCTTATCTTCCCTAAATTATTAAAATGCTCAGGCCGAGAAATGAGGATGCCATGTCTCTGACCTTAATTGGCATTCCTAAAGACCAGTCTAAGATGAAAGTGTAATGTACTCCATCTGTGCACGCAACAACCATTGATCAATGAGCAGCTACAGCATCTTAAGAACTACTTTTAAGTACTAAAATACAATGGTAAACAGTTCTTTCATGATAGAGATTAAGATGTTATGAAAGTGCGGAATGTACATAGTCACAGAAATAGAGATAGAATCCATAGAGAAAGATATAAAACCGAGAAAGATGAGGAGTCAAAAGCCAGGTGGAAAGCAAAGCTTCTGTAAATGGTGCAAGCAGCTTAGTGATGAAGTTACTGGTACAATTCCTAGGGTCCAAAATTTCTGCCTGGAGATGTATTATAACATGCATCAGAAAGCTCTCTTGAATGGCTGGGGAAGTACTATTGGCACTAAGTGTGTGTGCTTATCCAAAATCCTGAAATAGAAGCCTTAGAAATGTCCAAATGAATAAAAAATGATTCCAATTCAATTCAATCTTCTTGTCTTTTCAGGCAAAATAGTGAGTAATACAGGCATAACATACTTCTTATACTCACTGGAACTCTAGAAATGGCCATTGAACAACCTGTTCTCCAAACACCTTCTGAAGTTGGTTTCCCCCCCCCCAACTTTATGTGTTTTATGTGTTTATATGGGCATTGCCTGCAGGTAAGTCTGTGTACCATCTGCATCTAATCTTCTGGGACTAGAGTTACAAATGGTTATGAATCTATCCTGTGGTTTTGAACCAGGGTTTTCAGGGAAGAGAAGACAGTGTTATTAACTGCTGACCGTCTTTCAGCTCCAAATAATCTCTGTATGGTCTCTCCAGAAAACCAGTGCTTTGTATCCTTAAGAATAAAGGGAAACGGTTTTAAAGGCAGTGTCCTAATCCAGTCTTACCTAACAAGCATGGGGTTTATTTGATAGACCTTTGGGAAGGTAATTCAGTAGTTAAGAATAGAGATCCTTACACAATAATGTTTAGACAAATGAAAACAAAACAAAACAAAAACCTAGGTAGACATATTCTTAATTTCCTTCCCAATTTTTCCCAAGTCTGACCATGGAAATGTTAGTGAAGGAGCTTATACATGAGGCTAAGATTCACTAGTAATGGGGTAAAGAACATTTTACATAGGAAACTAGTCACCACCTCTGTGCTCGAGGCATACAGAAAAGCCTCAAAACACCATTCAAGACATCCAAGGACATGTCAGAGCCTGTGTGAAGAGAGAATGGTTTGTTTGCTTGTTTGTTTGGTTTGCTGGGAATAGGAAGTAATTACAAATATTTTCAAACCTCTAGTATTCCTATAGTATAAGATGCCAATTTGGCAGGTTCCCAGGATCACCTTCAGTGCAATGCCTTCCTGGAAGGCCTTACAGAGCTCAGAAAGTCACTCTGCTCACAGCCACAGGGTATTGTGAAAGAACACAGCCACAAGCTGCCAAAGGGAAAAGGCTTACCAAGCAGAGTGCAAAGGAGTCCCAGGTGCTTTCCATTCCTTTCTCTCAGTGGAGTTATATAGAGTGCTGTGGTCGTTTAATATAAAATGCCTCCCATAGGCTCATGTTTATGAATATTATGTTCTCAGCTAGCAACACTGTTCTGGGAGCTTGTGAAGCCAGCAGCAAGAAGAGCTTCACTAGAAGAAGTGGGATCACTGGGGCAGGCCTTGAGATCTTATTGCTTAGTGCTGCTTCTTGTCCTATCTCTGCTTCTGCAGTAGTCTTCTGTCCCACTGAAATGGCCACCACCATGACTTTTCTCTCATCATGGACTATATCACTATATCACCTAAGTCCATGATACAAGATAAACCTCTCCTTCATTAAGCTGTTTCTTGACAGGTATTTGGTCACCCATAACGAGAAAAGTGACATCATTGATATGATGAAACACCATGACCAAAATCATTCTGGGGAGAAAAGGTTTTGTCTTACACTTCTGTATCACTGTTTATCATTGAAGGAAGTCAGGGCAGGAACCTAGGGATGGCACCTCCCACAATGGGCTTAGCCATCACACATGAATCACTAATTAAGAAAATATCATACACTTAGAATTTATTTTCCCAACTGAAGTTACCTCCTTTTATATCACTCTAGCTTGTGTCAAGTTAACATAAAACTAGCCAGCATGGGCATTTAACTTTTCTCATGAACTATATGTGAAAAATATGCATTTTCAAAGCAAAAGAACTTGCAAGCTTTAGTGTTCTCAGTTATACTGAGGCCTGGGCACATAGCATAACTGCTTCCTGTCTGGATGCCCTTTCTCTAAACCCTTGGATATAGACATAGATGTATCATGAATCATATACCTACCATGAATCATATACTCAGTATGCAGTATCGCACATCACCCCTGGCAGTAAAGTAGCCACAGTTTTATCTGCAGGACATCCCAAGAGCTTAAGGGAAGCCTGGAGAAGCCAAACAAAGGCCAAATCCTTCTTTGGGAAAAGGTAAGATTTTATGGAAGACTGAGCAGGTGAATCTATTAGTATCACAAAAGCTATCATTATAGTTTGGTGCTCTGTTTTGCTTTTAGCATTTTGGGTAACTTAATAAAGTGAAATTTCATCTTATTCATAGCATACAGCAACTTGATCATGCTACAAGTACTGTGTATGGGCATTCTGAAACATTTCACTTTAATTATAATATATAATTAATTTAGGACATAATTGACTCCAATTATGTTCTAAGAGGTGCTTAATGCTCCTATGTATATAGCATAATATGTCCACAACAGTAAAATCCTACCTCAAACCTCAAAGGCTTCAAAGTGGGTCATTAGGCCAGCTCCTGGTGACATCCTACAAATGATCTCTTTTGTCAAACCATTTGTAATAACTATTCAACCAAAGGAGAAGATGGGGGAAAGAGTGATATTAGGAACAAATAAGCCTCCGTTGGATGCCTAGTTGAAGTGAAGCAAATGCAAAGTGAACCAGAACCCTATGTTCAAGAATTGTAACCTTGATGACCAAGCCAAAACCAAAGACAGCCTCTTCAGTCCAGCCTCACATATATCAAAATTATGAGATCCTTTTCATTATCAACCCCAACAAAAAAGAAAGAAGAGTGGGATGAGCAGGCTCAGCAGTGTCTGCGTCATTAAACTCTCTCCAAGGAAGTGACAAAATGACTAGTGACTGTATTTTTAAACCAAATCTAGAGAGCCCTCAAGTTTGAGAGAAACTGTTATTTGAGTGCCTGTCTTCTCAGCCACCACCCCCAGACATATGTTGAACACATTATACCATCAACAGAGCATTTTTAAATATAAAAAGCAATACTGATTTTGTATCATGTACATCAAGAGGTCCAGATTAAAAACGGAATTCTCACTGAAAAGTTCAAAAAAGGACAAATACAGTAAACATAATTTCCTCCAATTGAAAAATAAGAAAAAGTGAAAGCATTATTGCCTGCTAAAACTCGTAACTCTAATATGTACTAAGATAATGGAAAAAAAAATTGCATGTTGATTTCCAATCTCTCGAAGGCAGTAGTTTGAACAATCTGCAAAAATTGCTTAATGTTTTAGGAGAATATATTTTCTTTTCTGAAAGAATGGGATTACTAGATTGATTTAATTTTTCATAGCCAATTAAATGTCTTGTAAAAGTGAAGATGCACAGAAATGATACCTGGTATCTGCCAGCTTTTAAGCCACAGCCTATATAACTGCCCTAACTAACTCCATCCTAACTAAGTTAAGATGCTGGGGAAGATTACTTCAAAATGCAGCTTTTTATGGTCTACTAATGACTATAAATATTTAGTTTAGGTAATTCCTGCTAAGGTGTGGCCAAGTAATTGTATCAACTATTTTCACCTTAAGGGAAAAGTTGAAGATTTTCCATGCTAATTGTATTTTTTTTTGGTACATACTGTCACTTTTCTACATGACCTTATATCTTCTCCACATCTATCTACGTTTTGGGGGGGTAACACCACGTCCATTTTTGCAGCTTCCTTACTAACAAGTAGAAGCCATTTAACCCAGTCCTGCTGCCCAAGACAGCTATAAAAAAATTACTTAAAAAAATACCAAGAATTTTTTCTTCCTATTCTAAGTAAATAACGCAAATTCAACCTTACCAATTCTGCCTATTTTGAATATAAAAATGATTCCTGGAGTTGCAGCAACCATTTTGAGACTATGAGTTGACTAAAAGATGAAAATAAAAGATGGAAAAACAGAGAAAGATTAACCGTGTGTCTTCTGTCGGTGGGGACACGTGCGCTGCCACAGCAAGCATCCTGGAGCCGCAGTGGGCAGTGGATGCTGCACTCCATAGCTGTCACGTGGCACATTGCCCATCACCATGGCACGGAGAAGAACTTGGCAGAAGCACTCACTCTTAAAGGTTCCTGCCTAAAAATAGCACAAGTTACATCTGCTCCCATCCCAGTGGCCAAAGAACATTACATAACTATACCTAACATCCAGGAGCAAAGAAGCAAAACTCTACCATGTGTCAAATAGGAACAAAACCAAAACATTGATTAACAGCTTCGATGAACAGTTACAATTTTCCTTATGTGAGGAAAAATAAAAACCTGTTTGTTGAGTCACTTTGGATTGAATTTTTTATGACTTCTAACCAAAATTTTAGTCAATAAGCTCTAAATTACTCCGATTTGCTAAGATTCCCTATGTAATACCACATAAAATTGAACAGAATTGCCTGGTTTTGCTTATGCAGCCATTTCTAGAAAAGACTATTTCCCAGCAGGTTTCCTTACATTCTGACTCTTGAAAGCTTTCTGTCCCTTTTCTATGATGCCTCCTGGGTCACAGAAGTAGAAGATGTGATATATGTGTATTACCTGGGGCTGGATTATTCTGTTGATCTCTGCCTTCTGTCCAGTGTGACTTTCTGTGATCATTTCCAGTTGCAGTAAAGAAAAAATCCTTTGAGAAGGGGTGATAGTTACACATGCCTGTGTATGTAAGATTTAGAATGTAGAAAGGAATAATGCCATCTGGCAAATTAGTGCTAGTAGACTTTTTTCTAAGGCTCATGACCTCACAATCCTCTGACAATTGGTTGGGTTTCCAAGAACCTGGGACAATTTACTTCATGTTAAGTGGGTCTAAATCCAACTAGACAGCCATGAGAGTGCTTTTGGGAATGTATTTCATGCTAGTTGTTGCTGGGATTCATAGGTATTGAGACTGGGTAGGACTGTTAATTGCTTCTCTCTCTTAGCAGGTTACATAGCATTTTCTAGCACTATAGAAATTAGACCCAAAAAGGAAGCTTTCAGGTTAGATCCTGTTTAACTATCTGAATCCTGAATCCTAACTTCCCTAATTCAGCAATTGGGGCTTCAAGTTCTGAGAGGATGCATTTGGACTACCCTGAATAACCAAGAAGAAGGAGGCTTCAATATAAAAAAGATATGCTACTATGGAAGTGGGAAGTTTCACGAGATCCAATCCTGGTCAAAGAACTGTAGGTAATATATGACTGCTAGGAGAGGGATAATGAACCCTCCCTTAGATGAGCCCCTGTAATAGTTAAGTAAGAATGGCCCCCACAGGTTCTTATATTTCAGTTTTTGAGTCCCCGGTTGATTGAACTATTTCAGAAAAATTAAGAAATGTGGTCTTGCTAGAAGGAATGCATCACTGGGCTTTGAGGCAGACTTTGAGGATTCAAAGATCTACACCATTACTAGTTAGCTCTCTCTGACTCATGGCTTGTGGATAAGGGTGTAAGTTCTTATCTAATGCTCCAGCACCATGCCAGCCAGCTGCTGTGTCCCCCACCAGAACTGCGTGCCCCAAACACTTTCTTCTATAAGTTGCCTTGTTCATTGTGTCTTGTCACAGGAACTGAAAAGTAAGACAGAATTTGGTACAAGGCTGTGGTATCGTTGTAACATTTCTGGCCATGCTGCTTTGGGACGGGGTGGGGGGCTTCTAGGGGATATAAAAGATTTGGGGACATTCAACCATTCAGAACGTGGTTGAAGGCTATAAGCAGAGTTTAATGGACCATCCTAGTAGGAGTTTGGAAGACAATAGTGCTGAAAGCAATGTAGACTATGTAAACACAGTTCAAGAGTTTTTACATGGAAACAATCTTAGCAACTGGGCTAGAGACCATTCTTGTAATAGTATGGCAAATAATTTGGCTGCCTTTTATCCATGTCAAAAGAATATGCCTCAGGATAAATTGAAAAATATTGAATTAATTTCCTTGATGAAGGAGATTCCAAGACAGCCTAATATTGATTCTGTTATGGTTATTTGTAATCATTCTTATGCATGTCTGCAATAAAAAAAAATCAGGGGAAAAAGAAATGTAAAACATACACTTTGGGGCAAAAGAGAGAGCATCAGGAAATTAAATGTTGCAGTTAAGGCTTGTGCTGAAAGAGATAAGATTAATGAAAGGCCTGTTCTCAAATAGAATAAAAGGAGAAAAAGACCTCAGTCAAGTAAGCTTTCACCTTGTAAAAACGAAAGACCTGAAGAATTTTCTACTTCTAAAATGACAATACAATGGATTCTGCTAATGTAGTTTAGGGTCCACCCAAGTAATCAGCCAAACATGAAAGGATTGTCCATGTGCTTCTGGCTTTAGAGTCATGATGGATACACAAGTAAATAAATTATAGACTCTTCCTCTACAGTTAAGGATTGCTGCTGAGTCCAAACATGTGGCAGGGATGTCCTTGAATAGAGCCCTTGAGAGGCCATTACATGAAGCTGTGAAAATAAAATTTGGATTACAATGCCCCCACCCCAGATGTTATAAATACTAGAACCAATAGAAATCTACAAAGGAGAGTTTTACACCAGAAAGAAGGATGTTATAGGTGGCAAAGCCAAGACAGAGCCTTCTAAGCACCTAGACATTAGATATGGAGTTTACAGAATTTGGAGTTTTCCCTGTGGGGTTTCAGTCTTACTCTGGTCCAGTATTTCCTCACTATGCCTTCAGTGCTCTTAAAATGGTGGTGTACATTCTATCCCATTGTATTTTGACAGTCTATAATTTACCTTTTGATTTTTGATATAGGGGTTAACAGTTGTCAGATTGCCTTGCCTCTCAGAAGAGACTTTGGATATTTAGAATGTGTTGGATGTTAAAGGCTATGGGGACATTGGAAGTTGGACTAACTTTTTTTTTGAAACATGGTAGCTCAGTACCCAACTGGGTACCCTAGTAAGGGGAACAGGGACTATTTTGGACATGAACTCAATGGCTGGCTTGTTGACCGCTCCTCCCCACCCCCGAGGGAGGAGCAGCCTAACTAGATCCCAGAAGAGGACATTGCAGCCAGCCCCGAAGAGACATGATAAGCTAGGGTCAAATGAAAGCAGAGGGAGGAGGGGGAGTCCTCCCCTATCAGTGGACTTGGAGGAGGGCAGGGAGAAGATGAGGGAGGGATGGGGAGAGTGGGAGGGAATGAGGGAGGGGGCTATGGCTGGGATACCTGTGATTAATATGAAAATACCTGTGATTAATATGAAAATAAATAAATTACTTAAAAAAAAGAAATATAAAAGAGCCAGTAGCTTCTGAAGAGAAAGGGAGTGAAACATTGATTAAATAAAAATGACTTCCATAGGTTCATATGTTTGAATAGTTGGATTCTAGTTGGTGGAACTGTTTGGGAAGGATTTGGAGATATGGTCTTTTTGGAGGAGGTATGTCACTGGGAACAGGCTTTGAGGTTTTGAAAGATTCACCCCCATCTCAGTGTCTCCCTTTCTGCTTCCAGCTTGCCCTCTTATTTAATATTAAGTGGTCATCCTCCCACTATATACACAAAGACAACAAAAATGGACTCAACAAGTTGTATGTATATCTTTTGCATATTAATAATAAAGAAAAAAAGACTAATAATTTAAGAGTAATTGGAAGGAATTGGAGGAAGAATACCTTCAAGGGAACAGAGAGAGGAAAGGAAAGGTAAAGGTGATATAGTTCTATTTTAACTAAAAATTTATTTAAAATAAAATAAAAATTACAAAACAAGGTAGGTTTCTATTCTACTCAACAATATGACAGATTTTTAAAAAAAAATTCTAATTGACCTCCAAATTATTTCTCTTTGAGAATAGATTCAGTGTAAAGTTCTAAAATCAATGTTTTTCTTTGGTCCTTTGTGGGAATTCAAAACTGATGTTATGTAGAACTATTCCAGGATGATTAGTAACAGTTAATTCATTAAATCACCAGTTATAAAAGGATGCTATTGTGTCAATCTCTTTAGAGATACTTTGACAAATGAGAATAAGATTATCTAGTTTTAAAAATATAAAATATCTCTAAATTTGTCCTAGGTCTATTGATTAGAATGGTGTCCTGTGAGTCTCACAAATGCCATGTCCAGGATATATTGCTACACACAAAAAACACATAAGAAACTGAGCTATATTTTTTAAAATTTTATTAATTTATTTATTTTTGTATCAATCACAGGTTAGGTACTTTGCATCCCAAGCTTAGCCACCTCCCTCATTCCCTCCTCCCTCCCCCCCTCCCTCATCTCCTCCCCACCCCCTCCAAGTCCACCAATGGGGGAGGACCTCCTCC
>CM053752.1:51031613-51049200 GCA_028658305.1 Pachyuromys duprasi
CATGGGTCCTCCTTCCTGTATATCCTCCCTAGGTGTGTAGATTTCAGCATGACCTTCCTATCCTATAGGTCTATATAAGTGAGTATATACCATATGTTTCTTTCTGCTTTTGGGATACCTCACTTAGGATGATCAAAACTGAGCTATATTAAGCTTAAGGTATTTCATATGGATGTGGCTCAGTGGTAGAGAGCTTCCAGGGCATGCAGGAGAGCCGAGCTTTAAATCCCATCACTGATAAATCATTTAAAATGTGAATTTATTAACCCCACTAGAACAATAAATGATACATTCATGATTGAAGTCCATATCTAACCACAAATCACAATTACAAGCTACAACCTGCTAAACAGTCTTAATCCTCTATATTCTAGGAGGATTTTCCACATCACTGATGACCTTTTGTTAAGTGCTAAATCTTGTTTGCATTGCTTCAAAATCATATTTTAATTTAGCTTTTAAATCCTCATTTTTCTGACTCCAACGCCTGCTCTTTCAAACCTACACTATACTGCCTCTCTTGTACTTGAAGAAACAAAATTAACTTCACAGAGAAGAACATCTAAACTAGTCACCAGAAAAGAATGATCTAGAAGATTGAATAAGCTCAACCTGAGCACAGGCTTACATCAGACATCGATTAAAGACAGAGCATCACAAAACAGGAGAGACAAACAAGTAGCAATAGAGCACAGCCAGCACCCTGCTTGCTCAAGAGCGTTATTTCCCTATGACTTGCTCAAACACCCATGTAAACTTGAATTTGTCTATTTTTCCTATGCATTGTGAGCTGTCCGGTTTGTAGTAAGTTGTACTGTGTGATGTTGAACATCCACAGAAACAGAAAGACGTGAAGCCTGTCCTGGTACAGCTGTGATAACACACTGCTCAGTGACATGTGATGAACGCAGCACCTTCAATGACATCCGGTGGTGGGGAAAAAAGGTTCAGCTGACAGGGGATTCATAAAGTATCATGACTTTTTTTTTACATTTTATTAATTATTTAATTATTTGTGTGCATGTGAGTGCATGCCATGATACTCCTGTGGAGGTCAAAAGGCAATGTGATAGAATCTGTTCTCTCATTTTGACAAGATGAATCCCAGGGGTTCCCCCTATCTCATCAGCCTTGGCAGAAAGCCCCTTTATATGCTAAGCCATCTGAGCCCAACCTAAGATACAGCTTATGATTGAAATTAGATCATATTTTTATCTTCTTAAAATTTTTTGATTATATTCCTGGAATTTGAACTAAAATCTAGACCTCTTGCCTTGACGCCATGGACTCTACCTTTACACCATCTCACTAGCCTGTCTGCTGCACACTGTAGAGTTAACTCTGTCTCTAGAAAACACAAAAGTTTTGTGGTTCTTGGTCAGCAGGTCTCAACATGTGGGTTACAACCCTTTTGACAAATCTCTAGCTCCAAAAATATTTACATTAAAATTCATAACAGTAACAAAATTACAGTTCTGAAGTATCAACAAAAATATTTTCAAGATTGGGACTCAAACAACATGAGAAACTGTATTAAGGGTTAAGAAGGTTGAGAACCACTGCTTTAGGTCTTTGTACATTCATTTTCTTCACCTGTAACACAATTTCTTCAGACTGCTTTAAGACTTTTTCATTTTCATTGTGCAGGGAAATGGCATTTTCACAGAAAGGTCTTTATTCAGTCTTCTCTCTCCTCTATCCCAATTAATAAAATGATCACATTGATATTCTTATGTTGTCTTTATCTGCCTCTGTCACCTCAAATTTAATGTCTATAAGGCCTTCAACCTTCACTGAACACCTCATTTCTAAAAGTGTGCCTACACATGTTCTCAGTAAACAAACATTTATTGACAAATATTAATTAATACTTAAGGTAGCATCCTCTGTAAATTAGGTCTCAACAAATTAAAAGATTTTTGAAATATCGACTGGAGCAGATATTCAAGTCGTCACAACTCTGGTGTTAGCAATTGTTGTATACTAGTTTAAATCCTAACCCCACATTTTTCATTCCAGCCACTGCTATGAAATTGAAGATTAAATATTTGCCACATTATTCTGCATCAAAGACTTTACTAATGCATTTTCTAATATTTCCTTGATCAACATTCCCCTCCACAAAACAAAACTAAACAAGCAAACAAATAAAATTTGCATAATTTTTTGTTTGTTTTAACCTGTTTTTGTTTTTGTTTTTTTATGGACCTACAGTAACATATCATTCTTTGCACAAGACACTGTGTTATATCCTCAATGTGGGAAAAGGCATACGCAGAGGTATGCTATACCATGCAAATAAATAAATCTATATCTATTTGGAAAAAATATATCAAACCCAAGATCATAAATACAAATTCTATGAACAATTTTATAATCCTTGAGAAATAAATAGGAAAGTAAAGATGTTTGTGTTAGAAAAGGCATGTTGGTGACAGTGTGAAGACTAAATTAGAAAAGTGAAGATAGATGTTATATAAGCCACTAGCAACTAATAAAAAATAGGTAACAATGAATTGTTAAATGTTACCATTAAAAACACAGATGAGGGGTGGGAAAATGGCTATGTCAGTAAACTAAGCTATATTCAAACATGTGAATTCGGACTCTGTTTTAAGAATCCACAGTTAAGAAGACAGAAACTTATAATCCCAGCAGTGGATAGGTGGAAGGAGGTAAACAACTGGGCTCACTGGACAGCAAGTGTTTCCTACTTAGCAAGCTTGGGCAAAAGAGAGACTGTGTCTCAAAACACAAGGTAAACAGCATCCCAGGTTTTCCTGTAGCTTCCAAATCCGCAGAGGAGTACATGCACTGTACTCTTGTCACACATACCTACATGAACACATGAACAGAACAAGGAAAGAAAAACGGATGAAGAAAAAAGAAAGAGAAGGAAAACTATAACATTTCCCAGATGAACGGTGATGTTATAGGGAGAGAGGAGCTGGAAGGGTTAACTTTACTTATTCTGGAAACTGCAGGTGCCAGGAACAGCCACAGCGAGAAGTCTCACCCCTTCGTTGAGTTGTTTGCCACTCTGAGGATACAATTCCTCAAAGAGAAGCAGCATGACTGGCTTTAAGAAACTGACCGCTGGCTCCTAAAATCTCCCATAAAATTAGTACCTGTTTATTTCAGGTTGCCTCAGACAGACACTAAACGGAAAAACACTGAGACCTGTAAAGAGCTCTCTCAAACTGGCAATCCATAAGAACATTATGAAAAATATTATATGTAAAAGTAAATGTTAGTATGTTTGCTTTAGTGTCACATGTTATTTGTTTCACGTGCAGGGAAACGAGGTAGGGTGATCATATTTTAGTCACTATGCGTAGACGTGGGTGTTTTAGTCATTATGCCGTATAGGTGGAATAAAGAGGGAAAGTAAAGGATGTGAACTCAAAGCACCTCCCCGATTTGCAGGATCGGAAACTCTGCAAATCAAATGTATTCCATATTGTGTCAGGTTACTGGCTAGAGAAGACCAGAAATGAGTAAAGGCTTGGTTCACAAGTAACAGTTGCTTATTTAATCTCACCAAGATAAAAATGATGTCCTATATCTCACTAAGATAAAAAAATGAAGTCTTATGAAATCATGGGCTGGCTCTTTGATCACCTCCACCTGAGGGGGAAGCAGCCTTACCAATTCACAGAGGAAGACAAAGAAGCCAGTCTTGATGAGACCTGATAGACTGTGGTCAGATGGAAGGGGAGGAGGACTTCCCCTATCATTGGACTGGGGGAGGGGCATAAGAGAAGAAGAGGGAGGAAAGGTGGGAGGCGGCTACAGCTGGGATACAAAGTGAACAAACTGTAACTAATAACTAATTTTATTCCTTTTCAAGTCTCTGATAGGGTTGAAGACCAAATAGTTATAGTGCCACAATTAAACTTATGTTGTTTAGAAGTTAAGATCTGCTTTCATATAGGTAATACAAATAAGAATAAAAGTTAATTTAGGCATGGAACTCTAAACTTGTCAAGATAGATAGGATAATCAGATACTTTCTCCTAAATTGCTAAATACACATGGACTGGACATTGCACATATAGATTTTACCTAATAGTTTTCATAATTTCATAATTATTATTGTATTGAAAGAAAAGGAGCCTTTTATTGGACTTAAAGGGGAAAATGTTGGTATAATGTTCTTTTGGAATGTATACACCTTACCCTTGTTTATTCAAATGCTGATTTCTCTTCCCCACTATCTGGTTTCAATCCGGACATTGCATTGTGATGTTTATTCTAAGCATCACCTGTCTCAAGTTTGTGTAAACATGACACCATTTTTTCTCCAAATTGCCAATTAAAACAACCAGCCACAATGCTGAGCAATGGAGAGGATGGGTGGGACATTCTGGCTCGGAGTGGGAGGAGAGGAAGGAAGAGGAGGACAGGAAGGAGTGGGAGAAGAGAAGGAGAAGCAGCAGGAGCGGAAGCTGGGAGAGCAGAGGCTGGAGGAGAGGTCTTGGAATGACATGGAGAAATGATCCGGACTTAATATATCACTAAAATCAAGTATAATGGGTGAATCTGAATGGTAGAAAACTATGAGGGCTTGAAGGTTTAGGATGGAGTAACTATTGACAGCATTATGTTCTAGGTTAAGTAAATTTTTAAAAAATTAAAAAATAATGAAAAAAAATGAAGTATTTCATACTCGAGTATGCCAAACCAAGTTAAATTTAAAAATGGAAACAAAAGGCTCTTCTACTTAATGTAACATATGTAATATATACATATATAACATAATGCAATAATGTAATGTAATAATGTATCTATAACATAATGTAATATATAATGGAATTTTAATATGAATTATTTGTTAATATTTTCATTTTATTTTAGTGGAAACAGGAAAATATAAATATAATGTTGAAATGTCTGACATGAAAAAATCAATTATAAAATGTGAGATAATTACAGAGAAATGTTACCAATGGATGCAGTGCAAAGCTAGCTGATCTTTACAGTCTTTAATTATATTGAATTAATAGCCTCAGTACTAACAGTAATTATATAAAATGGCATGGTGAAAAGGCCAATGAATTACATAAAATCTCCATGGAAATGGGGATTCACAACCTTGTCTCAAGTGTACTCATTTGTCACGATAAACACATTTTTACTGGATAAGTCTTGACTTTATTTGTGAAGTAAATCTCCATCTCAAGACATTCATTTCCCTGCTGACACAAGAGCCTCTCCCTGTCTCCTGACTGTTGATCTGTATGAAAACTACTCAGTAAATGACCCCAAAAGACACCACAACAAGGTATGTCATTATACTTTAGAACTGAATCAGAGGTCTGGGGCTATGAGCTGGTCTACGATTGTTCTTATGAATAAAGTTTTGTTAGAACACAACCAAAACAAGCATTTATGTACTCTCTATGACTATCTTCCCACTACAATGAGAGAGTTAGTAAGACACAGCAAAGCTCCTTAGCTGTTTACAGAAGGAGTTTGCCTATGCCTAATTTCACCATAACTCTTAAAATCAATACTGATCATGCTGACCTGTATTCATCAGAATAGCTACCAAGATACAGACATTGATAATATAACGCATGTTTCTTTTAAACCCCAAGATTCTTTTAAATCTTAAAATTTGGACAGAGGCAAGCGACATATATTCTTAAGAAATGGACTGACTTATTCATGGCATCCACACTCAGGAAGTAGAGAGTAAACCAGGAATTGAGACACCCATTATTAAGCCCCCAAACCTACCCATAGCTATCTACTTCCTCCAGTGAGGATTCACTTCCTTTTTACTTTTTTTTTAAATAAGATGTTGGAATTATATTTATGTACAGAAAATTTAGCAGTGTACATTTAACCCTGCTTAGTGGCGAATTCTTTAGCCTTTGCCGTTTCTAGCCACAGATTTAGGACCCAGGACATTGCCTCCTCAGTGGCGGCAGATCTCATTGTATATATTGTAACTGATCCTAACAGCTTCCACCAGCTTAGCCGTAGCACCCTTGTCTTCCATGTTAAACTGTGTGAAGGCGACAGTGCTGCAAGTCTTCCTGTGGACCAGCCGCCCTACCCTGGCTCTCCCTTTATGATGTAGTAGGGGACCCCCATCTTTCTGACACAGGGCAGGTAGGAAAAGAGGCAGCTCATAGGAGAAATTCACCACCAGCTGAGACCTCTTGTTCCCCCCAAGATGATGACTGTACTGACCCCTGCTGGAAGGGCAGGTGGTCTCTTAGTCTCCTTTCCCAGCAGCTTTCCTCTCAGCAGGGGCCAGCAGCCTCTGTTTCTTCTCCTGCTTTGTCTCTGGCCTGTACTTGTGGGCAAGCTTAAGTAGCTGTGTAGCTGTTTGTGGGTCCAAGCCCTGTGTGAAATGGTTAATGGCAGGAGGTACTTTGAGCCCCTTATCGAGAATGGCCCTTTGCCAGTGCAGCCTAATGTAGCAAGGCCATTTGAAGAAGCTTGTTAGCTCTCTTTCAGCTTGGATATCCTGCCCAATACCGAAGTTATTGGGCCTTTTCTCAAAAAAAAAAAAAAAAAAAGATTGACCACCTTTTTAGACTCCTCTTTCTTCATGATGGCGGGGTCTGGAGCCACCTTCTTCCTCTTGGTCTTCTTTCCTTTGAGCATCTTGCTGGGGTAGAGAAGAGAGGGGACTCCACCTCCTAAGACGTCCCCAATTTCCCAAACAGTGCCACTAGCTGTGGACTAAGTATTTAAACATGGAACCTGCGTGAGACATTGTGCGTTCAAGCCCGAACATGGACCATCTCAGATTTTAAGCTCGAGGATGGAAAATTGGCCATTTTGCTTTTCAATGTTCTTTTTTTTTTCTTTCTGAGCTAATCTACTTTTCTATTTATTTTTCCACCAGAAATACCACTTCCGATATGGCACACACAAGAAAATAGGCAATTTCTTTTCACTATACAATTTGAAACACATTAATGTTTGAATAGGAATGAAATTTTTTCAATAAAAGAAACTGTCAAAGAAAACATGGTCCCATTGAGAGGACTGACTCTTCTGGACAGAGAAACTGCAGCTAACTAGTGGTATCAATAAATATTAACAGGTCCTAGCATAGTAAAGATTTCTGTAGAATACGTTTTAGAATCAATTTATGAAGAGAACTATAGAAAAGTTGTGTTTCCTAGTAAGAAATGAATTCTACTTACAAACTACAGCTACGACAAAGAATTAATCCAACATTTTATGAGATGGAAAGAATTGCCTGTTTCAAAGTGAGTTTAAATAGGGACGATGTGGGAGTTGGAAATCTGAATTTTAAACTGTTCTCCATGTTCTCATGGAGATGACTTTGTGATATGCCATGTTTATTTTTCCCATGGTAGTACACATGCATGCAATGTACCTGACAGTAGGTTCAAGACTGAAGAAATAATGTACACATATAATAAGGCAAGAAAATTCTGTTTTGAAAGACGTGACAAAGTTATTGAATTTTTAACATAGCAGTTAAAATTTTGGTATATTTAGATATTGAGACTCTTTTCTGTCATCCATCTGTTTACTGTATCTGTTGTAACTTGTCATAGTTTGTCTTTCAATTGCTGTATTAAAGCACCAGGACTGAAAAATATTTGTGTTTGTGTGTGTGTGTGTTGGGGAAGGGTTATTTCAGCTTATACTTCCTGGTAACAGTCCATCACTGATAGAAATCTGGGCAGAAACTAGAGCAGAGGCTATTTGGAAGTGATTCTTACTGGTTTGCTTTCCATTACTTGCTAAACCTACCTTCTTAGAGCATATACGACCACCAGCCCTGAGATTAGATCACTCACAGAAATCTGGGCCCTCCTCCATCCATAAAAACATCTAGAAAATGTATCACAGGCTTGTCCACAGCCAATTGAGTTGAATGTTTTCTCTGTTGAGATTCCATCATCCAAAATGACTCCAGCTTGTGTCAAATTGGCATAAAACTAGCCAGTACATATGTCTTCTGAACAGACATATTTTTAGATATAATTGAACTGATTTTATTTTGCTGATGGTTTTAAGACATTTTTCTTTATTTAGTAGACTATATTTTTCTCATAATTATTAATGTTTTATTCTTCACAATTAGATCTGTCCTCAAATTAAAAATCATCATTATTGTCAAATTCTTATTTTAATTTTTCCTAGGCTGTAGTTGCCACTGAGACAGGCTCATGCAGTCTTTCCCAGCCAGGAGTGAGAGAGACCCCATCCCGGACTTCATGTTCTCTCTCCAGAGGACTTAGCTCTACCAGCATAACCTCCCCAGCAGCACTTCGCACCTCCCAGTCTTCACATGCACACTCAAGCACAGGCCCTCCCACCACACAAGGTTTCACCATGTCTGCTCATCGTTGGTTTTTGTTTGTTTACAAAGTATAAATGTATGATTGACCTATTATGCTTTTACTCGTGTGTATGTATCACAAAATTAACCACATACATAGAAATCTATCTGTTGTTCTTTGATCTGTTCTGTTTTTTTAGCTAACTCATACTGCATAAATTTTAAATTTTTATCTATAGAAGTAATATATACTTTGTGTATAATTGATATATAATCTAATGTTAAGTAATACTACCCAAGTCTATCCAAATGCTTTCTATATACTAATTTTATCATATAGATCCCAATTACGAAGTGTTTACTCATATGTATGTGTCACAAAATTAACACTGTACATAAAATTCATCTGTTGTTATTTGATCTCTTTTTAAAAATAACTCATATTGTATTATATTAAATTACTGTTAATGGAAATAATACATATTTTGCGGATACTTGACATATAATATAATGCTAAGTAATACCTTTAAAGTCTATCAAATAGCCTTTTCTGTGCTAATTCATTATATATAGCCCATATTTTTATTAAGCTCAAAATATGACTAAATTTTAGTTGTTTTACATTGTACACAAAGAAATACAAAGAATAATATATGCAGTCACTTACAAAGCTAAGTGCATCTTTAAATTTTAGCTATTAAAAAAAGAGGTCTGGCTGTGATGATGCATGCCTTTAATCCCAGCATTCAGAAGGCAGAGGCAGGTAGATATCTGAGTTCTAAGCCAGCCTGCTCTACAGAACAAGTTTCAGGACTGCCAGGACGACACAAAGAAGCCTTGTCTCAGCGGCAAAAACAAAAGACTAAAAGATGGAATGCTCCTCTCTTGGATAGGTTATTTAATATATTAATTGTGACAGAATATGACCTATGGGAAAACTTAGAATTGTTAAGAGAATTCTCCAAAGTTGCTACCTCATGGAACAATGAAAAGCATGAAGTAATAATCAACAACAAATGTTTATCAAATTCATTGTTCCTCTATTAAAACTAGGATTTCTGCAGCTTAACATTACAACTAACACAATATCATTACAGGTGCAGATATGTAAAATCTCAGTTGTCCTTGGGATATTATTCTTAGATAATCTACGACCCTTTTAGATAAAAATATGGACATACAAAGCATGTGCTTCTCCCTTCTTCTGAAACTCATCAGTTGCTTTGAGTTAATGAAATTGGACAGCTTAATCAGGTAAACCTGAAAAGGAAGGTAAAGTGCAAGCTCTGTTGCTGTATTCCTTGATGTACAAAGATGGGGACCAGTGACAAGAATTTGAGGCCCAAGGTTCAAAGATCCAAGGCTATTTTCCATCCAACAATAGCAAGGAAAGTTCCACCTCAGTCATGTACTCATCTAAAGGAGTTTTGCAGAACCAGCGGCCTCTGATGAGGACTGTGAAACTCAGAAGGGATCACACTCTTGTCAACACTTTGATTTGGGCATGAAAACCTACACCAGCTAACCCACATCAGACTTCTGGCCCATTGAGACTTTAAACTTCTATATTAGTGGTAATTTGTTATACAGCAAGAAAAACAATATATGTATTGAAATTGAAATAGGAGATTTCTAGTGAAGATTAAAAAATATTTCTATGGAATTTAAACTATTTCACTCTGTAAAAAAAAATATGATACTTATACTTTTAGAACAGTAGATAAAAGACCAAGACTCATTCAAAAGCAAGACATGGTCTACCCACATGGCCCAAGCAGAAGGCATAATAATAGTTGCAAGTATAATGATTTTAGGGTCAAGTTTGGAACTAAGCTGACATAGATGACAGTTTGTATTCTATGCAGTCGCAGAGCTAAGGCTAGTATATGAGATGGACAGCTGGAGTGAGGCTCACTGACTGAAACTAGGGCTTGAAATAGAACTCACACAATAAAAGCTGTCGACTAACATCAAAACTGCTGCTTCCACTTTATCCCTAATAAGGAAATAAAGACAGTTTGGGGATTACGCCCTAAGATAACAAACTGTAAGCAAAGTAAACGAACTGACAATGAAAGCATCTTTATATGCAATTACAAGAATTATTTTTATTACTTACCTGGGGCTTTGGCCAGCCCAGATAAAGACAACTACAAACTCTTTCCAGTGGAGGAGTGAAAACAGGGAGAGAAAGAAATATAAGAAATGCACGGTAAGCTTTCCAACTAAATTCCACATTTGTAAAGAACATTAATGTGTATCAATAGTAGAATGAATTTAACACAAATAAACTCAGTGGCTAGCTCTTTGATCACCTCCACTGAGGGGGAGCAGCTTTACCAGTCCACAGAGGAAGACAATGCAACCAATCCTGATGAGACCTGATAGGCTAGGGTCAGATGGAAGGGGAGGAGGACCTCCCCTATCAGTGGACTGGGGGAGGGGCATGGGAGGAGAAGAGGGAGGGAAGGTGGGATTGGAAGGGAATGAGGAAGAGGGCTACAGCTGGGATACAAAGTGGATAAACTGTAATTGATATTTTTTAAAAAATTAAAAGTTCAGAGTGTCAAAGAAGATGTTAAGACTTATGGCCAACCTTTAGTCAGAGTGCCGGGAATCTTATGAAAGAAGTGGGAAATACTAAGTGAGGACAGGAACTCCACAAGGAGAGCAACAGAACCAAAAAATCTGGGCACAGGGGTCTTTCCTGAGACTGATGCTCCAGCCAAGGACCATTGATGGAGATAACCTAGAACCCCTGCACAGATGTAGCCCATGACAGTTCAGTGTCCAAGCAGGTTCCATAGTAATGGGAACAGGGACTGTTTCTGACATGAACTGATTGGTCTGCTCTTTGATCACCTCCCCCTGAAGGGGGCGCAGCCTTACCAGGCCACAGAGCATGACATTGCAGCCACTCCTGATCAGACCTGACAGACTAGGATCAGAAGGAAGACCTCCCCTATCAATGGACTTGGGGAGGGGCATCCGTGAAAAGGGGGAGGGACATCCGTGGTGAAGGGAGAGGGAAAGCTGGATTGGGAGGGGAGGAGGGAGGGGCTTATGGGGGGATACAAAGTGAATAAAGTGTAATTAACAAAAATTAAAATATTTAAAAAACTAAATTTTAAACAAAAGTTGAAGAAAAAGGTTATCAAAGACTAAATTGGAAAAGAGCATCATCAAATAGAACAATTAATTTTGATGTATGTATTCAGACGTAAGGTAAGAAATACATGGATATGGAAAGAAACAACTGAAGCCATCTGTAGCGCGTTCTGGGAGGAGTTGTGTGAGAGAGGGAGGTGAATGTGATCTAAATACACTGTATTAACATAAAATTACCAAAGGAAAGTATTTTTACATTAATCCTTGCACCAGGAAAAAAGTTAAACAGCGCTTTCTTTTTAAAAAGGCGAAAGGGAAAATAAAGGTAATAGAAAGTAGAAAAGTAAATTCAATATTGCCCGAATATTGTTCTTAAAGTATTAGATAACCTTTGGAATATTTAGCTGTCCAGTTTGTTTGCTTCCATTTTATTTTTCACTTAGAAAACCCCAACCCATTCTTATGCAAATTTCCTATTTAACTTCCAGAGAAATATACATCTTGTCATGTGTATTTGAAACACACACACACACACACACACACACACACACACACCTTACAAGGAGTTGCTATTTAATAGTACTTCTCCATCTCTCTGGATAAGTACTCTCTGCCAGTTTGTTGTTGTTGTTGTTGTTGTTGTTTGTTTGTTTGTTTTTTGGTGATAGTTCCTGATACTTGCAAGGGGTAGTGTATAGATGCCCTGCTTGGGCATGAGCACTCAGCTGTCATTTTCTCATCACCTTAGGCAACCATAGGCTCTGCTTTCACTGCCCTTCATAGGGAACTGGAGGAAAGTGTAGGCTGACCAGAGTGGGAAAGAGATAAAAACAGACATGAAAGTAACCATAAAGAGAATTGTCAGTAACAAATTTAATTTTTAAACAAAAAGAAAGAAATATATCACAGGGGTGGGGGGAATGGCCTCTAAATCCACACAATAAAATAATCCACACACTGAAACAAAGAAACAATAGGACTCTAGGATCATTTTCAAGTCACTTTCAATTTTAACTTTATACCCTATATGGTTCTTTCTTACACCTGAAGCCTCAGGAATATGCAATTGTTATAAAACAAAATATTTATTCGTTTGGAAGTTGGAGTTGTATGTAGTCAGCAGGTGGCTGGAAGATAGCCTGGATAAGAAGCTGATTTCTAGGAAAAAATAAAATAAAAGTGTCTCATTCTGTGGTAATGTGTTCTGGGATTCGTGATACATAACTTAAAAAACATTATAGGAGAGTTTTCCTAAATTCTAGGACAATAATGTTTGGTACTATGTTTCTTAACTTCATTTCTCCATCGCTTAACAAAATTATGTAGAAATTCTTTTTAATTTTTTTAATTTCACTTTTATTACAATACAAAAAATACTCACATTGTGACTTTTTCACACTTTACATGACTTTGTATTTTTCTCATATACACTCCTGAGCACCCTACCTCAAAAATTCTCAGTAAACTTTGATTAAAGGACAAATTCATGAAATTATGAAATGTTCTTTATACAGCTTAGTATAGCCCAGAGCTATTGAATTCAACCTGTAACCACCACTAAGAGGGAATGTAAAGAAAATGTTTTAAAGTTCAAAGACCATCTCTGTGGGTGGGAGTACATTTAAGCACCATAAGAAATAGACAGCATCTGAATGGATATAAAGCAACTTTATTACTGCGTGTGCTTATCCAGCCTCCAGAATGGGAGTGATTCATGATACGAAACCAAGGTATGGAAAATTTAAAAAAGACAGTGAAATCAGAAGACAACTGTACCTCCTGGATTCATTCTTCGTTCTTGCAGTAGTGGGTTTTTTAAAACATTTTATATTAATCACGGGTTATGTACTTTGTATCCCAGCTGTAACCCCCTCCCGCATTACCTCCCTATCCGCCCCCCCATCCCTCCTTCCTCTCCTCCCTGCCCCTTTCCAATCCACGGATAGGGGAGGACCTCCTCCCCTTCCATCTAACTCTAGTTTATCAGATCTCTTCAGGACTGGCTGCAATGTCCTCTTCTGTGGCCTAGCAAGGCTGCTCCTCCCTCGGGGGGCAGGGAAGTCGAAGAGCCAGCCATTGAGTTCATGTCCAAAATAGTCCCTGTTCCCCTTACTAGGGTTCCCACTTGGGAATTGAACTACCATTTGCTACATACAAGCAGGGGTTCTAGGTTATATCCATACATGGTCCTTGGTAGGAGAAAAAGTCTCATAAAAGACCCCTGTGCCCTGATATATTTGGTCCTTGTGGAGCTCCTGTCCTCTCCAGGTCATACTAACTCTCCTTTTTCTCACACTATTCCCTGCACTCTGCCAAAGGGTTGGTTATGTGTCTTAATCTTTGCTTTGATACACTGCTAGACCCTGAGATTTCACCTTACACCTGTCAGAATGGCTAAGATAAAAAATTCAAGTGACAACACATGCTGGAGAGGATGTGGAGAAAGAGGAATCTTCCTTTATTGCTGGTAGGAATGTAAGCTTGTACAACCACTCTGGAGATCAATTTGGCGCTTCCTTACACAATTAGGAATAGTGATTCCTCAAGATCCAGCTATACCACTCCTAGGCATATATCCAAAATATGCTCAAGTATACAACAAGGACGTTTGCTCAACTATGCTCATAGCTGCTTTATTCGTAATAGCCAGAACTTGGAAACAACCCGGATGTCCCTCAGTTGAGGAATGGATACAGAAATTGTGGTACTTTTATACAATGTAATACCACTAAACAATTAAAAATGAGGAAATAATGAAATTTGCAGGCAAATGGTGGGACCTGGAAACGATCATCCTGAATGAGGTATCTCAAAAGCAGAAAGACACACATGGTATATACTCACTTATATAGACCTATAAGATAGGATAAACATACTGAAATCTATATATCTAAAGAAGATAAACAAGAAAGAGGACCAGTGTTAAGATGATCAATCCTCACTTAGAAAGACAAAAGGGATGGACATTGGATGTAGGAGAAAACAAGTAGCAGGACAAGAGCCTACCACAGAGGGCCTCAGAAAGACTCTACCTAGCAGTAGTTTTTAAGGTCAATAGAAACTGTGTTCCCAGAATAGCTGTCTTCTGAGAGGCTCCACCCAGAAAAAGAATGAAAACAGATGCTGAGACTCACAGCCAAAGATTGGGTGGAGGGCAGGGAGTTTTATAAAAGAGTAAGGGGATAAAAGACCCAGAGGGGTCAGGAGCTTCACAAGAAGACTAACAGAGCCAACTAACCTAAGGCTGGAGGGGGTGGGTTGGGGGTGCTGCAGAGATTGAAGCACCAACCAAGGACCTTACATGGACTGGTTCTAGGCCCCCTACACATATGTACCCAATAGGCAACTTGGTTTTCTTGTGGATTCCTTAGTCAGAGGAGCTGGGCTGTTTCTAACATGAATGCTGTTGCATGCTTTTCCATCACTTCCTCCTAATGGGGCTGCCTTGCCAGGCCACCATGGAAGAAGATGCGCTCAGTCCTGATGTGACTTGAAGTGCTGGGCCTTTCCTTTCCTGAGGGGTAGGGGAGAGAAAAGACAAAGGGAGGGTGGGACTAGGAAGAGAAGGATGGGGACTATGATTGAAATATCAAGTGAACAACTAAACAAAGTTAAAAGCAAAAAACTAATAAATTTAAAAATCAAAATCAAAAAAACAGAAACTGTATTCAGCACTGTTTCACATCTGTATAACAAATGCTTACATCATTCTATAAGAAAAGGTGTAAGATATCTAGATGTAATTAACATATAAATATTTGCCCATAATCATAAAATATCATATATACTTCCCTTAGTAAAAGATTCAGAAGACTACTATATGCAAAGAAAAACTTGATAAGTTATGTTTACAGTCACAAAGAAACACAGTTAAGGAAGTCACAAAATTGATCCATAATATGTACAGATGATGACAGAATTTCTTTTTTATTATAAATACATATTTAATTATATTCATGTTTACATGAAAATAACCTCAGAAATACTGTCTTTTATTCCATTTTTCTCCTAAAGACTATTTGCCATAATTTACATTTTAAAATGCTATTTTTAAAGTATTGTAATGTACAGGAATCCTGGCAGCAGGCATCTCTTCAATGTTGATTCACTTTTATTTTTAAATTGTAGGTTGTTCCTCCTTAAAATCATTGGTGTTATGACAGTAATAACAATGTTGAATTTCATGAACTTGCCACATACTGGGCATGGCATCAAGAATTAGACAAATTCCTGCTCCTCAGTAGCTGTAGTACAAACTGTGGATCTAATCCTAGATTTCGTCATAGCAGCACAAGTGGTCATGCTTTAAATTAAGTACAAAGTAAAAAACTAAGCATTTAATGATTTTAAATTGGGTACATTTTTCTGGATTCAAATCACTGGTGTGAAATGAACAATAACCCTCCTCTCTGATGCAAAAGGTCTATTTTAAATTATTGTGTCTGATGCACAATAAAATGAGGCATCATAACATAACAGAATTCATTATATTTATAGGTATTTGAAACATAAAACAAAATATAGGTGAAGGGAATATAATTGACAGCTAATCCAAAGTCAGAAAATGACTTCCTCTGAAGAGGTATCATTGTTTGTCAAAATGGAAAGAAGTTAAGTGCTTCAGCCTGAATTTTTTATTACGTGCCAATACACTAAAAATCAAAATATTTATATGCTTTCTACATAGCAAATTAATGATATAATTATCACAATAAAATCAAAGGAATTAAGCATTTTGTTTAAAAATATTTAAACATTGAGCTTTCAGCCCTTGACAATAACTAAATACCAAGAGAAAATACTCTCAAGAGAATAGCTCCTTCATTCTCTGGGTAATGAATGCATGAGCCCAAGTCTTAGGAATCAGCATCCTCATCCTATAGATAGATTTCAGAGGTTAAGGAAGAATGAGTGGAGCATAGATCCATGTTGGCTGAGTAACCAACGAGTTCCAGGAAAAACAGTAGTGTAGGTAGGAAGTTACTTTGGAAATAAATTAATATCTGCAATATAACAGAAATTCAATCTGATTGAATTTGGAGCTATAAGAAAGGCCTCAGCAATAAACCTTTTTTTTCCTGTTTCTATTAAGAGAAAAATATGTCCTGGAAATCATGAAACATAACTAAGTAGGTCCCGATTCTAATTTTTGCAGGGACATAAACTTCATACAAAACAAAATCATTTAGAGAACATTTACCTCATTTGGTAGCTTTTATGTATTATAAGAAATTTTGGGTTGATATTTTCTACTTGCTAAAGTATTCACTTTCTTATTTCAAGTTTTTTATACTTTTCCCTCTACTTCATCACTGAAGGAAATAAAATTGATCTTTCTTGTTCTTTATCTAATTTATCTAATTTTTACTATACAAGTGGGAGCTAGGGATAATTTCCTTGAGATCTATTGGGTTAGCAAATAAAATAATAGCACAATTTGTATTATGGTATCATTATTTTATAGATTTGTTGTTTTATTTTGAAAACGCATAAGCTTGAAAATCATAAAAGCTCCTTTTTCTTTGTGTACCATTTTGTCCTCATGGAAACGGCTATTTTACTTCCCTAAGAGATTTTGTTTTGTGCTGAAAGAGATAATACCCCAACTCACATATACCAGAGTCTAAATGCCACAGTGTCAATGGGATCCAGATGCAGGACATTATAAAAATGTCAACGTACTCCATCATCCAGGGACAGCCTTGCAAAAGCATGCTTTATGAAGCGCTCAGTCTTTATTGACTTCTAGTGAGCAAACAAAAAAAAATAGAGAGTACACTTAACAAAAAGGCATACCTCTTCATACGACATTCATAAGTTTGTAAAACTACAGTTAACACTTGAACTTTCTGTCTAACTTATAAGTTGCTGAACTATCTCCGAGGCTCTGGACCTAGCCCTGTACCTTTCACGCAGCATGTTGTAACATTACTTTCACTCCTCTCTCGCTCTCTCCAGCTCCTCTGGCTCCCTTTCCAATCTGTGACTTCTTAAAATAGTACAAGCCTGGGAGTGACAGACTGGCTAGATCCCAGGGGAGGACATTGCAGCCAGCCCTGAGGAGTCAGGATAAGCTGGGGTTGGATGGAAGGGAAGGAGGTCCTCCCCTGTTGGTGGACTTGGAGGGGGCGGGGAGGAGGGAGATGAGGGAGGGAGTGGGAGGGTAGGAGGGACTGAGGGAGGGGGCTACGCCTGGGA
>CM053752.1:51049300-51076537 GCA_028658305.1 Pachyuromys duprasi
GTACTGTTGTATATACATATAGGCCTATATTTGCTTTTTGTAATTGCCCATTTCCACTTAACATTCACATTGAGGAACAGCATCCCACAAGTAATATTCCAAAGAAGCAGTTTTTACTGAGATTATCTATAAACAACTAGTAGCTAAGTCATGTCCTGTCATACCTGAAATCACACATGGAACGTAGAAACAAAATTTTCTTTTCTCATCAGAATGTTTCGATTCACATCAATACATTCAACTGTCTAATCAGTTGATTTCTAAAAGTCAAACTAGACTCAGGATTCCTCCAAATTCATTTACATGGTCTCTGTTTCATTAAGTACAACAATGCAATACTTTTGCAAGTCATTAACCATGAATATCTCTCAAACTTCTTCCTCTCTACAGTTGGTTTTATATTCGATGTATCTGTCTAACCATCTAAAGAGAGCAGACTTATCTTCAGTATCCTTCCAACATCACCTGTATTAAAACTCATCAATGTTTGACCAATAAACCATTACTATGCCATCACACCAACTTAAAAGCTTCATATCAGATCATTTCAAGTTTCATTCTATTATAAGTTTCAGTTAGGCTAGATTTTCATCAATTAAGTATTATATAATTCAGACTAAACAATTAATCTAGTTTCATTCTGTTGCTGTAATGAAACACTCTCACTAAAAGCACCTTAATAAAGGAGTGGCACTATTCCAACTTACAGTTCCAGACCACAGTTCACCACTGTTAGAAGTCAACAGAGGAACTCAACGCAGGAACTTTATTTTTTCCAGCTCTTTAATTTTTATTTATTACAACTTATTCACTGTTTA
The DNA here is from genome assembly GCA_028658305.1 of Pachyuromys duprasi. Lineage (NCBI taxonomy): Eukaryota > Metazoa > Chordata > Mammalia > Rodentia > Muridae > Pachyuromys > Pachyuromys duprasi. The sequence continues at coordinate 51,050,119 of CM053752.1, forward strand.
TCCCAGCTGTAGCTCCCTTCCTTGTCCCATCCCAGTCCCACCATCCCTCTCTCTTATCCTCCCATGCCCCTCCCCAAGTACACTGATAAGGGAGGTCCTCCTCCCCCTCCATATGACAATAGCCTATCAGGTCTCATCATTGTCTTCCTCTGTGACATGTAAGGCTGCCCTCCCTGAGGTGATCAAAGAGTTCATGTGAGAGAAAGCCCATGTTCCCTTTATTATGGACTCCACTTGAAGACTGATCTGCCATGGCTACATCTGAGCATGGGTTCTAGGTTATCACCATGCATTGCCCATGTTTGGAGTGTCTGTCTCAGAAAAGAACCCTAGGTTCAGATTTTTTGGTTCTGTTGTTCTCCTTGTGGAGCTCCTCTGTCCCCTCTAGGACAGGAACTTAAAGATAAGTCTGCTTGCTATTTCACACAATATTGCCTCCAACCAAAGAACTCACCTCACAGCCAAAGAGAGGAGTCATGGGGGATGCTGCTTGTTGGCTAAGTCTTAGTCCATCTTATCCTAAATCAGATTTCCTATACAAGTAAGGATTACCTACCCACAGTGGATTGGGCTCTTCTGCTACAACAAACAACCAACACAATTTCTCACAGATATATCCACAGGACAGTCTGAAATATGCAACTCTCAGTTGAAGATCTCCTCTCATATGACTCTAGGCTAAATAGATTTAGCTAATCAGGACAATAACTATGAGTTTGTACTTCAATTTATCAAAAATAATGTATATTATGATTGAGAGAATGGGTACTAGGGTCTGAACATATGTTTTGTTTTTATTTCATTACACTCCTTTAGCTTTGTCAACTTCAAAATTAAAGAATCAATTCTCTATGGCTAAAGATATGGAGATTAAATGATCTACTGAATGCAAAATCCTTTAACAACATTTTTCACATTAAACACTCAATCAGTACTAATGACCACAAGTTTGTTTGTTTGTCTGTCTGGCAGTCTGTTTATTCCTATGACCTTTTACTTAATCAACTTTAAAAACATCACAACTATGGAACTTTTGGATTAAAAGGAATGTAATCTAAAAATTGCTTAAGGAACTTGGGATATGGTTCAGTGGGTAAAGTGCTTGGTATACAAACAGGAGGACATGAGTTCTAATCCCTCAAGCCCATCGAAAAGCCAGGTATAGCAGTACAAATATGTACTGTGCTTGAGAAAATGAAAATATACCTATCTTGAGGCTCACTGGATTGTCAATCCAACCAAAATGTTGAGTTTCAAGCTCATTGATAAAGCCTATCTCAAAAATAAAATAAAATGCAATGGATCATTGTTTATTTCTTTAGTTGTGAACAATAGAATGTTTAGCACAATTCTTGATGATTTCCACAGTTTCATGTCTATAGCTAAAACCTGTGATTTTATACATTAAAAAATTTACCTTAAAGAATGAAAACATTTTTCTTATGCATAATACATAATATTTTAATGTGTCAAATGTCATGCAAATAACTTGTGTCATTTCTGATTAGCCTTGGATCCATGTAGTAGCCAGTCACTGATGGGAGCAATGTAGCCCACAACATTCAGCAGAGCTCAGACAATCCTGCAGAAGATGAGAAGAAAGGATTGTAAGAACTAGGGGGTTCAAAGACACCACAAGAAAACTGCAGAATCAACTAACCTGGGATCACAGAGACTGAACAGACAATCAGGAAGCCTACATGGGTGTGACATAGGGCCTCTGCATATATGTTATGGTTGTGTAGTTCGATATTCTTGTGGCAGTCCTAACAGAGGGAGCAAGGGCTGTCTCTGACTCTTTTGCCTACTTCTGGGACCTTTCCCCTCATACTAGGTTTCCTTGTTTAGCCTTATTAGGAAAGGCCTATATACTACCTGTACTTAGAAGTGTTTATGAAAAGTATAACTTTCTCCCAGAGATTTATAGTGTAAAAATTATGCAGTGTTCCGTTCATATTCAAATCCCCAACAATCTGATCTGTAATGGAAGTTGTCAGTCTAGAGAAAGAAGCCAATTTAAAATGCATCAATAGAAAAAACAACAGCTGTTATAAATAGTGCTTCGTATGCCTTTTGAGTATGGTAATAAATTGCTCCTGAGACTGAAAAGAAGTGGGAATACATCAAAATTTCGTAACACACCCAGACAAACTTTAAGTCAATTGAGTTTTTCAGCTATACATCAGTGCTCAATGACCAATACCTCTAGGTTTATTGAAGGACCAACATAACAACATAGCAAATGCTCATAGAGCATCTTGAAACTTGAACCTTTATTTGAAAATTTGTGCCACAGATTAACTTTTTTTTACAGATCTTTTGCTATATATAACATATACAGTTAAGCAACATTTAACTCCCATAATTCAGAGCATAACCATGATGAATATGCTCAGAGGAAGAGAAAATATGACCAGTAGCTACAGAATTTTTTTTTTCTTAATGAGAGGTGTGGGAGAGTGTTCTAAGAATTTAATAATGTCTTAAATTATCTTAAAGTGATGGATTTGTTTAACGGACTTGATTATCTATTTTACATCAAGGATCTTAAGTTTGTTGTGGGCTATAGTAAAATGGATCATCAGTTGTGACGATTATCAAAATCCATTCGTTAGATCTCTATTATAGAAAGCATAGTTGACTGATGGCAATATCTACTGTCCTAGGAAATCTGTGTATTTCCTTTGTGCTTGGGTTGTGTTTCTTGCTTTTAGGAACAAAAAGACGCCATTATTAGCAGAAACACCTGGAACAAGTTGGAGGCCCAATTGTTAAATGTTTCATCAGGGTTAAGTTAGGAAAACATTCTAATGAGAGAGATACAATTGCAAGTGTAATGATTCGGATATTTAAGTGATACAACCCAAAAGGCATTATTTACACAGTAGTGCTGTTGTTTTTATCTTGTTTAGTACTAATTTGTGGTCCCATCCTGCAGGTGGGTTTGGAAAACTGAAAGCTGTTATAAGCCAGATATGGGAACCTGGACCCTTATTTGGTAGTTCACTTACCTTACTAGCAGATGAGCAACCACATTTCCAGTGAAGATAGTGATGTGATAGAGTAAGGGCTATGGAGACCTTCAAATGCTCAGGACTGAAAAATTATCAGCTTTGCTAGTAAGTTCACAGTTCTATAATGGATACTTAGGTCCCAGAAACAGTGTTGGAGATTTGAGTTGCTCTTAAGGAATCTGGCTTCTGAGCTGCTCTGATTTCCCTAGAATTTGGAAAACTAGTTCACTTTTTTTGTGTTTTTAGAATATGTGGGAAACTTTATCTAGGTAAGATAATAAATATATTTCCCTCAGTAGCCCTTTTTAGTTATCTTCTTGTCCCTAGGCTAGTTAAAAATTAATTCTTAGTATAATTTTAGCAAAGAGGCCTGAGAAGTGAGAGATTATTGACTGAAGGCCTTAAATGATACAGTTATGATGTATTATGTGGGCCTTTGTATCTGTTTCTAGATACAGATCCTGGATGAAGCCTCTGTGGAAATGATTAGAATGTCATATTTTAAAACCTCCGACTTAACAAATGGGACATTTAGAAAGAGTATTTTGAGATCAGAAAATAAACATTTGAAATGCAAAATGTTGTTTATCCTAAAACAAAACTGATATCACTTCATTCCAAGCAGAAAAGGTGTGTTAATATTTCTTCAATATTTTATGATTTAATGTTGGTGTATGTAGTAAAGCATCCCACAGACTCTTTAGGGAAAACAAGTCCCTAGGATTAAACACATGACTCACTTGTTAGGAAGCCTTTATTTCGACACTAAACCAAAGAAATTTGTGGCCCAAATAATCTTCTTTATTAGTATCTCACACTCTGGGCCACTAAAAAATTGTTCAATAATTGACAAGTAGAGACAGTCCCAGAACTACTCCTTATTCCATCTGAAACTTTACAAGTATAAGCTTTAATGCCCACATGTGCACCACATTTCTGTTCATAGTGACATATATTGTGCGTGAAGGTTGTCTTTTTCAGTGTTCTATTGCTATGAAGAAACACCATGACCAAGGCAACTCTTAGAAAGGAAAAGCATTTAATTGGAGTTGTCTTGCAGTTGAATACATTGTCATCATGGTGACAATCATGGTGGCATGAAGGCAGACATGGGGCCAGAGGAGCTGAGAGTTCTGCATCTGGATCCATAGGCAACAGGAAGAGAGAAACACTAGGCCTCGCTTGAGCGTGAAACCCCAAAAGCATACCCCAGTGATACACTTTCTCCAACAAGGCCATACCTACTTCAGTAAGGCCACACCTTCTGATCCTTGTCAAGCAGTGTCATTCACTAATGACCAAGCATTCAAATATGTAAGATTGGAGACCTTTCTCATTCAAACGGCCACAAAGCTAGAAATGTACTTTCCAGATAAGTGTTTGATAATAAGTAAATAAGGTGTATTCATTTATATGATAATAACATATTATAGCACAGGAAAACAATCAACCTACCTGTACTATATTAAACTCCCAGAAACAGACCCACAGATAAAAATACAGGTCCAGTTGATTTATTTGGAAAGTTGCTCTAGCACATATTCCTGGAGGCATGGAGAAATGGGTCTAGACAGATAAAGTGCCCTGTAAGTACACTGGTAGGCCAGTCACTTGGTGAGTAGAACTAATTCCAATGGAAATTCCTTAAAATCAACATGAAATATATGTGTAAGAGTCAGCAACCAGGAGTGAAGAGCTGGGACATGTACATGCAACCCCCTGTAGGTCCCTGAGATATGCTAGAGTCAGTGATTGCATGGCATTTCTGGCTTTCAAGTACAGGAGCTGATGTTTTGGCTACCAAAGCTGTGGGTTTTGCAGAAGGTTGCCCCATTTGCTAATACAAACCTGAGAGAATGGAGTCAGACTAGCTGGTAGATTTCTTCCACCAATAACATAAATGAATCTCACAAATAGTATGTTAGAAAGCAAGGACAGAAACAAAAGTATTATATAATGTTTCCGTTTATACAATGTTCAAAATCAGGCAAAACAGATATGAAAACTGTGGCTGCATTTGAGGAAGAAAAGAGATGACATTGGAATATGATGGTCCACATTCTGACTTGAGTGTGAATATATGGATGCCTTTATATTGTTGTAAATGAACTATAAGCTGATAATGCTGTGTGTGTGCTATTTTCAGTTTAAAAGTTTGATTTACATGGAGTAGGATAGGTCAATGTGGTCAGTATTTTGTACATGCCACCAGTATAGATGGCATTATAGCTTACATGGGCATTTATTTACCAAAATAGTGTCTGCATATCAGTATTTCAGGTTCAGCTCACTTTTTCTCTTGCCCTTTAGAGCTATAATTTGAAACAGAAACATGAAAATCTTACTCTTGTTTGGCCTAATAACTGAAGCTACACTCCCTGCTCATTGGTTATGTTGACTTCTTCATGAGTAAATGCTAAGAAAACAATGAAACCCAGTTTCTGCTATGGCATATAGTTTATAATTTAACCGTGAAACCAACCTGCTCTTCTGATGGCTGATTAATGAGTACATTGATATTCTGCTCATAGCTACTGTATTGGCTGGGAAGGATGGAAGTCAGAGCCTCCATAGTTTCTCAGCAGTGACACCAATAAGTTGGGAAACAATGTGAAAAAAAAATGGATCCTGAAAATTTAGACTATTAGAGTTAGTAAGAAATGAACATGGATTCAGAAGAGCTGTAACAAAGAAGCAGCTCCTCCAAGCCATGCCACTGGAAGGCATGCCACTCATATAAGACACAATGACAAAATTAGTTTACATAATGTCTAAGAGGAGCCAATGCTAATACTCTTTGATGCTATTCGCTCTTGGGATTTTTCTCTCCAGATTTGCCACAAAGACAAAAATGACATTTGGGATAGAATTTGAATGTTTTGAGGTCCATCAGTCTTAGTTAGCTTTTTCTATTTCTATTTCTGTGATGACATATCATGACCAAGAGCAATTTGAATAGGAAACGGTTTATTTTTAATCTGTCATACATGTCCACATATTGTCTGTCATTGAAGAAAGCCAGTGCAGAAACTCAAGGCAGAAGCCTGATGACCAGAAATGAAACAGAGGACATGGAGGAATGTTGCTTAGTGGCTTGCTCGCTTTGGATTGCTCAGCCTCCCTTTTGTACATTCCACATCCACACAGAGTGGACTGGGCCCTCCCACCTCAATCATGAATCAAGAAAATGACCCTTAGACTTTCCTATAGGCCAGTCATATCGAAAAATTTTCTCATTCGAGGCTCTTTTTTCTCAAAAACTAACCCACATAGTCAGCCCACAACAGGTTATAAGAAATAGTCATGATCCACTTATATTGCCACTTTTCCTTTCTGCCCAGCAATGAATGCATTTAGACACATCACACTTCCCTCCTAGTTCAGACCAGGAGGAAACTATATCCAATTGCAGAGTCAGTATGCAATAATTTTAGCTATATTGGCATTCTAGTTTAGGACACAGCCTAATGTGGAAGGGGAAGAAGAATTCAGGGGCTGGAAAGTGAATCAGTTATCCTCTGTCTCTGTCTCTGTCTCTGTCTCTGTCTCTGTCTCTGTCTCTGTCTCTCTCTCTCTCTCTCTCTCTCTCTCTCTCTGTGTGTGTGTGTGTGTGTGTGTGTTGTATGCTGTGGTAGGGGCTCATTTGTACACTTTCAGGTCTATATGTAAGTATGTACATGTGTGTGGAGGCCAAAGAAACCTCTGACCTCTGGGCTCATCCTCAGGTGCATTATCCACCTCCTTTAAAGGAAGTGTTTCTGTGGCTTATAGCTCGCCCAGTAGGCTGGGCGGCCAGTGACCCCACCGATCCTCCTGTCACTTTCCTTAGCAGTAGGACTGCGGACAAAAAAACCAATATGCTCAGCATGATGTTTTCCGTTTTTAATAAGTCCTAATATAGTTCCTACCAGCCAAGTCCCCCAATATTAGTGCCTATTAGAATCATCCTAAAGCTAATTTCTGTATCATCGTATTACTTTCCCATACCGTAAGAGATAAAAAAAAGTTCAATTTTCTATGCAGTGTCCCTTTCTTTCCAAGTATCAATATAGACAATTCAGTACAGATGAAGAGTGAGTAGAGGAATTCCATGTCTTTGCTGCTGCGTCCCCAGCACCTAGCACAGTGTTTATGAGGCGACAGGTATGAGATATTTGTTGTAATTTAATTTTCTGATTTTAAAATGATTTTTCATGTAAGAATACCGACTGATTGCCATTCGAATTATCAGTACTAAAGAAGACTTCTATTCTAATTTCTTGAGTTTATTTCACAGAGGAGGTGATGCAAGAGAATGAAACAAAACAAAACAAGGAAAAGCTGGCATGCTGTAAACATTACCTGAGCTGTTAACATGCGGGCCAGGCCCACAGGCAGACAGAGGTGTTGGCACTTCTGGATGAATGGCTTTCTTCTTGCCTCGTTGAATTTTCCTTTGTTAAGTTACCTGACCTACTGAATAAACAGTCCCATTTATTGTTTTTAATCATTCCTGGATTTAAAGAGTATTTCCATCATCTTGACCTTTTCTAACTTGCAGCTGAGATATTATATAAATCTTCACTTGCCTCAAACACTGTGAAGGAACAATTTTAAAGCAAAGACAGCTGACTTTTCCCCAAGAAAATGCAAATTTCATCCCAGGTTATTAATGCTGAAGATGAAAAATACAATTCAATCCCATTTTCTATGTACTCAATTTTCTGAGGTGACCTAGAAAAGTGAGAAATTATTAAACTCTGGAGGAAACTTGAGAAGAGAAACTTACACTGAGATAATTTGTCTTCCAAATGCAAACATTGCTCTATTACTCTCTTAAAAGATTTCCTTTTGAACGCAGCATTTTGATTGCAGTAGGAAAAGGCATCTGAAGCTCATTAGTAGTTTTCCAACTTCTGAACGCGTGGTCCATTCCCAATGTGAGATGTGCCACTGTAGCAAAGCAGCAAAGCGCTTACCTCACTGGCGAAATTCCCCAAGAGAAGCCCCACTTCCTAGCACTATACTAACCATTTAGCATTCCCAGAGTCACTCTAATATACATAACTCCTGACATTTCTTCTGCACATCTGGGATTTCTTCGAGTCTTAAGGTGGGAAGCTACCATGTGAATGGGGTGGCCTTTCTTACTTGGCTCCATGCAGTCCTCTGATATAGCCTAACAAGAAGCTGATGTCAGTCATTGAGCCTCACTATAACAATGATGCAAAAATGGTTTCATTTTTGTTATTGTGTTGGTTTCCAGCAATGAATTAACTTCAAGTTGAGGAGATTCAGGTGTCAGATGTCATTTTTAAATTTATTTTTAGTAATTTATTCACTTTACATCCTGATTGTAGCCCCCTTCCTTGTCTCCTCAAGGTCCCATCCTCCCTCCCTCTTTCACTCATTCCCCTCCCCTATTTCTCAGAAAGGGGGAGCCTTCCTCCCCTACCTCCTGACTCCAGCTTATCAAGTCTCACTGCTTGCATCCTCTTCCTCTGGGGTCTGGCAATGCCCCACACATACCAGGGAGGAATGATCAAAGAGTAGGTAACAGAGTATGTCAGAGATAGCCCCTGCTCTGCTTACTAGGACACCCACATGGAGACTGAGCTGCCTATGGGCTACAACTGATCAGGTTCACTGTCTTCACTGATCTTTGTACATGGTCCTTGGTTGGTGCATCACTTATAAGCAGATATTATCCATATACTACAGGATAACCATACTACAATCCACAGAGTTAAAAAAGCTAACTAACAAGGAGGACTCTAGGGAGGATGCTTAATTCTCATTCAGAAGGGCAAATAGAATAGACGGTGGAAACAGTTGAAGAGGAAACAGGATGGGAGCCCATCAAAAAGTCCTCTGAAAGACTCTACCCAGCAGGAGATGGAAGCAGATGCTCAGACTCACAGCCAAACTTTGGGCCAAGTGCAGGAAATTGAAGGAAAGAATCTGGGAATAGAAGGATCAAGAGCAGACAGGAGTGCCATAAGATGACCAGCAGAGCCAACAAATCCAGGCCCATGGAGACCTGCAGAAACTGATGCATCCGATCTTTTCAATGGAGGAAATAAAATGTGAGTCTGCCTATCCTGAGAAGTCAGATCCTGGAACATCTTCAAATTCAACTCTTCAATTCTTATTATAGGCTTAGAGAAATTGATTTAGATGTTCAAAACCTTAAGTTTCTTTCTACCTAAAGAGGAAAAAATTCTTTAAGCAGGACGTAATGATCCAAATAGCAACGCATAATTTGCAAACCCAGTTTCTGTCTCCTAGAAAGATTTAAAATTATGACTTTTAATTCCTCATTCCTTTAATAAATGGAAAGTATCTCCATGACAAGAAACGTGTGCAAAGATCACAGGAACTGCTCAATTTTGTTTCATTAAATCACGATTGGCACATTTCCTACTAATTCACATTAACAGTAACCATTTGGTGTTCAGGTCACCTGTGGACAGTTGTGGCATGTCAGGAAATGCTGACTCTGCTCTCATCAAAATTCTAAGTTGGGCTGGGAAAACAAATTAAGTCTCAGAATTGAATGTTTGAGGCTTTCTCCAAATAATCTCCAACAGTGCTATGGAAGATCTGTTACACAGAAAGTCACTAAACAAATAATGCCACGGGTGATATTTCTATTCTATAACATGATTGAAGTGATTAAAAATAAAAAATATAGCCAATCTTAGTCACTGAGCTGTCTCTTAGGCTGAGTTGTCAGTAACAGCTCATCTTTACTAGAGCTCATGAAAACTTGGGTCCACACGGCCCTTGGATATTTGACTGTCTTGTATATCTACAAACACACACATGCACACACATACACACTATTAGACAGGGACTCAGATAACACTGAAGAGCAATGGGTCCTTCACCTCACACCTGATGTCACATACACAGCATACATATTCAGCGTTTCCTGCACACCATGACAGCAGGAAACATGAACCTAAGGAGGATGGCTTCTCTGACTTCAGAAAATTCAAGGCACAAATGGATAAAATGCGAACACAGAGAAGAAACATGCGTGGAAATCACCTGTAGTAGCAAGATGGGAGAGCAATCATTCCTGAGGAAGCTGAGAAGGGGAGAAGGGAGATGTAAGCTATAGGTTTTCAAATGCTAGTTTATTTGGGTGTTCCTTCAAGCTTATACCACCCTTCCAATCACTCAGCCCCAGGTAAGGGAAAAAAGAAGGCTGTAAGGGAAAGGAGACGTAGCCCTCTTTACTACTTGTCTGTCCTCAGGAAATCCAGAAGTTCAGGTAACCAGCAAACCAGTAAGAAATCCTCCACCTCCTCCAAACCATCATGCCTTCTTCCTCTGGATTATTTTATCTATATCCTTCAAAGCCCTCAGAATTCAACTAATTCCAGCTGGCAAGAAACACACTCTGCACAGGAAAATTTTAGTTTGGACAAGCTAAAATTCCCCATTTGGGATTATAACAAAAACATGTTTATGTCCACCACAGGAAGGAAACAAGTTCTACATTCTGAGGTTAATTTTGAGAGGGACTTTCTCAAGTAAAGAAGATAGTACACAATAATTCTCAGTAGATTTTTTTTCAGCAAAGGAAGATAATGTTTGTGAAGCGTGCTTATATGAATAGGGATGAAAACTAACCTGAAACATAGGTTAAAGCCAACTTGGGAATATTTTTACTGACTATTAAATTTAGGGATGATTTTTTAAAAATCTGCTCTGATACATTCAGTGGGGAAGAAATAAACTAAAAAAAAAAAAGAAGAAAAGAAAAAAGAAAACCAAACAAACAAAAAACCATACAGTTACCTTGCAACTTGTCATTTTTTAGGGCTCATTGGGACAGTCAAGGACCCCTTTCCTTCTTTCACTTCGGCCACTGCCAGCATACTGAAATGATTCTCAACACACAGGCTGGACTCTGATTGCAAGATTACAGTAACTCTGAATACAACATCTTCACACAGCAGAGCTAAACAGCACAAGAATATCTTATCTTTCATAAGTTATTCTTTCATAAGATACTCTGTTTTATAAAGACCGAAAAAATTCCGTGATCTCTCAGTAAATATTTGTCCATGTATCATGACTGAGTATTTAGTTATTTGATTATTATTTCTAATTAATAGTGGAAGGAAATAGAATTTGCATAATTAGAGTGAGCTAATTAAGAGTTATCTTTTAGGCACTGGAGAACATTGCCTCCAAACACCAAACCAAAATCTGGGGTTTGCTCACTAATAAGAAAAATAAAAGAGGAAGAGTATAAGGTGATTAACAGATAGTATTTGTAAGGCAATTTGAATTTTGTAATTAAAGATCAGTATGATAATGAGAAATATTTCTGAGGATACAATGTCCTTAAGAATGTGTGGAGATAAAAAGAGTAGATATATTTTTCCATTTATTTTGGTCTGAACTAAATTTTTCTCTTTTCAATGAGTCTTCAAATTAAAAATTGAAAAGTAGGAATCATATCTGGATGCACTTTATCAAGAAGCCACGTTTTAGAAATTTAATCTCCTTAATATAATGTATACAGTTTTGTGGTGTCGCAAGCCTTTTTTCTTGGTGAGATGTGAGACATGCATAGCTACTTACCCCAGATAAGAAGCCCATAGCACGCCAATGTATGCAAAGTCCAACTTGGTGAACCAATGAGTTTCATGGTGATTGCTTACAAGAGCAGGCATGACTCATATGCAGCTACATTACCAATGCCCATCCATCCCAGCACGGGTGACAAGTCACCAAAGTGGAACTTTGAACTGGGAACTCAAACTACTCTGCTTGTCCTGCAGGCAGCTTAACAAGTTGTAGGCTGTCCTTTCCAGATGTTTAACTTGCCCTAAATTTTGTCCAAGCAGCTGATCTGCCTTCAGAGTACTCTTTGCAGTCAACTTGGGTAATTCCTGCTTCTTGTTTGCTGTTTGGTTCTCCTGTGAGAAACTCTCACCCATCTTTATTGTTTACTCTTAGGGAGTGAGGGACCTAGTGAATCTGGTTAATTTCGGAAACTTCCTGAAACCATTTTGACTTATTTTTACATTCTGTCTTTTACATTTTACATTTTACATTCATGGGCCTTCCATGAAGGAAGAAGTGTTTCAATCTCTGAGGAAACTGCTACATTCAAATAATATTATTTAAACTAAAATCTAACTTAGTAAACAGTAGATTTTTGCAACTAAGCTTTTGCTGAGTTGTTTTTCATTTATATTTACTAATTTTAACTATTTCTGGTTTCACAAACTATGAATTTTATACTTCATCAAATATTTAATAAATACAACAAAATTTTATACAATAAACTTCAGAATCTTTTTCACAGTTCCTATTTTATCTACATCAATATATTTTATAGTTTTATTGCTATATGCTTGGGATTTCTTAGAGTTCAGATATGAATTGTTCCCCAAAGGCTGAAAAGTGTTAGAAGCCAGGTTCTGATGTAAGCAGTGTTCAGAGGAAGGGATTTTAGGAAACAAGTGGTTTGTCTGTGCCTTCATCAAAGGATCAATCTCTTAATGGATTTTAAATGTGTTAGCATTGCTGAGAGTTAATAGAATGGGAGGTAGAATCTGGTAGGAGGATGCAGGTCACTGGGCAGCCTGAATAGATAATACTTTGTATCCAGCCCTTCCCTGTCTCTTTGGTTCTGCATACCATGAGGTAAAAAATTTGGTTCAGCCCTATCTTTCTACCTTGACATTCGTTTTCCCTACTTCCCAGAAACAGCGAGGCTATCTGGTTCTGAAGTCTTGTCCAAAATAAATTCTTCCTCCATTTAAATTGTTTACTTTGGTATTGTCACAGGGACAAAATGTCTAATTAACATAGTATACAATAAATTATACATATTTCATGTATATAATTCAAGGAACTTGTTGTCTACATAAAGCTGAATCTATTGTGCTTTTCCCAGAAGCTTTGTGGGTTTTGTTTTATGCTTAAGTCTGTGATTATTGTTCTAGTTTTCTGTTTAAAATACAAACGGAGAATCACTTCTTTTCTACATAGACATCCAGTTATTTCAATATCTTCCCACTGTCTTTACATCTATTAATCATTTTTCTAATTACTTGAACAACTTTTAATGTCATCCAGTGTAACTCTCATGTTAGGCATTATATCTTCATTTATAGCTCATGTCAAGTTTTTTCTTACATTTTCTGAATTTTTACTGGTCATTGTTAATTTTCCTGATTTGATATCTCCACTAGTTCCAAAATCTCTTGTCTGGGAGACTTTATTGATCATTTTCTTCTGCCCATTAGAAGTTATACTTTGAATTTGTTCACACAAGGGTAAATTTTTTAAATGTCAGTTGTTTCTATTTTAAATCAGCACCAACTATGTTAAAATAGACTCCATTCTGAATTTGTATTCATGGATGTAAGGCATGTGTGCAAACACACATACACACAACATGCATTGCTGTCTTCTGCACTCCTTCCACTCCCATGGGTCTCCATCCAACTAGTAATCTTCCACTTTCATGCTGTTTTTTCTCTAGTTTGTGACCCACTGAGTTTTATTAGGATTGCTTCCGTGATCATAATAGTCACACCTCCGTTGTACCAGTAGGCATATCATGTCTGGTTGGTATTTTAGCATAGGATGTCCATAACTAAAAACACTGACTGCTTTTCTTCCCAATCTTCCTGTGTCATATGATCTGGCACAGTAAAAGCTAGCCAATGTTATGCCAGGATCACGAGACCCTCACAGACCACCAGGAGACAACTCGATGGAAAAGCAAGAGAGCTTTATTACGAGAGAGATTGAACTCGGACCCAAGTCTTACTGACACAGCAGAAGAGAAGTGCGAGCGACCTGGAGCCCTGGGTGAGCAGGGTTTTTAAAGGGAAAACCCGCAAATGGGGTTTCCATGACAGCAAGCGGGGGGTGTTCATGCCTTGGTATAATAGGATTGGGTAAAAGTCAGAGGGGAGAGGTGACCTTCTAGCTGAAATCTAACTTACTATGGCTATTCTTCTAAACTACAGCTGGAACGTTGGGGAGAATTTTCCAACCGATTCTCATTGATTGTTGTCAGGGAGATTGTCTCTGTTTTCTACCAAGTATTTATTCTGTGATATTTCCTGGAGGCTATTGCTAAAATAGTTAACTTTGTTTTCTGCCAAGTGCACTTCTGTGATATTTCCTGGTACCTGAGTTCAGCTCCCGGTCAAGATGACTTCTCATTTCAAAATGGAGTCACCCAAGCTAACTTAAACTTTTCACCAACAGGGAGGATTGCAGCTCAGTTCTAGTTTCCTGAAACCACAGAACATTTGCCCTCAGCAATCTAGTTCTGCTGGGCAATCAAGAGGAGTAGTTGTAGTCTGTATTATTTGGGAATCCCTAGGACACTTCCTTACCACTGACTCATATTAAGGTAGCCTATGACCAGTGTTAGAAATTGTGTTTTGCTATATCAGGTGTTTCTCATTACAATTTATTATTCAGGGCCAAATCTGGCTCAGTTCATTTGTCTGGAAGGTTATGAAAAGAACAATCTTATCTACTGTTTTGTATCTGTCTCTAAGTCCCACACTAGATTAAAAGAATTTCTAAACCAAGTTTGATTTCCTAATCTTATAGGGAACTATAGGCAAACCAATAATTTTTAAGCCTTCTTATTCAAGTCCCCACTGCCCATCATCTCTTTTTTCATCATAATTTTCAAAACAAAACCTAAAATTTATACAGGGAAAAAACAAGCAGTAGAGATAGGAGAAATATATATAGGCTCTAGAATAAAGCAAACCAGTAAACTCCTGAGCACTGTATTTATTTATAGAATCGTTCTTGGAAGAACCCAAGAAGAGAGAAAAGAAGAGCTAAGAATAATGTGTGTAGCACCATGCTCTCTGTGTATGCAATGTGCTCCTGTCCTGATTGTTGATAAATATAAGTATGTGAAATAAAACTTTTGTCATGAGTTGAAAAACATAAAGAAGAAAAATTCCTTAATCTCTCAATAATACTCTGTTCCCTTCTATAGATGGGGATTCCAAGAGAAAGAATGCTGCTAAAAATTGTTTCAAGATTATTAAGAACTTTTTAGGAGCATATGTGATATTCTCAGGAAAACATGGGAGACATGTTGTATATATTTTTTAAAAAGGATAAGTATAAGGAAGGATCCAGCTGAGATGAAAGAACAATTGAGAAAGATGAGTTATGAAATAGTCCCAAATGCCATGATGAGCTACCCTGGAAATTTTTGCTATTAATCAATTTATCCTTGTGTTCTTGTAAGAATGCAAGAAGTGAGTCTTACCCAGAGTGTGTTTTTCTTATGTTATGCAATATTTTATAGCAATATTTCTAATGTTTTATTAGGGTTTTACAGTTATGTTCTTTTCATTTGATAAGGTTTTTGTTTTCTTTCTGTAAAGATTTCAGGTTTGAATATAATTATGCAGATTTAGAAAAGAATTATAATTTTTTACATTCTTTGCACATTGGAACAGTTTAAATAGCATAGAAATCATTCCTTGATATAAAAGAATTTGGAAATGTTTTGTCTGAAGATTGGGAAAACAGGCATTTGTCATTTCCTCAATTCTCTGTTTAGTTTTATGCCTCATTCTTTCAATATTGCCTTGTCTAAGCCTTGGGTAACTATTTTCCATGAAATTCATTCATTTAGTCAAATTAACAAAACTTTCACCACAGAGCTCTGAAAATTATTTTCTTATTTAAATTTTTAACACAGTCTGAGGTAATTTTCTCCTATCTTTTCACAATGTTTTGTCTTATTTTTCTTCTTTCAATGGGAAGCAGAGCACTTCAATTAAATCTGGTTTTATGTAGGACTCCCCCCTCCATTAAAACTCCTCATTCAAGACAGGCATCAACATTTACTCTCCAGCTGTGGGGAAAATGTTACAAAATATGAACACAATTCAAATAAGAAAATATATTTGTTCTCTACATAATTACCAACTTCAGCTCCTAATCTCCAGTACTTTGTAGAAAAGAATCAAGCATAAGTATAGAGAAAGCACTTTCTACTTTACAAGACTTATCTAGATTCCATATTGCTTATTTTAATGTTCCCCAAGGAACTGAAATGTATTGGGGATTTTCCAAAATCCCACTTAGTTGACAGTTGGTACAAATCTGCTCTCTTAAGTGGAGATTCAGGAAATGAGCATCTATAACTGAAGTTCTATAGCTAAGCAATATGAAGAAAGAACTTTTGTTTGATGATACAATATTATACTCACCGATAATAAGAAATACTTGTTTAGAAACCTTCTAACTGTAATAAAAGTGGGGTCTAATAATTCTGAATCGTGATATTTTATAACATTTTGGGGTAGGACTACTTTTCTCAGACAGTTCATATGGTCGTATTTAGTTTGATTATGATAGCCTTAACTTTATTTCATCATAGCAAATACTAGTCAATTTACGAAGAGAAAAGGTTTATTTTGGCTCATGGCCATGGAAGTTTCAGTTTGGATTACAGATGTTGCCAACCTTTTCTTTAATAAAGTTTCTCATGTTGTGATGAGCCCCCCCATAAAATTATTTCATAACTGTAATTTTGCTATTATAAATTATAATGTAAATATGTGATATTGCAGGATATCTGATATGTGATCCCCAAAGAAGTTGTGACCTACAGGTTGAGAAACAATTGAAGCTTTGCTTAAGCCATATGGCAAGGTGGCATACAATGCAAGATAAATATGGTTCAGCAAACTTTCTCATCTTACAGCTCAGGAGCAAAGAAGAGGAAAAGGCTGGAGCCCCACAGTTCACTTCAGGAGGATGCCAATGACCTAAAGATCTACTCATCTCAGGCTAAACTACTTTCCAATGGCACCAAGTTCGATATCAAGTTATTTTACATACAAATCTTTGAAGCTTGTCTTTCCAACCCACAGAAATGATATACAAGCTTGATTCTAAACATGTTTAAAAGATGATTATATATGTGTAAAGTTGATTTTACTACATGATAACACTTTGTATACCAAATTTATCAACAAAAATAGAGAAACTTCAACCTTTTATGTTTTACTTATATTATTTAAGAATATAATTTTTAATAGAGTTAAAGCAACTCCATTCAGTCTTGTGTAGTTCCCTAGCTGAAACTAATAAAATTAGTTTCCCTAAGGTGCTTCTTCCAGTAATTTCCAGAGAGGAATGTATGACCCTGAGCTGCAGAATGGGAGGAATACACTCTTTCTGGACCTTGTCCATCTCATTACAATCAATTCTCTACCTGATTTTACTTTTATTTTTTAATTGAAAATAGAATCTTCCCTCAAACAACACATCCCAACCACAGTTTCCCTTTCTAAATATGTCTCCCACTTAACCCCACTTCCCTACTCTTTCAGATCCACTCTATCTCCACTTTCCTTCAGAAATGAGCAGGTCTCCAAGAGACAACAACCAAACATGACCAAAAAGATAAGATAAGGCAAATGCTTTCATATTGAGGCTGAACAGGGAAACTCAATAGGAAGAAAAAGAGTCCCAAGAGCAGGCAAAAAGTCAAAGAAGCCCCACTCCCACAGTTTGAAGGCCAATCAAAACAAAAGCTGTTAGATATACACAGAGAACCCATGCAGACCCATACAGGTCCCATGATGGCCATTTCAGTCTCTGTGAGCCCATATGAGCTTAGTTAGTTTAGTGGACCATGTTCTCCTGGTGTTCCCCATCCCCTCTGATTCCTACGATATTTCCTTCCCTCTTCTCAAGCTCTGAGAGGAAGGACCTGATGCAGATCTCCAACTAAGATTCTTTCTCCAGATAATGTCTGGCTGTGGATCTCTGCATCCTCTCTGATCTGCTGGTAGAGGAAGCCTTTCTGATGATGATTGGACAAGGCATTGATCTATGAGTATAGCAGAGTAGCATTAGGAATCATTTCACTGTTTTGGTTTGGTTTGGTTTGGTTTTCCCATCCTGTTTGGTCTCCAGGCTATACAGTCTCTGGTTCTTTATCATCAAAGTAGGCAGCACAGGGCATTGGCTTTCTCCAGTGGCGTGGGACTCGAGTTAAGGCAGATATTGGTTGGCCACTCTCACAAGTTCTGCTCCATCATTTCTCCAGAACATCTTGCAGGTCAAAGGTTTTTGTGGCTAGGTTGGTGCTCTATTTCTCTCTTGGTAGCCTGCAAGAGGCACTAAATAAACTAGAACATAGGAATGAAGGCTCCATGCAGACAATAGCTGAACCTCTCTACATTCAATGAGCCATGTGGATGTTGTCCCCAGCAATTGGGTCCTGTTGTCAGTTTTTTGAGAGTAACCTTCCATCCTATCATCAGCCTGGGTTGTTTAGGGATCTCCATGGGACCTCACCAGTCAGCCTGACTGAATGCAATGGCAGCTCACCACTGGAACACTTGCCTGCCTGCAACAGCAACAATAAAAATGGCCATTTCAGACTCCATATCCTCCATTACAAGGGGTCCTCACTAGTGTCATCCTCATAGATTCCATTTAAACCTCACATCAAGAATCTTCTTCCCTTTAACTCTTCATCTTTCCTTAAAATAACCATGATCAGAGATAAGTCCGTCAAATTTGTTTAAGTCTCCAAGGGGAGATTTTTGTCCCCAAGCTAAAACTTTTTATACTTTGAAAAATGTCTTGATATGCTCTCACATCATAATATATAGAATCTGGAAGTTCTTCTAATGGCTGTGGTATAAAGCAGAAACACAACTACATTCTAAGTACATGTGGCTGACTTCTTCAGAAGAGAAATTTCAGCTGGTTGTCATGAATTTATGGAGCCATCAAGAGCCGTGTGAAAGAGTGTTGGAATTATAAGATGGAATAGAATCAAACTAAAGAAAACTTATGAAATGAACAAGACAAAGTGGAAGAGTTGAAGAGCTAAAAAAAATAATAGAGGCAAGAATATATAATGGAAGCCAAAAAACTGATCTTGTGACCATAAGAGTTATTAGAATATACTAATAGCCAATCTTTTTTAGCTGCTGTTTCAAGTCCTTGAACCTGATACATGGCCTTAGTTTCCAACTAAGTTTACTGAGATATCACATATAATATATGGAACATAGGAATTAAGAACTCATAAACATTACACACAGAAAAATCAAACTTTCTTCTAAACTGCCTCGTATGTATCTCTTT
This sequence comes from Pachyuromys duprasi, assembly GCA_028658305.1. Taxonomy (NCBI): domain Eukaryota; kingdom Metazoa; phylum Chordata; class Mammalia; order Rodentia; family Muridae; genus Pachyuromys; species Pachyuromys duprasi. The sequence continues at coordinate 51,069,255 of CM053752.1, forward strand.
TGTCTTATCAAGTCAAAAGAATCCCTGCAATTCATTAAATCTGCACTTATTGTTTGCCAGACTGTTTTACTATTCATGTTCAGTGTGAAAGAGACTCATTTCAAAATCTTATAAGTGTAACAAAAGAAATAATTGACTCTAAGTAAGCACATACTAGGTAACATAATCTTAGGTAGAAAAAAAAAAGAACTTAAACCATAGGCAAACACATTCTATGGTGACTCCAAATAAGTACTGTTTAGGATATGTGGTCCTCTCCATTTATGTAGTTTTCTTCCCTTGGGTGTAGGCAGGTCTTATGTCCTGTGGGATATAGCAGAATGCCATTCTCTTAATGGGATTACATTAAATGACAAATAGGATAGAATATCACTCCCATGGTGATTCTCTTAATTAACTGAAACAGGTCTCCAGGTAAGCTAACAACCAAGTAACATACTGGTTTCAGCCTCTTTAGACTCCTCTATCTAGATAAGGACCAAAAAAACTCCTAAAGTCCTAATTCAGAAGTTATGGGTTAATAGTGTGTGCTTTACAACTGTACTTCCAGTGCCTCAGGAGCACGAGGCTGAAGCATCATTTCAGAGCAGTGCCGAGAGACACATTGAGATTCTCCCTTAAGAAGCTATTTCACATTGAGATTCTCCCTTGAGAAGCTATTTCTCATTTCTGCTTGGGTTGGGTAAAGCATTTAGCAAAATTGCCTTGAAAGAAAATTGTCCTTATTGTCTGATTTTCTGTGAATATCTTGCTTATAGTCCTAATGATCCTATATTCACATTGAACATTTCACACATATGTTCAAAAACTAGAATGCTATAGATATCAAATGTCCTTCCATTTTCCAAGAAATGATTGGCTGTCCTTTTTTTTTCTGGAAATAACTTCTCTGACCAAGCTATATCTGTTCAGAGCCCTGAACAGTACTTCTGTTTTCTGAAAACTTACTTGGTAGCAGAAAACTTTTATGTCTTTTTTTTTTTCCTGATGAACAAAACCCACAATGGTCCCAAGTGAAAGCAAATGTTTTTTCAGGTTGGCAATGGTTTTGCTTGTTATGACAAAGCATCAGTTTCCAAATACTCCAGCCAAAATCTTACTGTTAATTGTTTTTTATCAACTCTGTATGGTAGACATTTCCTCAGTCAAGCAACCACTTGGGATACTTTACTTTCTCAGAATTGGGATAGCTGGTAGCCCCGTTTTTAGGAGAGTCCTGGGCCTTCAACTCAGGTTATCATGTTCAGCAAGCACTTTACTGACTGAGACAGATTTCCATCCCCATAGATCTTACTTCTTTTAAACAGTGCCTATAACATTGGAATCAAAGAGACCCTTTAAAGAGCCCCCCCCTGTACAAAAGTAGTTGAAGCAGAACATTTCTCTTCAAAAAAGAAAGATATACTAGTGAGTCTTAAAATTTGAATATCACAGACAGGAGTAGATAAAGCAACTGAAGTACAACTGGAAGGAGCAAATCCTTACTAGAAAGTGTTAGAAAGGATTTGCTGCATTCTAAAACAGGATGGCTGGGGATGTTTCTCCATATGTCATTAAGAGGAATATACATTTCCCCAGTATTATACCAAGTCACATATGGAGACAGGCCTTGAAATAACTCTTGGCAGTAAAAGAAAGATATAGCAAAACTCACTCACCAAGTTGTCAAGCAAAGATTTAAATAATAAATGCTTTAAACATCTCATTTTACTTGTATGTGTTCCTCATAAAAGTTAGGTGTCTTATATCAAACTGTTTGGTGTTTTTATAACGTCAGTACTGTCACTATTATACTATAATGTGTATTAAAATGCTGTATGATGTAACTTGGATATTTAGGGTCATATAAATCTGTAAGGGAATTCAGCACACCCATTAATTAGCAAAGAGTTATATGATTAATCACATAATGTTCAAAATATATGCAGCATACAGGAAGAAAACATTAAGAAGAGGATAGCAGAGCCATCTGATGATGTAGTTAAATATGTATAATAAAGACGGCATAATGAAAGATCATTATTTCACATATATTTCACTAGATAAACCATGAGTTTCACTCATGCCTACCTAGACCCTAATGTAAGAACAGGGTTAGATATTGCTTAGAAACAACTATAGAAAATTCCAACTTAAAAGACATCCTAGCATCCTGAAAATATATATCATCTTTAAATATTCATGGAAAGGAGAGAACACGGTTACATATTACTTAGAAACAAATGTAAACTCATATTTAAAAGAAATCCTGCTTTCCTAGGGTACCATCTCTCAATATTCAAGAAAGAATCCTATATTAGTTATAAACAAATCTTTCAATTACTTTTCTCCAGTAAGTTCAACAGAAAATAATTTTATTATCTTACATTTTTTAAATTTGGGTAATAGACTAATGTCAAAATGCAGTACAGTAAGGTTAATTTTAGTGCAGTAATTATGAGTTCATGGCTCTTGGATGTGAAGCATCATACATATAAATAAGTTTTATTATTAACTTTGTGTAACATTCTAAAATCCTTGAATGTTCTGACTACTAAAACTAAGCCAAGGAAGACTATTCATCCTCATTTCAGATATTGGGGACCTTTAATATACTCAGTGATTTCCCAGCATTGTGTCTACAGAAAGTGAGGCTGGAACTTTGTGCTCTGTTGACTCAATGCCCTTTTCACAACCCAACCATGAAATACACTATCAGAGAACCAGAGCACCAGGAAATTGTAACCTCCATCATTCTCATGCTTAGAAACCATTTCCCACAGCCTCATTTTGATGTACTCAAAATCAGATTGAAAGTGCTGACCAAGCTCTTTCCCTGTACACTAATAACTTTGCCAAATGTAATTATTTATATTTTTACCAAATACACTTTACCAAATATAATACTTAAAGTGCAGGTAATCTACCCATTATAAAACTAACAATGACGCTTTTATTTTCACAGCACTTTGTATTTCTCAAAGGGTTTATATATGATAGTTGCTAGTTCCCAAAAGAAATCTGTCCCTGCAAAGTCAAACAATTTGTTTATGTAAATGAGATGCTAATCAAGTATACCCTTTGCAAGAACTGCAGATAAATAAAATCTCATCATGTGTGCTCTAAAACAAGACCTTCTTGCACAAAACAACCTTAATTGGTAGCTTTTTAGAAATGTATCCACATCATGGAAATTACACTTACATGAAGAATATCATGACCTCCTATAAGATAAAGCTAACTGTTATGCAACCTGGTATTTCATACATATAAAAGGAGAAATGGCAAAGGTGGGCAAAATTAAAATAGAAAAAGGCCGAAGAAACTATGTTCAGACCTCAAAAAAAAAATAAATTCCCATTCCAGTTTCATAATTTTATACTGTTATTTTTAAATGCAACCCACAAGTATGTGCAAAAATAACTGGTTTTAAGGAAAATATGTGCTCTGTTTTTAAAATTATGGAATGTTCTAGTTTCCACAAAATGCAAATATTTAGCCTGTCAATAATCAAGTTTCTGTGCTTCCTGTAGGAAGTTAATATAAGAATAAGAGGTGATGGTGTGAAATTCAACAATTACTTAAAATGAGCAGCTCAGCATGAAAATTAGCTTTTAACATTTTATTTTCTAATATAGCTCTGGATATAGTAATGACCTCAGGAAAAATATAGAAAACATCTCATTTGAATCTAATATTTTGATCCTAGTACCTCATCTTCTACAGAGAAAATAGTATGATCACCCTTAGAGAGTTCATGCAGAGCAAACCTTAGAAAATATTAACTAATATTTTGTGGAAATGGCACATAGGGCACAGCACTGCTTCTGTTATTCAAGCAGTCTGCACATTGTGACAGGGCTCTGCCTCCAGGTGCAGGCAAAGGATGTTAGTTCTTTATCCAACCCTACATGATGTCCTGTCCTGACAGCAATTGCTCTGCTAAAACCATGACCTCCCAGACAAAACAAGGTAAAAAAAAATCTTTTGGATAAAGCAGAGCAACAATAAAGCTTATTTTTAAACTAATTTTTCTTTACAGTGAAAACAGAAGTTTTATTCATTCGTTATTCAGAGCATAAGCTCAAATTTTTAGGAAAGAACAATTAGTTTGTGCTTAATCATCTAAGGGGATGAGTGGAAGGAGGGAAAACTGTGTTCTGGAAGTATTGAATGAGAAAAGGATCTATTTTCAATTTTAAAAACTCATAAGGTGGATCTTTAACTTCCAGAATGTAATCATAACTGTACCATCAATGCTCCCTGGAGATGAGGTTCTAATCAGACACGAGCCTCTTTGGACTCCCTTCCTGTTATCTCCTCCTGCTATGTCCCACATTCACTGATAAATAGTTATGTAATTAAAGAACACCTTGATGGAAAATTCAATAGTTTTTAGGAATAAAAGAATTTTTTATTATTTTTTGAGATTATAATTACATAATTTTCCTGTTCATTTTCCCCCTTCAAACCCTCCCTAGTAGCACCCCTTCTTATCTTTCTAACTCACGGCCTTTTTTGGTGTTAATTTTTGTTATGTACATATTTGGATAGACATATTTATTCCTAAATATAACCTATGTTTATGATTTTACTTTGATGTATGTTTTTAGGAATAACCCAACTGGTTATCCAATAACAAATTTAATATTTTTATTCCAATGTTTGAGAATATAAACAAAAGTTTATAGAATACATTTGGCTCATTTTCTACTCACAAATCATTTTGTTTGCCAGATAGTGTTGCGACATATGGTACCATTGCTCAATCTAAATTCAGAATGTGCTTCTACAACAACTAAAGGTGAATGCCTTTCCTTCTGTTGCTCCTGGGATAGGTGGTGAGAACCCAGAGCCTGAGAGCATCACCATTTACACAGGTCCCTGGGGAAAACACTTGTTCGAAAAGCTTCTAGAGTCACTGATTGCACTGTTTTCTTTGTTTCTAGCTCATTAATTTCTGTTTTGACGTTTCCTATTTCTTCCTGTCTACTAGATTTGGGTTTATTTTTTTCTTATTTTTTTCAAATTCATAAATTGCATCATTGAATCATTTATTTGTGTCTTTTTATGCTTATTATAAAAACTTAGACCTATAAGTTTCCCTAATACAACTGCTTCTACTGTGTCCCAGTGGTTATATTTTGTTTTCATTTTCATCTATTTGTAGAAATTTGTATTTATTGTTTTTACCTTTTCTTTGACTCTTTTGACATGGAGTTTTACTGTTTTTGTTGTTGTTGTTGTTGAGTTAGAGAAAGTATTAGAGACCAGGGAACAGGTTTGTCCCTGAAATATTAATATTGTAAGAGAGAGACTCACATAAACACTAGGATGCTTTCGTGAGCTCTAAGTACTGTTAGTGATATTTGACAAAGGAGGATATGAGAACCACCCTATCCTCTCAAGTGAAGAGGACAACAACCAAAGATAACAGAGAAAGAGTCCAAGGACTTGATTTAATCAATACAGCTCTTACCTTGCAAGCATAAGGACCCAAGTTTGATTCCCCAAAACCAAGTAAAATGGCAGGATGGTAATTCCCAGCAACTAACCCTATCTGTCTGAACTGCTAAGATCCATGTCTCTTGGTAAACTCTGTCTCATAAAACAAAGTAATTCCCTGCATTCTTCCCAAAGTTTGGCCATAAGTCTTCGCATCTGAGGAAGACAATGCAGACACTCCTGATGAGACCTAATAGACTAGGATCAGAAGGAAGAAAAAGATGACCTCCCCTATCAGTGGACATGGGTTGGAAGGAGGAAGGGAAGTCAAAGACTCATATGAAAAAAATTTCAAGTCTCTGAAGAAATAATTAAAAGAAGATAGAAGAAGATGGAAAGGTCTCCCATGCTCATGGCTTGGCAGGATTCACATAGTAAAAATGGCCATCTTACCAAAAGCAATCTACAGATTCAATGCAATTCCCATCAAATTACCAACACAATTCTTTACAGACCTTGAAAGAAAAATTCTCAACTTCATATAACAAGAAACCCAAAATGTTGAAACAATCCTCCACAATAAAAGATCTTCTGGAGGTATCTCCATCCCTGATCTCAAGTTGTACTATAGAGCAACAGTAATAAAAACTTCATGGTATTGGCATAGAAACAGAATGGTAAATCAATGGAACCAAATAGAAGATCCTGAAATAAACCCACACATTTATGGACACCTGATTTTTAACAAAGATGCCAAAACCATACAATGGAAAAAAGACAACATCTTCAATAAATGGTGCTGGTCTAACTGGATGTCTACATATAGAAAAATGCAAATATAACCATACTAATCATCCTGCATAAAACTAAAATCCAAGTGGATCAAAGACCTCAACATAAAACCAGACACATTAAATCAGTTAGAAGAAAAAGTGGGGAAGAGCCTTGAACTCATTGGCACAGGAGACAACTTCCTGAACAGAACACCAACAGCACAGGCTCTAAGAGCAACAATCAATAAATGGGACCTCATGAAACTGAAAAGCTTCGGTAAAGCAATTGTAAAGGATATTGTTCGGTAAAGGATATTGTTATCAAAACAAAACTACTGTCTGGAGATTGGGAAAGAATCTTCACCAACCCTTTATCTGACAGAGGGCTAATATCCAGTATTTATAAAGAACCTCAGAAGTTGAAAAGCAACAAACCAGGTAATAAAATTAAAAAATGAGGAACAAAACTAAACAGAGAACTCACGATAGAGGAATATCGAATGGCAGAGAAACACTTAAAGAAATGCTCAATGTCATTAGCCATCAGGGAAATGCAAATCAAAATGACCCTGAGACTTCACCTCACACCCATCAGAATGGCTAAGATCAAAAACTCAAGTGACAACACATGCTGGAGAGGATGTGGAGAAAGGGGAACCCTCATCCACTACTGGTGGAAATGTAAACTTGTACAACCACTCTGGAAATCAATCTGGCATTTTCTCAGACAATAGGAACAGCACTTCCTCAATATCCAGCTATACCACTCTTAGGCATATATCCAAAAGATGCTCAAGTACACAATAAGGACATTTGCTCAACCATGTTTGTAGCAGCTTTATTTGTAATAGCCAGAAGCTGGAAGCAACCAAAATGCCCCTCAACTGAGGAATGGATACAGAAATTATGGTACATCTACACAATGGAATATTACTCAGCAATAAAAAAACAAGGAATGGATACAGATGTTGTGGTACTTTTACACAATGGAATACTATTCAGCAATTAAAAATGAGGAAATCATGAAATTTGCAGGCAAATGGTGGGACCTGGAAACGATCATCCTGAGTGAGGTATCCCAAAAGC
>CM053752.1:51083908-51100637 GCA_028658305.1 Pachyuromys duprasi
TCAGTATGTTTATCATATCTTATAGGTCTAAATAAGTGAGTATATACCATATGTGTCTTTCTCCTTCTGGGATACCTCACTCAGAATGATATTTTCTAGATCCCACCATTTGCCTGCAAATTTCATGATTTCCTCATTTTTAATTGCTGAGTAGTATTCCATTGTGTAAAAATACCACAATTTCTGTATCCATTCCTCAGTTGATGGAAATCTGGGTTATTTCCAGGTTCTGGCTATTACAAATAAAGCTGCTACAAACATGGTTGAGCAAATGTCCTTGTTGTGTACTTGAGCAACTTTTGGATATATGCCTAGAAGTGGTATAGCTGGGTCTTGAGGAAGTTGTTGTCTGAGAAAGCACCAGATTGATTTCCAAAGTGGTTGTAAAAGTTTACATGTCCACCAGCAATGGAGGAGGGTTCCCTTTTCTCCACAACCTCTCCAGCCTGTGTTGTCACTTGAGTTTTTGATCTTAGCCATTTTGATGGGCGTAAAGTGAAATCTCAAGGTCGTTTCGATTTGCATCTCTCTTATGGCTAAGGACGTTGAGCACCTCCTTAAGTGTTTCTCTGTTATTCCTTTACAGAGAATTCTCTATTTAGCTCCGTACTCCATTTTTTAATTGGATTGCTTGATTTATTGCTTTTTAACTTCTTTAGTTCTTTCTATATCCTAGATATCAGCCTGCTGTCAGATATAGGGTTGGTGAAGACATAACTATATTATTTAAGGAACTTATTTTATGTACATTTAAGAAACAAAACTACAATTTCTTTATCCATTCCTTCATTGAGGGGCATCTAGGTTGTTTCCAGATTCTAGCCATTTTAAATAAAGCTGTTATGAACGTGGTTGAGTAAATGTTCTTTTGTATAGTTGAGTACATTTTGGAAATATGTCTAGGAGTGGTATAGCTAGATCTAGAGGAAACACTATTCCTAATTGTCTGAAAAAGTGCCAGATTGATTTCCAGAATGGTTTACAAGTTTACATTCCCACCAGCAAAGGAGGGGGGTTCCCCTTTCTCCATATCCTCTCTAGCATGTGTTGTCACTTGAGGTTTTGATCTACCACAGAAGGCCTCTGAAAGACTCCACTGATGAAGGTATTAAAGTAGAAGCTGAGACTCGTAGGCAGAATCAATGGAATTTTATGAAAGAAGGGGGAGATAGAAAGACCTGGAGGGAACAGCAGTTGGTTTCAAAAGGAAACCAACAGAGCCAAAAACAAAACAAAACAAAACAAAAACCTGGGCCCTAGGGGCCCTGTAGAGACTGAAACCCCAATCAAGGACCATTCATGGAGAGGACCTAAAACCTCTGCTCGGATGTAGTCCTTAGACTCCATCTGGGTGCCCTGGTAAGGGGAGCAGGTGCTCTGGGATGAACTCAGTGGCTGGCTCTCTGATCATCTCCCACTTGGGGAGGGGGGCGGTGCACCCTTGCCAGACCACAGAGGAAGACGATGCAGCCAATCCTGATGAGACCTAATAGGCTAAGGTCAGATAGAAGGGGAGGAGGTCCTTCACTATTAGTGGACAAGGGGAGGGCATACGGGGAGAAGATGGGGGAAGGGTGGGATTGGGAAGAGATGAGGGAAGGAGCCACAGCCAGGAATCTAAGTGAATAAATTGTATAAATAAAAATATTTTTAAAAAAGAAACAATACTAAGTGACACTAGTGGTCAAAGCAGTTCCTATGGTCATTTAAACCTCAGTCTCTGATATACATGAGACAAACATGATAAAGGACCATGTAATAAAATACCTAATAGAAAGCTGGCAGATTTTTATATACTTCAACCTTGATTCAACAAATTAAACAAGAAAGGGAATATACAGTTTTTTCTTAGTCTATGAGCAAAAAGTATTTCTTCTTTTACTCATGGACAAAGAGAAAAAATAAAAATCTACAGATTGATATAAATATGGTTTCATAATAGAATGAGTCATTGTCTTACATGGACAAAGGGTCCATAAGGCACAAATGTAGGAAGCAGCTCAGAAATACCACTGATGTTTGCATTCCTTTATAAAGTTCCAATATTATTCTATTTTACTGCCTTTATACTTTGAAATAAATAACACCTGAAGAAACCAATCTCAAAGAGATAAACTAACTTAATCATAATAACTCAGTAAAGGGGCTGGTGAGACGGTTCAGTGTTAAGAGTACTCACTACTCTTGTAGAAAACCCAGGTTTAGTTTCCAAAACCTACATTGTAGCTCACAGCTATCCAGTTCCAGGGAGTCCACTATTGATTGCAAATGCTTGGATATGAAAATTTAAAAATAGATAGATAGATAGATAGATAGATAGATAGATAGATAGATAGATAGATAAGAGTATGGATAAGTGTAGCTATCTGTTATGGCTAGAAAATGAAGTGTATATTAGAGGAAAAGAAATAATGGCTGGAGCTAGAAAATTTTACTACAGCAATCCAGCCCTGAGCTGTTTACATAATACATATGGACTTGACATGTGAACACTAAGCCATTTTTGTACTTTAACCGAGAAGGGCAAGATGAGGAGCAAAAGAGAACAATGATGAGGAAATAAGATGAAGGTCAAACAAATGGAGTTCAGTCAGAGACCAGTTGGGAAGATGCAACAATTTGTAAACTTGTGCTGAAGAGGACTTGGATTAAAGAGACAATGGCTTGGAGAGATCACTCAGAAGAACTTTGAATAAAGATTTTCCTTCTGTGTGGTTTTACAGGCACTGTCATTATCTCCTCTCCCATTCTGTAACACTTTGTTTATACAGGACAGGAGCCTACCACAGAGGGCCTCTGAAAGACTCTACCCAGCAGGGTATCAGAGCAGATGTTGAGACTCATAGACAAACTTTGGGCAGAGTACAGGGAATCTTATGAAAGAAGAGAAAGATAGAAAATTCTAGAGAGGACAGGAACTCCATAAGGAGAAAAAAAAATATCTGGGCACAGGGGTCTTTTCTGAGACTGATACTCCAACCAAGGACCATTCATGGAGATATCCTAGAACCCCTGCTCAGATGTAGCCCATGGCAGCTCAGTGTCCAAGTGGGTTCCCTAGTAACGGGAAGATTTCTGACATGAAATCATTGGCCTGCTCTTTGGTCACCTACCCCTGAAGGGGAAGCAGCCTTACCAGACCACAGAGGAAGGCAATGCAGCCAGTCCTGATGAGAACTGATAGACTAGGATCAGATGGAAGAGGAGGAGGATCTACTCCATCAGTGGACTGGGGGAGGGCATGGAAAAAGACAGAGGAAGGGTGGGATTGGGAGGGGATGAGGGAGGCGGCTAGAGCTGGGATACAAAGTGAATAAACTGTAATTAATAAAATAATAAATTAATTTTAAAGCTGCCTTTGGCACATGTGAGTATATCAGCATCTACTTGGGGGACTGGAATTTCTTTTCATGAACACACTTCAATAAACATAATATCTGGTATTGATATTTTAAAATTCATCTCTAAGATGTTATAGTTACGTATTTACTCCAAACATTAAGATGTTGCTATTGAAGTATATCGCTTATTTTTTTCATATTAAGCTAGTTAGGCTATAGCGCAAAAATTTTAACTGAATATCAAAATTGCTGTGAGGATAATTTTTATATGTTAACATTTATTGGCATTTATATTATGTAAGGGAGATTATTACTTCAACAGGTTAAAATGGGCATCACTCAATCAGGTGAAAGACTATAAGGGCATCGAGAACAGAATTATGGTGTCTCTGAGGAAAAAAAGAAATTCTGCCTCAAGACTGAAGAATCAGCTTCTACCCAAGACTCTATGTCCTATAGAACTCATATTTGTCAGCCTTAAGCTAATTCCTTGAGAAGAATATATATGTTTTATCTTTCTATATACACGTGTGTTTATTTATAAGTTGTTTTCATTGAGGAAGACTGTAGGGGAAATGAGCTCTTACCTTTAAACATAATGACTTTCTTTCTAAACATATTAAGTCCAGAAATATGAAAAAAATTCAGCAGAGATGTAGAGAAAGCAAATGAAAATATAAGGCTTAAATTTGAAAGAGAAATTATCAGTGAAAATATATGACTAAAGCATAATATAATTTCTTTGTTCCTATAAAATACATATTGTAGTAAAACAGATTTATACACTATAACATATATATAAGAACTATTTGGTTGTAGTTATTATTTGAACATAACTTACTTTCAAACCTGCTCCAACCAAAACATAAAATTCCCCTTGTATAGACAACCTGGTGTCTTCACACTTAAAGAAATTTCTTCTTAGGTAAATAATATCTGAAAGCAGAGTTGCAATCTCCTGTCAGGGTTCCAATAATTCTGCCTACCCTGAGACAGAGTAGATAAAGGGACAAAATAGGCTAGGGTCAGATGGAAGGGGAGAAGGTCCTCCCATATCAATGGACTGGGGGAGAGGCATAAAGGGAGAAGAAGGAGGGAGGGCAGGATTGAGAGGGGATGAGGGAGGGGCTACAGCTGGGATACAAAATAAATAAATTGTAATAAATAAAAAATAAATTGTAATAAATTAAAAGAAAAAAGAATTAGCACGTATGGTAGATTCGCATGATTAAATAAAAATAAAAAATAAAAACATACATCAGAAAGTGGAACAATGGGCTAGGGCAAGAGTGCAGTTGTTTTCAGTTCCCCACAAGTTGACCTCTCAGCTGTCCCTGACATCCAGAGACATCAAAGGCATAATTGACTATTGCGAGCTTTTTGGTGCTGACAGTAGTAGCTGCAGGGTTTTAAGCCGATTTAACTTTACTCATCGACATAACATGATGCCTTCTTACATTCCAGAGTAAGAAGAATGTTAGGAAACAGTCTGACCATTGAGCCAGAAGCTTTGACTGACGAAAATTTATTTTTCATGCACTAAACAGTCCTGACTTCTTCAGAAAACCATGCCATGGTTTTCCATCCACAGGGAAGGTGGCACAAACTGCCACTACCTTGATGTTCTGCCCAAGCACCAGTGACAAAGCAACCATATACTGAACCCTCTGCAGTGCCATGCAATCTCTGAATGATTCAAAAGAGCCTTCTTTTGAAAGTCAATGAATTTCTGGGCTCCAAAGCTGTGCTTCATTGGGGAAAGATGCTGAATTTTGTGTGAGACATCTATCAAACAGCACTGATGAAAGGGGAAATTGGATAAAATGGTAGAGGAACAAAAATATAACAAGCTTGATTCTTCTTCCTTTGAAGAGTTTCCAGATTAATTAATGGAAAAGTTTCAGTGAAGATTAAACCTGAGGCTCTAACCCTCTGGCACTATATCCCCACCCACATAAAGAATTTAAATTCATCAGCTGTTCTGCATAGGAGTCATCTTGGTGAGGGCATTTCCAACAGAGCCATGAGTACAGAAGCCAGAATGTAGGGGTTCACAGAACGTTTAAGAAAAAAAGCAAGACAAGGAGGTGACTTACCTGCTTAATGTTTGTTGGAGATACAGAGACTTCAAGAGAGAAGTCCAACACTCTGCCCAAAGTTTGGCTATGAGTCTCACTGTCTCCTTCAATATTCTTGTGGGTACAGTCTTTCAGAGGTCCCTTGTGGAAGGCTCCTGTCCTGTTCCTTGTCTTCTCCTATTCAGATGTCTATCCTGTTTGTCCTTCCGAGTGAGGTTTCAGCCTCTTCCCTAGGGTCCTCCTTGTTTTTTAGCTTCGTTAGGACTATAGAGTTTAGTATGTTTATCCTATATTATACGGCTAATATCCACTCATAAATGAGTATATATCATATGTATCTTTCTGCTTCTGGGTTACCTCACTCAGGATGGTCTTTTCTAGTTTCCACCACTTGCCTGCAAATTTCATGATTTCTTAGGAAAAGGGCATAGAGGGAGAAGAGGAAGGGTGGGTGGGATTAGGAGGAGTGGGACAAGGGAGTGGGCTACAAAGGGAATACAAAGTAAATAAATTGAAAGAGAGAAGTCCAAAGAAAAGGTGTGTGGGGTGTTTGCTATATGTGAAGCCTTAATACTGCAGGCTTGAACTCATCAGTAGTTCAGGAAGAAGCTAGTTATATCTAGTTATATCTTAATATCTAATATATATATATATATATATTATATCTAACATATATATTACCAAGATGGGAGATGTAGATAATCCCAACACTCAGGAGGCTAAGGAAGGAGGGTAGAGTTTAAGGTCAGCCTGGCCTATGGTTTGGAGATCAGAGGAAAGCCTGAGTGTATGTGAATTGTTGACAAGGGCACAGCCATGTCAATGATACTGTGCCTCAGACCTATGGAAGTAGCAATGCCATCTTTGGTCAGGCTCAGAATGGTAAAGACTTTGTCTGGTCCCAGTATAAGTAGGTACAAGTGACTGACCAGCTTGTTCAAAAACTAGCAACTGCAGCTTCATCTTTCAAGATGTTTACAGCCTGAGAGTGCTCATGAGAAATCTCCCACAAAGATTATCATGTGCCTGAGGATGTCATGTGCAGAGGTAGCTAATCCCATCATCAGACTGCACACAGCCCACCTGACTAGCTTTTCTGTGTATGTGTTTGTCCTTTTCTTCATTCCCTTACTACTCCTAGTCAGGTCAAGTGCCAAGCGTTCCAAGACACAGCACTATGGAAAAGCCCAGCCTAGGCTCCAGAGAAAGTTGCTGTATCAGCAAAAGCAATGTTTGAGGTCATTTGTGTATATGTGTGTGTGGCATTTCTCTGCTGTTCTTCTAAGCTTTTCTAGTGCTTTGAAGAAAGACACTATGCTCAGAGCACACTGGAGAGATAACAGATAAAAAACGAACATATACCTTGCTGACAAGGATCCATTGAGAGAAAGGTGAATGAGTTAGAAACTGTCCACACATGTAATATACTTGTTTAAATTACATAGATAACTTCTATTGAGGGAGATGCCTTAAAAACTATATCTGAGAATTTGAAGTTTGTTGGCTTAAAAGAGAAACTTGTTTCTTGAACATGTAAAACCTTATAGGTTCAATTCCCCTATTATTCAATACTATCTGTAAGAATTCATTCTAATGATCAAGGAAATATGCAATAATTCATCTCTATAATTTATAGTGGGACAAAAGGCTTTAAAACAAATATCAAAAATTGGATAATTATGTAAGTATTATATTTCCATAGGATGGTCCTTTTTAATATAACAGGTAAGAAGATCATAATATACTTGGTGAAAAATAGATGCTATAAAACTTTGTAAAATGTTTGTTTTCTCTTTAAAGTTAAAATAATTTTCTATACAATGATTCTTAAAACCTTGATATATGTAAATATAAATTATTTAACATTTGTTTGGTTTTTTTTATTTTCTTTTGAGGCAGCATCTTGATGTGTACCTCAGACTGTTCTCCAACACAAGATCCTCCTACCTTTGCTTCCCAAGTGCTGGTATTGAAAGCACTCACTATACCTAGCATTTGTACATATTTTATTTATTAGAAAAAAAATCTGCTTATCTATCATTAAAATAATTAAACAGGTAACAAAAATCTTTATATTATTAATAATTTAATACTAAAATGTATGAAAACAAAAAATACTTAAACACTAATAGAAAGCACTTACTCAAGGAGACAAGTAAACATAACAATACAAAATGTTATTTGAAAAATGCTAAAAACATGTTAATCTGAGGCTGAAGAGATATTTTGGTATATAAAGCACTTGATGTACAATGAGGACCAAATACTAAATATCTAGAACCCGCTTAAAATCAGTTGCAACAGTATACAAGATGGAAGGAAGTGAGAGGAGACTCTATGGACACTCCTAGGCCAGTTAATTGAGATAGGCTGTGAAAATTAACAAAAGAACCCATGTTAAGGTCAAAGAGAACAAATACCACAAGACATTATCCCTTGACCACCACGCATGTGTAATGAATTCCATATACTCACACACACAAATATGAACACACATAAATGATCCCTATCCAATATTAATTACATAGTTTTTTAAAATATATGGATTCAAGAGAACATAAGAGATAAATAAAATATCAGAAGTAGTAATGTTAGGGTGAGATATTTGAGTTTTTCTTTTAATTTGCTAAAAATTTTCTAATGAATATAATGAAATAACCAAAGCAGTTTAAAACTTGAGATGGGGGGAAAATCTGAAAGTTTGATTGAGACATTGAATTACAGAGAAATTTGATAAGAACCCAGGAATGAAGGATAAGGAATGCGACCCTCCTCTGCATCTGAGTGAAGCAACTGGACTGAGGCTGAGTTTCTGGGGAGGCCCACTGGACAAAGAGAGCAGGAATACCTTCATAATATGTGATCCTGAAAGAATTCCCAAATTGTTTCCTGCATTCCAGGTCAAATAGCAGACCATGAAAAAGCAAGGGTCAATTCCACAACAATGGAAGTTGAAGATTTTTCAGCAGATGTGAGTTAAAGGGGTAAAATTGTTCTGTGTGATATGTATTCTCAACTTACCCAAAGCATAGTGGAATCTGCCAATCCTGGAAGCTATTACAATAATGCTTACTTAGACATGACCAGGAAGAGGAACAAAACTCATCACCAGCTGCAGTTGAAGTTTTGGTGTCTTTACAAACTCAATTATTTTATGTAACATGGTCTTGTTTTAATTTCAGGTGTGCGATGTGGGTCTGATTCAGATTGTTCACAGCAGCAAACTATTTGGATCACGAGGGCTCGGAGAGGGCTCTTTACCAGCTGCAGTTAATTTAATTCTGAGGACTCTGAGAGGGAATAAATGCCAGAGTCCATGAGTGTTGAGGGGGCTCTAAGAAAGGAGAATGCTTCTCCCACTGATGCCCCTGGTTGCTGCTGATGCAATTTGATGAGAAAAAGTTGGCAATATCCTGAAACAAAGATTGGACTTGGCCAGGGAACCCAATAACCCTTACCAGCAGGAAGCATCAAAAGCAAACTATGCCCCCTCTTCCCAGTAACCTTTTTTCTCTCCTACCTGGTGTTGGGGTGTTAGAAGGGATTGGAGTACATAAGGATAAGGGTTGGAAATGAGGTACAGGTATAAGAAACCCAAATAAAATAGTTTTTCAAAAACACCTACAACCAGCACTATGAAATTTTAGCTTTGTATTTATTTATTGAGTTTCATAAGTGGTAGAGGTGTGCCTTCAATAATAGAACTGGCCCCACCAAATTAAAACAATATACATAAAAGTTTCATGTCACAAAACAGAGCTAAGTACATCACAAAGTCCATAAAGCTGTATTTGGACACAGAAGTGACACCTGGATTTGGTGCTTTGCCATCGGATCACTAAACAGTGAATTAATCTTGAGATTTTTTTTCCAGAAAAAGCATAATACAGAGCTGAGATGGCCAAGAATGAAACACAAAGGCCTCTGAAAGCTGGTACACTACAATTCTACTTATCAGTAGACATAAATACTCATGTACACAATGCCTACTCTCAGAGTTTGGTACTTATGAGAGAAACACACTAAATTAGAGTTATAAGCACTGAAGGACAAGGACCAGAAAAGTGTTAACATGTCAACTGATCACCTTCCATTCTTTGTGAAAACTCAGGATGTTCTTGATTTCCACACCAGCTTCAGTGGCCATCCCCAGCACCAACTGCAATGGGTATGAGAAATTTCTAGGGTGTTCCAAACAGACTCCAGTAATGATGGTCACCATACTGCTGGGATCCAGTGTCCCTGGTCTGGATGATTCCAGCAGACTTTTGCAGAACTCAAGAATATTGTAGAGGTCCCAGGCATCAGAATCTGGTCTAGTCATCCTGGGCCTTACTAACCTCTTGGACACAAAGGACTGGCAGAGAATGTACTGGTTCCTTCTCTTTAACTCATCCTCTAGAAAAGTGATAGCTTCCAAGGCCCTGTGGTCTTCCCATTTTAGGATGTACAGTGTGTCGACCACTATCTTGGGTATGATAAGAAAAAACTTAGCACTAGTAGCTAGTTTCTGAATGACTGAAAGATGCTCACAGAGGGCTCTGGGGTCAGGGAACAGGTAAGGGGTCAACACGGACCTAGTCTGGGGACCTCGGAGGGTCTTCTCTAGCAATGCCACTTCACGCTGAAGCCAGAGCTGGACTATGCCTTTGGAAAACCTGATTCTTTCAGATGTTCTTGGAAGCTGCTGAGGTGCGATTTCTGACCTTTCAATAGTGCTGCTCACAAAGACACGCAGCTTAGAGTCAAACCTCAGGAACTGTCCCGGGAGTCTAGTTGCAAAGTGACCAAAACTTCTGAAAAAACAGATACGCACAATAACTTCCTCCAGGGTGGTGAGTGGAGGTGTGTTCTGTCCTAAGCCTGCACTCCCCTGGGACACTTGGGGAGACTGCTGGAACAGGGCAATGTCCTCAGGGAGCTGAAAGTACTTGGGAGTATGTGGCCATTGACAGCTCTGCAGCAAGTCCTGGAGATGGTGAGACAGGCCAAGGCCTGGATGCTGAAGGTCTCCCACTGAGGGTAGCAGGTTAAGCAGAACACAGAGGTGGTCCCACAAACTAAATACGCTCCTGCAATGTGACAGGATGAGGCTATGATTGCTACGGAGCCAGCTCAGGACCACCTTGATGGTGGGCAACAGTCCCTCCGCAGAGAGAATGTCCAGTTTCCACTGAGTCATCTGGAGATTGTTCTGGGCAATGGAGGGCCTTTGTTCCCAAGAGGAACCCGTGTGGAACTCTGTCTCAGGAAACCTACTCATCTCACCTTCCGTGCCCAAAGAACTGCCAACAGCAGGGCTTGGTTCAGTCTGAGGTGTCAGAACATTATGACTATAGGTGGGAGCCAGGGACAAGCCATGTTTTACTTGGAGTTTTTGGCTCAAAGGAGCCGGCAGACTAGAAGAAATGGTTGTTTTCAAAAGATCAAGGAGACTATCAGGAGATACATATGTCCTCAGTTTGTTTCTGGAATGAGCAGCTTTAGGTTTGGAAGTACGGCCACTTTTCTGAATTGCATCTGAACTCAAGGAGCCGCTCCCTTCTTCATCGGTTGCATCTGAGTGGGATGTTTCACTGCTCG
This sequence comes from Pachyuromys duprasi, assembly GCA_028658305.1. Lineage (NCBI taxonomy): Eukaryota > Metazoa > Chordata > Mammalia > Rodentia > Muridae > Pachyuromys > Pachyuromys duprasi. The sequence goes on from CM053752.1 coordinate 51,094,911, forward strand.
TGTCTGATTGGACCTGCGAGCTTAAGGATGAGTTTTCCTCCTCTTCTGTCTCATCTGAGTCACAGCAGGAACGAAAATTGGCCTCACTCTCTCCATAAATACCAGACCGCACGTGGCTTTTCTGCGAGTGAACGTTTTGGAGCCCAAGACATGGAAAATCATTATATTTCTTTCCAGGCTTTTTCTCCCAATATCCACTGCTGGGAGAATCCTCTTGTGGAATCAACTTCCTCTTCTGCAGCTCAGCCTGAATTCGTGTGTTCACATGTTGGACTAGATAAGAGAAAAGAGTCAAGGTGAAGATGACAGCTGGCTTTTGCTGTTTTGAGCCTGATTTTCTCAGGCTGTGCACATTCATGAGGCAAAGAACCACCATGTGAAAGATGAGGAAATCTGGGAGAAACAGATAGCCTTTAGGGGGTTTATCTTCTTTGGGAGACTGGTACAGGCCAGATTGATACGGCCGATAGGAAAGACAGAGACGGAAGTCTTCAAGAACCAGTTGGCACAGGGCTATCAGCCTTGCGGCTTTGAATTTTTTCTTAGGCTGCAGGAGGCTCTGAAGGTAGAGAAAGCTAACCAGAAGCCTTTTGTTATCCCAGCATTTCCTCTGGCTACAAGACAGTTTCCTTCCCTGGTACCTCTTTAAACAACTGTACCTCTTTCCTGCATGGTCATAGAGCCGTTTGAGGTTCCAAGCTGCCCCTTTAAAGGGCACTTCAGAGTGGAGGCAGCGTTGATAGTAGTATGTAGCTTCAAGGTCATAATACTTACTCCCCATGAGAGCACCCAGTTGGTTGAAGGGCATTCCCATGTGTGGGGCTACTGACAAGGCTCTGTAGTAACACCTCTCTGCCAAGTTCTTGGTGGCCAGGTCTAGGAACTCATGCTGATAGCGGAACAAGTCTCCCAGGTAGAGTAGACAGCGATGACAGGCCATGCGGGCCCATGTAACCTCTTCAGCTGATGTGGATCCCACTTTTTTACAGCCAATCAAGTGGATGGCATTGTGAGGCCAGTCTATGTAGCTCTGTAGTCTCAGCTCATAGTGGCCCTGAAGGAACAGGAAGAGATGCTCATAGAACTTGAGGCCAGCCTTCAAGTGAGCCTGTAGAGGACCTCCCCAGTGGTGGAAAGTGTCCATTTGTTTCTTGTTGGTCTTCATGTGCAGCATGATAACATCAGAGTATATTTTTCTCCACAAGAGCTCTTCTGCCTTCCTACCATACACCACTGGATGCAGGAACATAAGTTTAATGCAGGCTTGTTGAACCAACTCTCTGAGAGCCAGGATGTGTGGCTTGAACACCTCTTTGTGGGCATTTTCTTTTTGAAGGAAAAGATCAAGACGCTGTGCTGCCAAGCAGACATCCTGGTATAGTAGTCTGGCCTTCAGAGTTTCTTCCTGGTCTCTCTCCATGATGCTAGATGCTTTTCAAGTGATGTTTACAGTGTTTCCTGAGAAAAGATTAAAACTACTTATTAGTGTTCACCCACAAAGACTGAAAATACTGCCAACTAGAGCAATGAATTTGGAGGGGATACTCTTATTCTCTCACTTACAAAAACATTCAGTTTCATGTTCTTTACCCTCTTCATAAGTATATTTCCTTGGAACTCATTCCTATCAACAGTCAACCTATTTGAAAAAGTGGTCCCTTCCAAATGTATCTCTCATAAAGGAAAGCCAAAAGTACATGCATTGAAATTAATTAAGCAACCTAAGATTAATGAAGTGTTTATGTGATTATTTATATGCAAGAAATTGAATTTAGAAAATTATAGTTACATAGACTTAGAGAAATAAGTATTACTTGAAAAAAGTGGAGTACAAAATAATATAAAAATAGCTTCCAAATATAAAACATCACCCTCCCAAAAGACCTACAATACTTTGTTTAACAGACATTCTAGTGAAAGGCCTTAATTTATGTAATTTTAAGAAATTACCTTTGAATGACTGGCATGAAGAAAAATTAGTAATTAAACACATGTTCTGGAGTTCCTTTGCTATTTCGCAGGACCCACACTGATCTGTGAACCCAGAGACCAGCAGGGATCAGAGAGCAGCAGGTGAATGCCAGCCCCTTATACTGGCCTGCTACAGCACACCAGCAATAATGGCGAAGTCTGCCCAGGACACTCTGTGCTCTACTTATCCTGTGCCCCAACAACCAAGTTTCAGGGCCTGTGCCATTCCTCAGGACCCACTCCTATCTATGGCCCCAGAGATCAGCATGGATCAATGAACAGCAACAGCATGGATCCAGGAGCAGTAGACCAGCATGGTTTGGGGAATAGCAGAAAAACCAGAGGGCTGAGGGCACTGGGAACCAAGATTTCTACCTACAACCCCAGAGACCTAACTACCATCATAGACCACCAGGCCTGCTAATACCAAAGTCAACCAAATGGCTAGAGGTGAGCACAAGAACACAAGCAACAAATACTGGGCCACCAAAACACAGCTATCCAACCACAGCAAGCAATGAGAATACTATCACACCAGAAATACAAAAAAATGATCTTACATATGAGGTTATGAAAATGATTGAGGCCTTAAAAGAAGATATAAATCTCTCAAAGACATGCAGGGAAACACAATCAAACAGGTAAAAGAATTTAATAAATCCCTTAAGGAAATACAGGAAAATACAACCAAATAGGAAAAGGAAATGAATGAAACTGTCCAAGACCTAAAAAAAATTGAAATAGAAGTAATTAAAAAAAAAAAAACAAAACAACCTGAGGCAATCCTGGGGATGAAAAACCTAGGGACAAGAACAAGAACAACAAATGCAAGCATCACTAATAGAATACGAGAGATGGAAGAAAGAATCTCAGGTGTAGAAGATACACTTGAGGAAATTGATACATCAGTCAAAGAAAATGTTAAATCTAAAACTTCCTGACACAAAACATCCAAGAAATCTAGGACAATATGAAAAGACAAAACCTAAAAAAATCAGAATAGAAGAAGGAAAAGACTCCAAGCCCCAAGGCCCAGAAAATATTTTCAACAAAATCATAGAAGAAAATTTCCCCAACCTCAAGAAAGAGAAACTTATAAACATACAGAACACCAAATACATTGGATTCGAAAAGAAAATTCTCCCATCACATAATAATCAAAACACTAAATGCAAAGAACAAAGAAAGAATACTGAAGGGTGCAAGGGGAAGAGACCAAGTCACATATAAAGGCAGACCTATCAGAATTTCACCTGACTTCTCACCAAAAACTGTAAAAGCAAGAAGGGCTTACAGACACTAAGAGACCACAGATGTCAGCCCAGCAAAACTTTTAATCAGGGAGAAAACAAGATATTCCAGAACAAAAACAAATTTAAACAATACCAATCCACAAACCAAACTTTACAGAAGATACTAGAAGAAAAACTCCAACCGCAGGAGGCTAATCAGATCCAGGAAAACACAGGAAATAAATAACCTCAAATCAGCAAGACCAAAAGTGGGGTGGCACACACACACATACTACCACCACCAACATCAAAATAATAGCAATCAACAACCACTGGATATTAATATCTCTCAACATCAATAGCCTCAACTCCCCTATAAAAAGACACAGTATAACAGAATGGATGAATAAATAGGACCCATCATACTGCTGCATAAAAAAAACACATCTCAGGAACAATGATAGATGCTATCTCAGAATAAATGGTTGGAAAAGGTTTTCCAAACAGACACAAGAAGCAAGCTGGAGTAGCTATTCTAATATCTAATGAAATAGATTTTTAACCAAAATTAGTCAAAAGAGATGTGGAAGGGCATTTCATACTCATCAAAGGAAAAATCAAATAAGATGACATCTCAATTCTGAATATATATGCCCCAAATGAAAGGACACCCACATTTGCAAAAGAAACATGACTAAATCTTAAATTACACATCGAACACAGTAATAGTAGGTGACTTCAACACACCTCTCTCATCAATAGACAGATTATCAAGACATAAACAAAACAGAGAAATAACAAAACTATCTGACATTATGAATCAACTGGACCTAAAAGATATCTACAGAACCTTCCATCCAAACACAAAAGAATATACTTTTTTTTCAGCACTTCATGGAACCTTCTCCAAAATTGACCACATGCCATGACAAAAGCAGGCCTCAACAAATACAAGAAAATTGAAATACCACCTTGTAGTCTATTAAACCACCATGGATTAAAGCTAGACTTCCACAACAAAAGAAACAAAATAATGCATACAAACTCATGGAAACTGAACAACTCTGCATCTAATTGTGATAGCCTATTTGGAGTTAATGGCCAAATTGGAGTGCATATCTGAGCAGTGGAATTTGGTCTCTTGGCCCTGGCTCTAATCTAAAGCTCGGTGTCTGAGAGACTGACCCTGGCAGTTCTACACCAGAGTAGACCCTGAGAACTAGATAATAAATTCGATGCAACCATGGTAACTATAAAGCAGGTTCTGTGTAACCTTGAGTGAGCCCTCATATGTTTTGGCCAAGTAAAGTTGCCTCCATGAGAAACTGCTTGTACTTTCCTGCTATTTAAGTTGACCTTAGGCACACTATACAACACCTTGATCAGAACCTAGACTTGGTGTCCTCTTTGTGTAGTCCTGTCCTTTTTCCCCCAGCCTTCACTCAGGTGGTATTCAGGAGTCACTGCAGGCCAGTGACACTTAATGACTGGGTCAGGGAGGAAATAAAGAAATTAAAGACTTTCTAGAATCCAGTGAAAATGAAGGCACAGCATATACAAACTTATGTGGCATAATGAAAGCAGTGCTAAGAAGAAAGTTCACAGCAGTAAGTGCCTTCATAAAGAAAGTGGAAAGAGCCCATATTAGGAACTTAAATAGCTCACCTGAAAGCTCTAGAGAAATAGGATGCAGATACGCCCAAGAGAAGTCAACAGTAGGAAATTCTCAAACTCAGGGCTGAAATCAATAACCTAACACAAAGAGAACAATACAAAGAACAGTACAAAGATTTTCTTTGAGAAAATCAATAAGATAGACAAACCCTTAGCCAAACTAACTAAAAGACAGAGAGATAGACAAATAAAAACAAAAATGAAAATGGTGCTACAACAACAGACACTGAGGAAATCCAAAGAATCAATAGATCATACTTCAAAAGCTTGTATGCCACAAAATTGGAAAATCTAAATGAAATGAGTGATTTTCTTGGTAAATACCACTTACCAAAGTGAAATCAAGATCATACTAACAATTTAAATAGATCTATAACCCCCACGAAAATAAAAGCAGTCATCAAAATCCTTCCAACCAAAAGGATCCTAGATGGTTTTAGTACAGAATACTACCAGATTTTCAAAGAAGAACTAATACCTATACTCCTCAAACTACTCCACAAATAGAAACAGGCAGAACATTGTCAAACTCATTCAATGAAGCCATAGTCATCCTGATACATAAACCGCACAAAGAACCTACAAAGAAAGAGAATTTCAGACCAATCTCCCTTATGAACATTGATGCAAAAATGCTCACTAAGATACTTGCAAACAGAGATCCAAGATGGCTGCCCCAGGAGGACACTGTGTCTGAAGAGCAGGACAATAGTGTAGGCACAGCGACCCGGAGACTGAGATCTGGGACCTAAAACACCAGCGTTTGCGACTGCCAGGTGAGCAGAATTCCTACGGTGGGGAAATCAAGTGGAAAAGTCCAAGGGACACCCAGATACTCCCAGGAAAAACT
>CM053752.1:51108171-51137074 GCA_028658305.1 Pachyuromys duprasi
TCAGTTAAATGGAACTGGAAAGGATCACCCTGAGTGAGCTATCCCAGAAGCAGAAAGACACATATGGTATATACTCACTCATATAGACATATAAAATAGGATAGACCTACTATAATCTGTACACCTAAAGAAACTAATCAAGAGGGAGGACTCTGGCTAAAATGCTCAGTCCCCAGCCAGAAAGGCAAAGCAGATTGACATCAGAAGAAGAAAACAGGTAACAAGCTAGGAGCCTATCACAGAGGGCCCCTGAAAGGTTCTGCCCTGCACAATATCAAAGCAGATACTGAGACTTATGGCCAACTGTTGGGCAGAGTGCAGGGAATCTCATGAAAGATGTGGGAAATAGTAAGACAGGGAGAGGACAGGAGCTCCACAAGGAGAGCAACAGAACCAAAAGATATGAGCACAGGGGTCTTTCCTGAGACTGATACTCCAACCTAGAACCCCTGCACAGATGTAGTCCATGGCAATTCAGTGTCCAAGTGGGTTCCATAGTAATGGGAACAGGGACTGCCTCTGACATGAACTGATTGGCCTGCTCTTTGATCACCTCACCCTGATGGGGGAGCAGCCTTATCAGGCCACAGAGGAAGACAGTGCAAACACTCCTGATGAGAGCTGATAGACTAGGATCAGAAGGAAGGAAAGAAAGACCTTCCCTATCAGTGGACTGGGGGAGGGGCATGTGTGGAGAAGGGGAGTGAAGGTGGGATTGGGAGGGGAGGAGGGGGAGTTATGGAAGGATACAAAGTGAATAAAGTTTAATTAATAAAAATTAAAATAAAAGAAAAAAGAAGACAGACTCATAACCTACAACAGATTAGCATCTCTCGCCATTCACCTCCTCTCTCCCTCCTTCTCTTATTTTTCTCCCTTCCCTTTTTCCTCCCCCACCACACACACAATTTGTCTAAAAAGAAATTATTGCATCGAAGTGTAAAAAACAAACAAAAAAAAGAGTTCTAAAACATCTTCAAGATTTTACCTGTTAGGAAAACAAAGACTCTACGAATAAAATACTAACTCAGAGGAACAACATAAAAAAAGTTTTCTAAATATAATGGTTACCTAATTTAGGAAAATTGTTCTTCAACATGTCCAGATGATGAAGAAAACTCAACAGGTTTAACCTAGTTTTTCAATTTTAGGAAAGTTGAAACAATAGCTACAAATACTACTTTTCCTGCTAAGTTCTGGAAAGCGCGGTATAATGTGGTGAGTGTGGATCACTGCAGCCTCATCTATATGGTACAAAAAAAAAAAAATACTGTACTGCTCTATTCAAATAGGTATGAATCCATGGAGCTAAACAGTAATTTCTTACAAACATTTCCAAACCAAATAATTACTTTGGATTACTCATTTTACCTGAATGGACATGAACCAGACCCACCTCCTACACCATGTCACTCTCACACTAAAGGGTGCATCTGATTTTCCTTGTAGAACCTCTCTCCTCCTTTGCAAACTTTAGGAAAAGTTTCTCAGCAGGCAAACTCACAGGAATTGATGGGGCACAGCTGTTCTGACTAAAGCCAAGGGCAATGATAATTCCCCAAACCTGATGTTTCCTGACCTAAAGCTTGTGAAATCCCAGGGTCTTCATTATAGAATAGATAAAACTAAATGCCTTCAATGAAATGACTCTAAATGAGACTCCCATAACCCACCTCTGAACTCACCAGTAAGCTGAACTCCTAGAGTGTATATCTGCTCAGCCTTCTGGCTCCATAGAACTCACCAGTAAGCTGAACTTGTAGAGTATATATCTGCTCAGCCTTCTGGCTCCATCAGCCTGAATTTCACCCATAATGTGCCCAGTGCCTTTTACATACAGTACTTAACATAGGCCCCAATACTAGCACTGTGTAATTGGCATAGGCTGGGTGCACAGGACTTCTGACTCATGGTGCTTACTTGGGTAGGTAAGGCAGGATCAAAAGTGACTCAGAAAACAGAAGGATAGACAGAAAGCACAAGTTAAGTTAGAAAAGTATCACAAAGCCAGGCATGGTGATGCATGCCTATAATCCCAGTACTAAGGAAGCTGAGGTAAGACAACTAAGAGACTGAGGCCAGCCTGATCTTTAAAGCTAACCTGGGCCACATGGTGAGAACTTGTCTTAAAAAAATCAATTATAGTTATATAAACTAACAAAGAAAAAAACAAAAATGAAGTTGGTAAAATGTTCTGTGTATATTCAACATGCTAACTCACATCTGTATTCCTCAGACTTAGAAGGAGTTGGGAATATCAGAAGCTTAGGATCAGCTTCAGCTATCCTCTGTGTAACCAAGAGACTCTATCTCAGAAGAAAGAAGGAAAGAAAGAAAGGAAGAACGAAAGAAAGCCAAATATTTCTGTTTATAATAAATTGCACAGAAATGAACAATTGTGAAAACATTAACAGAAGGTAGATACAAATTTATAACCTACAAATTATAAAACATTGAAATGAATTAGGAAATGAAATTAATGGAAAGAAACTCATCATTATTAACCACAAGGTTAAATATTATAAGAAGGTTATAATCTCCAAATTGATCTATAGACACAGTACAATCCTTATTAAAATCCTTGCTAATATTCCTGTGAGAACTCTAAAGCATATACTACTACCAATATGAAAGGGGCATTTATATGACGTTATAGATATATCTCACCCTGAGTTTGATCTCCAGTGTCTACTCTCCACCTCTCAAAAGGAGGAGGAGGAGACAGGGAGGAGAAGGAGAAGAAGGAGAGAAACTAAGAAATGAGTGGGCTTACAGTTAGTGTTTTCAAACTTGCAAGAAAACTATAGAAATTAATTAAAAAGAAAAGTGAAGAAATAAAAGCTTATGTTTGAAATCCATTTACTTCAACTAGAATGTTAGATAAATAGGTGAGGAAAGAAATATATTTTCAAAAAATGTTCCTGGAATAACTGGACATCCACTTTCACAAGAATGAAACTGGACCCCGTTTCTTAAATCCTACACAAAAAGAATCAAAATGGATCACAGACTCACTGTAAGAGGTGAAACTTTAAAACTATGTAAAGTTGAGAAAACTTGCAACCAGGCCCAAGAGATCACTCAGCAGATGAAAGTACTCAATACACAAGCTTGGAAAGCCAACTGCAATCCACAGAGTACACTAATGGTGGAAACTGATGCCACAGAGGTGTCATCTGATCTATACATATGCATAGTGGCACATGCACACACGCACACACCATAATACACACATTTACAATGAAAATAAATAAAATAAACTTTAAAATAACAAAATATTTCAAATATCTGGAAGCCTCATATATATGTATACATGTTATATATTTTATAATTTATAATACATACTAAAAATATATAAAATATTATATGTATTATAAATTTTATTTTATTATATAATTCCTGTATAATTTTAAACATTATACATTTAAAACCACTTGTAATTGAAGGCAAAGCAATAAGCCTTTTCAAACATATTAGAAAAAATATCATTCACACCTTCAGAGTGAAGAAGACATTTCTAATTAAAATCCAGTATTCCAAATGTGCTGACTTAAAACAAAAAGTTGATGTGTTTCATTACACTAAAATCAAGAACATATTTTATAAAAATATTAAGTAAAAACTCTGTTATTATAATGTATTTATAATATTTTATCAGTGAGTCCCAGCATCAAGAATATTAATTGCGGAGCAGACTAGAGAAATCACTCAGTGGTTAAAGCCTCAGAGGACCCGGGTTCAATTCCCAGCACTCTAATGGAAGCTCACAACCATCTGGAAGTGCAATCCCAGGGTATGTTCTGCCCTCTTCTGGCCTCCACAGACACTGCACATATGCACACATGTGGTGCACAGAAACATATATGCATGCAAAAAAGCAATACACAAAATAAATAAATAAATCTAAAACTTAAGTCTAAAGCCAGAGGTAGTGAAGCATGTCTATAATCCAGTAGAGTGTAGAGGCGAAAGAATCAGGTGTTCCAAGCCAGCTTCCCCTGCACAGGGAGACTGCAGCAAGCCTAGGCTACTTGAGACCCAAGAGAAGGAAGTGGAAGAAGGAACAAATATCAGCAAGTAATTGGAAATGTTCAGTCATTAGTACCTGGATTTGCAAATTAAAAACACCATGAAACACAGGACATATCATAGCTGTAAAACATGAAACACTTAACAATACCGACTGTGTGCTTTGATAGAGAGTGAGGAGAACCTTCCTGTGTTGCTTTTTCTGCTGCATACACCCACAAGCCTGCAGAGATTCTGCGGTCTCTTGTCTCCAGTTCCCAGGAAGCAGCACTGAGATCACAGGTGCTCACTCTATAGGTCCAGCTTTACCTGCCTGCGTACTGGATATTTGAACTCGGATCATCATGCTTGAACAGCAATCACTTTTACCCACCAAGCCTTCTCTGTATCTCCACAGGTGTTTATTCTTGTATCTTTAGAGGATGGCTACATTGACTGTATATAATTTGAATAAGATTAAATACCAAATAATTGCTTTCTATTAAAAAGATAAATCGTGTCACTAAAAATGATTACCAAAACAACATTCTGTACACATAGCTAGAATGATAAAATGTTAATAAAAACTAAAAAATATGATAATATCTCCTCAAATAATCTTTCAAATTATACCCAGATGATGCCCAGGTGGTGGGGACAAGTTAGATGTGGTCATCCAGCTGTGTATAAAAGAAGTGTACATACAGGCCCAACACTATGTATTATATTGAAAACATTTTTCTAATTTTTATTTCTCCCAATTTCATTCACAACATTCATGCTGTAATCATTCATTCACTCTTATGTGAATTATAAGCTTCTGTCTATTTTCAAAAACCATATTCCTCTTAAAGACACACAGCCTTTAACAAAGTCTAATAAAATGTAACTCTCAAAAATGATGGCACAATATTTCAGCAACTGTGCTTTAGAAAAAGACTTTGAAAATATGTGTCTCCATTTATATCACCAAGAAACCTCATACAATACTATACTTTGATTCCCAAAGAAGCCAGTAAAACCAGGTATGAGTTCAAGAAAAGATAAATACAGATATTGTTTGTAAAGACAGAACCTTGCCCAGCCTGGTATTGAACTAATAACCCATCTGCCACCAGAGTTCAGGAATTACAGATGTCCACAAGCACATCCAGTAAAATATTTCATAAGTCTCTAAGAATAAAGGAGCTCTCTGATGAAATAAAGATCTTCCAGTTATGGACAAAGTTCAAGCAGAAATTATTCCCTTTTGCACATCATAGATGAGTTTTACTTGTGGGTTGGAAACTGACTCAAATGAATGCTAATATCCTTTTGTCATTTGTTTTTATTCACAGAGATTGGTTATAAGAAACAGCCCTTACACAACTGTGAGGAAGTCCACATAGGTTCTTGTCCCTTCAACTTGTATTTGTCCCAAAATTTGACACTTGGCAGAATGAACAGTTGGGAAGGATAACCGGACATGAAGCAAAGAGAGTAAGGAAAATCTGAAACCATGCCATACATAAAGACACACAGGAACAGAAAGGAAATCTGTAACATGCTTTTTTCTTTCACTCCCTGCACTGTGATGGATCCCTGACCTACAGAAAAAAGTGGGCATCCTTTCCTTGCCATCATCCTCCTTTAAAACCAAACTTTCCTTTCCTCCCATGATGACTCATTAACCTATTCTCAGACACTGCTTACCGATTTGCTATCAGTGTATCTAACACTAAAATTGTCTTCTCTGTGCACTCATTTTGGTCAAATAATGAGACAAATATTTTCCTTTATTACATTGCTTCTGTAGCACTAGGTGATAGAACAATCAGAGTCAAATATGGGCAGAATATATCTGGAGCACGTGGGCCATCTAAATAAATTTTGCTTTTTAAAAAAAAAACAGACTGGATGAAGAAAGGAAATTGCAGGTTCAGTCCAAGGCAGGAATAACACAATCAAGCACCATCGTGGTGACAGAAGAGCATATACAAATCATTGTCTGATGGCTCTACTTCAGTCACAGAAAGCGGCAAGGACAGACATCTTCTGTGCAGTATGAGAGTCTGAACTTTCCTGTCAGTGACAAGGTTAGAACAGCACACCTCCCACACACAAAATGAATCAGACACAAGAAGCCTGGCTCTCCCAGAACATAAAGAGCTTCAGGAAGCTACTTTAACTCTTTCATCTACTGGGGCAATTTTTAAAAAGAGGATGACTGGAAAAGAAGTAGCTAATAATATATTCACAGTAGTGAAAACAATATATTTAATGCTATTTATAATGTTGGAACAATGACAAGAACTTCGAATGTCTAAGAAGAGGAAGGAATTGAACTAAGTTACAGTTTATGTCATATTCTGCACTTGTTATGCCTACCATGCATCAAAATTTGAAATTGCAAGGTTCACTGACAGGTGTGAGGCAAACAATACAACGAATTGAAAAACTGAAGTGAGTACTGATAAAAACTGTAAATGAAAATTCTTATAGCATATGTGGCAATATGTCAAACTCCCAGAAGATTCAAGCAGTGCCTCTACGCCTGACATCATCTGCACGAATGCTTGGGAATTGGTGACTTCTTAGAAACTGTCTAAAGCTCAGAGGTCCAAGTCAGGTAAGAAGAGAAGACAGTCAAAAGTCATTATCCAGGAGAATTTTCTCTTTATGCTAGATGATTTTTTCAGGATAACAATCCACACAGTTACCAACTCTGGAAAGCATAAGGACTAGGCAAGGTCTTTGATCCACTAGGATTTTAGTTGTATGCAGGGTGATAAATATGGATCTATTTGCATTTTTCTACATGTAGAAATCCAATTAGACCAGCACCATTTGTTGAAGATGGTATCTTTTTCCATTGCATGATTTGGGCTCTTTGTCAAAAAAAACAAACATCCATAGGTGTGTGGGTTTATTTCTGGGTCTTCTATTTGATTCCATTCTTCCACCCTTCTGTTTCTATGCCAGTACCATGGAGTTTTTACTACTATTGCTATGTAGTAGAGCTTGAGATCAGGGATGGAGATACCTCCAGACAATCTAGCAATTCTGGATTTTTGTTGTTGTTTCCATATGAAATTGAGAATTGTTCTTTCAAGTTCTGTAAAGAATTTTATTGGTATTTTGATGGGAATTGCATTGAATCTGTAGATTGTTTTCAGCAGGATGGCCATTTTCACTGTTAATCCTACTGATCCATGAGCATGGAAGATCTTTCCATCTTCTGATATCTTCTTCAATTCATTTCTTCAGAGACTTGAAGTTTATTTTCAAACTGTTCTTTTACTTGCTTGGTTAAAGTCACCCCAAGGTACTTTATGTTATAAGTGGCTATTGTGAAGGGTATAGTTTCCCTAATTCCTTTCTCTGCCCTTTTGTCTTTTGTATACAGGAAGGGTACTGATTTTTTTAGTTAATTTTGTAGTCAGCCACTTTGCTGAAGGTGGTTATCAGCAGAAGGAGTTCTCTAGTTGAATTTTTGGGATCACTCATGTATACTATGGTATCATCTGCAAATAATGATACTTTGACTTTTTCCATTCTGGTTTGTATCCCCTTGATCTCCTTTAGTTGACTTATTGCTCTATCTAGGATTTCAAGAACTATGTTGAAAAGATATGGAAAGTGGGCAGCCTTGCCTTGTCCCTGATTTCAGAGGGATTGATTTAAGTTTCTATTTAGATTGATGTTGGCTATAGGCTTGGTATATGTTATCTTTACTATGTTTAGGTAATTGCCTTGTATCCCTGTTCTCTCCAAGACTTTAAATATGTATGGGTATTGGATTTTGTCAAATGTTTTTTGGCATGTAAGGAGATAATCATGTGGCTTTTCTTCTGCAGTTTGTTTATATGGTGGATTACATTAATGAATTTCAGAATATTGAACCACACCTGCATGCCTGTGATGAAGCCTACTTGGTCATGGTGGATGATATCTTTTATGTGTTTTGGGATTTGGTTTGCAAGTATTTTATTGAGTATTTTTGCATCAATGTCCATAGGAGAGAGAGGTCTGAGGTTCTATTTTTTGTTGGGTCTTTGTGTGGTTTAGGTATCAAGTTGACTGTGGCTTCATAGAATGAGTTTGGTAATGTTTCTATTTTGTGGAATAGTTTGAAGAGAATTGGAGTTACCTCTTCTTTGAAGGTCTGGTAGAATTCTATACTGAAACTATCAGGCCCTGGGCTTTTTTTTTTGGAAGGGAGACTTTTGATGAGTGTTTCTCTTTCCTTGGAGGGTATAGGACTATTTAATCTATTTACTTGATCTTGAATTAATTTTGATAAATGGAATCTATCAATAAAATTGTCCATTTCATGTAGATTTTTAAATTCTGTGGCATATAAGCTTTTGCAGCAAGACCTAATGATTATTTGGATTTCCTCAGTGTCTGCTGTTATGTCCCCCTTTTCATTTCTGATTTTGCTGATTTGGATAGTTCCTCTCTGCCTTGTAGTTAGTTTGGCTAAATGTTTCTTTATTGTGTTGATTTTATCAAAGAACCAGCTCTTAGTCTCATTGATTCTTTGTTTTTTTCTTTGTTTCTAATTCATTGATTTCAGTTCTGAGTTTGATCATTTCCAGTCATCTACTCCTCTTGGGTGTGCCTGCTTCTTTGTTTCTAGGGCTTTAGGTGTGCCAAAATTCCAATCCAAAGAAATCAACTACACCCAAGAAAACATAGGATATACATAAATTCACAACAAAAAATTAAAAGAAAACAGTAACACCATCAACTCCACAATAAAAGGAACTAACATTCATTGGTCACTATTATCTATTAACATCAATGGATTCAACGTGCCAATAAAAAGACACAAACTAACAGAATGGTTGCAGACACAGGATGTAACATTATGCTCCATCCAAGAAAAACACCTCTGCAACAAAGATATACACTATCTCAGAGTAAATGGCTAGAAGAATGTTTATCAAGCAAATGGGCCCAAAAAAACTAGCCTAATATTTAATAAAATAGATTTTCAACCAAAATTAATAAAAAAAGATGCAGAGGGATACTTCAGTGTCATCAAAGGAAAAATCCACCAGGAGTACATCACAATCCTGAACACCTATGCCCCAAATACAAGAGCACCTGCATTTGTAAATGAAACATTATTAAAGCTTAAATCACACATTGATCCCAACACCTTAAAAGTGGGAGACTTCAATCTTCCACTCTCACCACGGACATATTTAGACAGAAGCCAAACAGGGAAATAATGACACTTAGAGAGGTCTTAAATCAAATGGACCTAATAGATGTCTACAGAATTTTTCACCCAAAGTCAAAAGAATATACCTTCCTTTTAGCATCTCATGGAATCTTCTCAAAAATTGACCATATGGTTGGGCACAAAGCAAGCCTCAACTGTTACAAGAAGATCAGAATAATCCCTTGTATCCTATCAGACCACCATGGACAAAAATAGACCTCAACAACAGAAAGAACAAAAATCCTACATACATGTGGAAACTAAACAACTCTCTACTCAATGACCACTTGGTCAGGGAAGAAATGAAAAAAAGAAATTAGAGACTTCTTAAAATTCAATGAAAATGAAGGCACAACTTACCCAAACTTATGGGACAAAATGAAAGTGGTGATAAGAGGAAAGTTCATAGCACTCAGTGCCTCCAGAAAGAAGTCTGAGACATCTCATACAAGCAACTGAATGGCACACCTAAATTTTTCTTAATTAGAAAGGACCTCAGAAATAGAGTAGAATGAATGTTATCTGTGTAATGCCATTTCTACAAATGAAAAACAATGAATAATGAAACAGCACTACATCTTTGCAAGAAGTTTGTGTGCATATACTTTGGTGAGTATAAGTTAAACAATAGTAATGAATGGAGGAAGGAACATAAAATATAGAAGGAGAAAACACAAAAATAAAAGCCTGGCAGAGAACTTTGATGTGCTCTTCTATGAAAATGAGCATCATACTCTCAATTCTCTGCTGCAGAAGACCAAAATCAAGTTTTTGAAAAATTCTATTTCAAAAACCTGCAAAGAAGAAACTCTACAACATAACAATAACTGTACTCATGCTGGATACATTTTGGTATGCTTTCCCATAATTTTAGAATTTTCTGTAAATTTGTATTCATAATATTCAAGTAAAAAAAATAAATGCCTCCCACCTGAAAGCAGGGTCTATACTGAGATAATCTGACATTAAACCTTTACTCATTTACAGTATTAGACAGATTTTCCTAGCTATGAGTTAGATGATAATCAGTACATTTGACATGGTGCCATTTGATGACATTAATCCTTAAGATAACAATACAGGCCTGCCAATCACCAAATGTTATCAGGAAGAAAAGAAAAAAAGAAGGTTATCTTCATTTAAATTATCTACAAGTCTAGAATTTGATGTGTCAATTGCTGAATTAATTTGTCAACAATTTCTTTAAAATTCCTATTGTTGTTCCCATCAGGTTAATGATGACTCACCTTTGATTATTAAATCAAGTTCCCTGATATTACTATCTAGGCATACATGAAAATTAGAATAGCCCTAATCTGCATTTTTGATACGTGCAAAACTGTTACATATTGTATTAAATTTGGAAAATTCAAAACATCACCCTGCTTTTCAAAAGCTCCCATGTGAAATTCCTCTGTCATCTTTTCCATCCCCACACTCTCCCTCTACCTGGTACACAATTCTGCTGTTGGATATCCCATACATGGTGAAATGTTTATATTTAAGTACTATAGATATTGAATATCTTATCCCTAATACATGGCCCAATATTGTCACTAAGAAATGAACAAATTGTTGAATTCATTTTTAAAAAGTGGGAAAATAGACAAATGTCCACAAATATTCTATTGAGCACATTTAGATAAATTTCGACAACAGTGGAAATAAAAAAGAGCATGTCCACAAATATTCTGTGGACCACAGATAAATTTGGACAATAGTGGAACTAAAAAGAGCATTATCTGGGACTGGAGAAAATGACTTAGTGGTTAAGAACAGTCATTGCTCTTCCAAATGTCCTGAGTTCAATTTGCATCACCCACATGGCATTTCAACTATCTGATGGTTTCTTGTGATGTGAAGCTGTATATACAGACAAAGTTCTCATATACATAAAATCCATAAATAAATAAATATTTAGAAACAGCCTTAGCACCAGCATAGACATCCTCAAAACTTCATCAATATGAGAGTTCTCTGTCCCAACTCAAGACCTACTAAGTCAGAGAGGGGTACAAACAATCGGTTGTTAACAAGCCCTCTGGTTACTTAAACATAAGCTCATACAAATTGGCCAGAAATGGAGAAGAAAAGAACAGTTGTCTTTTATTATTATTATTAATTACAGTTTATTCATTTTGTTTCCCACCTGTAGCTCCCTCCCTCCTCCCCTCCCAATCCCACCCTCCTTCCCTCTTCTCCACCCAAGCCCCTCCCCCAGTACACTGATACTGGAGGTCTTCCTCCCCTTCTTTCTGATCCTAGTCTACCAGTTCTCATCAGGAGTGGCTACACTGTCTTCCTCTGTGTCCTGGTAAGGCTGCACCCCCCTGAGCTGGAGGTGATCAAAGAGCAGGCCAATCAGTTCATGTCAGAGACAGTCTCTGTTCCTATTTCTATGGAAAGAAGTGGGAAATAGTAAGACCTGGAGAGGATAGGAGCTCCACAAGGAGAGCAACAGAAAAAAAATATGGGCACAGGGTTCTTTTCTGAGACTGATACACTAACCAAGGACCATTCATAGAGATAGCATAGAACCCCTGTACAGATATAGCCCATGCAATTCAGTGTCCAAGAACAACTGTCTTAATGCAGCCTCTAAAGAGCCACATGTGGGCTTTCATGAGATGGTTCAGAAGGTAAAGGCACTCACCACCAAGGCCTATGACCTGAGTTGGATCCCTGAGACCCACAGAGTAGAAGGTAGAACTGACTCCTGCAAGTTGTCCTCTATCCTCCACTTAGATGCTATCGCAAACATGCAAACACACAGACATACACACACACAATAGTGTAATAAATGAAGACCACATGCCAATCTTTTTTCAGAAGCCATGCTTCCTGGTTTTCTGTGTTCAAATGCTATTCATTCCTAGCTGTGGAGAGCTGCTTGTTTGTCAGGCTGCTTTGTTATTGAGCTCTCAGGGAAAAGCATGCTTTCACCCTGGCCTTCAGCTGGTGACACATATAGGCAGGATGTTTTGTCAAGTTCATTTCCTTTTGTTTGTGTGAGGATCACACAAACAAGTGGTCGAGATAAACAAGTTTGACTTCTCAAACCCCTTCATTGTATTGAGGTGCTTTCTTGTGGAATAAACCAGTGTGACAGTTTCTACTGGCAGCCCTCTCGAACAGATCCAATATGTATTGTGTTGGTTTTTAAATTTTCTTTCAACCCACACTCCCCACTCAAGAACTGTTTGACTCTGCTGGAAGGCTCCGACACCTAGCAGCCTGGAAGACTTCTTCTGTTTCCCTACACCTCCATGCTCCTAGTCACAAATCTCTATTGACTCTATGTCACAGGTATTCTTTGTATAATAGTGACCATTTATTTGTCCAATACCTCCCTGCTTGTATGTAGCAAATGGTATTTGTCCAATACCTACTTATCTGAAAGTGCCTTGTGTCAATCTGCCTTCTTGGTGTCCCTACTCAAATGCTTATTGTAATATCTTTACCACCATTTTGTATTTGTCACTGTATGGATCACATATCTGCTACTGTATAACATTATCCCCGAATTCAGTGACTTCAAATTTCACACATTTATTTCACAAAATATCTCACAATTCTGTGGGCAAGCTAAGATGGGGTTCTTCTCCCAGTGCTGTAATCAAGACTTAACTGGAAACGAACTGACTCAATTCATTGAGCTGTCAACATATTTCCTTGGTAACTGTTGGGGTGAGAGTTTGAACTCCTTGCCGTATGAACCTGGCATCTGTGGCTAGTATTGTCACCAAAACCAGCAAGAGAGGCTGTCATCCAGGAAGATGGAAGTCACTGTGTTCTGCAATCTACACACAGGCCTGTCATTTCATCAGTTTCCCTAATCTACACATTGGAAGTTAACCCTTCAGTGGGTGTCATCTTAAGAAGGAAATTGATTACACAAGCTTGCGGATTCAAGGAAATTGGAACCACTGGATATATTTTACAGCCTGCCTACTCACTGTCTTAAGCATGTTTCCTGTGGGTACATACAGGGATATAAAAGAATTATTTTTCCACTTTAAGAAAAGCCTGCTAAAAGGAATGAGGCTAACATTTTTTTTTCAAATGTACCTAACTAGTCAGAGACTCATTCAAATTTGAACTTAATGGCTCCACACTGTCCTTCCAGATCTGTGATCCTTGCATCTGTAAGGTTGAATTCATATGCTGAATTTAACATTCACTTTTTCTTGTTACTGTTTACCCTTTTGTGACTAAACCCATTCTGTTGTTGTTATTTTTAAATATCTAGTGGTTTCTATGATCTCAGAAGCAATGGACAGAGGAATTTGCATACCACCGTTACTAGCTTTTCACATAGCAACAGCTCAATTTTAATTATTGTCACCGTTTACAAGGCAAAATGATAATCAAGTGAATTAACAAATATCTGCTTTTGTCCCAGATCCTAGCTCCTTCAGGCCTCACTGTTCATCTGTTAAATAAGATTGCTGAAGTATAAGCCTCCATGAGGCTCTTTGGTTTGTATAGCACAATGAGATGCTGAATGGGACAGCAAATTCCACTAAACCCCGATGCTACTCACACCCCCTCTTTTGATGAGATAGTCAGCACTGTTAGGCAGATTCAGTCCAAGGCTTTCTGAAGTTATTTACTGAGTCAACAGAATTTCAGGCAGTTTGTTTCTATGCCCTTATGTCCTTTAAAAAAAAAATCTGTCATGTGAACAGAACAGGGAGATAAAAATCTAGCTCGCCTTTGTTATTGTTTCCAGTTTTCCCTTTCATCTCATTCCTCCTTCAATTTACTAAAGCTGTGAACTGAGAGATCATCAGCACTCAGGTGGTGAAGCCTGCCTTTGAACTATTCTTCTCTGAAATGCATATAAGTCAAATAAAAAGTTACTTATAAAGTGAAAAGATTGCTACTGAATATATCATTTAATATTTTCCCTATTTAGTCTTTTAAAATATTTGTCACAGAAGCCTTACATGTTATCAGTCCAAGATGGCCATTTGTAACTAAAATAAAATCCAGTTTTAGTAGTCTCAACTCAGCCTCACTGAAAGGGATATTAATTTTTGGTTTTCCAAACTGACTGAGGGTTTCCTTGATTTGATCAACTATTACATAGCTTATTTTTAAATGATTTATTAAAGAAGGATATATTTATGAAACCAAACAACTGCAACATAAATCAAGCTCTGAAAGTTATGCTCACATAAGAGTATTTTTTTCAACTCAATAGTATGTACCATTGCACACACAGGTTTCTTTTTTTGTCTTTTTTTTTTTTCCAGAGCTGAGGACCGAACCCAGGGCCTTGCGCTTACTAGGCAAGCGCTCTACCACTGAGCTAAATCCCCAACCCCACACACAGGCTTCTTAAGCTTGAGTCATTACCCACCCAGGCAGTCCAGAAAGCACTGTCTGATTCTGGCTGTGTGAACATCCAAGTGAAGTTCAGGGTTGATTATTACAGTTATCTTCATACAGCAGATGCTCAATGATTATTTAATATCTGAAAAATAAAAAATGAGAGAAACAAGACATCAAGGAATTTAGGATCTAAAGAATTGAATGTATTATGTATTCCCAAACGTTTTTCTAGAGTGGCTACACAACAGACATGAGCAATAAAGGAACTGAGAGAATGTCTCTAAGACAAGGGCTTCTCATTTAAGTAAATTAGCTCCAGGCTGTGCCATGTGAAACGCAATGGAAGTTCATAACAGAGATAATGCCTCCTGAACTCAGATGCCACTAGATCTTAGTGTCAGGAGTAGGAGGAAGTGAGTAAAAAGCACTGCTACTTGCTGTAGAATGAACCCCCCACACACACACACACGCATACACACAAATAAAAATATAATAATAAGTAAATAAATATGAGTATGATGAGCAGAAAAGTGGAAAGATAGAATCCACACAAACACAGAATCTCATTGGCAAAGTCAGGGGTGATGACTGATCAAAAACAGGATCTAAGAACTAAACAAAGGGGAGATAAGAAATACAAATAAACATGGCTTAAAGGATAAACGTCTTGACCAAGTCTGTTCAAATGTTCAGAGGGTTTTTGTTTTCCCCCTACTTGTGGGATGTATAAAATGTTCCTCTGAATAAAAACAACCAAGGAAAGGCCTTCATTGTAGACAATTCTGGCAAAAGATACAAAAACTAGAGTTCCAGGTGACATTTGTTTAACAAGGCTGCAATAATAAGCGGCTCAGACTCAGTGGCTTCAGCAGCAGAAATCTATTCCCCTCACTTTCGATTGGCTGGACATCCAAGGATAGAAGTGGTGATTCCTTCTACAGCCCTTTTTCTCATTTCCTTGCATCCCCTGGGCCATGTTCTCTGTGAACCTTTGCGGAGTCTTCCTTCACGGAATCTTAACCTCTTTTTATGCACGAGACCTGTGATTCTGAATTACGTCTATGATATTTTTTCTCAATATTGTTAAAGATTCTGTCTCAAAATGTATTCACATTCTGAGATAACACAGGTCAGGACTTCAACATATGAATTTGAAGGAGAAGACATAATTTAGTACACACAGATATGCTCACATTAAGAGAAGACAGTCTAATTATACAACAGGAGAGCATGCAAAAGGCTGTAGGAAAGATTTACAGGTGTGGTGTTATTTCTCAGATATAATAATGGAAAATTTTAAAGGGAAAATGGAAAGAAAACCCTGTAATGAAGAAGTGCAGTGTTAGGAAAGTGCATTACTGCTTTCTCTGTGTTCTTCACTCAAGTAACTATAAATGATCAGACACTAGACTGTTGTTCATATTTAGGCTAAATACAGATATTCACGCTCCTCCTATTGTAGGGCAGAGAAGAGCTCATAAGGCCTAGGAACCTCACAAAACTTAAAAAGTTAAGGAAGCTCAGAAAATTGCAAGATTCACAAGGCCTCTTCCCTAACCCTAGGGTATAAGAACAGTAAACGCTTTCTGAGGAGAAAAGACCTTCTTCCATGCAGCTGCCTACGAATTGCACAATGAGCTCCATGGGTGCTGAGGTGAATTTTGGTGATGTAGCAACCCTCAGGACACCTATGTTTCTGTAAGGAACCCCAGGAAACTCACTGGCTCACCAAGCTGGTGAATAGAATTGTTTTATCTACCATCAGTGCCCTATCTGGGATGAACAGACGTTTGTTCATATTTCCCAGGAAAAGTCACAGACACCCTGTATCTGTGACTAGGGAAAGCCAGTGTCTTCTTCAAAGAGAACTCCGATAATTCATGATGAAGCCTGATTCACACTCATGTTCTTTTAACACCACCACACACTGCCTGAATCAATCACCACTTCAGTGATCACATTTTTAAAAACTTCACTTTTATACAGGACTTTGAAATTTGTATTGCCTTTCTATAGATACACTATAGCTGCAGGTAAAATCTAAATGTACTGTCTAGACCTGTGCAGTATGATATCGTATCTACTAGCCATGTGTCCCTAAATAAATTTAAGTCACTAAGTTTTAACCAACCCAAAAGTCAAATTCTGCTGTATTACTGGCTACATTACAAAAATTTAACTACCTACATGTGGCTGGAAGCCACCCCAGCAGACAGCACAGACCTACAGGAGATTTTCATTCTGCAAGTTCTCTTGGGTGATCCCAGTCCAGCACATTAGAGAAGTCACATAAGCATTTCTTCCAAAAAAGTCTGATGAAGCTTAGCTGTGAAGCTTTTCTAATACAGTATTTCTAATATAAATATACATATTCAGGGTAAAAAGAAGTCTCTCTTGAAACCTTTTGTTGTAAGTTTCAAGTTTGCACTGACCGCGATTCAACTTTTTTAGCCAGCTAAAAACTATAAAGACCTTCTGATTCTAGTCTATCAGCTCTCATCAGGAGTGGTTGCATTGTCTTCCTCTGTTGAGAAGGGGGAGGGAAGGTGGGATTGGGAGGGGAGAAGAGGGGGATTATGGGGGGGGTACAAAGTGAATAAAGTATAATTAATAAAAATTAAAATAAAAAACTATAAAGACACATTGTTGATGCCACTTAATATAAATTATGTTGGGTAATCTCAAATAATGCAGTATTAATTCTAGATTATTCCAAAAACTCTCCTTTTCTGAAGAAACTCTGGATTTTCTTCCACATCTAAGATACTATGGACATGCTTGAATATTTCATCTCAATGTTTAACACAGATGAGAAATTTCCTGCCCATATGTAAATTTCCAGACAAGAATTCACAACTAAAGCTTTCCCTAAATCCATAAAAAACTGCATTATAATATGAAAACTACACATTGTTATTTTAGCAATGACAAAATTTGATTAGGTTGTGTTTGTAGATAATAAATATTCTGAGACATATTAGTGCACAAAGGAACAGAGGGTTCTGATGGAATATGCCTTGAGATACAGTACATCTCAACAGTTACATCTCAAAGACATCACAATGGTATACCAAGAAGCCACACAGATTTTCTAAACTACAAGATCTATAATTTCTCCCCAAACATACTAAGTTGGAATATCTGCTGGCCAAATATTGATTTCCCAATTTTTACAAACTCCTGGGGTAATTCTTCTTCTACTAAAATTTAAGGCAAACATGAAATAAAATGTTAAACCCATATGCTTGATGTATAGTCTGGAGGGAGGGACTATTACTCATTCTGGCTAGAGCAGTTCCATACAAGGCAAGAAAAAGCATCATTTATAAAGTAGATAGCATTAAATGTTTTGTGGTTGTTTTCTCTTAATGTGAATGTGGATTACTCACAGTATTTTCAATTATAATTAGAAAGTCAGAAGAGGCCTCACTCCTCTAGAGAATTAACTAACCTGCATACACGATTACGTGGTCTTTCTGAACACATAGAATGGAGGAAAACAACTTTTAACAACATTTTTAAGTCTTCTGGGTTTTAGAGCCTTTATTTCATTATTTGCCAATTTTTTTCACACAGAGGAAGATGATGCAGCCAGCCTTGATGAGACCTCATAAACTAGGATCAGACAGAAGGGGGAGGAGGTCTTCCCCCATCAGGGGACTAGGGAAAGGGCATAGGGGGAGAAGAAGGAAGGTGAGTGAGACTGGGAGGAAATGAGGGAGGGGGATTCAGAGAGAATACAAAGTGAATAAATTGTAATAAATAAATATCAGACAGTAAAGAAGTGTGACCTAAAGATATTTTTAAGGAATTGAATCTACAAGTTAAATACTAACAATTAGTAAAAGGCATCAGAATTTGAAACCATTAGTCAATTCTTTAAAAAAGAAGAACAAGGTGGACAATGTGGCTCACTCCTGTAATCCTAGCATTTAGGAAGCTGAGACAGGATGATTACCATAAATTCAAGGTTTCCTTGGGAAATACAGTGATTTCTAGGCCAGCTTATGTTACATAGTGAGACTCTACATAAAAAGAAAAATAGTGACACATAAAAAGAAGAATAGTAGTAAGAAGTATCACATGAGTTAACATCCAATGTTAATTTGTTAATTTGATTTAATATTTGACAAAAAGTAAATAGAAGGAAAAAGGAGGCAAATTTATTTAATTAATAAAATTGATATTGCCCACTCATTATAATGTACAGAATGTTTTGGAACTGACAAAGAAATTATATATGTGTGTGTATGTGTCTTTGTATGTCATCAAGAGTTAAGCAGACAACAGAAGAATTTCAAGGAATGTGAATGAAAACTACAAGGACTTTCATAAGGCTATCTGAGAACCTACTGCATTCTTCGCACTAATCTGTGCTTCACCTCAACACTTCATAAACAGAATCAGTGCAAAACTGAGCTTACCTTGTGTAAATGAGTCAACTCAAAAGAAAACCCCAGGGAATCTCCTTTACACCTGAGATGCTGCTGGTTCTTTGCACCAGGAAGGAGTGGAAAATGTGCTTATAAACTACTTTCCACCTGCTAGATCATTTTACTTGGCAAGTGCCCACAGTGTTGCTGACACAGCCTGGCGACCCGTGTGTGATAAAGCAGCATGTTTTGCACCTCCTGTTTAGGAAGAAGGGAACCCTCTTCATCAGCCTATTGCTGTCTAAATAAAGTGAAATGATGACAGGTGTAGGCTATGGAATTCATTCTACTCTTTTTTATCCTGGCAGAGGATCTATTGCCCATCCAAAAAGACATTCAGTCCCTGAAAACACGATTTTAACGCTTCATCAAAGCTGGAAGAGGCTAAGAATGTTTTGGAAGTTAGCCAATTAGGTGTGTCTGCAGGGCGTCTGCTCTCCCTTTCACTCAGCTAGCCTTCACTGTCTACGCTCTTTCATCTTTTTCTAAACAGGAGCAGATGAGCCTGAGGCAGCAAATAGGATCTAAAAAGAACAGGCTTTGCATCCTCTTAAAGCCAACTGCTCTAACAGACATGGCACATGAGAGACTCTACACCACTCTGGACAATTTATAATGAATGCTATTAAGCACATCCCTACAGAAAACAATGAGGATGACCAGAGAAAATGTTATGTCAACATGAGGGAGAAAATAATGTCTTTTTTAAAATCCATGTCTTTTTTAAACAGGTCATTTTCTCAAATAATATACCCTGATTATGGTTTCCTCTTCTTATAATTCTCCCAGTTCTTTCCCACCTCCCCTCCCATCCAGATCCAATACCTTTCTGTCTCTCATTAGAAAATAGACTTCTAAAGGATAATAATAAAATATAAGGAGATAAAAACAAAAGCTATATATCCCAATGGAGTTTGACAAGACAAAACAGAAGAGCTCCAAAGAAGACACAAGAGAGGCCCATTTGTTCACACACTTGGGAATCCCATAGAACCACTGAAGTGGAACTCATAATATATATGCAGATGATGTGGTGCAGACTCCTGCAGGCTGTATGCATGCTACCTGAATATCTGTGAGTTCATTTGAGCCTTGGATGCTCATGTTGATTTAGAGGGCCTCACTTTCTCGGTGTCCTCCTTCCCCTCTGGCTGTTACACTCTTTCTCCTCCTCTTTCACTCTTCTAGGGAGTTCTATGAACCCTGAGGGGAAGGGTTTACATCTATCCTTTTAATAAGTGTAATAACCATTAAAAGTTTTTTTTTCTGTTAACCATCTTAGCCCATGAGCACCTTAGAGGTGAAAACACAACATACTCATCGCTCAGACCTTGGTACACATCTGGCCTAGCACATGGTAAAAGTTTTTAAAGTACAATGCATAAATGAGAATGAATCAATGCTCTTGTGCATTTTCTTTATATCCCTGTTTGGGTTTACTTTGTTTGATTTTAAGAATACCAGCTTCCATTCCAGTTTCTCTCTCAAGAACTGTCCTTTATTAACGTGTGCAGAGGTCTTTCTTTGGTACTATTTTGCAGCCCTTATAATACTATAATCTCACTTTAATGCCTAGCAAAGAAAGCCCTTGTATAGCTCCTCATTTACTGGCAATTGAATTCATCCTTGCATTAATTCACCTGTCCAGCCCAGCCTTCGTTCTGCCCCTCCTGTCTGTTTTTAAGCAGTGTTTCCTTTCAGGCACAAAAACAGCCTCTGGATCAGTAAGTCCATAACTGTCCTTGGATGTCTGATCCTCCTTATTTCCCTCTCCACCAGGCTCTTCCTACCTTCTTATCACTGAAGTACTGGCTCAAGAATCAGCCCAAACAAAATCTCTCTCCACTTATAAAGCACACTGCCCTGTGAGCATCTCACAGTGTTTATGCCATACACAGCTAAAGTGAATTACCAGGAATCCCTGTCTAACACAAAATAAATGTTACACTGTGGCTCCATCTCTGTAGCATGTTTATGATATATTTCCATGGTGGTTTGAACAAGAATGTTCAAACTGGCTCTTTAAATGTTTAGGCACCAGTGAGTGGAATGATTTGAAAAGATTATAAAGATTAGATGAGTGTGGCCATGTTGGAGAAGGTGTATCCTTTTTTGAGGAAGTGTGTCACTGGGAGTGGGCTTTGAGATTTCCAGTAGCTCTTGCTCTCTCTTCCTATTATCTGTGGTTCAGGATGGAGAACTCCACTACCTCTCCAGCACCATTCCCTCTACGCCTGCTGCCATGCTTTCTGCCATGGTGATAATGAATTAAACCTCTGAAACTGTAAGCAAGCCTCGATTAAATGCTTCCTTTCATAACAGTTGCTTTGATCATGGTGTTTCTTCATCATAACAGAACAGTGACCAAGATAATGTCCTACCATGACCTCTCTCCCTTTCTCTCTCTCAAACGCGCACACATACACACACACACACATTTGCCAACTCTTTTGGATGAATGGAAAAATAAATAAAAAGAGATTTAAAATACTGTACTTCCTAATTTTCCTGGGCACTCTACAGATGTTGCTTTTTAAGCATGGCTAAGAGTGAATGGAAGAAATAGCTGTACAAAGTAAATAAAGAACAGAAACAACCAAGGCAACTAAATATTGAGGACTGGGGAATGAATGCTAATACTCAAAACATATTGAAGAAAAAGATTGTCAACAAGAAATACGATTTTAAGATGGCTGATGATTTGGAAAAAGTTCACTTTTAAAACTAACAAAAGCACACAAATGTTGAAATTTTTTCCAGTCTTAATTA
The DNA here is from genome assembly GCA_028658305.1 of Pachyuromys duprasi. Classification (NCBI taxonomy): domain Eukaryota; kingdom Metazoa; phylum Chordata; class Mammalia; order Rodentia; family Muridae; genus Pachyuromys; species Pachyuromys duprasi. The sequence continues at coordinate 51,129,931 of CM053752.1, forward strand.
TCATCTATTTGGACAAGTCTTTACTAAAAAATTCCTTTCAGTCCAGGCATGGTGGCACATGCCTTTAATCCCAGCACTTGTGAGGCAGAGGCAGGGGGAATCTCTGTAAGTTCAAGGACAGCCTGGCCTACATGGGGAGCACCAAGACAGCCATTTCCACATAATCGTGAGACATCATCTCAAAAAATAAAGAAGGGGAGGAAGAGAGAGAAAGAAAGAGGAACAAAGAAACAAAAAAAAAGGCTTTTTATAAATCATCATTTCTAATTAAGGACAGGTCTATGTGGGGTCACGTAGGTTCATATCAGACACTACTATTAAAAATCAGTTAAAGTGAACCATAATTTTTGTTTTCATTTCTTCAGATGAGGGGATAAGATAAGAGCAGTACCCAAGCTCTACAAATACATGGCTCGGGCTGGGCCCAGAGCATTTCTAACTAACGGTAGGCCTAGGCCTGGAAGATTCTAGGTTCCATATTGGCTAATCTTCTCTAAGCCCAAATTTTGAAGACTTTAGCTTCCAGCCTCTGTCTAATAGCCTAAGCCTAAGATGTTTTCGGCATCCAAGACTTACTGCTGAATAATTGCACCTTTTCTAGTTCTTTCTGAACTCTGGCTGGATGGTTCAACTCAGTTGTTCTGGATCAATACTCCTCTCCAAGATGACTGATTCAAACTGCCTTTTCTCGGCTTCTCACTGAATCACTCTGGTTGGAAAAACTGCCCCTGAACTGCTCGAACTGAACTGTGCTCAGCTGAACTGCACTGAACTGCCCTGAACTCTACTGTACTATCCCATAAAACTCCCCTGCTCTCTCTCTTCACTGCTCCTTTTATTTTAAACCTCCTTTGGGATTTTTATTATGTAAAACTATTTTTTCATATAGACTTTATTTATTTATAACAAATACATATAGTTATCATGTAAAACTATTTTTGCATATGGACTTTATTTATAATAAATACATATAATAGCAACAGTTATGAAACAATCAGGAAAGTCATATGTGAAAGTTACATTCAAAATGTTTAGCTCATTTGTATCCGGCAACCTTGAGGAAAATACTATCTATCCTAGCTAGGTGAGTCTAAAGTTGTATTCTTAAATATTTCTCTGCCATAGCTTGTATTGATCAACTTTAAAAACAACTTTATAGGCCTTAAAACATTTTCTTTCTTTTTAAAAATTTATTTAATTTTTTTTATAAATTACAGTTTATTCACTTTGTATCCCGCTGTAGCCCCCTCCTTCTTTCCCTCCCAATCACACCCTCCCTCCCTCATCTCCTCCCATGCCCCTCTCTAAGTCCACTGATAAAGGAGGTCTTCCTCCCCTTCCATCTGACCCTAGTCTATTGGGTCTCATCAGGAGTGGCAGCATTGTCTTCCTCTGTGGCCTGGTAAAGCTGCTCCCCACTCAAGTGAAGGTGATCAGAGAGCAGGCCAATCAGTTCATGTCAGAGACAGTCCCTATTCCTACTATTAGGGAATCCTCTTGGACACTGAGCTGCCTTGGGCTACTTCTGTGCAGGGGTTCTAGGTTATCTCCATGCATGGTCCTTGTTTGGAGTATCAGTCTCAGAAAAGACCCTGTGCCCAGATTTTTTTGGTTCTGTTGCTCTCTTTGTGAAGCTCCTGTTCCCCTTCTTTTATAAGATTCCCTGCACTCTGCAAAAAGTTTGGCTAGGAATCTCAGCATATGAGAAACAATTTTTTTAACTCAAAAAAAGCAAACATTTAGTCCTTTGTTTTGAATTGCAGAGGCAAATAAGATGATGAGCACACATATATCCCTATGAAGGCAGAATTAAAGCAACCATGATCTTACACAAAACGTCAAAGCCTTGTTTAGACTCAGTGCAGGAGTGCCTAGACAGTATATTCAGCGCAGTATGGTTAGTAATCTTAGATTCACCTGCTTCTACTCATTTTATCTGCTCAACCAATAGTGTCTATGTTTAGCACCAACGTTTGCTGTAAGTTAATATTTTTAGAAATGTCCAAATGAAACTGTTTCATTAGTGTAAAATATGATAGTAGTCACTGATGCCATTTTATTTTAAGGGGGTCTACATTGAATCTCACTTTAAGCAAAAGATTTTTTTCTGAACTCATTAGCCCATGTGTCCATGTGTTTATCTCTGGCTTCATTTCTTCCTGAATATTTGCTGTAGAAAAGGTCTTGTGAGATGAGTTTCATGTGTCCAAGTTGGCAGAAAATTGGATTGGTTTTCATGCTGGAAACCAGCTGTGAACCAATAAAAATGGAAATATACATAGCACAGAGAAAATGGGAACCCCAAAAACAAAGGATAGGAGTGAGATTTTCTAAATACTTAACATCAAAATGTACTGTATTAGGTTTCATGGCTTGCAAGACTAAATACCAAATGTAGAATCACAATGTCAGAAATAAGGAATTTTATAATCTACTCAGCAAGTAGTAGAATTTCCAATATTGAGTCATTTAGAATACATTAATAAATTATTAAAGGTGAGCATAAGACAGATCACATACAAAAATGAGCATTTTATATTTTTTAACTATTACTTATAGACTTACTAAAAATGAAGGAAAATAAGGGTATGTCTCAGGAATAATTAAGAAATGTATCCTGAAATTTCATTCATTGTAACAGCAGGAGTTACTATTAAGGGAAGGAGAAGCAGCAATGACTTCGCTTAACAACATCTCCATTTCCAACGTATAGGTTTGATGGGTCTTTGTGACTATTTTAAAAATCTCTGCACATATGGGTCTATTTTTAAACTATTGATACTGCTAACCAAAATTGTTAGAGATTTAATACTGACCTCGCTAAGTTTCACAGGTCCTGAGAGATGCTTTTCTATCTAATTCACTGAGTAAATTAGGCTAATACACACTTTCCAGTTCCAAAACACTTACTGTCACATGTGGCAATTACAAAGTGATGAGACAGTGACTGTCCAAATTTGTGCTTTTTTCACTCTAGGAATACCTAGGTCTTCCAGTGCTTGGTCAAAAGCTTTGGGACTTTACTTAGCCATGGAGACTTGGAACAGATTGTGTTTCTTACCATGTCTGAAGCAGAGAAAGCCACATATATCCCCGCTCTATTGAGTTTGTCCACTGAGACACACAGAAATTAGAATGCTTACCTTGTCGGGTTGTTTGAATGTGGCATATTTTCCAGTTAAAGTAATTGTTCTGTAAGTGCTTGTCGCTGTTAATTGCAGAAGCAAAGCTAGCAGTGCTGTAGGCCACAGCGCCCTCTGAAGACTGTATGGGAATTTACCTCGCTAAAAGAAGAAAAGAAAGTATGTTACATAAAAAGAATAGTGAATAAAAAGAACTCTGAAAAAGTACTTATTTATGAAAAGAATCTGTATTTTTAATGAGATATTAATTTGGCCAAGGGTCAGAAAAAAGGGTAAGAAATTGAGCAGGATTATAAATTTTAAGTTAGCTCACTCTGTCCACTCAGTGTCAACAAACAAACTCCTGTTTGTCAGAATGAGGAAACACTGGTGCCTACAGACATTTTCAAGGTTACACACAAACACAGATGTTATTTTTGGTGTGGGAAAGCATGTTATCAAGTTTGTTTCATTAGGGTTGAATAACCTGCAGGCAGGGGGAAGTATTTCTTTTGAAATTAAAAAAAAAATCTGTTCAGTATGAGCATCAACATTTCCTTTCTTCTTTTTTTCTTAGAAATGCTATCAATGCTGACAAGGGGCAAAAAGAAAATATCAGAAAAGCTTACTTCTGTGTGATGGATGCATCTGTGTAGACAGATGGATGTATACATATTCGTTTGTACAGTTAATTTCTTTAAAAAATATATAATTTATGTTAAAAGCACAAATCTGTATCAATGATCTGAAAAATGTCTGAGTCAAAATAGACATGGTGAAGTCATTAGGACTTCTATCCATTTTCAGAATTGATTTGTCCCAATTGAAAGTGGCCAATCCTCACAAAGATAACAGGAGTAAAAAATATTCAAGATATAAGGACTCTTAGCCACGATGAAGAAGAAAATCAAAACCAGACCAAACCCCCTCTCGGGTGTGAGTTTATCATGGAAGAGATGGATGGCCACTTATTTTCAGGTGAATGAAGCAAGTTCCCTTCATGCACAGTTGCAGTAAGATTAACCTTAACTTCCAGCTGTTTTAAGTGAGTTCAGAGAAAGCATCACCAACTCCCTGGCAACTGTTTCGTTTAAGACTATTTAAGGATCTATCTCAGGTTTACTGGGTTAAACATCTACAGAGCAGCTACCTGCCATGAGTTTTGACCAATTTTCTTTCATAATTTACATGAACAGAAAATTTGGAAACCAAAACTTTGAAATCCCACATTCCTAAAAATTAATTGTTTCAAGTTCAAATGGTGAAGGAACCTTTGCTATCCTTTTATCGTTAGGTAAGTGAGAAGAGTGATAGGCCAAGAGACACAATTCTTGTCCCCAACAAGCTGACAGGAGTGGGAAAATGAAAACTTGGGAGACAAGATGAGAAACAGTGCTGATTCCCTGGTATAAACAAGACATGTGCTGAGTTCATTTGATGTGAACCAGTCTGGGCAACATCACAATAACCTGGTAAAACGTATTTTGAATTGAGTCTAGTTGCACTAAAGGAGAGAAAAGTAATTCATTAAGGTGGGATGAATTGAGAAGAGAATGACGAAAGCAATCTAAAAACAGTTTGCTCACACCCTCGGCCACTGCAGTTGTAAGAAATGTGCATTCCCAAGACTCTCTGTCCCTGGAGAATGAGAGAGTTTATCACAGCAAGTTTTTAGAAAGCTATTGCTATTTCAATGAAAAGGAAAGAATTGGTGAAAACTCATACAAGAAGAGAGCACTAAAAACTGTAGGAAGATGAGCCCAACCAAGTTTTCTGATTTCTAATTTGAGCCCCAAATGAAATTAGATATGTATGGCCCACTGCCACCCATTTGGAGAGGTTTGTGGGTCTCTTCTTCTCCACAAAAGGCAAGTGAAAGCCCCTTCTGTTTTGTGGCATTCACCAGAGATGACTGCTCAGATATGGGTTTAAGCCAATAGTAAATCATTATTAGCCATGAAGCAACTACACTGGGTGTTCAGGATCCCAGTGTAGCTCAGACCCGTTCTCAGGGTGAGGTTTGAAGCACAAAAATTGACATACTGCAGTTAACAAAAACAGTTATCTAGAAGCAGGACTACAGAAGCTGAAAAGCCAGGTTAGTATATTCAGAGACTTTCCCAGAACCATAAACTTTTATAGACTAAGTCTTTGATTTCATTATTATTATTATTATTATTATTATTATTATTATTTTGGTAGATGGTGCTGTCAGTGTGCTGAGTTCTACAGCCTGAATGGCACTTCCATAATGGAGTGAGTTGTGCTAAATTCTGGGGGCCTGTTACACCTTCCATTGTCCTTCCACATCGTCCCATGGTTAAACCGGCTGCCTACGTGGGCTACCAGTGTTATCACACTTACCAGTACTGTGGAATCTGTGTGTTCCACAAAACCTCTCCCACTGTATCAAAACCTTGCAGAAAGACACACATGGTATACACTCACTTATATAGACCTATAAGATAGGATAAACACACTGAAATCTATACACCTAAGGAAGATAAACAAGAAAGAGGACCTGGGTAAGAGAATTAATCCTCACTTAGAAAGACAAATGGGATGGACAGTGGATGTAGGAGAAAAGAAGTAGCAAGACAAGAGCCTACCACAGAGGGCCTCAGAAAGACTCTACCTAGCAGGGTGTCAAAGCAAATATTAAGACACATAACCAACCCTTTGGCAGAACACAGGGAATCATATGAAAGAGGGGGGAGATAGTATGACCTGAAGAGGACAGGAGCTTCACAAGGATCAAATATATCAGGGCACAGGGGTCTTTTATGACCCAACCAAGGACCATGTATGGATATAACCTAGAACCTCTGCTTGAATGTAGCAAATGGTAGCTCAATATCCAAGTGGGTACCCTAGTAAGGGGAACAGGGACTATTTCAGACATGAACTCAATGGCTGGCTCTTCGACCTCCCTCACCCCTCGAGGGAGTAGCAGCCTTGCTAGGCCACAGAAGAGGACATTGCAGCCAGTCCTGAAGAGACCTGATAAGCTAGAGTTAGATGGAAGGGGAGGAGGTCCTTCCCTATCAGTGGACTTGGAAAGGAGCAGGGAGGAGATGAGGGAAGGGTGGGGAGATAGGGAGGGAATGAAGGAGGAGGCTACGGCAAAAGAAATGAAAATAACTTGGGGGATGGGTGTCCAAAAGTCCAACATATACCTCTCTGCCTTCAGCTTCCTATAACATGCTCCTGAAAAGACAGCCAGGAGAGTGTTCAGAGGTCAAGTCCTGCCTTTTCTTTGCTCAAAAATATTTAATGATCTCTCATTTCATTCAAGTTTTGAGACAGCACACACAGTCCAAGTAATCTGCTCACTCATTAGTCATCGGCCCACAATGATACCTCTTTAACCTGCCGTTGTTGTCTTTTCTCCTGCTATGGATGGCCAGATTTCCTTAAGGTAACAAGCAGGCTCCTCAGACAGGGCCTTAAGCAGCAGCCTTTGGTAACGGAAGGTGCTTTCTCTGGTTCCGACTACAGTTTACTCTTCTTTCCTTTATTTCTGGCTGCATTTCATGAGGACTTCTCAGTGGGATCTTTTTATCTACATCATTTAAAAATGACAGTCTATCCCATAACTGACTCCTCTTTCTGTTATTTCTCTTCCATAGCAAGTTACTGTCTGGCCACCAAAGTTTGCATATCTGCAATATTAGTCCATCCATAAAAACTTCCCCTAAGTGATGGCAGTTTCTGATACTCTCTCTTTACTGAAATCTCCCAGGTTTGACTATACACCACCTCACCTACTACATTTGGTACTGATGCTTGCTTACCAGAAACTTTAGGAACAGTAGTTTTACCCATTACACTTTTGTTTTCCTTTTTATTGTTGTTGTTTCCTTGCCAGTAAATCTATATACTCCCAGAAGCAAGAGTTATTTTTTAATTGTGTTTGGTTGTTTTTTGAAGCAGTGTCACATGGTGTAGGCTTTTTTATGGTCTCTCATAGTTCCAAAGACAAAACATGTTTTGATTTCAATAAATAGTTTAAGGCATGAACA
>CM053752.1:51137574-51202512 GCA_028658305.1 Pachyuromys duprasi
ATTACACTTTTGTTTTCCTTTTTATTGTTGTTGTTTCCTTGCCAGTAAATCTATATACTCCCAGAAGCAAGAGTTATTTTTTAATTGTGTTTGGTTGTTTTTTGAAGCAGTGTCACATGGTGTAGGCTTTTTTATGGTCTCTCATAGTTCCAAAGACAAAACATGTTTTGATTTCAATAAATAGTTTAAGGCATGAACAATAGCAGTAACTACCCCTAGAAGAATAGCTAACAAGTGCCATGGCAAGGCACCTGTAGATAGCATGACATTATCAACATTCCGCAGATGAGATTCAGGTACACACACAAGATCTAAAATGTCTAAGATTGAGAATAAGAATAAAGCAGAGCCTATTAATTCCACAGTTCACAATTTATTCCTCTATCACTGTCACAAATTAATTACTTCTCTTCATTAAGTACTACTGTGTGCCTGGGTATGCCAAGCACTTTATAGGTTAGCTCACACTCAGAAAAACACTGTTGGCAAGTTGTATCGGCTTTGCTTTATGAATGAGAAAACCACACTCAGCTGTGGAAGCAGTGACTGTTCAACTCAACTGCACAATTGCACGCACTATGTGTGCTGCCTGGCAGCTCAAAGCCTTTTTAAAGAACATGCTAGGCGCTGAGTTCTCTGAGCTTTGTCAGGTGCCAAAGAGTCCTTTCTCAGGGAGCTTATAACTATAAAAGCTGCTTGGTTTAAAGTCAATGCCTCTCTTTTTGCCTCCTTTAAAGGACTGGTATTAAACTTCAACTCTGGGAGAAAACAATTGACAGGTGACAGCAATGATATTCTTGTTTTCACAGGGTTCATTTTATCCTAGCCTGTGTTTTCTTCCCTCATTTGCATATTTGTGTCTGAAAGAGACAAAGACAAAGAGACAAAGCTTGTGGAAAAGAAGAAGGCTAAAGAGGTGACTCTTCCTGGATGCCTTACCTATAGTTTTTTTTTTTTAATAAGGCAGCTACACAGTACAAACCTTTGCTCAATGAGTGTCCCCAAGAGGCATGACTAACCTCACTGAAGCTTTCTAAAGCCTGCTTTATAAGTAATCTTTTTAAATGTTATAATAAATAATAAAAATTGTATACATGTGCATGCATGTATATTTTTTAAAATATCATACATGTACATGTATGAATATGATGAAATCCACTCCTCACAGTTCATCCAAATCCCTCCAGTATGCCACATCATATCTCCCGCCCAGCTTCATGTCCTCTTTTTATAATTTTTATTGACTTATTATTTTTACCCACTGTGTCCAATTATTGCTGCCTACATGTGCAAGGGGATGGAATCATCCACTGAAGAATTGGAAACCTACCAATGGCCACACTCCAAAAGAAAAGTAACCATCTTTACAACTGAGCACTTATAGTCAAATACTTTCAGTACTTTGAACTGGAATGTATGTCTGCATACCACTGAGGGAAGAAGCTTCTCTGACCAAGAATGGTCAAGCATAAATCTATAGATATAAACATAAATATTCAGAAGGCAGTATGACAAGACTATTTAGAAAAACATCAATAGTTTTTCCCTAACATCTGTGAGTTCCCTAGCTACGGATTTGAAAATGTTTAAAGTACATGGATTCCTTTCTGTGGAGCAGGTCTCAAATGAAATCAAGAGAGCAGCTAGTGACCCCTATAAGCACTCTTGTAACTATTGCACTAGTGTGTATGTATTGCCTGGCAAGTTAGTATTGTTAACATACAGGGTTCATAAATGGGCAGGACCACTGGTTGTTTAGTCCTCTAGCAGTCAGAAGAACACCCTCCAACCTTTGAACATTAACCAGAAAGGACAGTTTCCTGGTCAGTTCAAGACTGGTTTCTCTGTTGGGCTGCAATAAAATGTGCTATGTCTTCACCAATATATCTCATCATCTAGTTATAGTGGACAACCAAGAGCAACAGCAATAACCTGACATGCTTTGGGCATTTTTAACTCATAGGGTATTAACATGTACCGGACATGGAGATTTTCATTTAATAGGCCATGTCTTCTGGAATCAGATTTCTTACTTGTTAACTAATGTAGAGTATGCCTTTTCAAACTCATACGCATATATATATATGTATATATATATATATGCAGGCTTACAACTAGTAAGGTAGTATAAGGCCTTTTCATATAGTCTTATTGTTTGTGCTTTTGTGTATCTGGGGAAATCAGGGGACAAAATTCAAATTCTACACATAAGAATCCAGAACCCATGCTTCAAAAGGAGAAGACTTGGAAATAGAATAAATAAACTAATAATAAATAAGGAGGGCTTACTGAGGACACTGATGACTCCATGGAGAACTGGGAGCCTGAGTCACGCTCCCCAGCCTGGTTCTGGATTGCATGGCTGTCAGTCAAGTCCTTGGTGCCCCTGTGGAATAGATTAGCAAAGCTTGCAGCTCCTTCTCCAGCATCTGCACTTGCACACTGCTGGGCTTTGCTTCTTCCTTTGCTTTGTTTGTCTGTGTGTTTGGGTGGGTGAGTTTTGCTTTGCTTTGCTTTGTTTCAAAGAAAAATTTCAGTTCAGTACTTTGATCCTTACCAATCCAATGCTTTGATAATAACAGAGAGATAGAATGGCTCTTATCAGTGTCGACAGAGCCCTAAAATGTCTAGTATGTTCTGTCTGCATGCCAGCAGACTTCACCCTGCCTCCACGTGAGAGCCCTAGACTGAGGAGTGCTGTCTTCTGAAGCTCGATCCCACCCCCAGCACAAAGCAGTTATGAAATACCTCTTTAATGCGAGAAAATATTTTATGCATTTTTAGTATTACATTACAACTTCTTGTGGCTGATATTCACATCTAAATTTACAGAAGCAGGTAAAGCTTTTCAAAATTACATCAGTAAACACGAGGACGGTGGGGGGCATTGAGAGGAAGAGTGAGGAAATAAGCCTATAATAAGTGGAGAAGGGAGAGGAAAGGAGGGGAGAAATAACAGAATTTTTTGGTTTTCTTTTTTCTTTCTTTCCTGCTGCTGAAGGCGAGTTTATTTTTGTTGTTCACTCCTGCCATCTAGTGGAGACAATTGAGTAATTCCTAAATCACATAGGTTTAACTCCAAAACATTTCTCACTATTATCATCTAAGAATTTCAAACACGCACACATGTATTTTGTGATATTCATCCCTCTATCCCCTCTCCTGTTCTCCTGCGGCTCTCCTTTCACACCACTCCTCAATGAATTCTCTTCTAATTTTATTTATTATTTTAAACCCATTAACTCCTATTAGTACTATCCAGTGTTTATCATTGCAACTATCATTCTGTCTCTGACTGTTTCATGTTGATCATTGTAATAGGAATCACACTTTAAAAAAACATGAATTTGGAAAACTCACATATTTCTGTATCCAGTGTCATTCACGGTCCACATTCTCTATCAGAAAAGTTTTATTTTGAAATTCTACTGGATCAACTAGTATCTTTTCCTAAATATTGAATAATATTTATAACTGCTTATTGAAGGTATCTTCAAGAAAAACAATTGACTAAATCAATAAAATAGAATTGTAGTCTGAGTATTTCAACACAATAATCAAATTACATGCCCTGCCCTTTTTAAGTTATATATAGAGAAACTCACAGATTCTTTATATAACCACTTACACTATATTTTTAAGTTTCCTTTATAACAACTTATTTTATATTTTTAATTTTGTTTTATTTATATATTTATTTATTACAATTTATTCACTTTGTATCCCTGCTGCAGCCCCCTCCCTCATCTCCTCCCCGTCCTACCCACCCTCCCTCTTCTCCCCTATGCACTTTCCCAAGTCCCCTGATACAGGAGGACCTTCTCCCCTTCCATCTGACCCTAGCCTATCCGGTCTCATCAAGACTGGCTGCATCATCTTCCTCTGTGGCTGCACAATACTAGAAGGAAAGTTTCAACCCAACGAGGTCAACTACACCTAAGAAAACACAGGATAAAGACACCATCATATCAAAAAAGCAAAAGAAAACAAAAACACACAATCACCACCAACTCCACAATAAAAGAAACTAACAATCATTGGTCACTAACATCTATTAACATCAGTGGTTTCAACTCTCCAATAAAAAGACACAGACTTACAGAATGGTTGTGGAAACAGGATCCAACATTCTGCTGCATTCAAGAGACACACTTCTGCAACAAAGACAGACGGTACCTCAGAGTAAAGGGCTAGAAAAAGGTTTTCCAAGCAAACAGACACAAGAAGCAAGTTGGAATAGCCATCCTAACATTTAATAAAATAGACTTTCAACCAAAACAACTTATTTTAAAATTGACAAATTTTGGAAAATTTGCAGAGTAGGCTATGCTTGATTTGACACGTGATTGACAAGGCACTAAAGAACAATAATATATAGTTAGTGAAATTTGCTGGTGCAAAAGTCTTCAGGGCAACCCTAAGCCTTTCTGTGTAGTGCAGGCTTGCCTTGAACTTGCAGTCTTCCTGCTTATAGAAGCCAGAGTTCTAGGATTATAAGCATTCATCATGATGCCTACATAATTTCAAAACCTTTCTCTGGAAAAAAAGAAAGAAAGAAAGAAAAAGACAGACCTCCATGACTTATCAGCACTGTAGGTGGCTCTGCTAAAAAGTCAGCAATGTGGAGCAGGGGACAGTGTTTCAGGGTGTGTTGCAGGGTGCTGTGTTTCAGGATGCAGTGCTGCAAGGTGCAGTGTCATGGTTCCTGTTTTGCAGGGTTCTGTGTTTCAGGGTGCTACACTGTATGTAGAGTGCAGTGCTGCAGGGTGCAGTGCTGTAGGGTGAAGTAGAAGTTTTTGGTTTCTTTGAAAACTCGGTTGAGTCACGTGATGTTTTGTTAGAAGCTGTCTTGTGAGAGGGCATGTGATGTTTTGCTGTGAGCTCTCTCAGGCGAGGGCCACGACTTTCGCCAGCTGAGACTATCCGTGAGTGGACCCTGAGGAGAGGAGATGTATAGAAGCACACTGACAACGGGACATTGCTTTTTGGACCGATATCACTGCACTGATCTTCATGCTTTAACATTTGACTTCACAGAGATAAACGTTCTCAGGGCAATCCAGCTGAGTGTTGTGACTTTTGCTGACATGTCCCGATCTTCTAAATTGTTCTGATTTATGTTGTTGCTTACTGTTGGCCGTTGTACTGGACCTGCTGGTGCCATGACAATGACAAGTAGACTCATCCCAAAAAGCTACATCTAAAAAGGTCTATAATCCCCTTTACCTAATAACCTTCTTTCTCCCCTACCTCTGGTCAGTAGATGTAAGGGAGGCACAAGAGTTTAGGAATCCTAAATAAAGTAGGTTTGGAAAACTCTAAGCCTCCAGCAGAGTGCAGTGTTGCAGAGTGCTTTGTTTCAAGATGCAATATTGTAGGATGCTGTGTTATAGGGTGTAGTGTTGTAGGGTGCAGTGTTTCAGGTTCCTGTGTGTCAGGGTGCTATGTTTCAGGGTGCCATGTTGCTGGGTGTAGTGTTACAAGATGCAGTGTTTCAGGTGCTGTACTGCAAGGTCCAGTGTTTCAGGGTCCTGTGTTTCAGTGTAATGTGTCCAGGGTGTAGTGTTGTAGGTTGTAGTGTTACAAGGCGCTGTGTTGCATGGTGCTATGTTTCAGTGTGTTGTGTGCAATGTCACAGGGTGCTGTTTGGTAGGGTACAGTGTTGGAGGATGCTATGTCGAAACATGCTGTGTTGCAGGGTACAGTGTTACAGGGTCATGTATTTCAGGGTGATATGTTGCAGTGTGCTATGTTGCAGGGTCTTCTGTTGCAGCGTCCAGTGTTGCAAGGTGCCGTATTGCAGGATGCAGTCTTACAGTGTACTGTGTTGCAGGGTGCTTTGTTGAAGGGTGCAGTATTGTAGGGTGCAGTGTTGTGGAATGCAGTGTTGTGGGGTACAATGTTACAGGGTTCTGTGTGACAGGATGCAGTGTGCAGGGTATTGTGTTGCTGATTCCTACTTACAGTGAACATCACAGTGCATTGCAGAAGTGGCTAAAGGATCAGGATCAAAGATGACTGTGAGATAAAGTTTTACAAGAGTTGGAAACCTACCTACAGCGAGAGGCCTGATCTTTAAAATCAGAAACAAGGCTTCCTTATATTTAAAGGGAGGAGAAAACACAAGGAAAGCATTGTTTAAGAAATAATAAGCTACACGCATGGCTGACTTTCTGGAAGAGAATTTTGCAATGGTTTAAAACAGATGCAGGTTTAGACATATGGATGAGAAGCCCAGAGACAAGAAGTGAAAAGCGGATGCAAAGAATTGCAGGTATGTCTTAGAAAGTGGAAAAGGGGATGGAGTATTGACCTCAGTCTTCAAAAATCACAATTAAACTTCATTTAAAATGTCCCTCACACATACAGATACACCTGTATTTTCTAGTATGAAAGAAATCGTTATTGATCTGTTGTCTTCCTGGAGTCTCCAGGTAAGTGAGATGGGGAAAGGCATCGTACATAACAAAGTCATCTGTACACACATTCACCACTAATCAGATTTCTCCAAGGATTGCTTCCCAGTGCCAGGCAGAGTGTCATGACACTGGTCTCTTTCTGCTTTCTTTCATCCCCTCTCAACACTCTAACTGCAATGTATAACCACTATGGCAATTTCTATAACACTTGTTCTTTCCTATTCCTATCCATGGACCTTTGAGCCCGAAGTATTTCTAACAACATACTATTATCTTTTGTTGTGTGTGTTTCATCTCTTTTTCAGCTTCTTGTATGAAGGAGTTATACCTGAGCTTAAAGTGAACCCCAAATGGTTACATTATATAAGCTCCACTGTTTTTAAATTTGTGACAAGGGACAGAAGGAAAACTCTTCTCATTGACAAGAAAATCTCATGAAAGTTTCAAAGAGATACAAGCACGTAAAACCTGTGAACCTTCAGTTGATTGTCCTTTGTCCAGCAGGAGCTGACATACATTCTTTCTAGTCACCCTGCAGTCACCTATGTCTTCTCCATAGCCTTCAGTACCAGTGCAGACAGTTTTCTTTGTAAATGCCTTCACTTGTTTCGTTTTATTGTGATCATCAATGATCCCCTGGACAGTAGTTAGGGTCTTCTGTATATAATGTCATATTTTGTACCTAACATTCTTCTTTTGTTCTGTCAAATCATTTTTATGAAGTTGATTTTACAATTACTTTTATACATTTGTCTATTAATTATCTGTTTTCTTTTTCTAGAAAAAATATCATAACATTATTTTCTCTGAAAGCATGTTTGTTGCCTAAATTAATCAGAGCCATCATCATGCCCAATAGGAAACAGATGAATGACTATATAAAGGCAGCTTAATAAAGAACTACTGGTGTAGTGACTATCACTTGACCTCTGTTTTGCAGGGATAATACTCAGGGGATAGGAACTAGGGAGAACTATTATCACTCTCAGACCAGAAATTTGAGATGAGAACACAACTAGAAACTGGAGAACCTAATTGAAGAAGACCCAAGTAACAAAAGCAGGAACCTACAATGGAGGCACTCTAGCCTTAGGACTTCCTTTGTGTGAAAACCATTGTTTCCACTTTCCTCTCTTCCATAATTCAAATGTCCTATTGGGGCTGCTTGAGGCGGAACCCAAAAGGAAACTGAGCAGCTCCTCCCTACCCGTCTCAGGGTCACAGAGCAGGATGCCCTGCAGGAGCAAAGAGAATGCACCCAGGGCATGATCATACCCAGTATTGTGAGATGTTCTGACCTGGAATATATGCTAGCAATGCATGTGTAGCTTGTGACTAGCATCTTGCTTGGGAATGCAAGCATGAACAAATTGGCTTTTAGAAGGCGGAACATAGAGAGTTGACACAGATGCCTTCATGAGTACTTACTGCTCTTGCAGAGGACCAGTGCGGTTTTCAGTACACACCTGGTGGCTAACAGTTATCTGTAGCCAGATAACTGGCTACAGGAAGGCACCCCCTTCCGACCCTTGTGGACACTGCATGCACTTGGTGCACTCACACACAGGTGAAATGAGTTTGATTGTCCCTGGAGACAAACTTTCACCCAGCAGGCGACTAAAGACAGCTGCCTCCCAGAATGGTACAAATAAGAATGACTCACTGCTGTGAAGGACAACTGTCTGATTGTGCAATGCTTTAAGGACATAATTAAAACCTTTCAGAGATCTAAGATTGTGGGACTTCGAATTAGAAGAAGGAAGAAAGCCTGCATTAGAGGGTAATATAGGCAACTCATCAGCGTTTGATAAACCTTTGTAGAAGCTCTTAAGAGTATCACATACCCTGTCGTTCAACTCTGAGCATCTCATGGCACAGAGCATTTGGCCAAATCCATTCAGGCCAATTAAGTGTCCTCTCCAAGGTCATAGAGCTTTCAGATGTGGAGAAATGAAAAAGAAACTTTCAAGGAACAGGTAATCAGTTACAAATGCAAGTGTGTGATTGAATCTGGGCTGGACTGATCAAGATACTTTGTAAATGGCTACTCTGACATGACAATTATCAGCTTTGATGGGAGTCTTTGAACTATCTGTATTAATAAGGTAAATAAAAATTAAATAAACACACATGCCACAAAAGGAGAAAGTCAAAATCTAGGTAACCTGTCTGAATAACTCAAAACCTAAGGAGATGACACCTAAATGATAAAAAGAAATGCCTTCATAGAGATTACTCTCCTTCTTGAACCCTAAATTGTGGCCCAGGAATTGGAAGAAAGATAAGAAGTAAGAAAGAAGATAGATGCATTTCCAAGTGACAGCAATCCTTATGAAATACTAAGCAATCGGCTTTAACTTCTCAAATATTAAATCTGTCCAGATAGTAGAGACCTGAACTTTCAGAGGCTGAGCCATGAAACAAGAAAGTGATTTTTTAACTATATAGTCACTCACTCACATCTTACTCTGCAATCAACTTAATGTTTCCATAACACCTGCCCTTAGCATTATAATGGCACTGTCACATTAGTTAGTTGTAGAACAGAAGACGTTCATTGTTACGCCCCTCCTGTGTGCTCCACAGATGTATTAGAGCCTAGACACAGGCTGCCCTGCAAAATCTCAATGAGACAGGAAATGAAGATTCAACTTAAGGGCTGAAGAGATGGCTCAGCATGTAAAGGAACCGAGCCCGATGACATAAGTTCAGTTCCCGGTCCACATGATAGAGAGAACTGGCTCTGGTAAACAGTGTTCTGACCTACACATTCATATTTTCTGGTGCATGCATGCATGTGTACACACACACACATACTACATACACACATACTACGCGAACACACTACATACACAAAGAAAGAAAGAAAGAAAGAAAGAGAGCAAGAAAAAGAAAGAGAAAGAAAGAAAAGAAAGAGAAAGAAAAAGAGAGAGGGAGGGAAGGAAGGAAGAAAAAATTTAATAGATGAAACTTTATTGAAGGTCTATTGCACATGGAGATATGGGAAGAAATAGCACTGATCTGTGTCCTCAGCCAGTTTAAACATGGTCTTCAGAGAAGCCACAGTCATCCCAGACTTCCTGAATTAACCTTGGTGCCTACATTCATTTTAGCACACCTGGTTGCCTAAGATCCTCAAAGACCGCCCATCAAATAAAAGAAAAACATTTATATAGTTAATATGTAACAGAGAGATACTTCGACAATAGAACTCTTTTAAATCACCTTTTAAAAACATCAGGATGTATATCCATGAAAAGACCATACAGAGTCAGCGTGGAAAGGGTTCGAGGGAAGTGTTTCCCTGTGGTGACACAGATGCTGATTCACATTACCCAGCAAGCCTCACTGCAATCAGTGTGAAATCCTTGCTTGTGTGCTCTCTGTTTAAGCTGAACAGCACGGAGTAAAACAACTGGAAAATGAACCTTCCTGCTCGACTATTCACAAGCTGTATTCCACAGCTGACATTCATAGACAAGTTTGTTCTGAGACCAAAGGCAATTAAGTGGGCAGAAAGCTAATTCTGCAGTCTCTGCAACAGAATGAAACAGTCTGCCTCACAAATGAACAAACTCATATTATGGACGATTGTGTCCTTTCAGAATGTAGGCTGAACCTTTTGCTCTTCGGTTATCCTATTTCCTAAATGAAAGTGACTACAACATTCTATAGCAGGACCTGCTGGAATTAGCTGGAGTCAGATATATTGACACCCACTCTTGAGTATGAATACTGGGGGGGAGGGAGGATGGTGTTATAGAGTGACTCATCGATCTGGTAGAATGCTGTAGAAATGGAGTTTTATTTAAATTTGACCACAAGTGTGGTTTGGAAAACTATTTTTCCCAGGCTTCAATTTCTTCATCTGTGAAAGGAGAATACATATATACATATATATGTATATATATATATATATATATATATATATATATATATTAGGGTGGATGACTAAAACGAAAGAACTTTTTCCCCCAACACATGAAAGTGTAGGAGTCAAAATCATCACAGTGAATAAACCAGATGCAAACTAAAAGTAGAACTTGGAGCTCCCCCTGTTCATCTGCCATTCTCCATTTTCACAGAAGATTTCCAGCTAGCCATGCTCCTGTGTTCTCTCTCATAACAGCATTTCACCACCACCCTCATATTTATGTACACATTTCCCAGTTCCTTGTTGTCACTCAGGATATTGGTGTAGCTGTCACCTACCTATGCCAAGTAAAATAACAGATCTTTCTTCATAGGCACAGAATATTTACTGCTAATCAAAAAGCCATCTACTTATATGCACATTTAAGTATTCAGGTACCCAAGAGGACATCTGAAATTTCAGGAAAGGTCAATTACCCAGCCTCACTGTATAGGTGGGACTTCCCTCCTCCCCTACTTTGGTTTAAAGTTTTCTATTTGCCTCCAAAACCCAGGAACACACCTTCTCTTTCTGAGGACACGCTCTTGAACTGGCTGTGTTCAAGACAGAATGTATCTGGTATGAAAATGTGTCCAAGACTGAGCACTTAGGATTGAACATGCTGTGTGAGAACTGGTCCCTGGAAGCAGCTGTTCCACCTTTCTCAAAAACTGTTGTCCATCTGTCACACTTTATCTAGGGATGAGATGATATGGAATTTCCCAGTCTGTGGTAGATGTAAATACAGTGTTCATGTCTGATACCCTCCCCGCAAAATATTTTTTGTTTTGTTTTGTTTATAATTTCCTAAAGACTAATGCTTGTTTTATAAATTTTCTGTAAATTATATAAGTACTTTTCTTTTTTATTTAAGAAGTTTTTCATCCGTGGGGCAGGGCTGCCTTACCAGACCAAAGGGAAAAGGACGCTTTCAGTCCTGAGGTGACTTGATGAACTGGGGTGGATTGGTAGGGGGGCTCCCCTATTTCTGAGGAACGGCAGGGGGGGGGAGAGATGAAAGGAGGAAATGGGACTGGGAGAAGGGAGGGGCTACAACTGGGATGTAAACTGAATAAATAAATATTTTTAAAGGATTTTTTTCATGCAATATCTTTTGATCATGTTTCCCTCCTCCAGCTCCTCCCAGATTCTTCTTACCTACCCACCCACCCAAACTTTATGCTCTTCCTCACCCCCACTCACTCTCTTTCAAAAATCAAAATTATAAACGAAGAAGTGGAAAGACTGTAAGAGCCAGAGGTGATGGATGACTCCAAGAAATCGTCTTCCATGCATAACAGGATGGATAGATGGGTGGCTGAAATGAGGAAAGGGGGGCTCTCTGTGGAGAACAAGATCCAGAGCCACACCTGGGGCACAGGAGCCCCAAGTGTCTGCCATCCCACCTGAGTCAGAAGCAAAGCTCGTTCTTCTCAGCTGGACTTCTCCAGCACACAGCAAACAAGCCCATCATTCCCCCTGCACAGGATGGCCTCCTTCTCTCTCCACGCTGCTTTCCTTGCCCCAAATCATCACTCATGTCCTATTTCCTCCACAACGTTGTGGGCCAGAGTGAGACTTGCACCTGCAAGGCTCACTTTCCTCCAGCCTGGCATCCTTTACAGACATCATTACAACATGAGTGATGCACATATTTATTTACACAGACTATGGCAGCATGTACAAGACTTGCACAGATTCAAGCTAGACAAAATCCCAGACTGAGATGTACAAAGTCCACTCTCCCTCATGGGGTTTCTCATTTATTTGGTACCTGAGACTATTTTCATAAAGGCTAACGCATGCATATGCATAAAGTTTGATCCAGGTAAGAAAATCATGACTATTGCCTGCACCTTTTTGAACCACACATTCAGCTTCATCACATGCTTTCTCTACCTTTCAGTCTATGCCACAGCCAGCACTCTGGTTATCTTGAGCGTGACCTGGAACTCAGCCATTCCCTCTGAAATTTGGAGTCCCTCATTTCCACTCCACTTAGTTCTCCATTTCCAAATTATATTTAAGCCAAGTCTTCACACACTCTCCAAGCCCAGACCATCTTTTATCTGCACCCAAGGCAGAAAGCACACAGTGTAAACATGCATATTTTTAACTAGCTTACTTCCTGTGTTCATCTCAGTTGTACCTGGCTGAAAATCCTTTGAAAGCAGGGAGCACCTCTCCTTCATGGCCCTACTTGCTGTATCAGACACATGTTCTGCAAATGCCTCCTCAGTAAATATCAAAAGCAAAGAAAATAGACAAAACAAAGACAGGGTTTACCACTCAACACACATTTTCAACACTGGACATAAATGTTTATAAAAGTCTAGCCCACCCCCTCTTGCTTTAAGTGGCTTTTTAAGACCTTTTTATCCCTGAGCACACTGCAAGCTTGATGAAGAGAATACAAATGGAAGTCTTTCCAGATGAGCAAATCCTCTGCTCTTCCTTGACTTGTGCTGTGTTCACAGAGCTAGCCCTTCCAAATAGGGTTTACAGAAAGGAACAAAAATGTTTGCCTCCTCTTAGTGCATTTCAAGTCACTTATAATTTTATATGATAGTGATGAAGAGACTCCTGAATATCCAAGAAGTTCTACTTCCGGACACCAAAACCTGTCCTCTCCAACCTTTTTTATTTCCCATATACACTTCCTTACCAACGAATGTTGAATTCATCTCCTTAATACCCTTTAAGCCTATTTACTTTTCTGCAACACTTTTAATTCATTCAAATCCCTCTCTATTCAATACTGGAAAAAATCTACATGTAGCTATGGTCTTAACAATGTACCTTTCCAGTCAATTCTTAAAAGCAGATGTGCTTGACTGGGGGCAGATCCAAGATGGTGATGAGCACACAGTTTCTGAGTTGCAGAGGAGTTGAACTGCCAGAGTTGGTGAGTGGAAGGACTACTGAAGCCAGGGAATCGACGGTGAGGCTTTCTAAACGAGAGGGAACATCGCATGAGGTGAGAACTTTGGTCTCGGGTCACCAGTGGACTTGCTTGGGGAAGGAGATCTCCCGGCACACCCCTTTTTAAGGCCTCCCTCTGCTTCAGCACAGCTGGCTCACCAAGACTCTTAGCTCAGAGTTCACTGCCTGGGGACTGCGGCAGCAGAGGCGGGGCTACTGGCCCCTCAGTCGTACCCACCAGCTGTATCTGCCTTGGAGTCCCAGATAATGGTGCCATCCTCCCTGTGTTCCAGGTCTGTGAGCAGCCATACCAATTCCACAGGGCCTCCCAGCCACTGATTG
The DNA here is from genome assembly GCA_028658305.1 of Pachyuromys duprasi. Lineage (NCBI taxonomy): Eukaryota > Metazoa > Chordata > Mammalia > Rodentia > Muridae > Pachyuromys > Pachyuromys duprasi. Next base: position 51,151,171 of record CM053752.1, read on the forward strand.
TACAGCCCACCCAAACCCTCGATGACAGATAATAAGCTATATAGCCAGCAGACCCCCCCCCAAACAAACTAGACACACCAGGCAGCAGGCCTCCCAGGTCTGGAGGGCACAGGGAGGGTCCCCAAGAATTCCCAGAAGACATCTGGGCCAGCATTCCTGTCCTCAGCTGCAGCAGGACTTCCTAACCTAGTGGCTGCAGCACCACTGAGCTGGCAGAGCTCATCAGCCCTCATGCATATGACTAAGCAGGGCCAAACCAGAGGGTAGAGAGCCCAGATTCCCCAATCCTTGCCAATGTGACCTGCTTGACAGTGAATGCGCCCTTGAGTGTCAGCAGAGCCCTAGACCCAGGGACCTTCTAAACTAGCAGCCAGGCACCAGACCCCTCCCACCCATACACCCACTGTGGGAAACAGAGGGACTCTTGGGACATTGAAGTCCCTGTTCTGCGGGTCCAACAGTGGAGTTAAGGTGGATAATGCCGTAAATTGTGCGAGACTAACACCAGCGCCTGCTACATCTACAGTGCATCACAAGCAACCCCCTAGAAGCCTGCAAGGCAGAGCTCCTCCCGCACGCTCAAGGGTTCAGCATTCTCTATCACTCTGTCCCTCTAGGCACCCTTCCACACACGTTTCCACAAACATGCACGCACAGTCGCATTTGCCCTTCTGCACCTTCGGACGTTCCTCCCACAGGTACAGATGAATCACCAACACAAAGGCTGAGGCCATGGGACCTCTCTCAGCTTCCTAAAGAATTTTCCAGATGCAAGAGAAAGACAGTACCAGCCTGAACTGCAGAATTCAAAAACAAACAGGGAAGGTTACAGATAAGCCAATGGCCAGGGGTCAGTGAAAGAATGCATCTAACATAAATCAAGACATCATGGCTTCACCAGCAGCCCCCAAAATTGATGGATACTCCAATTCATTGGAAGCACAGGAAAATGACTTTAAAGCTATGCTTACCAAATGATTTGAGGCACATAAAGAGGAAACAACCAAATCTCTCAGAGCAATAGCCATACAAATACAGACAGTTAAAGAGGAAATTAACAAATTGGTCAATCAAATGGAGGCAAATAAAGAGGAAATGAACAAAATTCTCAAAGAAACACAGGCAAATATAGCCAAACAAATAGAGGCACAAGTAGAGATAGAATTAGTGGCATATAGATAGGAAATGACCAAAAATAATAGAGACCAAAGTAGAGAGACAGGAATCCACATTCAAACAGATGAAGGAAATGGTGCAACGCATGAAAACAGAATTAGAATCAATACAGAAAACACAAACTGAGGAAACCCTGGAGCTGGAGAACTTAGAGAAAAGATCAGGAACCACAAAGGTAAGCATCACCAACAGAATACAAATGATGAAAGAGAGAATTTCAGGTGCTGAAGATACACTTGCAGAAATTGATACTTCTTTCAAAGAAAAAAGTAAAATCAGAATGGTCCCAAACACAAAATATCCAAGTAATCAAGGACACCATAAAAAGACAAAATCTAAGAATAGGAATTGATGAAAAAGAAGACTCCAGGCTCCAAGGTCCAGAAAATATTTTCAAGAAAATCATAGAAGAAAATTTTCCCAACTTAAAGAAAGAGATGTCCATAAATATACAAGAGGCCTACAGAACACCAAATAGACTAGACAAGAAAAGAAATACATCATGTCACATCATAGTCAAAACACTAAATATACAGAACAAAGAAAAGATAGTAAAAGCAGCAAGGGAAAAAGGCCAAGTAACATATAAAGGGAGACCTATCAGAATCACACCGGAGTTCTCATCAGAAACTATGAAAGCCAGAAGGGCCTGGGCAGGTGTCATGCAGACTTTAAGAGACCACAGATTCCAACCCAGTCTACTATACTCTGCAAAGCTGTCAATCAACATGGATGGAGAAAACAAAATATTCCATGATAAAACTAAATTTATGCAATATCTACACAGCAAAACAGGCCTACAAAAGATACTAGAAGGAAAACTCCAATCCAATGAAAACAACTATACCCAAGAAAACATAGCATACACATAATACCCCAACAAAAATTAAAGAAAACAAGCAATGAATCACAGTAAGACCACCAACTCCACAATAAAAGGAACAAATGTTCATTGGTCACTTTTATCTATCAACATCAATGGACTCAACTCTCCAATAAAAAGACACAGATTAAAAGAAGAGGATCAGACACAGGATCCAACATTCTGCTGCATCCAAGAAACAAACCTATGCAATAAAGATAAACACTACCTCAGAGTAAAGGGCTGGAAAAATGTTTTTTCAAGCAAATGGACCCAGAAAACAAGCTGGGGTAGCTATCCTCATATTTAATAAAATAGACTTTCAGCTGAAAGAAATCAAAAAAGATGAGGACAGACACTACATTCTCATCAAAGGGAAAATCCACCAAGAAGACATCACAATTCTGAACATCTATGCCCCAAATACAAGAGTGCTTAGGTTCATAAATGAAACATTATTAAAACTTAATTCATACATTGATTCCAACATCTTAATAGTGGGAGACTTCAACACCCCACTTTCACCAAGGAACAGATCATCTAGACAGAAGCCAAATAAGGAAATAAAGGCACTTACAAAGGTGTTAACTCAAATGGACCTAATAGATGTCTACAGAACTTTTTACCCAAACTCAAAAGAGTATACCTTTTCAGCACCTCATGGAACCTTCTCCAAAATAGACCATATAGTTGGTCACAAAGCAAGCCTCAACAGATACAAGAAGATTGAAATAATCCCCTGTATTCTATCTGACCACCATGGACTAAAGCTGGATATCAACAACAATGGAATTACCAAAAAGCCTACATACACATGGAAACTGAACAACTTGCTGTTCAATGACAGCTGGGTTAAGAAATAAATAAAGAAAAAAAAATAAAGACTTCCTAGAAATCAAAGAAAATGAAGATACAATATACCCTAATTTATGGGACACAATAGAAGCTGTGTTCAGGAGCACTAAGTGCCTTCAGGAAGAAATTTGTGGCATCTCATACAAGCAACTTAATGGCCCAACTGAAAGCCCTAGAAAAAAAGAAGCAAATGCACCCAAGAGGATCAGACAGCTAGAAATAATCAGACTCAGGGCTGAAATCAATCAATTAGAAACAAATAAATCTATTCAAAGAATCAATGAAACCAAGAGCTGTTTTTTTGAGCAAATCAACAAGATAGACAAACATTTATCCAAACTAACTAAAAGGCAGAGAGAAACTATCCAAATCAGCAAAATTAGAAATGAGAAAGAGACATAACTACAGACACTGAGGAAATCCAAACAATCATTAGGTTGTACCACAACAGCCTATATGCCACAAAATTTGAAAATCTAAAAGAAATGGACAATTTCCTTGATGGATTCCATCTGCCAAAACTAAGTTAAGGTTCAGGTAAAAAGATTGAATAGACCTATATCCCCCAAGGTAATAGAAGCAGTTATCAACAGTCTCCCTTCCAAAAAGAGCCCTAGGCCAGATGGATTCAGTGCAGAATTCTACCAGACCTTCAAAGAAGTGCTAAATCCAATTCTCTTTAAACTATTCCACAAAACAGAAACAAAAGGAACATTATAAACTCATTCTATAATCAGAAGAAGAAAACAGGAAACAAGCTAGTAGCCTCTCATAGAGGGCCCCTGAAAGGCTCTGCCCTGCAGAATATCAAAGCAGATGCTGAGACTTATGGCCAACTATTGGGCAGAGTGCACGGAATCTTACGAAAGATGTAGGAAATAGTAAAGTAGGGAGACAACAGGAGCTCCACAAGGAGAGCAACAGAACCAAAAAATATGAGCACAGGGATCTTTCCTGAGACTGATACTCCAAGTGCCATGCACGGAGAAAACCTAGAACACCTGCACAGATGTAGCCCTTGGCAGTTCAGTATCCAAGTGGGTTCCATAATAATGGGAACAGGGACTGCCTCTGACATGAACTGATTGGCCTGTTCTTTGATCACCTCACCCTGATGGGGGAGTAGCCTTACCAGACCACAGAAGAAGACAATGTAACCACTCCTGATGAGAGCTAATAGACTAGGATCAGAAGGAAGGAAAGGAAGACCTCCCCTATCAGTGGACTTGGGGAGGGGCATGTGTGGAGAAGGGGGAGTGAAGGTGGGATTGGGAGGAGAGGAGGGAGGAGCTTATGGGGGCATATAAAGTGAATAAAGTGTAATTCATAAAAATTAAAATTAAAAAATTGAAAAGACAGGAAAAATAAATAAATAAATTCATTCTATGAAGCCACAGTCACTTTGATACCTAAACCACACAACGACCCAACAAAAAAAGAGAATTTCAGACCTATCTCTCTTATGAACATTGATGCAAAAATACTCAACAAAATACTTGCAAACCGAATTCAAGAATACATAAAAGATATCATCCGCCATGACCAAGTAGGCTTCATCTCAGGAACGCAAGGCTGGTTCAACATACGGAAATCCATCAATGTGATCCACCACATAAACACAATGAAGGAGAAAAACCACATGAACATCTCCTTCGATGCCAAAAAAGCATTTGACAAAATCCAACATCCATTTATATTTAAAGTCTTGGAGAGATCAGGGATACAAGGCACATACCTAAATGTAGTAAAGGCAAAATACAGCAAGCCTGTAGCCAACATCATACTCAATGGAGAGAAACTTAACTCAATCCTACTGAAACCAGCGACAAGGCAAGGCTGCCCACTCTCTCCATATCTTTTCAACATAGTACTTGAAGTCCTAGCTAGAGCAATAAGACAACTAAAGGAAATCAAGGGAATACAATTCGGAAAGGAAGAGGTGAAAATGTCACTATTTGCAGATGATATGATACTATACATGAGCGACCCCAAAAATTCAACCAGAGATCTCCTTCAGCTGATAAACACCTTCAGCAAAGTGGCTGGATACAAAATCAACTCAAAATAATCAGAAGCCCTCCTGTACACCAAAGACAAAAGGGCCGAAAAGGAAATCAGGGAAACAACACCCCTCACAGTAGCCACTAATAATATAAAGTACCATGGGGTGACTCTAACCAAGCAAGTGAAAGACCTGTTTGAAAAAAACTTCAAGTCTCTAAAGAAAGAATTTGAAAAAGATATCAGATAGAAAGATCTCCCATGCTCATGGATTAGTAGGAATAACATAGTGAAAATAGCAATCCTGCAAAAAGCAATCTACAGATTCAACACAATTCCCATCAAAATACCAACACAATTCTTTACAGACCTTGAAAGAAAGATTCTCAGTTTCACATGGAGAAACAGAAAACCCAGAATCTCCAAAAAGATCCTGTACAACAACAGATCATCCTGAGGTATCTCCATCCCTGACCTCAAACTGTACTACAGAGCAATAGTAATAAAAACCATATGGTATTGGCATAGAAACAGAAAGGAGGATCAATGGAACTGAATAGAAGACCCAGAAATAAACCCATACACCTATGAATACTCGATTTTTGACAAAGAAGCCGGAACCATTCAATGGAAAAAAGACAGCATCTTCAACAAATGGTGCTCGTCCAACTGGATGTCTACAATCAGAAAAATGAAAATAAATCCATATTTATCACCTTGCACAAAACTAAAGTCCAAGTGGATCAAAGACCTCAACATAAAACCAGATACTCTAAATCAGTTAGAAGAAAAAGTGGGGAAGACTCTAGAACTCATTGACACAGGAGACAACTTCCTGAACAGAACACCAACAGCACAGGTTCTAAGAGCAACAATCAATAAATTGGACATCATGAAACTGAAAAGCATCTGTTAAGCAAAAGACACTGTTGTCAGGACAAAACAATAGTCTTCAAAGTTAGAAAGGATCTTCACCAACCCTATATCTGACAGAGGGCTGATATCCAGAATATACAAAGAACTAAAGAAGTTAAAAAGCAATAAATCAAGCAATCCAATTTAAAAATGGGGTACACAATTATACAGAGAATTCTCTGTAGAGTAATATAGAATGGCAGAGAAAGACTTACAGAGATGCTCAATGTCCTTAGCCATCAGAGAAATGCAAATCAAAAGGACCCTGAGATTTCACCTTACCAAGGACCATGTATGGATATAACCTAGAACTTACCAAAATGGTTAAGATCAAAAACTGAAGTGACAACACATGCTGGAAAGGTTGTGGAGAAAGGGGAACCCTCCTCCTCCATTGCTGGTGGGAATGTAAACCAGTACAACCACTTTGGAAGTCAATCTGGTGTTTTCTCAGACAATTAGGAATAGTGCTTCCTCAAGATCCAACTATACCACTCTTAGGCATATATCCAAAAGTTGCTCAAGTACACAACAAGGACATTTGCTCAACCATGTTTGTAGCAGCTTTATTTGTAATAGCCAGAACTTGGAAACAACCCAGGTGTCCATCAACAGAGGAATGGATACAGAAATTGTGGTATTTTTACACAATGGAATACTACTCAGTAATTTAAAACAAGGAAATCATGAAATTTGCAGGCAAATGGTGGGATCTAGAAAAGATCATTCTGAGTGAGGTATCCCAGAAGAAGAAAGACAAACATGGTATATACTCACTTATTTAGACCTATAAGATACGATAAACATAATGAAATCTATACACCTAAAGAAGATAAACAAGAAAGAGGACCCGGGGTAAAATGATTAATCCTTACTTAGAAAGACAAATGGCATGGGAATTGGATGTAGAAGAAAACAAGCAACAGGACAGGGTCCTACCACAGAGGGCTTCTGAAAGTCTCTAGCAGTGTATCAAAGCAGATACTGAGACTCATAACCAAACCTTCGGCAGAATGCAGGGAATCATATGAAAGAAGGGGGAGTTAATATGACCTGGAGAGGATAGGTGCTCCACAAGGACCAAATATATCTGGGCACAGGGGTCTTATATGAGACTGTTTCTCCAACCAAGAACCATGTTTGGATATAACCTAGAACTTCTGCTCGAATGTAGCCCAAGGTAGCTCAGTATCCAAGTGGGTATCCTAGTAAGGGGAACAGGGACTATTTCATACATGAACTCAATGGAGGGCTCTTTGACCTCTCCACCCTGCAAGGGAGGAGCAGCCCTTCTAGACTACAGAGGGGGACTTTGCAGCCAGTCCTGAAGATACCTGATAGACCAGGGCCAGATGAAAGGGGAGAAGGTCCTCCCCTATCAGTGGACTTAGAAAGGGGCAGGGAGTAGATGAGGGAGGGCATGAGGGAGAGGGATATAGCTGGGATACAGAGTTAATAAAATGTAACTAATAATAAAAATAAAAAACAAAAAGAAAATAAATAAATACAACTCTGACCTCTCTTAAAAAAAAAAAAAAGCAGTTGTTCTGAACCTTCCTAATGCTGTGACCATTTAATAAAGTTCCTCATGTTGTGGTGACCCCGACCATAAAATTGGTTTTGTTGCTGCTTCATAACTATAATTTTGCTGCTGTTATGAATCATAATATAAATACCTGTTTTCTAGTGGTCTTAGGCAACCCCTGTTAAAGGGTCATTCAACACCCCCACAAGCGGTTGCAACCCACAGGTTGAGAACCACTGCCTTAAAGTGTATAGCAAGACACTACACACCCACACACACAAACACACGCCCAGGCACAGGCACACACACCCCACACACATGCACCCACCCACACACACACACAGAGACACCAAGTCCTGACGTGCCCTAAGGAGAAAGACAAGCACCATCCTCTAATCAAAAAAAAAAAAAATTGTACTTTTTGCTCAATACATATCTCACCTCCACAATCCTACATTTGTTCTTCTTTAGAAGCCCATTTCATCTGCTCTTTGTTAATTCTGCGTATATTTGTCTTCAACTCTTAGTTCTCATATTAATGACTCAGAAAACCTTATCTAGACTTTCATATAAAGATGGACTTCCCAAGGACACATTCTACATCCCAGTTCTTTATAGGAAAGGCAACATCTACCTTTTTGTTCAACTAATATTCATTTTCTCCTTAAATCCCATGAGTGGTTGGACCCATCTGTCTGGCTCATAAGGATAAGCTCAGCCCTTGTAGTAAAAAGTCATACAGTACTACTACTTACCTTTGAAAACAAAAGAAGAAAATAGAATGTGGGTCTTATGTTTCTCAACTATTCTTCCCCCCCCCCCAAAAAAAAAAAAACCATTCCTCTGGTGTAATAATTAACTCACTTTGATAATATGTAAATTATAGCAAGGCTACATGTTGTGATTAGTCTGAAAAAAAAATAGGTTTCCCCTGTTATCTTAACACATGAACGAATTGCCTGATGGGAAAGGCAGAGTATGTTGTGTAGTATTCAGGAAAACAGACAGGTCAGCCTGAGCACTGGTGACCTCCTGAAGTTGACCTAGTGAAGCAGTAAGTAGGGCTCATGTGATGGAACCAGCATGTGATGGAAGCAGGATGTGTGGGTCTGGAGCATCTTCATATGTCTATGTAGTCATATTCGGCTTCCCTGGCCCTCTGCTTCCCCATTTGTTAATGGAATTATACATGGGTATCTTTCACATGGTTTTAGAGAAAACGTAAGGAGTGAACCTATGCAGGTCACTACAGATAGGCAATGGTTAGTGATGAGTTCTGCAGCCACTGCTGTGCCTGGGTACTCAGTCAGGATACCTGTTTTAGTTCTGCTGCATTGAGGTTGCATCTTCTTCCTAATGCTTTTTGAGGTGTACCACTTCAAGTGGTTTTAAGCAGATTATACCACCCTCACAAATAGCTTTAGTGATTTTCATCTACATCTCTTCTTTGCATATGAAAAGACTGGCAATCTGAGGACTTTCCCAAAATGACACATAGAACCACGCCCTAAAGCCACAGATTTTTATCTACAAATCTGACTTTCAGATACACGTGGTATTTTTTTTTTTTTTGCCATCCACCTAATAAATCTGCCTCCATGTGCTTTCACCATTTCTCAAAGTACTTCCTGCATTTCTTCCCATTTAATGCTGGCCACAGTTCTTGTAGACTCAATGGAAAGAGGTTTCTCATGGAGTTTGGTGGCCAAAGAAAAATGAGCTGAGCATTTACAAGTTCTATGTGGCTTTTGTCTTGGAAAAGGTCTGTCCTGAAATTCTAAAATGAACCACAAGAGGGCAGGGTTGACTCGGTTCTGGAGTTCATAGCATCCAAAACACTGGAAGGAATACACAGATGCATGACAGAGGGAGTATAAATTAGTTTAAAAATTTTTTTTCTCAAAAATAGCATTCATTTACAAAAATGATCAGAATGCTCACCACAGCCGATGATTTGTATACAGCCGAATGAAATGCTTTTGTAAAGCATTATCCTTGAACTCATAAATAAATCTACACAAGAAATAGTCCTTATAACACTAGAAAATATCTTCTAAAAGTAAGAATAACTTGTAAGTAAGAATAAATAGTAATGTTACCAATTTAATTAATTAAATAAATTGATTATAAATCAAGCAAGATAGTTATATAGCAATCAACTAAATATTACATGGTAAACAAAAAGGCAAAGAATATGGTATTTGATTTATTCTTGATTGAAAGCATGCAAAAATCACAATTATGTATTCAACACATTTCAAAAGAAGTGTACAAAATGAAAGCAGGTTTTAGGAAGGTAGAATTTCCAATGATTTCTAATTTCCAGTATCATTAGATCTTATTTGCATCACACATTTTAATCTCTTTGTCTAGAATAAACTGTGCATAACCTGTTGTACATATATGACCCTCTTTAGTAAATCAGCTGTATCTTTAACACTACAAGCCAATCGGAGCATGATTCACACATACAGATCATCACTGTGAAAAAGCACAGGGCATGCACTCACTCTTCAATCAGCAGGAACAGAGATGGAACTGAGATTCAAACACAGGTAAAACACAGAGCTCATCTGGGGAAGTCTGTGATTTATAATGATCCCAACCGCGGGAATGTGACAGAGTCATACATTTACCGCTTTGATACAGGAATTTCACAAAAACCTTTGTGTTCACCATTATTGTATTGTATTATATTATATTGTGTTCTCTGTTATTATAACAAATAGCTGAGGTAAATCACTTACACAGGGTAAGGTGGGGAACGTTGACTCTACCCATTGATTTAGGCTTATTGCAATGCAGGGCACCATAGCAAGAGTATAAAACAAAGCAAATTTCATCTACACCATGGCTAGGAGGAAAAGGAGGAGGAATAGAGAGGACATTCAGTCCCCTTTAATGACATGTCCCCTGTGACATAAAGACCTCCTATTAGGCCATAATGATTGTTTTCACTCTCTTCTTGGACTCATCCCATTATTCAGAATTTGATTAAGGTCTTCTATGTGTGTTGTACTACGAATTTTATGTTTCTCCTGCAGGATTATATGTTTAATCACTTAGTCTCTTATTGGTGCACTATTTGGGACCATGTGGATGCATTAGGAGATACAGCCAAACTGGAGAATGTAAATAAAACTTGTGGAGTAGGACTGAAAATGACAACCTCTTCTGGTTCCCATCCTAGATCACAGCTTCCTGAAGCATTGAGACATTGACAGGTCCAGTTGTAAGTTCCCAACATTCCATGCTTTCCTTGCCACGATAGGCTATGGTCTCTGAATTGTGAACCAAAATAATTTCTTCTTTCATTAAATTGCTTCTGTTAGGTATTTGGTCAGAGCAATGAGAATGGTAACTCAAACAGTGTGTCCTGCTTCTATTCTCTGAACTCATAAGACTGCATTATTCTTTGTGCTGTTCTACCAATATTACATAAGAGCTTGGGGGTAGGTGAAGAGAGGGGGTGAACTATGTATTCATCCCTATTTGGTCTGTAAGCAAAGATCAGATTTCTTCTGTAGCAATTGAATCCACCAAGGAACACTGGTAAAGATGCCTAAGAATATGTCTCTGGAATGGGGTTGGGCAGAGATATAAACTAATTATCTTCAAAGCACTGAGATTCTTATTCACTTGTCAATTCAGTACATATTAGTTGAGATCTACTGAATGCCAGGAATGAAATGTAGGCCATACAGAATATGAAAGACAACTCTTGCTCTGTAGAGCCCAGACACTTACACTCACTACAGTCAAGTAATTGTACAGTGGCAGTATGTAAGTACCAAAAAAAAAAAAAAAGCCCCTAGATCATTGGGAGTGACCAGCAAAGCAGATACTGTGTTATTCTGAAAGAAGATTTTTTAAAAATAGGCCATGTGAGAAACTTTGGATACTTAACTATATCTAAGTATCTAGGACAAATAAGAGCAGGAGACAAGGTTGACAGTGAATAGAAAGCAAGGTCAATCAAATGCCATATGATGCTTAAATGGTCCTAAATGGTCCTAATGGTGATCAAATGACATTGATACATTTGAAGAATAGAACTATCATAATCAAACTCATATTTTGATACATAAAGGCATCAATGATACATAGCTAACACTTTCACTGCACCAACCTGAGATAATATGTATGAAGATAATGCATGCACTAACATATTGGAGTCGGGAGGAGTAGCCATGCAACAGAATGAGTATATAAACCTTATTCTATTTCATCATTATATCAACTATGAAAAGTGATTTTAAGAACTGCCTTATAGAAGAAGAAAATGAGGACAAGGAAGTTGTGTGATTTATTAAGAGTTCATAGCTAGTGACAGGGTCTAAAATCAGAGCTAAATTACTCTGGCTTTCAAATCAGGGAACACTGAATCCCAACTCTATGTTGCCCACTTTCCCTGGACAACTTACTTGGTATCTGGCTTTCTACTTAGACAGACAAAATCCAGATACATGAGCTTAAGAGTACAAGTACCATCTAAACATTCAACTCTATGAGTCCATCACTTTTCATTCATTGGCCACCCTATAGGACCAGAGGTAAGCCACAGCCAAGACTGACAGCAGGAGGCAAAAGAAGTGATACGGCCCTGCAGGTCTCTGAGATTACTTGATTTCCATTCCTATTAACTGGCAGCCTGAGCCACATTATTTGGGATAATTAACTATGTGTCTCTAAGGAATATGTCCATTCCTCCTCTTTTGCCTTCCTGACAGAAGAATGAGTCTAGGAGAAAGGACAAAATATCACCATGGAAATGAACCTTCTGTCTCATTTCCTACAATGAGGCCATCTTTAATTTTTTCTCTCTCTCATCTTCCAACACCTTGATAATGTCATCGTGTTCATATGATTTCCAAGGATAAGAAGCTCTGAGGAACTTGTATTAAGCAATTACCCCAGGGATCAGCAAGTACATGCCCATGATATTTACTTAAAATTCTCAATTTGGTGGAAATGTTAAGGTCTTTATAAACAATACTGACTTTTTCCAGGTTAGCAAATTAGTACCGTGTCCAGAATAATCATCCCCACAAGGAGAATGACATGTCCTTATATTTCATCTTCTTCATTTGTGACAAGTGCCATTTCAAACAATTTGTGAAATAAATTCCTAAGACTACATGGGTAGCTTTGCCATGAGGTAAAAAAGAAAAAAAGTAATACTTGCATGATTTAGATGTTGATATAGAAAAAATATCTTGAAAGTTAACAGTGAAGAACTGTTAACTACCTCAATCTTTGATAGATTTTTGTCTCCTTATAAAGGTATTTTACAAAAAGATTGTTGAAAGCAGGGTGGTCACAGTGACACCATGTGGAGTCCTTTCAGATGAGATGCAGACAATGAAATCTAGGAACCAAAAACTATTCATGGGGCAATTTTTTCTTAGTAAACAAAAGACACCAATTTAACTTTTTAATCTAATAAAAAGAGAACTTTTTCAGAAATTCCACTGTTGGCTTTATTTCATTTTATAAACAGAATAATTAAAAGCAGTAATTTAAACATAAATGTTTGTTAAACCAGTGTTTACATTAACATTACTCACAATAGCTAAAAAAGTAGAAGCAACCAATTACCTATCTTCAGATAAATACATAGAAATGTGGTATAAAATGCAAGGACACAACACATAGACATAAAAAGGAAAACATTTTTCTGATACATTCAGGAACATAGATGGGTCTTTTAAGTATTATACCCACTGAAATAAACCAAACGCAGAACAAATACTGTATGGTTCCACTAGAAGAAGCAACTTCACAGAGAGACAAGGGAATACATGCTAAGTTGGGGCAGCACCCCCCAGGCATGGGAAACAGAAATAAAGTCAGTGCAAACTATAAGACATTAAACATGGTGACTCATCTCACTGTAAAATCTGTTAATGAGCTATTGCATTCATCTTTAAGGCTATTTTTAGAATTGCCTGCACACAGCTGTCTTTTTCTCCCCCCAAAGAAAACTTAATAACATCCTTTCTGTGTGAAAAGAGGTTTTTTTTTGTTTGTTTTTGTTTTAAATCTGGTTATAAGTTGAAAAGGAACAACTAAAATTACACATGTTGGAATAACATAGGAAATAAACTCCCCGTTATTACTGGTTACAAAGTTCTATTTTTATACTACTATTTAGTGTGTAGTATTTCTAAGACAAGTGGCATTTTCATAGAGTTAGTACAAATTGGTAGCCTTTAATCCTGGTTTTAAAAATTCAACAAAGTTGAAATATTTTCAATAACAATTTTCCAATAAAGGTTCTTTTAGAGTTTTCGACTATGCAACACCACAAACTCAAGCAGCATGTGTAAGTCCAGTCTGGTGGCAGCGCTTGAGCGTCCCCAACTCTAAAAATAAAGTGGTGTTTTACTCTGAGTTCACGTTCATTCTATCACACCATCTAGCAACCCTCGTCTAACAGTTGAAATTTCCATGGGAACATCCACCTCCCGAGGTGTGACACTCCACTTTCACTGCCTCACTGATCCCACTGTCATTTGTGTTTGATACGTTCCTTCCCGCATGAAGACAAACACCACAGGACTGGTAGCTGAGGAGCTCTTCCGTTTGCAAGGCCACCACTGCAGAGGCGACTTTCTCCACCGGCACAAAGTCAAGACTAAACTTAAAGAAAGCAGCTCGGACTCAATGTGATGACCAAAAGATACGTTTAATCTTTTACAATTTACCCTCCAGTAACTACAATAATATCATGATCCATAAATATCTGCCAGAAATTATCTAACTTGGATATTCAATGCTCTGACCAACAATGCTGGTGGGTGGTACTTTAAGAGCAGCAACATGTCATTGTTAAGATGATATAAAAAGTGGTGGGCACAGGCAGATTTTTACAGCAATGGTTTCATTTTGATGGATTTCTTGTATCTATTGCAAGACACATTGAATTTCCATTTAGTGCAGAAATATAAAAAAGTTTTTAAAGTAGTATTATTTAAGTTAATAATCACCTATATGTTAATGGATGCCATTAAGAGAAAAATAAATAAATGACTGGATTTGAATCTAAAAAAAACAGGCAAGAATTTCTAAGATGACAAAAACAAAAAGACAAACAAACAAACAACAGAAATTCATCCCGAATGTTATAAACCAGAAGCAATAGGACTGACTTGGGGGTAGGGGGCCTGGTAGCACTTGAGAAAGGGCAAGGAGACTGTGAGATTAATTGTGAATATATAAAGGAAAAGACCAGGAGATAGCACTTCATTTAAATAAACAGTGGATTATTAAAAAATAACAGCATAAAGCATCGTTGGAAGACAGGGAGTCTCCCATGCAGATTAGCAGCTCTTCGCACTACAACACTTCTCAAATTTAATAGAGATATTTATAGGTATTATTTCTGTGATGAGTCATGAGAATCACGGACAATTCACATCATAAGTGGCTAAGAACATGAAAATGCTATTTTCGTGATATAATACAATTTGTTGACATTCAGGAAACGTTACATTAAAAAATAAGGTATAGCCATTTGAACATTAGACTGTTGAAAACTAATGATATTTAGAACAGTATGAAGAAAGAGTTTCATAGAACAGTGAAAATATAAACTGATATGAAGAACATGCAATCATCAGGGAGAAACTGCTACCAGGGAGGTTTGAAGTTTGCCTTTGAACTTGAAGTAATAAATTTTAAAATATGTTATTGGCAAAAGCTGTATAGGAGGATGCAAACAGAGCTGTGTGTTCAGGAGTGAATTCTGCCTAATAAAAGCCTACAACATATTCGTCAAATAAACCATTCATTTCCCTATCCTTTCACTTCCCTACTCTATAAAACAATAACTAAACTGACTTCCTGAATGAATGGACAAATGGCCACAAAAAACAGAGGAGGGATTTGATACACATGAATTATTAAATATTTATACATATTTTAAAATATGTTTATCTAATAATATATGTGTACATATACATCTGTTATGATATAATCAGCACAAGATTAAACCCCAAAAGTATGTTGCATGTATAAGGGAGACCCACCAAAGAAAGCTTCTGAAACACCAGCATGTCAGTTTGAGAAAGACAGAAAGACACTAGGGAGAGCTCCTGGAACACACCTGGACTTAGACAAAGCACTGTCCTTCCCTCACCCAGCTGGTCTGGGTACCCACACCTGATCTCTATCACGGCTGTGGCTCGCTGAGCATCTTGGTCTGTGCTTACATGACACTCACCAGCACTGGAAAAAAGGATGAGTGTAGGTGAGTCCACACATCATCTTTGTCTGTATTAGGGGGCGCTGTTCTCATTCACAAAGAAGAACCACACATACAAAAAACTAAGTTTTAGTGTCCATACGGGTTCTTAGCCCAGAAATCTTGTGCACCAGATCCATACAAAGAAATTATCAGGAGGCCCCTCTCATGTATTATTGAAGAACCTATGCCCTTCTGCATACACACAAAAATAATCATATTAGTCCAATTGGATTAGTTCAATGCATATCATTTGTAAAGCCCTTGGGGGGAAACTAGCGAATACTTCCCTTTGTTTTCAGAAAATCTGATTGAAGCAGATCATACATATGTTTGCAAAGGATAAAGAACCAGATTAATTTAAATAGGGAAAGCTACAGGGAGCATTAGTCATGGGCATTATTTTGCTAACAAAGGCCACTAAAAAAAATTAAAATAAAAATCACTGATGGATAGCTATGGTGCATTAAAATATAACCTAATTGACAATCCTTACATAATAAATCCTAAAGTAAATTTATTTATAAAAATCAAATTCTATACTAGCATCTACTAATACTAAATTCTGTGGTAAATTTAGTTATAAAATTAAGATCTAATGTTAAAAAAAGATAAAGCAGAATAAAATAAAGGATAAAATTGGTACAATGAATTATATAAAATATTCTGGCTATCCCTTTATCTATTCTGGTGTTTCTTTTGTTTGTAAAATGTTTTTAAATTAAATCTTAAATTTTGCATATGTTTGAAGTTAACTTCTGAAAAGAAAATATTTTTACCAGACTGTACAAGAACTACAGAATATTCACTTGGTGAGTCATGGGCCAAGTCTGACCTCTCTTACCATACAGGGATGTTTGTTTTAATGCTTATATTGTAACTGCATTTCATACACATTTCAAATCTTCATGAAAAATAAAAGTTCCATGTCCCATTATAGGTCATTTTCCACAGAACACAGATAAAGAATATTTTTCACCCTACTTAACCAAGAAATACAATATTGCTAAATCTCAAGAGGGGAAGGCAATGGATTCCCATCTACACTGAATGACATTTTAAAATCTCTGCTCCCTATGCCTTCCGAATAAATGCTGCTCACAACATGAAAGAAAGGGATCAGAAAGAAATAGGGCTGAAGGGGGAAAATTGAGGCAGGATGACAGGCTCATTAAAATGTGCAGACAGCGTCTCCAACTCCCTCGAGAAGGCTGCCATCGTGAAATAATCGCTGATGAGCATGGAAAGAGTGAACTCCGACGGGGGCCTTATATTGCACCCAAGAAGTTGGTGATTATATCCTGGAAATGTGACCCTATGAAAGGCCAGCTTTTTTGTTGCTTAATAGAGTTCACAGAAAATGCTTGTCTCCAAAATGAGATTTCTCCCATATTCACTGTGCAGCATGGAAGTCTTGGCAGGGCGAGCAGGGGGCCATTTCTCCTAATCAAGGGGGGACGTGTTCGAACCCCTGGGGGTGGAAGATTGCAAGCAATCAAGACCAACAGTTACAGAAAAAGCCATTGCCTTCTGCTCCATTGTCAAGTAGGTATAAAGGAAGGGTGAGAGGAGCCGCTGGAATTTGGTAGAAATGAGGGATAATAGGTCGGATGGACCCATTTGTCTTAGTAATTATCCCATTTCAGGCGCCAAGGATATAGGAAATATTCCCTTGCTGCCTGGGTAGCCTATTGATGTAGCATGTTTAACTCTTAATTAAAATTCCCATTTCCTCATCCTGTTAGTTCAAAATCATATGAATATTTTAATATGAAAACACAATCAAGGCTTTCTAAATTGTATGAAATACAGTGTCTTGACACTTGGTGCAGCTGAACAATACTGAGGGCAATGCAGGTGAAAGTGGCCAGGCCAAGGCTACACCTGAAGACGCCTTTGGAAAAACATCTCTAATATCGTTTCCAGATGGGGATATATTCCCAAGCCTCACAGTCTCTGATTTAAATACAGTTTGCTTGCACTTTTAAACAAAATAAAATACTAGAAAATCAGACATTGTAATTTCTTCAATTTTTGGTAAACTTTATATTTAAATATATATGTACGTATATATATATATATATATATGTACATATATATATATATATCACAATGATTAGAAGAGCTCTTCAGTCTTAATACTGGCTACATTTATAACAGGGTCAGTAAGAGTGGAATTTGAAGAAGGGATGAAGGGAAACTATCTCTTTATTTGAATATTTCCCCCAGAAAATGTATTCATCAGGAACACAGCTAAATAATAAAGTGTTTTCCTTAGATTTATGAGGCCCTAAGTTTAATTCCAAACATATATATGTGTATACATGTATGTTATGCATATGTGTATTTAATACATGTATATGTCTATTCATCTATTACCCAGGTAATCTAACTAATCTTTAAGATATGTGTTAACTGTGGTTATCCCACAGCTGGATTCAGCTAAAGGTGATGAATAAAACTAGATCCTGAAGCAACTAAATAAAGAGCAATTTTAAAACAAAGCTTTACCAGTGAAGGTTCTGCCACAACTAAAGCCTCTCTGAAGCTAGGCTTAGTGTGCTGAAACTTAGTGTCTGGAACTTCTGTTCATTATGGCAATCAATGTTTACCCTGTGTTATAGTTTGGATGTGAAAGTCCACAAGCTAAAGGCTAAGTCTCAGGCTTGGTAGTAGTTGGGAGGTGGTGGAAATCTTCAAAAGGTAAGGTCCAGGTGTCTCTTTATCCCAGAACACACACATGGGTTTGTCTTACTTTCTTTTGATGACCTCGTTTTCTTCTAACTCTCACACTGAAGCCCATATTAAAATAAATTCACTAATAATTCACTAATTAGCTCCACTATCTCTTTACCAGAAGAGGAGGAGGAAAGAGAAATAGAAGTATTCTCCTAGTGGGGGATCTTAGATCATTAGAGCATTACCTCAAAAATAATTAATGTGACCCTGCTCATTCTTCTTTACTCCACTTCCCAGGCACCACAAAGTGAGCTTTATCCTGGGCTCTGGCTGCGATGTGCAAACTCACCACAGGCACAAGGCAAAGGACCAAGTTTCCAAACCGTAAGCCAAAACAAACTTTTTTGTTATATCTTGGGTATTCTTTGACTTCCTAAAATTTTTCTGGGGCAAAATTAGAAAGAGGCCTCGAAATGGTCTTTAGCTCTGTTTATAATATTCCAACCTTATCAAGGTGTAAGAATCAGAACCCAGTCTTTTCACGGTGATAATTGGTGTGGTTTCTCTGCTGTGTCTATGCAAGCACCCCTATTTATAAGAGTGAGAGGAAAATACCATGTTTCTAAAAGCACACTTTCCATAACAGTAGCAACTAAGACAATATGCTAAGTAACTCAATACATAAGAATTCAGGCACAACTCCATAGGAGCTAACCATACTAGTTACTTATGTTGTTGTAACAAAATTCTCTGACAAAAAGCAACTTAGGGGGAAGAGAATTTATTTTGTCTTAGAGATCCAGTAGGGATAAAGTCCCATCCTGGTAAGGAAAACAGGTTAGCAGGTTCACAAGGCTGACCTGGCAGCCAGGAAGCAGTCTGATCATATTTTATCAACACACAAGAGGCAGAGAGAGAACAGGAAATTGAGCCACGTTATTAAACCTCAAAGCCTTCCACCTCCTGAGAGTTCTATAATTTATCCAAATAGCACTTCCAACTACAGACCAAGTGTTGAATTACAGGAGCCTATGGAGGATTCTCATTCAAATTACAACACTAACATAAGACTAAAGCAAGCCCAACAAAACTGCGAACACTTGTTAAAGAGGCTAAGAAACTAAAACTATTGATTGTGATTTTGGTTTATCATTTTTGTTGTTTTGGTGTTTGTTTTTCCATCTAACAATAACTCTGGACTTCATGAATCATCAAGTCAGTGCCTTTCTGAAGATTGCAGTCATTGGTTAGAGATAGGCTTTCCCTAGTTCCCATACCTTTAAGAGTGTTGGGAGTAACAGATGTGTCAGAAAGTGCCAGAAACTAAAGCCAGGCATCCAGGCACCAATCCTGTCCTTTTTCCAGTTACAAGAAGCAAATCTATCCCATGTCACCTTCTGCTTCTAGAGAAGGCCAAATTGCCCCAAATGTCGAAAATCCTTTTAACTGAATCCATTATACTAATATCTGACAATTACGGATTGAGTCTCATTTAATATGCTTGATGCCCTCACTTCAAGGCAATAATTACTAAAAAGAGTGAGTTATATAACCCTGTTTCCCAGCATGTTGGTTGCTGCGACACCCCACTGGTCCTAATGCAACCATCAGGCAGTTTTGTATATTTAATGTTGAACAAATTAACCTTTATGAAAGGCAGATTGAGGAGTTTGGCTGTCAATCTTCTTTCCCAAACTGCTACATTTCCACTCATAGAGCATCCTGAAAACTTCAAGCTGAAGGATGTTGGGGGTCCCTAAAATCACAGCACAAGAATAAATCCAAATGGAGAGGGGAGATGATCAAGAGCTCCCTATAAAGCCAATGGCAGGAACATCACCCTTGCGTTAGCACACCCTCAAAGTGTGATTTTTCTATGTCCAGCACAAGAATCTCAAGAGACTTAAGGTTAGGTAGGTTTCACAAACAAGGAATGAATTAAGCCTCTAGTAAATGAAATGCTTGACACTGCGAGATCGCATGGAACTACAGCTGAAAGATACTGCAGGAGCTTCTATCTGGTGACCCACTATGGAAATTTCCATCCAGACCACAATCCTGGCTTCACATGCTTACCTTTAACATTGGATCAGGAAGCCTTCTGAAGCCAGACTGATGGTTAGCAACTTTCTCCTCGTTTCTTTCCAATAATGAGCCACATAATCTGTAGTCTTTTAATTTCACCCAATTTGACTCTCAGGGCAACATATGTCAATTGATTGGAACCATAAACCTATTCCACGAAAACACAGAATTTCATAATCTGCTTTTACAAAGTTTGAAACCATGCCATCACTTCAGGATTATTATGTTATTCAGGAAGAATAACATAAAGTAATAATCTCTTCATTTTACGTGAGACTAGAATTAAACATTCTAACAGAAGGCAGGCTTCTTTATTCCTTTTTCATTGTTTTATTTGTATTTTAGTGAGACATGCTTTCATACAGGCTGGCATTAAATTTACTATGTCTCTGAGGATGACCTGGGACTTCTGATTTGCTTGCCCTCTCCACCTGAATCCTAGGATCACAGGCTGTACCACCAAAGCTCGGTTAATGCGGGGTTGGGATCGACTCCAGGGCTTATTTGAATCAGGCTCTCAACTGATTTATATCTTTGGCCCACAAGAAAGTGTATTACTGTAAACACAAGTACACAGTAGAAATATGAAGACAAGTTTTAATTTCTTCCCATTTATTAATTTCTATCAATGTTTTTGGTCATGTAAGAAAATGTTTTAAATTTATGTTACATGAAATTTTGTGGAAAAAAAAAAAGAAATCCTGAACTAAAGATTTTCTTTAAACTGCTTCAATATTAAGAAAATGACTTATAAGGCACAAGGATAAAATAATATCTACAGTTGGCTTCTACCCCCAGTTCAGCTAATCAGAAGTGAAGCTCTGGCAAAGGATTCCATCATTTGACAGTCCTGTACCACCAGTGGCAGGTCCATGTGGTTTAAAATGAAAAGTCTCCAGGTTGAATCAGCTGACAAAGGCAAATTTCATAGTGCCTCTACATTACAAATGGCCTATATCATCATACATGAAGAACTACTACAGAATACATACACACACACAAACTGTGAACAGGAACTTCACAAGTGCACATATCCAGATATTAAAATGGGTCCTCACTATTGTTAGTTATGACAGAAATGCAAACAACAGTGTCCTATTTTTCCACAACACACCCCAAAGTGTGTCCAAAGTGAAAACAAATGTCTCCAATTAAGAGGAGCTGAACTCTCAGATGCTGAAAATGGGGGCCAAAGCAGATACAGATGCTGCAGAAGACTGGCGGCGGTACCAGCTAGCCCTGTATATTTGAGCTTTCCTTAAGCCCTGTTCCTAGGTATTTGCGCATACAATCACCAAATAACAAGTAAAATTATCCATTGTACTATTAATTGTACTCTCAGATTAAAAACAAACAAAAACCTTAATGTGCCTCTATAGTAGAAAGGGCAGATGAATTACAGTATATTTATATGACTATTACACTACACTGTCTTTGAGTAAATAACAGCTGCACTCTTTCACATAAATTAATTTCATCTAGCTTATACAGCAACAGCAAAGGTGAGCCACAAAGAGTGGACTTTTGATGGTTCCGTTTTATGAAACAGAAACAAATTTCTAGTGTCATAAGTCAAGGCAGAGTTAATTTAGAAGAACTCTTACTGGGAGAAGGCCAGAAGGACTCTGGCTGCTGGTAAGAATATTATACGGAAGCTGGCTGCCTGAGTTTCTTCATCTTCTAAATCTTACTTTGTGAATGTAGTCATACTTCAAAAATAGCTAACACATGTCATAATAAAAGAGTCCTTATTATCAGAATGACTTCTTACATTTAAAAAGCTATTTTCACATATGTTGCCCTATCAATGTTTCTGTGATTCACTACCTTGCTCACTCATTAACAAAAGTTCAATATGTCTCATTTATGTGAGGGAATATGTTCAGTGTTATAAGACAAAAAGAACAAAGTCTCTAAAAACTCACCTGCCACAGTGTTGTACCAGTAACACTAGTTCCTTCTGTTGTGTACGTAACAGCTTAGCACATTCCTGTACCCTTACCAACATCAAGGAAATAAGGATTCTCCTGTCATGTATATTTTCTTCTCAGCCCATTGTAAAGAAAAATAAAATGAAAATATAAAAAATATATGATACTTGTGGAGGAAAAAAATGGAATCCTGTTCCTGATTCTAAACGTAACAGGGAAAGACTGTGAAGGAAGCATGACAACTCAATCCCCAGTGATTTCCTCAGCCACTGCAAGAATTACACAAATGAAATTGACAAGTGGGATATAGACATGCCAATTCCAAACCAATCTGTGTTTTGGCTTAATTATTTCATACGTTAATACCTAATAGGGACCATGAACTAGCTTAAATTTATTTCTAAAGCTCAAGAAGTTTTAACTTTTAAAATATCATTCCAAAAGATATAGGCGAATATATAAAGTAAATGTGAAGGTTAAAGTATTTCTGAAAAAAAGGTTATGCTTCCATGTATTAAAATATTGATTTTATAAATGTATTATTCCAATTCCCAATGTAGTAATTTTTCCCTGACATTTAGGTATTTCTTTCTATTTGTCCTGTGGTAACCTTGCATAGATTTTACCAGGTTTGTTCTATTCTTAACACATATATATCTTCAATGTATGTTTAGTACAACCCCTTGAAACAAAATGTCAGTCAATAACCACCATTATATGAAATGATCTGCTTTAATTCAAGCCTTCCACATCCTCAGCTAATCACAGATAGAGACTGGATAATTGTGGGCTCTAGGACAAGCAGCTTGAAAATGCCATGTTTTGAGGGAACACTCTTCAGTCTCCTGATGGAAAAACAAGCTGATCTTTACTTTAAAATTTATAAGAACAAGAGAGATGACACTTCTGACTGAGGAAAGTTTGGACACTAGATAGTACACAATAAGGTGGGGAAGGTGTGCATGTGTGTATGTGTGTGTGCCTGTGCCTGTTTTTGTTTAATTCTGGTTTTTTTGTTTGTCTGTTTGTTTTCTAAAGAAAAAGTGAAAGAAGTCATAGAGTTGGGTAGGTAGGGAAGTAAGGAGGATTGGGGGAAGGGAAAACCAGGATCATATTATATTGTATGAAAAAATATTTCCATTACTTATGAATGTATATCATATCAGAGGTAGAGGTATGAACTGAGAGCTTTGCGTAGAGAGAGCCAAGTACTCTACATTATGGATAACAGGAGCATTACCAGGAAGTGGCATTTAAGCTGATGGTAAAATCAAAGAAGGGTAAACTGAATGGGGAAAGTGTGAGAGAAGTCATGTACTCTCTTCCAGACATAAAGCAGGAATTCTTCACTGCTTGTCCCCTTCATCCTGCAGGCAGCCAGTTTACAGAATCTGGAGCATCTTAATGGCAGCCTCAGCCTGTGCTCATTGCCATGGTCTGCCGGAACACCCTTGCAAGATCTGAGCGCCAGGGCTGAGCACCACTGGAGCCACGTTCCTGCAGGTGTGACACCCATGCTTCCTGCTAAGCTCAAAGCCACAGAAACTGGATCCAAGCTGCTGCTGCCATCTCACTTGACTTACAGTGAAGCTCATCTATACATCCGTGACTTTTATGAGTCCTTTCCAGTTGATATAGTCTGGAAAGGAGACAGTATGGTCCACCAATTACTTTCAAATGTAAATGTAAATGCATGCCATTGTTTCAGCTGTCTGTGAATAAGAATACCTTCCCGTAGGCTCATATATTTGAATGCTTAGTCACCAGGGAGTGACACTATTTGAAAGTATTTAGAAGGATTAGAAGGTGTGGCCTTACTGGAGTAGGTGTGGCTTTGTTGGAGAAAGTGTGTCACTGGAGGTGAGATTTGAAATTTCAAAACCCCAAGGCAGGTCCTTAGATCCTTAGGTCCTTCATTCATTCTCTCTCTCTCTCTCTCTCTCTCTCTCTCTCTCTCTCTCTCTCTCTCTCTCTCTCTCTCTCTCTCTCTCTCTCTCTCTCTCCTCTACCCTGCCTCAGCCTGAGAAACAGAATAGGGTGAACCTCTCAGCTAATGCTCCAGCACCACACATGCTGCCATGATGCCTGACAGAATGATAATGGACTAAGCCTCTGAAACTGTAACTAAGCCCCCCCCCCCAACAAATGCTTTCTTTCATAAATGTCTCTTCACAGCAATAGAACAGTGACCAATACATTGCCTCACAAGAACGGTTGAAAATGCAGCATGATGGTAAAAAAATTAAAGAGGGATGCAGCACTGGAGAGGCTGTTGGAAGACACGTTTCAAGAGATGTTTTATACTGTTACAAGGAAAATTTACTTTATCATATAAACAATAATGAAACTATAAGAATCCTCAAACAGGGCAATAAGTATTCAAAAGTAACTGTATTGCACAGCACACATTTCAATCACACAGAGGAGTCAAAGGTCACGATGTTGCCATCAGTCAGAAACCAAGACAAAAAGGGGGAAAAATATCGGTAACTACATGTATGTTCAGAGCAAACAGCTGATGAGTGAGCGGGAAGGCAGAGATGAGCTGGAGGCTCCCAGAGCTGGAAGGCAAGGCAGATGGTCAAAAGCTGAGGCAGAGCAGCAAGAGCCAGGTGATCTGCAAGTAAGATGAGCAGAAGAACAGGTATCAGGTACCAGCAAAAGGGATCACTTGATTCCAAGGCAATCTTCAGTCCCTGGCAGGAAGCTTCTTACAGACTTCCTGCTGTAGCAGGAACCAGTCTAGGCCTGTAGGTGGAAGCATGAAAATAAAGAAGGGAAAGCTGATGAGAGCAGGAACACTACAAAGACACCCACTGAGGCTCAAAGCCATAAAGAAACCATACTTACTGTTAAAACAGAAGCTTACAAGTGAGAAATTATAGCACATGCGTAAAATATGTTAGCATAAAGTATACTTTTAGGAGAAAAAAAATGGAAACAGTAATTTCACTCATGGATTCATTTACTCATTTTGATAAATTGGCAATGACTGAGTTCCTGTGATTGTCAAGCCCCACAGCAAGAGTCCACAACAATCATATTACCTAACAGAGGCAACAAGGATAAGATTCATTCAAGTGGGATGCAGGGAGTCTTAAGTTATAGTTAATACTAGGTTACCAGGAAGACTTCTCAAGGGAAGAAAAGCATTAAACAGCTCACCAGAATTAATGAGGACATAATATGCTCCTCTTCGGATAATAGCATGCACAAAGACACAATGGTAGGGTCAGAATCTGGAGCATCTTAATGGCAGCCTCAGTCTGTGCTCACTTGCCATGGTCTGCCGGAACACCCTTGCAAGATCTGAGCACCAGGGCTGAAGGCTATTGGAGCCACATTCCTGCAGGTGTGACACTTTTGTGGAGAAGTAATTCAGTATGGTTTCTGTATATACTGCACGGTGAAGTAGATTGGAAGTTGACTATAGACAAAGGACCATGAACAGCAGGCCTTGTTAAAATGTGGGTTATTAAAGAAAAAGAAAGGACATGAAGTCAGATGAAAAGGTGGCAGATAGGAAGCTGGGAGAAGTAAGCAGGAAGAGGGGGAAAGTATGACCAAAATACAGTGTATACAATATAGTAAATTGTCAATGAATAAATAAAATTCTACAATGGAAAATAAAATTTTAAAAATATATGGATGCTAAGTAGCACACACAAATTCAAGCATGCACATATCATGAAAGTTACAGGGACATTTATAATTAAAAATAAGCTGGTTTAAGTGCTTCAGAGCATATAATATTTACAATAAATTTCTTTTGTTTTCCTTTTTATTTTTTTATTATAATTTATTCAATTTGAATACCAGCTATGGCCTCCTTCCTCATCTCCTCCCAATCCCACCCTTCCTCTCTCTCTTCTCCTCCCATGTACCTCCCCAAGTCCACTGATAGAGGAGGTTCTCCTCCCCTTCCATTTGACCCTAGCCTATCAAGTCTCATCAGGACAGGGTATATTTTCTTCCTCTGTGGCCTGGTAAGGCTATTCCCCCCTCAGGGGGAGGTGATCAAAGAGCAGGCCACTGAGTTCATGCCAGAGACAGTCCCTGTTCACATTACTATGGAACCCATTTGGACACTGAACTGCCATGGACTACATCTGTGTAGGGGTTCTAGGTTATTCCCATGGTCCTTGGTTGGATTATCAGTCTCAGAAAAGACCCTTGTGCCTAGACGTTTTGTTTGTTTGTTTGTTTGTTTGTTTTGCTGTGTTGGTCTCCTTCTGGAGCTCCTGTCCCTTCCAGATCTTTCTATTTCCCTCTTCTTTCATAAGATTCCCTGCACTCTGTCCAAAGTTTGGCTGAGTCTCAGCACCTGCTTCTATAACCTGTCGGTATAGGGTATAGAGGCTCTGTGTGGTAGGCTATCCTGTTCCTTGTTTTCTGCCTCTTCCAATGTCTGTCCAGTTTGCCTTTCTCTCTGAGGATTGAGCATCTTATCCACGGTCCTCCTTCTGAGTGGAACCTCAGTAGCAATAGGCCCAAGATTGACAAAAAAAAAAAAAAAAACCTTCTAAACAATAAAGTGGCCAATTGTCAGAACAAATAGTTCTCAAAAGAAAAACTACTAATAGCAACATTTTCAAAGGTGTTCAGTATCTAACTATCAAAGAAATGTTAATTAAAACTATTTTAAGATTCCATCTTGGGGCTGGAGAGATGGCTCAGAAGTTAAGAAGACTGACTGTTCTTCCAAAGATCCTAAGTTCAATTCCCAGCAACCACATGGTGGCTCATAGCCATCTATAATGAGATCTGGTGCCCTCCTCTGATCTGCAGGCCCACATGCAGACAGGATACTGTATAAATAGTAAATAAATAAATCAATAAACCTTAAAAAAAAGATTCTATCTCATCTCAACCAAAATGGCCACCACAAGAGAAAGAGAGACCACATACTCACTGTGGGTAGGTGTGTAAGCCTTTCAACCACTGTGTCACTCAAAGTAAAGGGTTCTCCAAAATCTAATAATAGAACTACCTTATGATATAGCTCTATTACTCCTGGGCATATACCCAAAAGGCTCAATATTCTGCCACAAAAATATACTTGCATAACCATGTTTGTTACTATTGTTTCATAGTAGCAAAAAATAAATAAATAAAATCAGTCTATATGCCTATCAAAGATAGAAAGACCTGGAGGGGACAGGAGCTCCAAAAGGAGATGAACAGAGCCATAAAACCTGAGCCCTGGGGGCCCTGAGGAGAATGATATCCCAACCAAGGACAATTCATGGAGGGGACCTAAAACCCCTGCTCAGATGTAGCCCATAGACTCATTATTCAAGTGTGTTCCTTAGTAAGAGGAGCCAGGACTTTCTTTGGCATGAACTCAGTGGTTGGCTCTCTGATTGCCTCCTCCTCAGAGTTTGTCCTTACCAGGCCACAGAGGAAGACAATGTAACCAGTCCTGATGAGTACTGATAGGCTAGGGACAGATAGAAGGGGAGAAGGGCCTACTCTATCAGTGGACTATGGGAGGGGCATAGAGGGAGAAGAAGGAGGGAGAGTAGGATTGGGAGGGAATGAGGGAAGGGGGTACAGCTGCGATACAAAATGAATAAATTGTAATAAATGATCATAATAATAATAATTTTAAAAAGAAAATTAAAACATGCAACATAAACACAACAGGATTTTATTTAACCATAAAGAAATATGAAATTTCTATGAAAATGAATGGAACTAAAAATATTATATTGATCAATATACCCAGGGCCCCAAAAGACAAATATCAAATCTCTCTTACATGTGGATCCTGTTAAAATGTACATATCCAAGTGAGTACAAATATGGGCAGAGGCCAGGAATCTATAAAGGAACCCACATGACTGAGGAAAAATGAAGCCTCAAGGAAAGAAGAGGAGAAGAGAACAGAACAAGGTAGCAGGAGGAACACTAAGGGTTAAAAGATACAACAGGAAACAGAAAGACAAGGAGATAAAGGGGTACTGGGAAGGGATTAAGCAAAATGAAGTATATATAGAAACTTATTGCTTTGTAAGCTAATTTTAAATATAAAAATACTCAAGGAATTTAGTTGCCACTTGCTGCTTGATGTTTGTTCTGATAAGCAGGGCTACTCTTGGTCAATCACTTATATGATCATACTGCATTCTTTCAATTTTAGTTGGGAGGAGGGGTGTGTCCTAGAAAAGGGATCTCTGCTTACTCTGTGTTATTTGTTGAATTGAAACAAGTATTTTTTTTACTAGCATTTCTTTCCTCATTTTAATTTCACATTAAATGAAATGGTAGTGCATTAATGAGTTCTAGTTACAATTTTTCTTATTGAACAAGAAAACCCAAACTCAAACTTAAATAAATAAATTGGTTCAGACCAGTGACGAAAATACGAGGGGGGCCTTCCTGTCATCACTTATGCTGCTACCTGCACTGACTCCAGTCCCTCTACCATCACCTCTGCCGCTTCATCAACCACGGCCCTCAGCACCTCCAAGACCACCACCGCTCCCAGCACATCTGCAGCCTCTGCCATCCTTCCACTTCCTCCAACTTTACCACCGCCATCCTGTGGTTGTGCCTATGGTAGCGGAAAAATTAGAGGCATTGCAAGGTAGCAGTGCAAGTGACAACATAAAGGGCAGCAACAGTCAAGACAAATGTGGTAATGACCGTGGCGATGACAGTAATGGCAGAAGGACTAGTTTCAAATATAGGACACTCGAGCTGCCTTAGCTACTAAGATAATAAAGATAACAAGGATAACTCTATCAGCCACAGATAAAAATGGACAAGAATATTAGAACACTAACATAGGAATAAACTGTAATACTGTGTCCTGTAACTACAATTCCCATACTATGCTAGCTGCAGTTCTCTACATGGGTTGTGTAGTTATGTGCTTGACTCTCTGCTTTTGTACTTAGCAACACATGCCAGCAGCATCCCTCTCTCTCTAATCCCAAGCATATAACCTCTGGGTTTCTTCAAAACAGGACTCAGAATCTGCCTTTTCCTGGAAACATTTTGTAGTCTCCTCTTCTTAGATCAGGATGATGTTTTCTGGACTTCTGGAATCACTGCCCATGGCCCATCACAGGATTTTTCCATACTCTACTTTAGTCATTTCATCTCAAAAAAAGAAAAAAGAAAAAAAGAAAGCTGCCAGAGACTATCATACTTTACTTATTCACTCAAAAAAAGAACCCTAAAATACCACTGCTAATAACAATTTTAAAAGAAGCAACCAAAAACTAGGTGTGTAATCCCAGTATTAATGCAACCAAAAAAAGAAGATTGTGAATCCAAGATTAGCCTGAGCCGTGTCTCAAAATCAACAACAACAACAAAATTCTGTTCAACATTTATACACCAACAAATGGCAGGAAGCTTTAACCTGACGCCTTGTTTTGTAAATGGAAATGTTTGGAACACTGACATATGTATCTGTTTTTGTGTTATCTATGGTAGCTTTCTCATTTCGATTGCAAACTTAGCATTTGTTTGCAAACAAAATGGCCCACAGGTCCTAAAATGTCTATCTTTTAACAGAGTCTTTACAAATCTTTTTATAGAAAAGATTTGCCAATCCTCACTTTAACCAACAGAGACAGAAATAGTGATTCAATCCTATCATATAAGGCTCTACTTCAGTGGGAGATAGTAACAATCACAGCATAATACACTATGAATTTTTAAATGGGATTTTAAAGCCCTATGGAAGCGAAGCTAGTAGAAGCATGTGATATAAGCTTTGAGACAGGAGTTTCTATATGTTGCACCCATCACTCTCTAGAATATTAATGGATGTTCTACATATGAACCATCTTGTTGAGAAGGGAGAATTTACTTAGGACATAAAATACTTGAGAGAAGCTATGATGCATATGTCTGGGCCACTACAGATATCTCTATCATAGAGAACTAAAATAAGATCTCAGTTACAATGGTGAGTGTATTGTAAAGCTAATATATCCAAATAGCTCAGGCTCTTCAGACAGTTCAAAATAGGTAAGATTCCAAGTTGGGACTTCCTATATATAAAATACCAACTCTGAGTGTTGCGACTGATCTGAGAGGCCTGCTTTAATAAGTTCTTAGAACCATATAACACACATTACTCTTTAGAGAATTTTTAGACTTTACTGTCAATTTTAATGACAAAGCCAGGCCTAAAGATATGACTTTAATACTCCCTTGGTGTTATGTCATGCAGGCAATTCAACTGGCCTGCCCTTAGGGACCTTTAGGGTCCTGACAACATCCTATGTCAGTATCTGCATCCTATGACATCATCTGGGTCAGGTACTTCAGGTATAACTGCTGGTCTGCCATTTCCTCTCTCTTGCTCTCTTGCTGTCCTCTCTGCTCTCTACCCTTTCTCTGTTGGGGTACTCCTCCCATCTCTCTCTCACTCTCTTTCTCTCTCTCTCTCTGCCCTCATGGCTCCTTCAGGCCATAACTCTCTTCTGCTTTCCTCTCCCCACCCCCCAATAAAACCTCTTTCATATAAGATCTGTTGTGTACATATGGCATCATTTTAAATAAAATACTAACACATGTGTTTTCTTTTATCTCACATAAACAGACATTCACATAAGACACATACAGATAGACAGACAAACACAACTTGAAAACAAATACTACCTCACATGTAATATATGTGCCCATATACATACATAGCCTACGTGTGTAGGTGTCTTAAAGAAATATGAACTTAAAACTAATGCATGCATACTTACTAATGTGTCATTATTGAAGTCTAGTAGGTTCTACTAAAGTGTTAATCCAGTCAGTCACAGGGACTGCCCATGGCTCTGTCAAGGAAGCATGTGAGACCACCTATGAATCATAAGGACTATCACTAATATTCTTGCTTCTCTGGTAACATCTGCTTTGGATAGAGGAGATGGAGTTAACATATTTGCCATGCTGACTTTAGAAGCTCCATATGCTGACAGACTTGTTAAGTATGCTTAAGCTTCCACAGGTAGTGGGATGGCGATTGGCTCTTGCAAAAACTGAAACACAACACTTGCAAGTAAAAAAAAATTACTTTTCTCCCACGGGTTTTCACTGGAGAAACAAACCACTCTTACGGGTTGGCCCCATGCCCAGCAGTGGATGGCTAACACAAAGTGGACTCAATGGCATCCTTGGAGGGTCTTTGTCTCATAATGTTGAGCCAGGCCATTTTTTTTCCACCTTGAAGGTTCTTTGGGTATATAGTATGGCTTTTAGTTTTGTGTTTTTAAGAAATTCCTGCATGTGTGAACATATGTGTCTCTGCATCTATATGTTTCTTGTGCTTTTGTTTGTTTGTTTTGTCCTATTCTGATTTGCTTGTTTTGTTTTATCTTACTGTATTTTATTATTTCTTAGACGCCTGTTTTTTTTCTAAGGAGAGACAGAAAGGATGAGAATCCAGATAGGAGGAACTGGGAGGGAGAGTAAAAATTATAGACTATATTATGTTAAAAATATGTTTCTATAATAACATATATTATTCTATATCTTTATTTTGTATAAAAATCCATTTTTCTATAATAAAAAGCTAAGGTAGAAGAAAAAGTTCTTAAAGCAGATGAACTTAATGGAAAAGATAAGAATAATAACAGATTTGAAAAACACTGGGGTGATTTCAAACTGTCTTCATGGGTTTTATCTTACTGACCTCCATAACTCCCTTTAAGTCTCAGCTACTTAATCATGGTCACGTATAATTTTTAGCAGAAACTAATACTGTGATACTTTCAGGGACAGAAGGTTTTTTCCCCAGGAATTTCAGGTGGCCCTTTACTCTGAAATAATATGCTATCACTTTTTAAGACACATTAATAGAATCAATTTCCATTAAGAACCTACTTTATTCAAGAGATAATAACAGAGTACATAAAGATTGTCTGAATGTTATTATATAATAATTTTCAGAAAGCATAATATAAGGCAAGGCATTACTGCAATAAAGTGTCAGGTACTCAATATGACAGACATCACCATTACTTTCTCTACCAGGCACTGTGCAGAGAAAAACGACAAAAGTAAAAAAGACATGCCTAATGGTAATAACTCCCAAACATTTTTTAAATCCCTCAATTCTTAGTCTCTCTAGCAATGGAGTATCCAAATTAGTAACAGGATAAGTGTGTTAAATTTCTAAATGTGCTGCTGGCTGGTGGTGGCACACACTAACCCCAGCACTCGGGAGGCGAAGACGGGCAGATCTCTATGAGTTGAGGCCACCATGGTCTACAGAGTGAGTTCCAGGACAGCCAGGGCTGCACATACAAAAGTAAATTCTCTGTATGCACAATTTGAAGCGATGTCATCAGCTGGGCTTTGCTGCCCACAGTTTACTTGTACAGTCTCAAAGCTGTCCTTGCCAGGCTCTCCTTCCTTTGTTGGCATCTGTATCATGTGTACTGCTCTTACAAACAATGTCTCTATATTAGTTGCACTGTGAAAAATGCACTGTTGCTCTAACACCATGAAACACTTTATAAACAACTCTTATAACCACAGCTATCCTGTAACATGTCCTGAACACAACCTTCAGTGACACAGCACTGTGTTGGGCCCAGCCCTGATCTCTTGTGTCCATAATTTAGAAACGTGCAGCTGTGATGGTTTTTTTTCCTCAACAGTCACCTTCAGTGCATTACTAGCTTGCCACACCTTGCATAAATTATTAAAAATATTCATTCCAATTTGATGACAGTCTATTTCTCCTTTTCATAAAACTACTACACTAGCTGCATCCACCTTTTGGTACAAACCTCATGGTATGATCAAACGTGATAATAACAGAAAGCTGTTACAATTACTCAGCAAGACCAACAATCAATAATATTCCATATTCAAACACAGTTCTCATGTATTGACTCCCAGCCTGACTTAGTCTCCTCTGAGGTCCAGATGGCAGCTCAAAATATCCTTGATTATTACTTGAAATATTATTATTTGAAATATTATTACTTGAAATATTGTATAAACAATGAAAAACTAATCATTTCTTCTAACCCCATCCTAAGCATCCTTACAATCCAGCCCCATCTAATGAAGCTGTACACGTAATCATCCAATTGTTCAGGCCGGATAGTCTGGCATTCTTGACTTTTTCTCACCATAGGTGTCTCACGCAAACCTTCAGTCAATCCTGTTGTTTTGACATCTCACCAGTTGGAAATATTTTCATATCACATCACCTTCTGCTCCAGAGCTCATTACTACATCTCCAATTCTAAGAACTTTAAGGCACTTGGTGGGTAAAATGACTGTTTGCCCTTTTCATTAGAGCACCAGGTATCTGAAGGCAGGAATGGTAACTACTTTGTGCTTTGCTGTATTGCTAACAACTAGCTGCCATATAATAGTCACTCAATAAACACTGACTCTGCCACTTTTCAAGGCACCACCTTTCTGGAAAAAAAATGAAATTATAATTTAATTATAATAGTTCTTCCCTTCTTTTCCTTCCTCCAAACACTACCCCTCCCCACTCTTGCTTCAAATTTGTGACCTCTTTTTTCATTGGTAGTACCATCTTTTTATAATAGAGTGTTCAACAGTATTCTTGGTGTGCTAATATGACCATAGAAAATTTAAGAATATTTATTTCTTAACATATAAAATGAGACAAATTAAATGATCTATAAATTCCCTATCCAGGGGAAAAAATAATAACTCATAAATGTGTGTGTATGCAGGCCTTACTTAAATTACAGAATATTCCTTTTCCACTCAGTCCATTGTGTGATTTCTATGTGGCTCCCTTTTATTGTTGTATCTGATAATATATATGTAGTTCAAGCTCACAGAGTACTTTTATCTCTATTGCTTCCCTTGACATTCACCTGACAAGATATTATACTATTTTTACGTCACAGGTAAAGGTATATAGACTCAGAGAGGATATGAGATTTCTTCAAATTTGCCATGTATTGCATTTCATCTAACAAATCTATTATAAAGCATATTAGCTGGCACTTTAAATTTTTATAACATGCTGTGTATCAGGAATTGCCCAAAATATTATTTTAACTAATAATAATGGCTATATATATATGGCTTAAGGAGTTCTAACACCATTTTCCAATCTTCATAAGGGTTTTTAGAAGACTCTAAGCCAATGCACCATTAAGAGATCTTCTGCTAGTTTGTTTTAGTGCTGCAATTAGCGAACCTTTCAGTCAAGTTGCATTGATTTGGAATCATCTAGGAAACAGACCTGTACAAGTCCATAAGGGAGTTTCCAGGCACAATTAAGGCTGAATAAAAAGAAGAAAGCAGTCTGAGAAGAAGTGCCCATCTCTTCTGCTTGTTAGCTGCAGACACGCTGTCACCAGCTACCTCACCGCCTTCCAATGCATGTTCTCTGTTATGGTGTTATCCTCTCCAAGTTTAATCCCCAACATATCCTCCCTTCGGTGGCTTCTCTTCTTGAGTACTTTATCACAGCAATGAGAAAAGTCACAGCAAGATATACAAGTACCCATGAGACCAAAAGTACCTCTTCTCAATACAAGAGTACCGACTACTTCTCCCACTTACATATTACTTTGAATAAGTGACTGCCTCCAGAAAGCTGCTGCAAAGAGTAGGAATACAGAATAACTTTTAAAAGTTAACTACCCCTTAGCATGCCACTATGGACAGGGGAAATTCCATGCAATCCATGCTACAGGTACTCAGTTTCCCCGAAGACAGCCTCTCACATAAGTTGTCCAATCTCAAGTGGTCCACCCAGGACACATATACCTACAATCAACACTAAATTGACACAATGTGCGTATGTATATATGTGTGTATATGTGCATATATATACATATATGTGTGTGTATGTATAAATATAATAATGATAAAGAAGAGATCATGAATTTTGGAGAAAAAAGAAGACATCATAGCTAGTGTTCTCATGTATGAAGTCCTCCAAAATTAGAGTTAAATAAAAATAAATAAAGTTTTAGCTTCAAGTTAGGATCCCAATATTCATTATATCCTCAATTACAAAAGATCCTTTTATTCCTGTGCACTATGCTGCCAAGGACTGAAGAACACAACCCCTGTTGGGAAGCCCTCTGCCCTGGTAGCACAGTCTAATCAGCCCAGCTCTCACACCCAACATACTGCACTCTATGTTTTTAAAGTTTCAGTCTTCTGTATAAAAATTTAATGATGTTTCCTTCCAAACAGCTGGAATCTATGTGTAAGAGCCGAGCTGTTTCACTTTACAACTGATCACCTGGATTTCTACTGTACTGTCTGTTTCTGACTCCACAATGGTCTTTAAAGGACTCACAGGCAGTTCAAGGAACACAGTATCTGATACAGACACTCTGGAAGCCTGGGCTGCAGACAGAGGAAACCAAACTCCAAGGGCACAGACTGGAGAGAATCTAAACCAAGCTAATGAAGGAAACACAATACAACCTGCAATTTTAACCAAAAGTCATAGTGAGAACTTGCATCTATCCATTAAAAGCTAATAGAAGATTAAATTCAAACGTTGGAGCCTGAACAGAAATGGAAAAGTACATACTAAGGTCTATTAATGCCAAATTTTAAAAGGAAAGAGAGAAATGAAGGGTGGGAGGTGGCAGAGGGCAGGGAAGGAGGAAAGGTTTATGGAAAACTATCTGTGGTCAGAACTCTAGGGACTATGAAGTTATCCAGGGGTAGGTGGATGAGACAAGACAGAAACAGCCTTTACAGAATGGTTCCTGAAGGGCACAAATGCTGAACAGGAATAAGTAAAAACAAAACAAAACCAAAAGCCAAAAACAGTAAAAAAAAAAAAAAATACCTGGAAGTCATTAGCCACCAGTGGTAGATGGCTTTGACCCCTCCAGTTATGGGAAGAGGAGCAACCAATCTAGTGCTAAAAAATTCTGGAGGACTTGAGAGTTTTTGATCGACTAATTGGAACTGTATCTCTTCTGATGAAAGCAACTATCTTCCTACTGGTCTCTTTAGAATCTTACCTTTCCAGAGAGGCGAGTAGAGAAGTTGAAGTTTATTTTTGTATTTGAACTAACAAATTCAGACACGATTTCTGTCCAGCCTCCTCAGTCTGTTCAGCCTTTCCTAAAGACAGCACAAGTTCTATCTCCATTTCATTAATATCAAAGAAGTTAATCTGTTGCTGCTGCTGCTGCTTTGTTAATGCTATTATCTCCTAAGAGCCAGAACGTAAATGGCCACATATGCTCCTGGGTCAGAAATCAGAACCATTAGACAAATACCTTGCTTGGAGGAAGTGGGTAAGGTAACTGGTGAACTTAGAATGGGCCTGCAGTTTGTCCCAAGTGGGAGTGCCGTCTCCTTAGGTGACCCCAAGCAGCCCTGTGTGGGGAGGGGAATTTTCCAAGGACAGGCTATTCTAAAGACCACCTTAGGTCCACACTGCGGTTTCCAGGGTCTTATAGTTCAGAATACTCTTGCCCTAGGCTCACAACCGCCCCCAGGGTTTTCAGTGCAGTCCTACAATACAGACACCCATCTCCCGCCCTAGATGGGGCTCCCCCAACTGGCGGGAACCGGAGGCACTGCAGTGCGACATCCCGCAGGGAGCTGAAGGAAGCCCAAGCTTGTGGTCTACACAGGCCCTGGTAACAGCGGCCTGACATTCAGTTTGGGAGCCCCAGAGCAGGACCGTAGGGGTAATTGGTCTTCTGGACGTTAGCGTCTTTGCGTCCCCACCTACCCGTCTCTGATCTCCGGTGCGTGTCTCCACGTGTTCCAAAGCCCCAGGTGCCGCCACGCTGGCTCCAGAAGCCAAGAGGCCGAAGGGACCGGAGCGCACCGGCTGCCGCCGCACCGTGTGTGCTAACCGGGCTGGCGCGGGGGGAGCGGCCCGGGGCCGGCTCCTCCAGCCGGAGCGCAAGCCCGTTGCAACTCACCCTGTCGCCGCCCGGCAGAGCAGCCCGGCCCAAGCCTCCCGGGCGCGCGGGGACACCTTCTGGGCAGCGCGATGGACACGGTCTGCAAAGGAAACGGTAAGATGCACGCTTCGGTGTCAGTGCCAGCGGGCCCCAGAGAGCAACCAATGTCTTGGGAGGATAGAAAGGACTGAGGACAACTGACCCCAGAACCAGCCCTTCCTTTCAAGGAGGCATCCAAGGTGCTCTGGCCAAACTCAAGAAGGTCATGGGAAATTAGACACAAGGGTGCTCTCTACAGAGGGTCACCAAGGCAAAAGTGGCCCTATTTGATTGGTTATTAAAACAATCTGACTGGAATCTGCAACAGCCAGGCTGGCTAGGCCAGCATGTTGGCCATCAGTTTTTGGATGACCCTTGACTGATGTTTCTCAAAAACAAGACTTGGAAATGGCGCCTTCCTAAAGGGAAGATTAAGTAATGAGGGTCTCCAAAAGGCATCTGGGGAATAAATCGTTCTCAAATCCCCAGTGTTTGTGTTTCCTAGGAGATTTTTTTTTCATAAAGATTATCCAAGGTGAAAAAGATGAAACTGGATTTCATTGCAATGTGGTTGGAGAGATAGAACATCTCCTAATGTCGACAGCTTACAATATATAATGAGAATCAGTTGTAGAACCAACCAAATGAAGGGATTTGGAACCTTAAAATGGTGTGAAAGGAGACACCTAAAGCTTCAATTGTGTGAAGAAGCCACTTGGGGGAATGCTTCTCTCCTGGTGTTTCTATCTTCTCCAGGGCTGGGGAGCCAAGCGAGAGACTCGATTGCAGATTCTCAAACACTGTCCTCAGTGTCTAGTGCTCGTTACCACAGAGCATGAGCAACTAGCCAAACTTGAGCCCCATGTAGTTCAGGATCTGCATCTTAGATTCTGCCGCAGCAATGCCAGCCCTGTATTTAATCAGGTATATCAGGGGCAAAAGAGATTAATCAGGTTTTCTGTGTTGAATTTTCTCCAGTTGGCATTTGAGCGACTAACACATTTGTCACCGTGAAAGCGGTATATCACTATGCTGCAAATTTTGGTTACTTTGACAAGGCCACTGTTTAAATGAAAATACATGTCAAACACATTGTTCCATCTATTTTAAGTGCTTTTTCATTAACTTTATGTGGATTTTCTAGTTACAATTCTAAGGTAATGTCTTAATAAAACTAAACAATCAAGTATATCGTGTCACTCTGAAAAATACTGGGCCCTAATTTCTTATTTATTTGCATGTGCAGGTATGCACATGCATGTGTGCTTAGGTCCATGCAGCTTATGGACCCTCTGTGGAGTTCCTAGGACAACTTTTAGGAGTTAGTGCTCTCCTACCTTATGGGTTTGGGTGAAGTTCAGGCTTGGAAGTAAGTACCTGCTGAGACATGTCACAGTCCCCAGACTAATTTTATAGATGAACAACTGAGGCTAGCAGAAAAACTCATCAGAGGTATAAATAATTAGCCAATGGCAAATTTCAAACTAGCATGCCCTAAAATCCAGATGTGTGTGTGTGTGTGTAAAATGAATGATTTTACAGACTACTAATGATTTGCTGAGCTTAGCCATAACTTGAGAGAAGTGCGACCCTCAAGGTCCATCCTAATTCCGACAGTTACACAAACCTATACACATGATAAAATGTCAGATTTTTAGACACATTACACCAATGTTGATTTCCTGATTCTGATGTCACGCTATAGCTCTATAAAATATAGCTGTTGAAAAAAAAAACCTCAATGAAGGGTATGTAGGACCTCTCTCTATTTTCTTTGCTATTTCTTATGAATTTGTAATTATTTCACAATAAAAACCATTCTTTGAGGTTATTTTACAAGTACATCAAATTCCAAACATTCCCTATTTTTATAAACCTGAGCAGCCACAAAAGACCAATCTTTTGTATATAAGCTATTGTACCGTACTTCAAAATACACATTTTAGGTATTTCTGCTCATACAGGACACTAGCATAGTCTAATTCAAGAGTACCTTAACAGTGCATACTTATTTCAGTGTTTTATTTTTTAATTTTGGAGAAATGAGGAGCAAACCATCTCTGAAATGCTTCCTATGTTAAATTAACAGCCTGACATTTTTCTTTCCTGTTTAAAAATACTAAGGTCCTGAGTCATAATTTTTATTTTACCTTAACAAAATGTTTTCTGTGCCCCAGGTACCTGAATGCATAGCCACTACCTTTTATAACTGATAGCAGGGGGCATATCTTCTATAGAAAGAAGTTGTGTTCATAAGTGCTTCTCTCTTTTTAAAAAAAATCAAGAATATAAATCAAATTTGGATTTTACGATCTATCCTTCTAAAGAGTTTCTACTTTGAAGGTTGACCACCAATAAGGAAGCCCCACAGTATACAAATGTAATCTTTTGTTTGTTTGTTTCTTTGTTTTGTTTTGTTTTTGCTTTTCAAGACAGGGTTTCTCTGTGTAACTTTGGCTTCCCTGTAACTCACACTGTAGACCAGGCTGGGCTCAAACTCTCAGAAACCTGCCTGCTTCTGCCTCCCTTAGTGTTGGTATTAAAGTTGTGAGCCACTGAGCCCAGTTTATACTAATGCAATTTTTTTATTTTATTAATTTATTCATTTTACATCCCGATTGTAGCCCCCTTACTCTTTTCCTCCCAGTCCTACCTCCTTCCCTCTTCCCCTTCCTTTATCCCTCTCCTCTAGTCCTGAGAAAGGGAGAGCTCTTTTCCCTTACCAGCTGACCCCAGACTAATGCAATCTTAAAGCAGTACTTAAGACTAAGTTCTTAGCAATGCTACACAAGTCTCTATATAGGCTTTCTGCATAGATAATACAGACTCCAAGAATGTCAGTTTTACTGGTCTCAGTTATAATTTCCACAATTGCTAAATATCTATATTTCTGTATTTATTTAATATTACTTAAGCACACTGTGCTTTTCATCAGAATTTATCTATAGAATGAAACCCATAAAATATCAGGTTTTATATGTTATTTTTCTACTCTGTGGGAAAAATTCATACATAGCTTTTAAAGAATTATCTGAGAATCACCTAAAATCAACTGTGTTTCCAGTTGTACACTTGGCACCCTGGGAGACAACACACAGTTTGAGGCATGACTCAGGGAGCAATGAGAGAGAAGAGCCTGCTTACACAGAACAACAGGAGAGAGCATTAATACTAAACTATTACACTGTTGACTCTCACTATTTTCCATCTGGTCTTGCAAAGATTTTGGTTGTGTCCAGAGGAGTTCCATGCTAGGGCAGCCCCTTCCAGCACTAGAAAGATTCAAGGATCTTTATATTGAAATTAACTCAGAACTCACATAATCACAGTATATCTGCTGGAACCCAACCAAAAATTCTTAATACCAATATCATGTTAAACTTCACAGACGCCTCAGTGAAGTCCATATGCTTTCCCACATGTCCCAAGATGACTGCCTATGGACCAGATTCACTTCACAAATGTACTTACTTGGCTTTAAAAGTCAGGAAGATATTCACTTATAACAGGTTGAAATTACAATTTTTGAAAATCAAGAGAATTTGCTTTTAGAAATCAGTATTTCTAGCGTCATCAGGCCTTGCAAGTTCTGGTGAGGGCATAGGATCTACTACAGAGGACGTCTAGTGCTTCTCCCCTGAGGGGACACTAAAGTCTTACTTCCAACTTATAAGCTTTCTTTTGCAATTTTTTACTTTAGAAGTAATTTTTTGTTTCCTTCAAATATAATTAAAATGACCAGGCTTTTTTTCTTAATATTTCTGTAATACATAGTTAAAATTCGTTTCAAATCTACTTGACCTGCTAAAATTAAGTCTTAGTGTATCACATGTTTCTGAAACGAAAACTCTGGATTTTTCAATTATTCACAGTTTTACTAGCATTCATAATGTTTATTATCATAATACTTAGCTAAAGTATTAAACAACCTAAACATCATTATTGATTTTGATAAACAGTAGTAGAATAAGATAGATAATATGAACTAATAATATCTTGAATGGTCTTCTAAGTTGAGACAAAGAAAGAAAAGACAGTAAGGAGTTACCTATTTCTCAAAAATGAATATATAAAATATGAACTTAATTTCCAAGGAGAACATTATTTCTTATTCCCCGAAGAAAATTATGAACTTTTAATGACCCAACCAAGAAAGTTTTCTGAGGCAAAAAACCATAAAAATCACATTAGGTTCAACCTACTAACTGTGCATTTCTTTCTCTAGGGCAGAGTAATGTATTTTGTAGCATGGATGAAGAGAGGGGTAGAAGGTAATATAAGCAGTCTTCTCCCTACTTTCTTGGTTTAACTTGTGCCCAGGGAAACTCAATTTGTAATTCTATCAATTTTACACCATCAGTATGCATTAAACTAGCTTTAAAAGTCATGGAATAATAGCCTGAGTGAGTAGGTGCTTTTAAAACTAATGACACTTTAATGCATTTATTAAAACGATGCATGCTTTTGAAAGGGCCATTATGTTTCCGTAAGATAGAAGGTGGTGGACTTGTAAACTTTATATTATCTAGATGAACATCCTTATATATCCATTTGGTTCTTGGTCTACTAAATGGAGAGGTGGCTAATATATGGTTATTTCTTTTCTGTAACTAGTTCTTTTATATTTTGAGAATATAATATAATGACATAATTTCTCCTTTTCCTTTCTTCCATCCAAGCCCTCCTGGGTGCTCTCTTTCAAATTCATGGCCTCTTCTTCCATTGTTGTTGTCACATACATATATGTATGTGTGTATACATATTTATTCATAAAT
Source organism: Pachyuromys duprasi (assembly GCA_028658305.1). Lineage (NCBI taxonomy): Eukaryota > Metazoa > Chordata > Mammalia > Rodentia > Muridae > Pachyuromys > Pachyuromys duprasi. Next base: position 51,193,114 of record CM053752.1, read on the forward strand.
ATATAAATATAACCTGCTCTGTCTATGTAATTTCACTTGTGTGTATGTTTTAGGACTGATCACTCATGGCTAGGTAATCAAATAGTGTGCTCTTCCCTGGGAAGAATGTCTCTCCCACTTTCAGCATTCCTTAGTTGCCCATACTTCTTGGTGTAAGGTTGAGGATTGTGTGTTTATTGATGTCCTTGTTTGGCTCATGTTTGGGCAGTCCTATTAGTGAGACTTTACAGGTGTAGCTTCTAACATTCCTAGGAGACACAATCTCAAAGCAAACTCTCTGATCCTCTGGATGTTACAATCTCTCCACTCCATCTTCTGCAATAATCACTGAAATTCTGTCACCTGAGTAGACAGTGCTTCCTTCAAAAGCCAAAGACCACATAACAAAACCTCAGCACTAGGTACAAGAAGCCCATTTTGAAACGGTTGGTCAGGATTGTTCAAAAAAGCTTGCAAAACATTATAGGCTATTGCATTGCCCTTGGTTTCCCCCTGTGGTAGGGAAGATATGTTCCTACTGCTGAAGACATCATGTACTTCAGATACAGGCCCCAGAGACCTCTGAGCTGAAACTGACCTGAGGACTAGCTTTCATGGTTCCAGAGGGCACCAGTTAAGCTTCCAAAGTAGGGAAGCAACTAACTGTTCTTCCCAGCTATGATGCTTATAAACTTCAACAACCATCATGACATGAGAACCTGAAAAAAGTATAATAAAGTAACACATATTCCCTTGAAGTAACCAACAGCTCTCTTACTGGATTTAGAATTTACTCATCAAGAAGGAAACCACTCCTGGTGCTGGAAAATCTAGCAAGGTTAATAAAGTCTTGGAGGAGTAGCCACAAGTGCTACTTCACTAAGCCAACGTAATCCATAACTACATTTTAAATATTTGCCCTTAATCCACAGATAAGTGCAGTCCTCAACCCACATTGAGGAAATTTCCCTTTGCAACAGATAGAGAACACTACAGAAAACCACAACCAGTTAGAATGCAGAGTTGTGGAATCCAGTCTAAACTAATGTGTCTGCAAAACAGCTCTCACACCTAAGGTTATTTCTTTTTATTATCAAAAATACTTTTACCATACAAATTAGTCTGACCTTGGCTTCCTTTTCCCCATGTCCTCCCAGATCATCCCTACTTCTTCACCCATCAACTCTTTTTATGGGTTTTGTTTTTGTGTCTGTGTTTGTTTTGTGTCTTGTGCTTTTTGTTATTGTTTTTTTTTTTATTCTGGTTTGTTTGTTTTTATTTGCCTGTAGGTTCTCTAAGTTTATTTCTTTAGCCTAAGGAAATGCATCTGATAGCTCTTGTGTTGTGGTAGGTTGATGTTCTGTCCATGGTGCTGAATTGGTCTCTATTTGAGAACACCCCCTCCACCAATATAATAAACATAAACAACCATGACAGGAAGACTGGTGTTTCTCCGGATCAACAACTTAAAAAAACGATATAAGGCTAGGCGATGGTACCACAAACCCTTAATCTCGGCAGAGGGAGGCTGAGTCAGAATTTAGAATCTGAATCTAAATCACTTTGAAATGCCTGGTCTACAGTGCGTTTCAGGACATCCGGGGCTATATAGAAAAACCCTGTCTAGAATAAAATGAAACAAAAACCATGATTAGAATTTAGAAGTTCATGAATTGTGAAACTTTTAACTAACATAAAAGATAATATGAAATATTATTAATTTGTGTATTTGAGGAATTTTGAAGGGAAAGAGCAAGTATTTTTAACCTAACATTCCACCTTGGTATTTTCATCTTTTCACTGCAGTTATTCACAAAACTGTAGTATGTCAGGAATTTTAATAGTCACTGACTTCTGTTCATTTACCAGAAACTGCTCAGTTTCTATTTTGAGAGGCCAATACTTTGAACATTCTTCATATAATTTCAAGAAAGACAAAGTCTTTCTAATAGTGAGTGATAATTTGCAATCCTTTTTATATATGTAGAGATTACCTATGATCAGTTTCAGATTAATTCCGTGTGACATATAGTTCTGAGGATTGCAACTTCAAGATATGGTGTTTGCTACCAAGAAGCCAACAGTTAATAATTGTTGCACATATATTGAGAATAAAATATTAACAAGAGACAGTACATATTGCTAAAACTTAACATTGGTGAGAGATTGAAGTTATTTGGTATTTTTACTGATTTATTATCTCTATTCCCTAACTCAGTTCCTAACACATATTAAATGTTTTGTTCCTATTAGTTGCACAAATTAGAATCTGAACAAAAGAGTAAGTACAAGAAGCATGATCACACGGTATTGATCACATGGCATCAGCCTACAGATATCCCCTTAAGATAGGACGTGCACTCATCAGGTACCAAGTTAGAGAATTGATATACATTATTCTGTTTTTATCAATATTTTAAAGAATTAAGAGCAAAAGTAAGTATGTTTTTATTAGTGTTTATTAAATGCTACATTCTTGGTGTGTTTTTTTCTATGCTACTTCTTTTAATATACATACGACTATTGTCATTTTTTAATTCAAATATGGAAAGTTAACTGATTTGCTTAAATAAGCCAGCATATAAATAAGAATAAAAAAGGGTTTTTTGTTTTTTATTTTGTTTTGTTTTGGGAAACAGGTTTTCTTTGTGTAGCCTTGGCTGTCCTGGACTTGTTTTGTAGACCAAGCTGGTCTCAAAGTCAGAGATCCGCAGGCCTCTCCCTCCCTAGTAATGGGATTACTGGTGTGTACCACTGAGCCCAGCTTGGATAAAAAGAATTTTTTTTAATGCTAAATTATGAGATTTCAAACAACTTAGCCAGCTTTAGCATTTAAGTGCTTTTCCAATTTTTATATCACCATCTAAATTAAAGCTTTTTAAAAATCTACCTTTCATGATCAATTTGTAACAAGTTACATATGCATAGGTACATTTCTGTTCCAAGATATCTGGAGTTACATGGGAAATAGAGAAAGAAAATGATAACATAGAAAATGCTCTCAGTTAGCAATGTTTGCTGACATTCCACTAGAGGAATAAATCTCCAGTAATGTATTCTCTCCTATAGTAAATAGCTATGGCATGATGTCCACTCACAGATTGAGGAAAATCTTTTACAAAGGGAAATATTTTCTGCCTTCCAACAAGACTTTATCAAACATTTAAACATGTTGACCAGTTCTACGCATTAAACTCATTTATAGAAGTATCATTAATAAACCCACCAATTATTTTTACATCTTCCCAGTTTGATTGATAGTTTTGTCTTTATGTTGCATTTTTAGACCAAAACTTGCAAATCTAGTATCTCTTTTGCACTTGCCCTGTTAATCATCACTGAAGTATGACTAGAAATCTCACCACTCAGAAGTAAAATCAAAAGTAACAATGTTTTCTTTAAAAAGCACTGGGGGAAACGAATCTGCAGAGAATATACTAAGCATGTGACAGTCTTACCCTTCAGAAATTAGTGCTCTGACACCCAGTTTAGGAACTCAAAATTGAAAAAAATGACAAAAGTAAATACTGATAAAAACACTATGTAAACTAGGAATATTTCATTTTCCTTATTGCAAAAGGGAAAAGACAATCTAGTTTCCCTTGGTGAAATGATGATGGAGCTATGTATTAGATAAAGTGGCTTTTATTCATGTGCTTAGTTGTCCTGTATGTGAATAATATATCCACAGAAACTTGTGATATATATATATATGATAACTCCACTTGCTCTAAAAGGCTTTTCCTGGTCAATATTTTGTTGAATAATTATCACATATAAGGAGAAGAAAAAGAACATTAGTCATATGAGCACTGAGATGGGGGAACTAAGAAAAGCACTCTAAACCCTAAAAACCTGAGATCAGTTATTAATAACTTGCTTAATATATTATGTTAATGCAAAGTAATTATATAGCTAGCTATTTTGTTGCAGGTTCCCTTTTTTTTCATTTCATGGTGTTAACTTTTTCACAGCATTTTTTTTTATTATGTTGTGCTTTTATCCATATTTTACTGTCCTTAGAAACTAAATTTTGCTCACCAGGGAGGGAAAAAATGGTAAATAATTTCAAAGATCCATTCCTATGCACATTTAAAGCAAACAAAAATTCAATATTTTCAATATATGCTTCTTATAAATGAGACTAATAACAATGAGACAACAAATTTCTAACTGTTTAGATTTATATCTATCATGTGACTTGTTTTTCTAGACTACAAGGGAGGCCTCATTGGCTAGGCCTTACTTGCCCCATCAGAGTACTTCAGCTGAAAGCTTTGTCAGAGAGCCTAAGTGTTCTTTGATCATGCACAAATGCAAACTGCAAATTCAGCATTAACATTCTACTTAGAACAAAGAGGTACCAGAAGCACCATAAATCAATACAGACTTCCCTGGTTTCCATTAGAGGGGAGACATAGCCACCAGATTCAAATTCTTTACAACAAATCTCCATCCGTTGCCACAGAACTAAAACTTTTTTATTCATTCATTCAATCATTTGTTTGTTTATTTAGGCAGGCAGGCAGGATCCTACTCTGCAGTGTCAGCTGTCCTAGAACTTAACTATACAGGCCAGGCTGGCCTTGAACTCCCAGAGCTCCACCTACTTTGCCTTCCAAGTACTAAAATTAAAGGCATTCACCATCACACCTGGCAGGTGAAATAGTAACTTGTTTTTTATAACTTCTCCTTTTTAACAGATAAATTTGCTTATGATCATGAGTAATGAATGTTTTGATAGGAGTTATTATTGTCTCAAAGATTTGTCACAATATCATAAGAAAGTTAATGAAAATAGGGTAACTGGGCATTGTTTATAAAATGTTGCTGGTTTTTCAAAGTTTAGTTTTAACGTTAGGAGTCTGGAGAAAATTTAAAAGTTCAAGTGAACATTTAAACAGTGAAGAACTTACACTGCTCTACTTTTCTCCAAAACAACAACAAAAAAAAACATTAGAAATCATGTAACTTACAATTTATTCCACATTTCATTAGGGTAGAAGGCCGTTTTGCTTCCATCAAACCAGACAAAACTACATTCTGTCATCTTCACTATGATTATCTTTGAGCTGATTGACAGGAAAGAACTGCATGTAATCATTTCCACACTCAGCAGAATTGGGAACTGAGTTTCAGTTAGTTTAGTTTCTACACTTTTTTCCAGGTTATAAGGTTTTATATTGCAAACGCTGTCTTAGAAAGTAACTGAGAACTAATTCTCAATTTAAAATTATTTAACATAAATGGAATTTATTATGGTGAGTTAGCTGTTTTGAAGTTGTACAAATTGAATATTTCTGCAGTGTTTGAGAGTTTATCCGTGTTTTCCTAGTTTGGAATTAATATACTTTAGAATAATTTCTGTTCCTAACTGAAACTCTTGTACTCATTTTTTAACTTAATTATCTAGTATTTGCATTTTGAAAATAGTTAAAGTGAATGTAATAGTCTACTTTAAAACTTGTTAGTGACTCTTGTAGACAAAACTGGATTTAAATATGTTTATAGGTTCCAGTGCTTCTTGGCTTCAGGGAGACCTAAAGTAAAACTTTGACACAGAGGAAAAGCTGTTGACCAGTGCCCTCAGGGGACTGTATAGCAAAGCTTGTGTTTTGGAGGTGGATCCGGTGCTATGTATTCTGATACTAATTATTGCCCTTCAAGATCGGGTTGCTGCCCAGATGAGCAGACACTCACATACCTCAAGATGACCTTTGTAATCTTGCCTAAGAAATTATTTCTGATTGGCTTATTAAAAGGCATGTATCTGGGATAGGGCAAAAGGAGGTAGGTGTGGCTAAGATTTCAGGGCTTTGGGGACAGGAGGATCACAGGAGAAACAGGAAGAAGAGGAAGAAGGAAGGAGAGAGCCTCCATGGCTTATCATGGAGAGAAGAATATGGCTGGCATGGATGGAGGAAGCTGCCCAGATGAGAGAATAAGCAAGTTTTTATGAAATTATGGATGAGGAGCAATCCAGATAGAAATTATTAAGAATGATTGGCCCGAGATGTGGCTGGGAGGTAAAGTAGTTTAGCGGATTGATATCTGCCCTGCCCCAGGAAAGATAAAGCTATTCTAATCTATCAGTTATCTATGTCTTTTATTGATTATGGCAGCAGGCTATATATACACCTGTAGTAATTATAGGGCTAAAATAAACATTGTTAGACCATACCCTTAAATCAACAGCAACACTTGTGTTTTCCTGGACACTCAAAAATCTACGCTGAATGATGATTGTTACTATTACTCAGTTATGGCTTTCTGATAACAAAGGGTCATTGAATTTTGTCTGTACTTCATTCCTCATATCCACCTGGCACCTCAACCTCATGAGTCACATGTTTGAGTCACATGAATGTAATAGCAAACAATTGAAGTTTGTGGAAAACAGCCAAGAGCTGCACGTGAGAATCAGTTAGACTCACATAACAGCCCACAAATAATTCTAGTCATTAGCCAAGGTGCAGAGCCACTTCCTGAGAAAGGATTGTCTTTCTCCACAATCTTAGAATTCCTTTAGAATTGTTTTTTCCTTGTACCTAAATCAAGTACAGAAAGTACAGGTACATCCTTATGGAAAAGCAATAAATGGCATTTCAAGACTAACCTACCCATCATACTATATAGTATGGTGATCAAAATACACAGGGGTATAAATGTATTTAGCCTCAAGAATGTGACACAAGATGCCTTACCTAAGTGTTAATGTATTTGGAGTCAAATCTTAAGAAGCAAAATTATTTTCTTTTTTTTTATATAGGTTTAGGGAGTGTTAAACTTTATTTTTCAAGATCTAAATATATCTGTATCTAAATATTAAAAATAGCATTAAAAACAACAAAACAAAAACAGACTAATAAAAAAACAGCATTTGAGTTATTCAATAATATTTATCATACTCCTTTTTTTTCTGAGACCCAGATCAGTCCATAGTTTGGAAGACATCTAAGATAATTTTTTCACACAGAGAAAAAAAAAAAAAAGAGGTTGGCCAATGGCTTCAGGGTTACTATAAGAATCCAAGAGATAATGCCCATTCAAAGTTCTAAAAGGGTCCCTGACGCACAGTGGGTACTTATTTCAAGATACTCTTTAACATTTGCCCTTTAGTTTATTAGTCTCAACATTAAAACATATGCTAGACTTAACAATGGGTTTGAAATTACTTTTATGACTTCATTGGTTTTTAAAAATTATTTGTTTATTTGTGTTTTCTTGTGTGTGATGATGATTATACAGAACTCACAGGACCTATGGGCATCCACCCTCTCCTAATATGTGGGTCAGGGGTAGAATTCAGTTTGTTAGCCTTGACATCAAGAGCCTTTAGCCACTGAGCCGTCTCCCCAGCTCTAGTTGTAATTTTTAAAATGCACATTAATTCAAACCTTTGCTGGAAAATAATGTGCATTTCCTTGTAATTGTTTTCAAAATAGTGGATGGAATTTGAAGTTACTAAAACCATACAAAAAATGTAAAGGTTCATTTTTTTACTACAACATATACTTTAAGACTTAAATGTTTTTAACAGCGGACCAATTACAAAGTTATCCACTATATGCTAGGCTCACATACTCCTAATTTCATAAAAATCCATTCCTTCTCAAGTGCTATGACAACTGTTCAATTTAATAAGAAAATGGATAAGTCATTTTTAATCACCATGTTTAACACATCAGTAGCGTTGTGACTCCCAATATAGAACATTCTACTGCTTCTTGTTCTTTTTCAGTTGAATTCCCACTAATCTATCTTTATGTATCAAAAACAACAAAGAAAAAGACAAGTCCTTCATGTTGTATTCTGGAATTATAGTTACACAGATAGTCCTAATACTAGGACCCCAGATTCTGAATTGTTCAACCAGTTAATTAAATGCACAACATGCTCAAAATTATTTGCATTTATTACAGTCTTTACAGTGATAACAGTCTACCTCGTAAGCTCTTAATTAAGAATGCCAGAAACAGTTTTCCTAAGATAACAAATATGAGTCTAAGATACATGTAAAAGTGGTAAACAGGAAGAGGTTACTTCAAAATTAGCTTTAACAAATTTATTGCTAATTTCTTATTCATTATCAAAATTGTACACATCATGGCAATAAAATTTAATGAAAAAATAGGGAAGACTTTCATTTTTGTTCTTAAATTACATGCTGCATTTTACATCCATGTTATTGGGATTTTTATAATAAAATATCTTCAAAATGAGGTATAGCAGTAATGATTTCAATTTTTATAGAGGAAAAGTGTACACTCCTCATGTTTAATAAGTGAATATTTATAAAGTAACCAGAGAGTCTTCTGTGCATATCAACTAAGTCATAGCCCTAAATTAGCTACATATTCTTGCAAGAATCATAAATCATATTTCATTCAAAAAAAAGCACTATAAACCCTCCCTAAATTGACTAAGTTTCCATTTTATTTTATATTTTTACATTTTGAAAGTTTTATGAAACATAGAGGGCAAAACTATTCTGAAACTTTACAGATGCTACCCTCACTCTTTACTTTAGAGGGAAGAGCTATAGGCCTAATTCAAAGAGTGGAAAATTAAACTTTAGTGGGTTTTAGAACTCTCTGGAGTATTGCTGCAAGAACTCGCCAAGGAAGGGCTCCTGTTATCTTTAGTGAGCATCTTTCCACCACCACTAAAAAAGCATCCTCTAAGGTGGAGGTTGCATGTACTGCTCAGAACACATTTCTGAACGAATGCCCGTGTGTATATATTCCTTCTGCTTCTAATGGCATGTATGAATAATGAATACGAAACTTATGAAATATGCACTCAGATAACCTTCCTCTCTTTTTAGACAATAGTGCTCCCATAAAAAGGGAACCAGTGCTGCTAAAATAACAGACTCGGGTTTAATATTATTTAGCATAAAGTACATTTTCCTCCACACAAATTTAGTTCACTCTGCCAAAAAGAATTACTCTGAAGAAAGAAACCCAGGATCACACATTGAAGTTAGATTTTCATACCTTCTTGTTGTACTACAAATTGGGAAGAGCAAATATTTTAACTAGAAAGTAGTCTGAGAAATATTGTTTTAATCTCTTATAAAGAAAATTCATATTTTAGCATATTTTAGAAGACAAAGGAGAGAAATTCTATACTAAAGTTCCCTCTCTCTCTTTCCTTTTTGTATTTCTTCTCTCCCTTCCTCCCTGTCCTTTAAAATTACACATCATGCATGAAAAGAACAAAGAAAGAGAAGGACAGAAGAAAAAAAATAAGGGTGGTTTAGAGAAAACATATTTTGGGGAAGTTAAAATAAATGTTCCTTACTTCAAATATTTACTTAAACACTTTAAACTTAAATGATGATGAAAGATGTGTTATACAAGTGAAGATCGCTTATACTTCATTCAGTAATATTCACAAGATCAAAAAGTAATTTTA
>CM053752.1:51203012-51248847 GCA_028658305.1 Pachyuromys duprasi
GAGGGAGCTACAGGGGGGGATACAAAGTGAATAAAGTGTAATTAATAACATTTTTAAAAGATGGTAAATAAAATTAAAATAAAAAAGAAAAAGATATTTTCCTGTTGAATCTAATGCTTTGATATCCTTTACATGACATTGTATAAATATAATCTATCTAATCAGATTTTATAGTTATTTATGCCAGAGCCAATAAATATTTTCAGCTTCAAAGATAAGCTGCTTTATAGAGCTAAATACATCAGGAAAACAAGTCTGAATTCCAATATCTAGTAACATTTTTGTTGTTTTCAGTGTCTCTCCTTTTGTAAGCACATAAGTGTCTCTCATGATATACAGTTTAGTCCATTTGTACTTAATATTTAGTATAATTCAATTAAATATATATTTACTATAAAATATCATAATACAAGTTAAGTGAAATTTCAAATTTTAAGTTTCTGAGATTGGGTTACCACACCATACTTTTCCATTATTGATCTTCTGTAGGACTACAGGTTTAGAAATAAAATATTTACCTTTCAGTGTTGCCTTGCCTCAGTCTGAATCGCATTCATCTTGTAATCTTCTAAAACATATTCATCTTTGGCAGAAATGAACTGAAAGAGAAGAATATTAGTTTGCTATTTTTAAATCATACCATGAAAATTAGGGGTTTTGCTTTTTACTCTTCTTGTTGTGAAATTATAGGGTGACACTCTCCTCAAAAGCAAACCTTACCCTCTATTTTCCTGGTGTGTTTACATACAGAAAAAATTGGTCAAATGACATTATATTCTGGGCTTAGGTTTTAGAGAAAGCATGAAAGACAATTATAATACAGTTGTAATACAACATTATAATACAGTTGTAATATCTTAGAGAATTCCTTAAATTGTCCATTAAGTTTACCATAGTCCATTTATCTTATAAGGTTAAAGAAAGATCATTTTTCCTTAAATACTAGGTAATATTGGTAGTTTATAACCGGAGCCTTAATATTTAAATTGACTCTCTGAAGACTTGAAACACATGGTTCCACAAGGTGTGAAAAACAAGAATATAACACATCCACCATTTCTTACCAGCCCAAGCTGGAAAGCAGCCACTACAAAAAGTCTCTGGCTCTCTCTGTTTTTCGTTTCCAACTCCACCTCTATCTCAACCTTCCAATCTGAAAGCTATTTCATAGCTTCTTCCTCCTTCTACTTTTTCTGCCTCTCCATCTTTCTCTTTCCTTCTTTCTCTTGGCAAAATTCTGCTGCTTTGCCAAAAGCCCATTAGCCTTCTAGAATTCAAAAGGCCTGTGGAATCAGGCCAGGTCTCACTTGGAGTCGGCTGGGAATCCAGAAAACTCCCAGAATGAACTTGTATTTTGGTGCTCGAAATTATAAATTAAATTTTATTTACACTGGAGTCATCATTTTCTACAAGCAATTTCAACACTTGGAGCTTCCTTCTCCATAACAGATGTAGGCTGTAACACACATCTTAAGCAACACTTAAGTGTTAAATGGGTAAAGATTTGTTTAGCCTGGCATACTGTTTATCAATAAATAACAGCTTTAATATTAGTACTTAGAATAAGTACTTAGGTTCTTTAAGGCTGAGGGAGTTTGTATGTACTGTACATCCTTGAACTATATCTAAGAAGGTTTAAACAGCATGTCACACCTTCTCAATCCCTGTGGCATGGCTACTTGATTTTATATTAAAATTTACACCTTCATATGTATACCAGGTAAAGTCTACCCAGCCTAGCCTCCTCTGTATTACCATTTTCCTTGTTTTATACTTCCTTTACCAACCTATTCTTCCATTCAAAAACTTTACAAAGCAAAATAAATGGAATACATACTCACTATCCTTAATGAATAGTACTATTATTTAACTATGCACATGTTTCATATAACAGAAAATAGGTGTGCTAAAATGCTTTGTTTAGGCTTATTTTAAGAGAACAAAGAAAGAAACACACATTTTGTTTTGAGATTTTGTTCATTGCAGAGGTGGAGAGGTTTGTGGTATTACTTAAGAAACAAATTGTCAAATTTTCTTCTGGTAGCTTCCATGTTGATGCTAGTGACATAATCCATTGAACTTTATTTAGGGAGTGCAGGCCATTGTAAATCAGTTTCAGTAAACTCATATTTCCAAGAGAGTTCAAGCAGCTACATCTTCTCAGTCACTGTTGTATGTGACTATTAATTTGATATGAAAGTCGAAATTCTCTTATATAAACCAATACCAGATAAAACAAGGTATTTACCATTAAATTAGAAGACAGGGTAAAAGGAGACCTCTGAGATTGAGAAGGCAGGACAGAAGAGAATGAACACCATGTGGATCTATTGCATTTCCCAACCTATGTAAACTTTTAGAAGTACGTAATGTCCCTAAAATTATCTAATTAGTTAACTTGACCCTGATGTTAAAGAAAATGCTCCATTTTAAATATCTAATTTTTAAGACTTTAAATAATAAGCTTTGGATGTCAATTGAGAAGAGTCTTGTTTCCAAGGAGACATTTGGTGATTTGGAGGTTATTTTTGACTTGTTACTATTTAGCTGAGTTGTAGGGAAGTGGTTGCTAATGAGCAGAAGTTGGAAATTTTCCTAAACATCTTCAAGGTGGAGAATGGCCTCCCAAACTGGTATTATTCAGCTCAGTGGGTTTATAGAGCTGAGATTCAGAACCCAGGAATGAAGCCATGGAGTTTCAAAAACATGTTGTTGGGTTTCCCAGCCTCAGTCTGTTCTGTGCCTGTTGGTGGCATAGAAGCATGGCGGATGCTTTGGTATTCATCTTTTATCTTACAGCAGTTGCTCACAGCTCCGATTTACAGAGTATGCTATGGTCGCTCAGTTTCAAGAGGGAATTTAATGTGCTTTGGAAACGTAGCAAGAAACATGTGAGCTCTCAGTAAAGAGAATTTGTGGGAAAGAAAAGTTGAACAGCAGGCATCTTGCCTTTCCCCCAACTCCAAATGCCTTTAGTGGATCCAAAATTGGAAGTGTGAATAAAACCACTCTGTATTTTAAGTGGATGTATTTGGGGAGCATTGGTGCAGTGCCTTCAGCACACAAAATCTTCACTGCTACATGGTCGCTTATTTGGAAGTGCGAGGAGAATGAAGAAACTGTATCAGTGTGAGGAGTCAGTCAAAATTTTTTAAAAATAAAAAATAGATTCACAGAAAATGTGCATGGTTACAAGTCAGCTGACACAGGCCCAAGACTCTGTCACAAAGTGACTTCTCTTATCTTCTCATATATGTTGACCTCTCCATTAATTCATTTGCATTAATTAGATTATTTAGAGGGAGAATCAAGCTTGTCACCCTTAAACTAATCTGCCTTTCTTAAAGCCTGTCAATATATATATATACACACACACATAATACATACATATTCCTTCAAAACCACACAAAACAGATTTCCACCCATTTAAAACCTTTGGTCATGATAAAATCTATGAGAAAATCCTACAGATCAACCTCCCTTCTTCCAACTGATCATTGGTAATGCATGGAGTGTGCTGTCCAGTGTACAGTATATACCATGTGCTCACTGAGAACCTGACATGTGGTTCAACTCAACTGAATCGTGAAGTATTGGCTCCCCAAAACATTCATTTTTATATTGATTACATGTTGAAGTGAAGTTTTGAGTTAAATTAAAATACAATTATTATTATTGGTTTTTTTTTTACAATGGAGTATCACTCTCTTTCTAGGCATGATACAAGACTGAATGCTAAGCAATCCAGTTTGGGAAGCAGTGTAAGATTCCATTAATTGGCAAACATTTTTTTAATGAGAGCCATTGTATAAATAATTGATTTACTTAAGTTTTCAAATTTTTCTTTATTGTTGACAGGTATGTGATTTACAGAGGCCAGAAAACACCATCATTAGCACTGCACAAAAAGAGTAATTGTCTATTGAATTAGCTTAAGTAATCATACTACATTTTTATTAGGCTTATTAATAATAGTGAGACTATTTGGATATATACCATAAGTTAATCATTTGGGTTTTGCTATTATCCAATGCTCTTTAAGTTATGTGTGTGTAAATTGACCTGCATGTGTGTGTGCATGCATATGGAGTCCAGAGGAAAACTCAGATGTCATCCACGAAATGGTGTCTATCACCCCTAAAACAGAGTCTCTTATTGGCCCAGAGCTCACCCATTAGTGTAGTGTTTCCCGTGATCCCAGGGAAATATATTCCTATTTGAAACATATAGAATAACTAGTGTGAATATTAAGACATTACATAACAGCTGTCAAACCCAGTTGAATTACTTGAGATAAGATATAACACTAACGTACCTAACTATAAAGTTTGGAAAGTTTGTTACATACCAGACAGCCTGTACTTTCTGGTATAGATAATTAAAGATACAGATGTTATCTCAACTTGCCAACTGTCAGCATAGCACTGATTGAAATCATTTATTAAAGCTAAAATCACTTTATTTTTTCAAAATGTCTAAAGAAGGTCTACTGTAGGTCATTCAGTAGAATGCTTGCCTGGCATGCAGTAAGCTCTGAGTTCAATTACCCATACTACATAAACCAGGTATGATTGTGCACACCTGTGTCCCTAGCAGTTGGTAGACAGAGGCAGGAGAATCAGAAGTTCAAGGTCGTTTTCAACTACCTATTAAGTTCCCAGCAAGCCTGGATTACTTGAGACACTCTCTGAAAACATATGTCTAACACAATTGTCTTCCCAACCTAACAAAAATGCCTCCTTACTTTCTATTGTGCAAATAAAAATGTCAGTTCTGATTTTATTTTAAACTTAGAATCAATGTGGGAAAATAACTATACATTTTTTTAAAATTAAAATAAGCCGTTTCAAGTGGCTTATGCCCAAATGTGTCTCAGAATTAGGTATATATTGCAGCCATTTGTTGGTGCTCTCTGGGTAATTGGCTATGTGATTAAAAACACTAGGATTTCTATAAAGCCCTCTCTGTCTTCCTTCCTGTAACATTTACATTTCCACATGGCAAATGTAGTTGGGTTTATATCAATATAATTTTAAAAACAGATTTAAGAAATTATTTTAAAGAACTAAGTGCATTTTAAATCTAATAAATATTTATTTTTATTTGTAAATATTTATTTTAGGACTTCTCATACTGACAGTTCACCAGATTGCTCTTGATTATCAATACAAAATAGCAATAAAATTTAGAAAGGAAACAAAAAAAAAAAAAACCTAAGTAAAAAACAGAAACAGAAGAGAAGAGCTGAATGGCTCCTTCGACAGAGAGAGTTAAATTGGCAAGCAGGACTAAGGAGCTCCTGTGGATCCAGCGGTTGGGTTGTGATGGGCAAATTTGTTTTTGTTCTCTACGTGCAGGAAAAAAAATGCAAATTGGACCAGTGTGAAATACAGAACAGCTTTTGCCAGTGCATCTTGGACTCCTCACTGGAATAGAACAATATAAATAAACACAGGCAGTGAAAGACAACAAAGGCTATAAGCTTTGAAAACCCTTTACCTTGTCCACATGGAGAACATGAACTGGGTGATGAAAAATAAGTTTCCCAACAGGCTGCCCTGTAGTCTGTCATCGCCTGCCTGGCTAACAGGAGATATCCCTGACTATTCTTTTTCTATTGTCAAACTAGAAACCTATCATAGAGTAGACTTAAGGGAAGTTACCCTTCAGAAAGTAAGTCACACCATCAAGACAATCAGATCTAATGGTCAGCACTGAGTGCATTTCTTTTCCACTTATTGGAAACACAAGGCTATGAAACATGGGTGCTTTGGGTAGACCTTGAAGTCATCAAGATGCTGAATGTCAGTTGGGTTGCTTTACCAAATGTTAAACTATTAAGCTGAAAAGAGACCGAGTGGCTGAATGAATCTAAAACCTTAGAGCCTTACATATACGAGGTAAGTGCTTTACCACTTAGCTAAAACTCCAGCATGATATATCTTAAGAAAGTGTCCTGCATATGCAGCCACATAAGCCTGTAATCCTAGATACCTAAAAGAGTAAAACAGGAAGACCAGGACTTCAAGCCCAGCAACATAATCAGATTTACTGCTTTTAAACAAACAAACAAAACAAAAAAGATTACCATCTCAGATTGAAGTGTATACAAAAACACTTTTAATGCATAATGGCATTGATTCTTTTGTAATGATTTATTATGTATTTGTATCTTATATGCATTGGTGTTTTCTCTGCATGTATGCTTGTGTGAGGGTGTTGTATCCCCTGCAATTGGAGTTAGTGACAGTTGTAAGCTGCCATGTGGATGTTAGGAATTGAATCCAGGTTCCCTGAAATAACAGCCTTCTCTCCAGCCCCAGCTTTGATTCTAACCTCCAAATAAAGAGAGGTTTCTGATCCATTTGAACAGGAAAAGTCTGTCTTAATTTCAGTGATTTGTCTTAGTTATTTAAAGAGTTGCTGCCTATGGGTACATATATTTGTTTGATTTTCTGAGATTGATCCTCATATAGCCCAGGCAGGCCTGCAAATCAAAGCAGAGTCTGACCTCCTGACCTTACTTTCTAGAATTATAGGCATGCTCCACCATTGCTGTGTGGGGCCTTTTACTTTTCCTTCCTCCATTCCTTCCTTCCTTCCTTCCTTCCTTCTTTCCTTCCTTCCTTCCTTCCTTATTTTTTCTCTCTCTTTTTCTTTCTTCCTCTTTTTCTTTTTTGGTGTGGCCAGGAATCAAATGGATAGACTTGAACATATTAGGCAAACACTCACCTAGAGCCTCAGCATTCTAAACCAATTTAAAACACTACTTTTGTTGACATTTTTTTTTTGCCAGACTAATTTCTCTTACAGTAGATAGTCTCCCTTTGTCATTGTGAAGTGAAAAATCTTAACAAAAAAAAAAGTAAAAAACAGAAACAAAACAGAAAGAAAATCTTACTCTTTGTAGAAACATGTTTGATAATCCCAAAGTAGAATAAGAAAAAAAAAGAGGAAAAGCAAAGACCTTTCTCATACATTTCCTAGTTTAATGCTTTAATTTAAAAGCAAAATTAAATAAGTCCTTTCTTCCCCAAGTTGTTTTTGGTTAAGATGCTTCCCACAACAATAGAAAGCAAACTGAGAACAGGCAACAAGTTTAGGCTGGTGACAAACCTAACCATGTTGTTTGGAGGAAAGGTGGTAAAAGTGTTCAGAACTTTGGGCTGAAAGAGCAAAGCTCCTGGAGAATGCTCACCAACCCAACATTTGTCCCACACATTCCACTCATCATCAAGATATGAGATATACTCACCAAACATCAATGAAGGGCAGAGTGATGGGCTACTCTCAAATCCTTTCTTGAAATGTGCTACAGTACCTTAGAGAGAGCTGAGGAAGGGACCTTGCAGGGAACACTCAGTGAAGGAAGAGTGAACACTAAGGCAGCTTCTTCTATATCAGACCAAATGGAGGATGAACTTGTAATATAAAAAAAAAATAGGAAGACTCCTCATTTAAATTAATACTATTCAAAATTTTGGCCATCACATTTAGGAATCCAGATAAAGAAGGTGCATTATAGTGTTTAAAGTCATTGAGCATAAAATTTTATCAACAAATAAACAAGCCTTAGAAAGATGCAAAGAACTGGAAATGCTTATTAATCTCTTTGAAGGGCTGCCACAATTCAATCATGTGAATACCTCCCAGCTGGCAAGAAAACAGAATTGCTCAAAGGTTTCAGACTGAAAAGCCTCATACAGCTCTCTAGGCAAGAAGTTTGGCGGTGGTGCTGAAAAACCACAAAGACAGATTCCCAAATATTTATCATATGATTTGTATTCTACAGTCATTCCCAGTCTCCAGGATGACAGTGGAAACGATGAAGTCAGAGTGCAGGAAAAGAATGCTTGAGCAAGGACTTACACACTGAGCACACCACAGAAGACCTGCTGGCAGCCTTTTCTTGCTAATCACTAGAACAGACAATATACCTTTGGGCAAAACACAACCCGAAATCCTTGGTTTTGAATGATAACCATAATGGCATTTTCTGCTTAAACCTCCAGTGTGAATGAACTATCCCCCTTCATATTTCTTTAATTACAGAAAACTGCACGGTCTGCAGCAAAAAAATAATACTAGAGCTACTACCAAAGGAAATGAAGGAATGGATATGTTTCCTAACTCTAGTTTTAATATTTATAGAAATAGCAATGCCCTGTGGAAAAGGGATTCAAAAATTCAGCTGAGAACTTTTCAAAACGATGTACTCTTATCTTTTAACTTGAAAAAAAATACAATACATTTCAGGTTAATCCATATTACTTTTGTTGTATCTTTATGTGAATTCATTCTTGGTTTATCTAAAATATAGTTTATAATTGGAAAAAAGACCTTTATACTAATATTAAATGACTCATATGTTCATCCTATGTTAAAACAATTTTAATTTAATATTTAATTTAAAATTGTCACAGAAACAAACAGAAAAGCAAACTGCCCACCCCACAGCATGGCTTTATTGTTTGAGTGACACTCACTGCCCCCTCTATTCTCTGTGGCTACGCAGCAGTCCAAACATTGCCTGGGTCCCATGTAAAGGAGTCAAATAAAATTAAGAAATCATACTCTTTGGCAAATTAATTAAATTTCTCCCAACATTTATTAGAGTTCTTGGTCAATAAGAAAGGTTCAGGCTTATACTTGTGGAATAAATTTTAAAAATCACTTATTTACAAAAAGTCTTGGATTCAAGATATAGGATTTGTATTTAGTAAAAGTATGAATAGCTGCTATCCAATTCCTAGACAACAGTCAGGAATTCTTAATTATTATTGTCTTTATCTTTACTTTATTTAAAGCTAAATGGCCATCTTTTTTTAAAGGCAATATTTTTCAAATATCCAATTTGACATAATCAAAAGGCAACAAACAACAACAATAATAACAACAAAACCCAGAAGATCCTTAGCTCTGTTTATTTCTTATTTTCTTCATTTCACAGTCTGTTCCTCTGAACTTACAGGTTTGTGGAGAAGACTACTGACATGAGGGTTGGTAGAATTAAAAATAATAATTTAGATGCAAAGCTTTCAGGTGTTTATGATGGGAACCACAAGCACGCTGATTTTAGCAAATCCACACATCTATACTTAGATTCCCAAGCACTGGGGAGCTGGCTGCTCTCAAAGAATATTTAAAGTAGAGTCAGTGTAGAATTTTCTAATATTCCCTGCTTTGGTAATTATTTCTTATTTTCCCAAGTTTCAACATAGGTCCGCTTAAATCATACACATATGTGCATGCATATATATATATATGCATCAGCCTGAGTTTAGAATAAAAAAATAGTAATGAGACTATGTGAATATTTAAAAATTTAAATGCTAGAGTTTTTTAAAAAAATAAAGCCTTGTCCAGAACTGCGTTCTATTTTAACACTAAAAATCTAATAAGCAATAGGAAAAAAGGGGAGGAAAATCCATAACAAGGAATCAGGGGAATAGTTTTTCAAAGCATATTCTTTGAATTTTCACTCAAGAGAATTGAACCCATTAAAAATGAAGCTAAGATTAATATTTTATAATACATAAGAAAAAATATATGTATTTTCTGAGGCAGAAGCTTTTCAAGTTATACCAATTTAGAAATCGTTATTTTCACTTGCTTACTTAAAATTCTTTTGAATTGCTATTCAACTCATGTGAGAAGCCCCAAAGCAAACTTAGCTTCTGATTATCATATCTTGCATGTGGCTCTATTTTTTCATTGTACTGTACAGCCATACAAAAATATGGACCGTATTTTCAAAATGAGAAGTCATTCTCTCCTACCTTGCTCTCAGGATAAGAGTAAGCTTCCCAACTTGAGCAAGCTGCCTAATGAGTATTTCTGAAGGGAGGAGGAACTAGACAAGGACTGCAGGTGGGGACCTGGGGTTGGAATGGGAATTCTGGGGAGAGGGGCCTTTGTGAAAGCCTGAGGTGTGATGCCAGAGCTAGATCAGGAGGGCATGTGCATACATTTTTATCTCTAATGCACTGTAAAGCACTGAAAGGATTCACTTGGTCCTGAGAGAGCGATAGGGGGCTGAGGGCACCTTAAAAAAACATTTTTTGGTCAATATTTTAAAATATAGTTTAGTGAACAAGTCTGGGAACAAGTCAGGTGAAGATTGGGGAAGAAAGGGATGTAGAGAAATGGAGACAGTTACAGATAATTAGGATGAACTCAGTCCTCGTGCGAATAGATGAGCTGGGGTGTCTGGGCAGGGGGCTCCCCTTTTCTGAGGGATAGAGGAGAGGGGATGCAGAAGGGAGAGCGGGACTGGGAGGAGAGGAGGGGGGGGCCTACGACCAAGATGTAAGTTGAATTAATAAATTTAAAAATTTTAAAGTAAATGTAATTAGGAAGTAAGAAAGATGGGACAATTCTTTGTAGAATATAGAAGACAAAAGAGTTAGAGCTACCAAGTTCCCCAGATTTGTGTGGTGAAATCATTTAAGGTCCTCCACCTGCCAAAGATATATTATAAATTTAATGAGGAAATGAGTACATTTGTGGCCTTTTGGGACATATAAACTGAGATTTCCTAGAGTATTGTGGAAAATATTATAATAGATATATGTATTTATAGAATTTATAGATTACCTATAAATAGTCATAGAAACAATTGTTTCATAAATAGTCATTGAAGCAATTGAAAAGCAAAGCATTTTCCAGAGAGGGAAGTTACGAGTAAAAAATGAAAAGGCCAATATCAACCTTTAAAGAATGTGCTAAACACATTCTGAAAAGTAGGAGCAAACCAGAAAGGGAAGTATATATTTGAAAAAGGGAGCAGTGTTATTCCAAAGGCTGATCAGAAGTCAAGGTTTCCATAGAAACTAACCACTAACCCACAAAAAGGGAATCTGTGACTTAGGGCAAGAGCTGCCAGCTAAAAATGGTCAGTACGTAAGTGGAGTGTCATAGGGCAGGAAGAGTCTCGGATGATATACTCAGCTAACCCTTCATCAGAAGCTTGTCACTAAGGGAGGTGGGGCAAGCCAGTAGTACCTGAACTCAGGAAGGTATAGAACTTTAGTGAGGCATCTATTTCATTGGGGAATGTTTCAGCATGTTTAAATCCTGTTATGAAATTTCCAATGAACACATATGTTGAAGTCATTTTTTTAAAGAGAATAATAGCTAGTAACAGCTCACACCCAACTTCATGATTTCACACCCAACAGCTCTTTATGTATATTAGTTCCATCGATATTCTTAGAAACCAAAATATAATTATTCTACTATAAAGACAAGGAAATAAAATCCGGAGGAAGGGCTAACTGATTGGATAATTTCCTTTACAAGGCATGAAAGGATGGAACTCACTTTTCAGGTAGGAGAATTCCTCTTGAAGGGGGAGAACAAAGCAAATAAGATGGGAAGTGGGAGTGGTGGGGTAGAGGGAAACAAATTAATAGGACTGGCAGCGAGAGACAGAAAGTTCTCCTGTGCCTTCTAGTTTGTCTGTCAGTTAACCGCTAAGGGAATCCGCACAGCATGAGAGAGCAGTTGTAGGCTGGAAGGTTTGAGGTATGGGGAAGGTTTCAACAGATACTGCAGAGAACAGGAAGTAGCACTATAACACTGAGTACAGATCATAAAATGATTGCCTCATATCACTGAGTCCCTTGAGCAGCTGGAGAGCGAGAACAAACAGTATTATTCATCAGTGGGGCCATGAGGTTCCTTCTGCACTGCTTCAGGCAGCCACATTAAACCTATTGAGAAAGTCCTGGGAGTTGGGGTGTTGACTGCACATTAGAGACACAGAGGACCTTGAAAACTATTCAGATGGATGAGGAAGGCGGAGTAGATCCATTGAATTTGCACTTATTTTCACATTCTTCAAAAATAGAGTGTAATTATATTTAATCAGTCTAGCAAGTAAATGAATTGCATCCAAAAATTTGAAAGAAAAATAATGGAGCTTAATGTGGGTGTTGATGCCTACTCTCTGCCTACTTAATCTTACTAAAACAGCTTTAAAAGCATCACCTTAAAAATATCAAGCCTATTAATTTTATACAGATGGACACATGAGAATAGGAAAAATAAGGACAATCTGAAGATTGTTTGCCATTATTGTTTAGAAGGATTTAGCTCAGATAAGCTAAAATTGAATCATATAGCAAATCTTCACCAGGGTTATCATTAATTGGGAAAAGAGCCCTTAGTTGAATCCCTAACTTTAAAAAGTTTTGTGTATGTGTTAGAGAATTCAATCTTTGAAGAAAAAAACAAACCCTTTCAGACAACACACACATTTTACAAATAAAACTACAGATCTAGGATAGCTAACTTGTCTGGTATAGCTCAGCAAAGAGTAAAAGAAACCAGTGTCTAATGAGAAAGAACACTTTTTTTATTATCTCACAGGTTAGTTCGTTCACAGACATACAATTATGTAGCCTTACCTTTTGAAAGTTTCCTGGAATAATGCTGAGAAAGTTTGAATATGCTGTGAAGATTCTGTTACCAGCCTAGATGTCAAAGAAAAAATTCACGAATGGACCAATAGGTGGCAGTACAACATGATCCTCTTTACACTTGTAAATACTATTAATTAGCAAAAACTGAGAATGCTACATATTGTACTTGGTGCTGTTTGTACTCAATCAAAACTATAAGACAAATCCATTTTTTTTCCAAAAAAATTAGAGGCTGTAAGTAATGCTTCAAGGAGAACCCAAAGCTTCTGTTTGCCTCAGTAGACGTTTTGCAGAGTAGAAAGAAACAAGAGGAAAGGGGCCAAAGGAGAAGGAATGAAAAGAGAGGAAGAGGGACAGAAAGAGAGAGGAAAAGAGAAAGATGAGACGGGAAAAACCTTATGCCAAGAGGAGAGGGAGAAGAAATGAGGAGGAGGAAGAAGAAAAACAGGAGGAAGAGGAAACAAAGTAAAGGGAACCCTAAAGAAGCCAGAATCATAGTAGAATCTGTTTGTGCTCCAAAACTAATCTCAAAACTTTTTCCTAGTTGCCTCAAATACCAGTCTAACTTAAAATTCTGGCAAACCCCTTTGGCATCTATCTGACACATGCCAACTTTCTGAATGTTATGCTATGGTTATGCCCACATGTCTGTTAGACCCTAAAGAACAAGAGACACTAGCTCAGAATGGGAGCATCAATACCATGACTAGATGAAAGGATGGATGGATGGTAGGTGCATGGCCTTTCATCATGCCTTCTATTTAACCCTTCTTGCCCATCTTCAGTAGGAATGGCTTATCTTCCTCTTCCTCAATGTGAAGTTTCATTTCCTTCTTTTTGTGTAACAATCCATGTAAGGACTGTTAGAAATGAAGATCTTTAAGATGAGACAAATGTGTAACAAGCAAACAGGAGGCAGAATTGGTAGTTAGAGCAGTTCCACCTGAGGGAGAGAGGATATCTCGGAAGCTCTAACCATATGCCAGGCATAAACATTAGACTTTTCTAATCCTTCTGACAGTAATACGCACTAATTACTATTATTAAGTCTATTTTATAGGTGTGAAAATGAAGCTGAGAGAACTTAATTTGCTCAAAGACATTAACTGGTGCAACCAAGTCTTCCTTTTCCACTAACCTGCATTTACACCCTGCTGAGTCCGAGGGGGTCCTTAAACAACTCCAGTGAGGAGCTGCACAGTCAGAACAAGGAAAGCAGCCCAAGCCTGTGAGAGTCAAGCCCTCCTATCACCACTTCTATGCCGACTAGGGAACTCATTTCCCTCTCCTGCTGTCTCTTGAGTGTGCATCACTGGTGAGGCCAGACAGTAGCTGGCCTTCTTAGAAGAAAAACAGGCACAGGTGTTTTTCTCCCAGCCCCTTATTCAAGTTCATTTCTCCAACCTTAGTTTTACTAACTCTCTACCAGGCAGCTCATCCTAAAATATTGTCTACTACAGCTGCCGCCAGGGTCAGGAGTAGGAAGCCATGATGGAGCTTCCCGGATTCCCAGCAGTAGCCTCAATTGTTACTTTGTCTGCAGTGGTAAGGAGGCTGAGAGTCCTGTCTCAGATAGATCACCACCAACCAGGACACATGGAGGTGAGTAACCTTTCAGGAAAATAAAGGGCATTCCAGTCCATGGAAGTCATCAAAACAGCAAGGTATAATGGCATCCACAGATCCCAAAATGCCATAGGTTATTTAAAGTTTAATTCTCACTTTGATGCTATTCTGTTGTACAAGAAATAAGCCTGAGAAACAGAAGAAAAAGAAAGCTAATAAAAAGACGATGGGAACCATACATATTAGGCCAATAAAACAATAAACAGTCTTAGTCCTTTATTTGCCAATTTTTGATGATGTAATCTCCATATCTGTATAACTAATATGTAAGGTATCTCTTTCAAAGGCAATTTTTCTTTGATTAAACAGCTTTCTAGAAGTACCTGAAGAAGACACATGGAGAAATGAGACACCCTAGTCCAGCTTCCCAAATTCTAGGTTTATGTTCTTACAGGTAGCTTCTCAGTAGCTTGGAGCGGAGATAGGTCACAGCAAAGCTGTTTGTTTACTCACTAGGTCACAAGATGACAGGGATGAAGAAAAGTGGTTGATAACAATGGCACAGCAGGTTTGGGGAATAAAGCAACAATCAAGATTGCCCTGAGCTCTACCACTGCAGAGCTGTAGTTGGCTCTCTGTTCTCTCCATAACAGCAACCCCCAGACTCTGACCTCCTTCCATGTTCCTTCCTCCAGGCGGGCAAACAGCTCCCTAACTCCCGGGGCTCCTGCAACAGCTGTCATAGTCGTCGGCCACTAGAGGCGCTCTGTTCTGTTTTGCAAGAACACTCTGGTCTTTTGAGTAGAAATTTCCAAATCAGCCCTCCTCCCCCCATCTTCTGGGGGGGGGGGGGGGAAGGGCAGAATTATTTTTAAAAGGTGTTTACTAGAAAGTGGATAGTGGGAACAGCAAAAAGTACAAAATCATAGACATAGATTATATTAGGGAAAACAAATCCTTAATATAACTCAGATCTGCTTCCTGAGAAGCCTAGAGTGGTGTGGGTGCTGAACCAAGCCTCTGGCCCCTAGATGAGGTACCTTACAGTTACGAAAAGTCTTGGTCTTCTCCTTTCGTCTCCTATCTGGGAAGCTTTGCTGCTGGGTCAGAGGAATCTCCACTGCCCTTCTCACAGCTCCAGACTCGCAGGCCAGGAAGGGGCTGCTCCCTCAGGGCCAAAATTCAACATCTGGATCTAGGCCTTCCGGTGCCTATCTCACAGACTATTTCCTGTGCCCTTTCAGTGAATCTTTGAGGCCCACGGATTGTCTAGTCATCGGAGGCAGTTCATTAGGGAAATGTCCAGACTCGGCCTTCTCCCACCAGGATGCACAGCTTTTATACTCAGCCATTCCAGACATCTAATTGTCAGTCATTTGAACCCATGTTTCCAATCGTGTATACCTGCTTGTCCCACCCTGTGTCTTCACTTTCTTTACTACAGTCACTACTACCTTCCCTACCTTTTGGCTAGTTTCTTACCCTATTCTCACAAATGGACAAAGGGCCACAGACATCAGATAGCATGATATGAGACGCTACCTCACGTCTGCTTCCCTCTTAGGCACAAAAATACATCTTCTGTGCCTCAAAGTCCCCAGGCCCAAACCTCTGCCTCTTCACCTGGACTTTCACTTAATTTCCATCCTGCACTTAGAAGCATCTCTAACTGAAAACTCATTTGCAGAGCGTAGCTAATTGGCACGCTCCAAACCCAATGACTGTTCATGCCACACTGCCTCAGGTCACCCCCTCCCCTCAGCCCCAAGTACTCCCTGGACCCCCTCCTCAGGGAGTGATCTTGCATAATCCTAGCCATTACAGTTTACAGCATCTAAATACCTTAACCATAGCTTAACAATAACACATACAATAAGAGGAGAGTGGATCACTCACACAAGCTCTTACAGGAAAACAGGCAGCTCTCTCCCTGGTAAGAAAAATATGGGTCTCCACCCCACCACAAAAAAAAATCCCAGGATGCCCCAGAATGCAGTTTCTTTTCTTCATGACGTGTTGTGAAACACGTCAGCTGCTCCTTGTTGCTGTGCAGATCATCCAACATCGGGTCACAGAGAGAGACGGCAGCGCTTGCTCACACAGCTGATAGGATTAGAAGCTCGTGCTTTGTCAGCCCTGATTGAGTCCAAGACAGGCCCAGCAAACGCAGGTGAGATGTGAGAGAAAGGGAATGGAGTGTGTAGAACTGTGCGGTGTCACGATTGTATGCTGTAAATGCTTCTTTTTAGCAGTGCCTCTGTATTGTCTTTTCTATGAAGTTTTTAGTGTGGGGGATCCAGGGGTCTCTGTCAATAAAAACCTGACCTTTATTACTCATCTGATATAAACAGTAGTAAGCCACTTACATGTCACAGTGTTCTTCTGAGACTCACTTAAGATTATGTTATGTGAGAGGGCTCTGAAAATGTGAAGTTCTCTGCATGTTAAAAGTACAGCTCATTTAATTACAAATTTCACATAAAGAATTCCGAGATCTTGGAAGTAAGTATATAGACTTTCCTTCCAATCTATAACATCTTATCTCCTATATTTCTTGCCAGACATAGGGAGATATATTATTCACAATCTCTAAGGGTTCAAGCCTTTCAAAGCAGTTGATATTTTCTAAAAAATCCCAAGAAACTCCCTTTTTTTCCTTCTTCAAGAAAATGGCACAAAAAAATTACAAAACAAGACAATAAAGTGCTTGAGTATAAAATGAAAATGCTACACAATAATGGGCAGATGAAAGATGAATATCCTAAACTATATTAGATTATATCTCTTTGATGCTATAATTTGAATGTTACATTTCTCCTAATGACATGAGCAACATTTGAATGAAATTAAAGGCAACTGATATAATTATTTGAAAAAAAAACTTGCCTTTTAGAAAAGCAGAAAAACAGGTTTGGTTTCCAAAAGTGCAGAGAAGAGCCATCTAAATGGTAAACCATCAGCCTTTCCCTCGGTAAGGTTGCTATGGTGACAGCAAGGCTACTGCACAGCCTCTCAGTGGCTGCACTTCTGCAGTAAAAGCTTTCACTGAACACATGTTGGATATTTTAGGCTCACATCCCATCACTGAATACAAACACATATTGGAGGAAGCTTTATCTGAGTCATTTGCTAAACATAAGTTGTATCTATGTTCTTTATCCTTTACCAGTAGGCCCTATACAGGATTGTGGAATTCATTCATTTAGGCATTCATTCACTTGGCAGTTAGGCATTGATGCTACTGTATGAAAGGAACTGTGCCAGGTACAGCCTACAGTCCATGATAAAGAAAAGTTGAGTGGAGAGTTCTGAAATAAGATCATAACAGCACTTCTAGAGTAAGCACAGGTGTCCTGGTGGTGGTGGGGGGGGGATCGGAGAGGTTTCCTGGAAGAAAATGTCTAAAATTAAACTTACTCTCAGAGTGGAGGAGGATGGGTGAGTATAGTGCAAGAAATGTAAACAGGGGACCAGCAGTATGCAAAAATCTAGAGGGAAAAGAACAGGAAACCTCCAGAGAACTGAAGAACTACAGTGTGAACAACAAACATGTGTATGTGGAGGAAGAACAGATGCTGAGGAGTGTGGGGGGAGCAGGCAGCATCTGAAGAGGAGGAGTGGTAACCACAGCAGCCAGACCTTGAAGAGCTGAGGTGACATCTTGGGGTGGGGGGTGACTAGTACCTGCAGGACAACAGGGAGTTATTAAAGAGTTTGGTGGAGAAGCATGGCTTGACTTAGCTGTGCATAGAACAGGGCTGAGAATTAGCTCCTTCTCAAACACTTGGCAGAGTGATTACTTAGCAAGCACAAAGCCCTCTGATTCTGCACTCAGCACTACCTAAACAAACAAACAAACATCACCAAAACAAACAGGAAAAAAAAAACACATTCAAACCAAGTAAAATCAAACAAGTCTGTGAGAAATTTCTTTTCCATAAAAGCTTTTGTGTGTGTGTGTGCAAAGACTATGATAACACTGACTGTAATTCAAGTTTCACCATACTGTTTGCATTGTGTATAGTTGGTTTGAAAAGAATTTGAGTGAGACTGGAAGCAATAACTCCATTTAGCCCACTACTGAAATAACTCTGAGCAATTGACTCCAAATGAAAATACCAAATGATAGATAGAATGAATAGCGGACCAGAGTGGTCATACTCAAATCTGCTACCAGGGTATTCTGGAGTAAGGCTGCGGTCACTATGAATGGCTACACTGGTCACTAAATCAGAACAGGAAAGTAAGAGAGGGTTTGGAGGACAACATCAGAACTGCTTCTGAGATTCCGTTCTGAACGACTCTATGGACAGTTTCTGTTGTTAAGTCCCTACAACCAATTTTCAGTTCTCAGAGAATGCAGAAGCAATTCTTAATGTCCATAGTTCAATCCTATCTCAGCGTTTAGAACCCCAGGGCACATCATTTTAGAAATAATAAGTTGTATGAACCCTCTTGGGCTGTACCTTGGTGAGGTCCGTGGTTGCAAGAGTTAGAGGCTTAGAAAGGATGAACTAGTCACCTCTTCTGCCCCAGAGAATCCCAAGATTATGTCTCTGTAAGTAGATTGAAAGGAGATAATGATTTGTGGAATACTATCTCCTGGGATTTCAGGATGCCAACAAATTGATTCCACTAATCCTCCAACTTCAGGATTTCTGGGAACTCAGTGCATTCCTGAGTTTCAGAGTTGGTGTTCAAAGGAATGCAAACAGGATGGTGAAACTTGAACTACAGTCGGTATAATCACAGCCTTTGCACAGAGGACCCCGGGGTGTCAGGATGAGACTGACCATTGCTCCCACTGCTTCCTAAAATATTCCCTACCTGAGTAAGTGGTGTGTAAGTCATTTTACATGTTGGAAGTCCATCACCAAATAAGACTTGAGCATAGCATAGCATGACTATCAACCATTCTCTCCTTGGAGACATTTTGAGCTTTCTAAACATCTTTGCACCACAAATGCTTTTTCTGCCTGTCGTGCAAAAGATACCTGCAGAGGTTGGACCACCTGGACCTGACCTAGCTGCCCCTTGGAAGGTTGTCAGCTGGACACAGCTGTTTTGTTTTCCTCATTTGTCCCTCCCAGGTGCCCCTGGGATGGACGTTATTATCCCTCGTGTTAGCAAGGAGCAATTTGAAAGAGTCTCAGCTTGAAGGGACTGGTGTGCTGGCACCATCTTGATTTCCTGAGCACAGGTGTGCGGCCCTCCTCCCTGCATCGTATACCTGAGCCTCCTTCACTTTGTAATCGGGCAGCAGCTGTAGAGCTAGGGAAGAGTCTGCGTGCTCTGTGTGTTTCTCAGGCTCCTGCCTCCTGGTTGTGTTTCAGTGCCACCTTAGACCCTTCTGACGCAAACCCCTCCAAGGAGAACCGCAGCCTTGGTAATGCTGCAACCCAGATGCCAGATCCGTCCTGTAGCATCGGCTTGGCTGGGTTTCGGGAGCAGAAGACCACTGCCACCGCTCTCGGGCGAGGGCACTGCAGAGAGTCATATGTTGTCTTAAAACCTAGAGGTCACGGAGGGACAGCGAGTGGGGAGGGACTTTTCCCCTTTCTCCATCTTGGCCATCTGATGTCGCAGCTTTTCTCAGCCTCTCCATTCGACTTGCACCCACTGCCAATCCCGGACCAGGGGCCACCTCTGGGTTGGCGATATTGCTAATAAGCCTCCGCCTGCCCGCAGTGGGTCGGGCTAGGCTGGAAAAGGAGGGGCGCTGAGAGCGGGACGTGGCGGGCGACCTGGTGGGTGCGGCGCTCCGAGGTGCCAGGCTGATCCGGGCTGCAGGTGAGGGCGGCGACCGGGAGGTGCCTCCGGAGCGGCCTAGAGCGGCGGCACCACGTGCCCAGCGGGCGGGGCGGGGCGGCGGGCGCGCCCTCGGAGCCCAGGGCGGCCACTGGCGGGGACGCGGCGAACCCGCTGCCGCCGCGCCTCGCAACCCGGAGCTCAGCGCAGTCTCCTCCCTCGCTCCGTGCTCACAGGTGCCTCCTCCTGGACGGCGGCGGCGGCGGCGGCGCGGGGAGACGCCAGGCAGTGTCAAGATGGGGCCCCTCCGAGAAAGCAAGGTAAGGGGGTCGACGTGGTGTACGGGCACTGTGACAGGGTCCGAGGGTAAGAGACGAGGTGGGTCCGGCTTGCCTAGTAGAGGGCCAGGTGAGAGATGGACCCTGGCGTTCAGAGTCCAAGCAAAGAGGAGAAATAGGTGCTGGGTACGGCAGGGAAGCAGATGGCCATCCGATGGTTATGGGATGTGTGGCAGATGGGGAGGTGGCACCTACAGGAAGAGATTTTGGGGGATTAATATAAGGATTTAAAAGATTGACTTTAGAGGGTTAATCCTCGCTCCTGAAGCTGTGGCTTGAGGTGAAGCCTTTAGCTGGTGCCATGTGTTTGCCTGAGTGTGTGAGATGCAAAAGGAATTCGGTGTATTCGTGACTGAGAAATAAAGACTGCAGCGTGACAGTGACCCAGCTCAAGAGTCTGCAGTGTGCCAAGCAGAGTGGCTGGCGTGGGATACCTGCTGGGTGACTGATGGGCTGGACAGATCTAGAGGCTGGGTGTGGCTTGCAGCCCCAGGATGGCATGGATGCCTGAGGCAAGTTCCGGGCTGCAAGGGGTTTTCCCTGTGGAGGCCTAGATGAGGTGTTCACTTTGGCCTTGACCCTTCTTGGTAAGCCTAGCAGTTCTTGTTGGGAAAATGACATTTGCTACTTTAGCCAGAGCCGCCTTTCAGTTACAGAGGTTGGAAGGAGCTGTGGAATTTTTGCAAAAAAAAAAAAAAAAAAAAAAAAGCTCTTCCTGGGAATCCAGTTTAACAAGGCGGAGTAGCGGCAACCCTGAAAAGAGCTGTCTTAAGTTCTAAGTTCTCTCTTCTAGATGATCCTCTGCCTTCACCTCTTTCAGTCTCAGTTTCCTCATCTCTACAGATGGACTTCAATAAGTGTCTATGCTGCATTTTGGGGTGTAAAGACCCATTAAATGAGCTAATGATGATGACAGAACTTAATATTTCATGGCATCTATTTTGAGGGAGGTAGTGTAGGTGCCAGAGCATGTGTGGCAATCAGTGAAAAACTTGCAGGAGCCCTCTTCCACCATGTGAGTCCCAGCGCTTGAACTCTGGTGGGCTGGATTGACTATCAGCACCTTTACCTACTGAGCCATCCTGACTGTCAAGAAGAAGGACTTTTAAACTGAAAACATTATCAAAACATAGTCCTTATGCATTTTTAAAACCAAAGCATAGGAAGGTGTTAAAAAATGTATTTTTAAATGAGAATTTTTTTTTCTTCTCATGGTTGTTCTTTTAGAAAAACAAAAGCTAGTTGTGATGTAAATGGTGGAACCATTTTCCTGGGTATTGGATGTGTTTGCTCTTCTGTTGGCAGCAAGCCTTGTGTACCAGGATATTAATGAATAATTAAGACACTGTCTGGAAGAGGAGGGATTTTAAAGTGTTTGTGAGCCATTAGAAAAGGATTGTTCTAGGCATATAGGTCTAGTGTGTGAGGAGACAGATAAACAGAATTGAAATGTTTAGCTAATTCAGGAATAATGCAGGAATCTAAAGAAAAAAGTAAACCAATAAGCTGGGGTGAGCTGTGAGAGCCTTTGAGATAGAAAAAGACAGAATGAGAAGAGGTGGTAAGAAGGGCTTGGAGGTGTGGGATGGCATTCATGATGATGGGTAGTGTGTGTGTGTGTCTGTGTCTGAGTGTGTATGAGTGTATGTGTGTGTGAGTATAAGAGTGTTGTGTGAGTATGTGTGTATGTGAGAATGTTAGTGTGAGTTCGAGTGTGTGCAAGTTATGTGCATGTATGACTTGTAGACTTGCACTTGTGCTATTCATAGCATCAAAAGGGAGCTTAGTTCATCCACTGAGATACAGGCTGCTGGACTGTTCCAGGAGAGATCAGTGCTCAGAGAAACTGAGCATTGCAGGGGCAGAGAGAAAATGATCGTTTTCTTTTGGCTTTCCAATTTGGAGAAGGAGCAGAGAGTGGCGCATCAGGAGAAGGAGCTTTCCAGGAGCCGGATTCCGCGGTTGATTCTGCGGCCCCATCTGCCTCAGCAGAGCAAGGTTTCCCCAGCCTCCGAGTCTCCCTTTTCGGAGGAAGAAAGTAGAGAGTTCAACCCCAGCAGCTCTGGACGCTCAGCGAGGACGATTAGCAGCAACAGCTTCTGCTCAGGTACACTAACCCTGTGCACCAGCATGGCAGGAAGGTGTGGCCTGCGGGGAGACTGTGGCCAAGCCCTCTCAGCTAGAATGAGGCTTCTCCCATCCTGACCCTTTCTGGCTGCTGTAAGCTACCAACACAGCAGTTTTCCATGGTTCGGACCAGTTAAATTTCTTGTCTTTTAGAATGTAAAATTCAACTTTCTATATCTTTAAAGAGTGTTCTTTTTTTTTAATCTAAAAGAGTATATTAGCTGGGTTTTATACTAGCAATCTCTATAATTCTATATACTTTTGATTATGAAATACCCCAAATAAAATAACTTCTAACAAATGAAGTCAAGAACAAGGAGGACTAGACTGCAGGCCTGACCTTGTGGGAAAGAATAACACCGGGTTATTACCAGCCTGACCTGATCCCCAGGATGGGCCAGAATCCCAGGCCTGCCACTTAGATGCTGTGTGATTTTGATCAAGTTACTTAAACCTGGTGAACCTCAATTATTACAGCCATAAAATGGGACAATAAATACTGGTTGAAGATTCTTTATCTGAAATGGATCCAAAATGTTTGCAATTTTAGAGTTTTCAAATTTTGGACTATTTGTATGTCAGTGTGTGTATATGTATATATATTTATATGCATATATATGTTTGTGTGTCTATGTCTACATATGTGTATATAACTATGAATATATATATATACAAGCACATATAGGCACAAATATGTGTATATATACACACAGACACATATATTGGTGATAGGAGCAAAATATAAACACAAAATTCATTCATGTTTCATACATATTTAATACACATATCCCAAGGTTTTTTTTTTTTTTAAAGATTTATTTATTTATTTATTTGATGTATATGAGTGTTCTATCTGCATTTACACCAGCCAGAAGAGGGAATCAGTTCACATTATAGATGGTTGTGAGCCACCATGTGGTTGCTGGGAATTGAACTCATGACCTTTGGAAGAGCAGACAGTGCTCTTAACCACTGAGCCATCTCTCCAGCCCCTCAAGGTTTTTTTTTTAATGTGCTTAGCTTTTGCATGTAATCTGTTATGTGAATTTAGGTATGCATATTTTTTACTCATGTCCCATGGCCTATATCAGTGCTCAAAAAGTTCCACATTTTACAGCATTTGTGATTTGGGTTATTTGTATTATGGATGCTTAACTGTACTTCTTTTGTTGAGTTGCTGAAAAACTCATTGGGACCACTCACCTAAGTGCATTGCTAGTATGGAGCCTCACTTCTGAAGATCATTAATATCTGATAGGTCTTAATGTCATGAACTAGGGTTGCCTCATTAGCATAAAACTAAGAAGTTGGGTTTTTTTTGTTTGTGGTATTTTTTATGTTATGTTTAAGGTCAGATTCCTTCATAGCTCTTCAAATGCCGCTGGTACGAGCGGGCAACTCCTCTGTTACTGAAGCATATAACTTAAAAAGACACATTTTTAAGAAATATTAGGAATTCAGATAAAATTTGAAGGACTGGCTGTCTTATAAGAGGGTGTTCTGTAATGCACATTTTTAAACTTACTAAAAGAAGGCGGGTAAGATGGGTGAGTGACTCTGTGTGCCCCGATCCTCTAATTTAGCAGGGCACGGTATTCTACTCCATTTAATACAGAAATAGCCAAGTGTCTTGATAAAGAATGATTTTTTCTCATACATTACTTATGTTTCAATCATGTAGTGTCTATTGTTGAAACGTTTCCCTCTATGAAGTCTTTGCTTCACTCTAAAGATGTCATATTATATTCTCAAATGTATCTCCTTCCATTAGAATGCACAAATGTAGTTAAAAGAAAACTCACTTGTGG
This sequence comes from Pachyuromys duprasi, assembly GCA_028658305.1. Classification (NCBI taxonomy): domain Eukaryota; kingdom Metazoa; phylum Chordata; class Mammalia; order Rodentia; family Muridae; genus Pachyuromys; species Pachyuromys duprasi. The sequence continues at coordinate 51,227,025 of CM053752.1, forward strand.
TTACTCAGTACTCTCTTGAAATGAAGAGGATGACTACAAAGCGAGTGGGCCCCTGGTTGTTTACTTAAACACCATTGTGGGGTTCAGAACACACCCTGATTTAGAGTGTATAGGGCATGACTTTGAGCTTCCTCTGTATAGCTAGACTCCACACTTACTCCTTACAGCCTTTTTTACATACTAAAATTCTCTGTGACTGACTTCAAGGTGAGTATTTGTCAGAAGGTAAGTAGTTAGTCAAAACAACAGAAAAGTGAACAAATATATAGCACAAAACATAAATGCAGCCCAATAAAACTGTTAATTTCGGTTATGAGTCAATCTCTCCCAGACTCATTTCCAGAACCATCCCTTCTTCCCTGAAGACCTGATTCTCATGAAGACCATAATGGTAGACATGAAAATCGAAAGGAGATATTGATCCTTCTGTCATTAACTAGCTGAGAATTGAGTGGCAGGCACATATAATTATGGGTGTCTATAAACCAGCCTTCCAGTCCTTAGCCTGTGTCTCATCTCCAGATCCAGAGTCCCTCCCTCATCTCTCTCTAGCTTCCAGTGCTGCAAATTCCCCAAGGTTCGGGTCTGATGCCTTCCCCTGTCTTATTTTCCTGTTCTGCACAGCACTGATGAGCTCCACAAAGACTTCTGAGTGCCGTGCTGACTGAAATTGACAGCAGCAAGGCCTTTGGGGCATGTTAATGATGCTTTAGGAGGTCAGTCGGGCGGGTGGAAAATAAATGGGTTTGGTTCTATGGGGAGCATTCATGCTGCAGGCAGTGAGGTAGAGAATGTAAAACATGTCCAGCCAGCAGGAGGAATAACTGGTTTTAACCCAGACACTGGAATACCGAGGCCAGATTGTGTACTGCCTAGTCAGAACAGTTCAACAGCCAACAGAACACAAGTGTTGATACAAGTTTAAAAATGCCATTATCTGCCGCAGTAAATCCACGGAAGCAGTTGCAGTGGTCAGCCACCAAAGATTCCAGCCTTGCAGGACCTTCTCAACATTAGTGTTTGTTCCTTCTGAGTTTGTCCGTTCAGTACTGTGAAAGAGACCGTGGGGAGTTAAAGAAATTCTAATATTTGGAACTGAGGAAGGTGTGACTCAAACATCCTTCCTGAGATTTAATTTGAAAATTATATTTTGTTTTTCCCAGATTTGGTATCAAAGGCATTAATTGCGAAGAGCATTATCTCTTCTAAAATATTGAGTTTTGAAAGATAATAAATTTATGAGATCATAAGTTTATAGACAGCTAAAGTTACTTATAATAAAAGGTTATCCCTTATTTTGATAGACCGACATTTCTATCGTTTGTATAAAAACAAATAGTTTCATAGTAGATGGTCCTTATACTGTGATAAAACAGTGGGAACTGTTGATGCTTCCTCGTTTCCCACTACATGTTTTTCTACTGATTTTGTTGATTAATGAAATTAAAAGTCTAACATCATACCCAAAGTGACCTGCTCATCTTTCCCTAGGCTCTTTTTTCTCTCCCTGACTCTACCACCTTCCGTATTTCCTCCCAGCAGAGCCTTGGTAAAGAGCATTTAATTACTCAATAAGAATATACTAATTTGTATGTTGTGTATATTTCATTTTGGAGGGACAGTATTAGATATGACCTTTCACCAAACATTTGGTGTGTGTCTCCAAAGAGTTTTTCTCTGAGTGGGCTGCTTGTGGGCAGAGCCTCTGAAGACGAGCATATGCTTTGCATTTCACCAGCATGTAAGTGTGTTCATACATGGGCATCATTCCAGAGCTAAAGTAGAGCCTTCAGAACAGTTCATGGCTGGTCTTAGGCTTTGAATGCGGTTGGAGATAGCTAAGGCCAGGCATTATTTTGTATACTATAAATAGAATATTATGGATTCCTAGCTTTATGTATATAATACAGAGAAAGTACAGTTAATATTGCTAGTATGAATAAAACACCTGCTTTCATGTTGCCTCCGTTCAGGCCAGTGTTGTGTTTCTTTTAGAACATGGTTTTGACATAACATCATCATTTTTCTACCCAGGCAGTCTTCCATTTCTAACATGCCCATGGTAGAAGAGGTAAAGCCCACAGTGGCAGTTTGTGTTTGGGTGTGGCCTTTGAATCTAGGCTTCTATTCATTTGGGTAGAGGTTCTTTTATTCATTTTATTATTTTAATTCTCTAAATTATTTCTTTTCTTTTTGAGATTATAGCATCAGATTATCGTTTACCTTCCCTTTTCTCCCTACCATTCCTACCATATACCTCTCCTTGTTCTTTTTCAAATTTATGGCATTTTTTTTTGTTTTAGGTTTTGGGGTTTCATTGGTGATGGTGATCCTGTTGTTTGTTTTTGTTTTTGTTGGGGGGTGTTGCTGTTTTTTCAATTGGGTTTTGTTGCTATTGTTTTGTTTCTGTTTGAGGGGGTATTGCTGATTTTTTACTCGGTTTTGTTGCTGGTTTTTTTATTTGTTTTTATTGGGGGTGTTGCTGCTTTTTTTGGAGGGGGGTGTTGTTGCTAGTGTTTTGGTTAATGACTTGTCATTTTATCGTGACCGTGGCAGCCATGGGGAGCTGGTGACTTAGGTGAGCCTTTGGCAGAGCCATTGGTCACCTGCCATAGTTAGCAGCCTGCTGTGCATTCCTTCTTGCTTAGTTGAGGCAGTAATTACCCCTTAGGATTGGAGGCAGATGGACTGCTGAATTTTAAGCTAGTTCTCCACAGGGTGCCTTGTAAACATGGCAGGTGGAACAGATTATGCGTATAGAACCCTGGTTGTTTTATGGGAGACCAGTAATTTCTCAGAATTTTCTCCCGTGTTTCTGATGTGCATGTGAAAATGAGATACATGGGCAAGTTTACGAGTTCTGCTAAAGAAAACATATACCAACGAGTCTGAATCAGACATGCTTTGCCATCTAATCTCAAGTGATGTCTTTGCAGAAAGTCTTTGAGTTTTTACAGTGGCTAGGGTGAAATACTTGACTGGCCCTGACCTCAAGGTAATCATTGTTACTGTTTGTGGCAGGACAATTAAGGCAAATTATAACCTGACTAACACTGCTGAGGCATGACAAAGCCTTCAGAAATTTGCCAGGCCTTGCCAACCAGAAATATTTCTGCTTTGCTTTTGTCTGGCTCATGGAAACTCAGCTTCTGGATAGAGTGAACCTTTGAACACAATGATTACAATTGAGATGGACTGCTTCAAGTGAGATAAGCAGCAACACCAAATTATACTGTCACTGAAAGACTGCCAACCTGCTGTAAACTGAAAAACAAAGAACTGAATATACTGAGTCTGGGGCCTACACACTATGGCAGAGTATATATTTCAAGGGCATAGCAGCTTCTCCAACCAAGTAAGTACATGCATAGTGGAATAGGCTATAAGTGTTGGGTATATAGGCAGTATTTCTTTGGAAATGTTACTACACAGAGAAAAAAACAAGAAAAAACTTTTCCATTCAATTAAAATATCTTTAGCAATGGGAACTGATGAAGCCTAAGGGTACTGAAGTCTAAAGGTAGACGGTGGCCAAACTGAAGAACCTGTACATTCTAAAGCACTCATCATTACATCAGTTTCAGATTCTGTTGTTTATTTGCTTTAAAGACCCCAGTAAAACTGTTCTTGTTTAAAATGTGGACATTTGGTTCCTTTCTAAACCTGTCATTTTGGAATCTGAGAGCCTGAGAATCTGCATTTTACAGACTTAATGGCTTATTCTCATGTATGCCAAAGTCTGTGTTGTGTGGGTTTATGTATCCACGGGGATAGGGAGAACACAAAAGCACACTATAAAATACACATATATCAAGGATAGTCGAATTAGTTACCATGGGTGATGGGGCAAAAGACATGCCTTAGTATACCCCAGAACTATAGTTTCTGACTTTGTATAGACAAACTTTACATGCTTAGTCTTAGCAATAATACATATATTTATATTATAGGTTTACTTGTACCCAAGTGGTAGAAAAATAAAGGTAAGGAGAAGGATTTTTCTCATTTCATTTTCCTGGGTTATCCACTCTCTGGATTTACTGTCTGTACCTACACTTTATATTCTCTTGTTTTCTTTCTCGGAGATGAGTATGACCTGTAACAGGCTGCAAGTGAGTGTATAGGGGCCCACCTTGAATACAGCCTGGACACTCGGCTGCTACAGTTGAACAAGTAAAGAAAGAGAAACTAATGCCTGAGTTAATTAGGAAATCCGTCATTTTACAAGTTTCTGATTATCCAGTAAGCATTATCCAGTAAGCATTCATTGGGTACTTGCTGAGAGTGAGGCCAGTGCTAAGAATACAAGAATGAATGGAGCACAAGGATTACATAGACCATTCACATTATTACCTTAACTCAGAGCCTATCAAATGGGATAATTAATCTTTGGATGTGCTCCCATACTGTTGCCTTTACTTGCCCACTTAATGTTCCTGTCCCTTTTAGCCATATCTATATGCACCCCTGCCCTGTAATTTGAGCTTGTTTCTCCCACTCACTGTCAACATTGGTCTCTCACATTTCCTAAGCCCAACATTTCAAAGAAGTAACATTATTTAGCATGGTATACTGAATAAATATAAACTTTTGCATCAGCAGACCTCACTAAAAGCATGAAATGAGATAGGAAGCAGTTTCAACTAGATTGTGGCTTGTATGCGATTCAAAAAACTGATGTGTGAGATTAAGTGTCCATCCAAGAACCAAATCAATGACACAGACTAAAGAAAGACGCTGGAGGAGACTTTAAAACTAGATGGTATTTTGTCACTTCTACAGTCATCCAGAATCTTAACAATAAAGCTTTATAACTAGGTTTGTGGGCCAGTTAGCATGTGTCAATACCAGCTATGGCTCATGGCTAGCATTTTGCAGTTCTCAAATACCTTGTAAAACCAAGGAAACATTTTCAACAGAAAGAAGTTATGGTAAGTTCCTAATTTAGAAAGATCTCTCTGTTTCTGTGGTGAACAGTGGATGGAATGGGCGTGAGATAGTAGAAAAGAACTTGCCTTGGTTTATAGCCACTGCAGTAGTATAAGCAATGATGAGTCAAATGATAGGTGTGTTTTAGAACCACAATAAATAGGTCTTGGAATATCAGTTGCATGTAGAAGGAAAAGGAGAGTTCTTATTTGGATTTCTACTAAATAAACAGTGAAATGGCAAAATTGGGAAGAAGGAAGAAGTCGAGTTAATTTAGACTTTATTGCATTTAAGAAGAAAACAGAAACCTTTAACACAATTTGAAGATGACAGCAGTAGAAGTCCATAGATGGGTTTGTGGAGACAAAAGTATAAAGGATGGTGAATAGAATGCCATCAGGGCAAACAGGCAGAAAAGGAAACCAAGATACCACCACCACAGCTAAGGCTGCACAATCAGATAGAAGGAAAGAGCCATAGCAACAATCCCACAGGAAGGAGAGTTTCCAGAGGAAAGGGACAAGCAGCTTCAGATGCCACCATGAGATGAGAGAAAGGCAGACTACGGCTGGACACTACGGCTCACTGGTCAAGAGCAAGTGCTGCTCTTGCAGAGAACCCAGATTCAGTTTCCAGAACCCACATCAGACAGCTCAAAATTGCCAGTAACTCTAGCTCTAGGGGATGTACTGTGGGTTCCTGTGGGCTTCTCTGGGTTCTTCCTTGTCAATAGCTAACTGTATCTTCTATCTTCTATGTGGTTGCCTGTGTAGGTGGGATTCCCCTGAAACACTAGCCCAGTTCTCAGAATTCTAGAATCCCTGTGGATCGTAAGAATTTCTTCTATTTATTTATGGGTAGGGATTCTAAAGTTTAGTTTTAAAAAGTATTTTAATGTAGTTGAAAACTGATAGAAATATTTCTAATTAAATGTGGAAGGACATCTGTCAGAGTAGATATGGTTTTGTTTCTAGAACTGATTTTGTTTTGCTTCTTGTCAAATTGTGCTCATTTGTTAGGTAAATATGCTAAGTGCACGTGTTGTAGGAGAAGCACTATTCAGTCGCTGTACACAGTGACAATGTAGGCAGGGCCCCTGACAGGTGCATTCTAGCCAGTACTCACACCTGTGACTGCTTGTCAGCACACAGAGATCCATTTCATTTATGTTACTGTGTGATGACGCACTTGTCTACTAAGGACCAGCTTTTATGTAGCTCATTCTTCTATAGAGGCACATTTTGTCTCTGAAGCTGAATTCCAAAATTCTGAGTTTCACTTTATGACTGTCATAGAAATTAAACTACTTAGGAGCATGTTTCTTCTTTTATTCTCCTTTTTCTTTTTCCTGTTTTTTTAAGGTAAGCTGGTTGTATACCTCTGTAGAAAAGTACCAGTTTAACATGAGCAAGGCCAGACCTCCATCCCCCATCCCTAGCTCCTATCAAAATAAGCATATATCAGGGCTGGAATTATGGCTCAGTGGTTGAGGGCACTTGCTGCTCTTCCAGAGGCTCCAAGTTGGATTCCCAGCATCCATATCAGGAGGCTCGCAACCATCTGTAACTCTCGCTCCAGAGGATCCATACCTCTGCTCTTTGCAGATACCTGCACACACATGATCAAGCAGCTCACAGCCATCTATAACTCCAGCTCCAGGGGACCCATACCTCCAGACTCTGTCGGCATCTGCACTTATATGCACATTCCTACATGCAGAGGGACACACATGCACATAATTAAAATAAAATAACCATTAACTAAAGTAAATATTATATATATATATATATACATATATATATATATATACATATATATATATGTATATATATATATATATCCTATACATTACCTAAAGTCGTTCCTTTTTTTTTTCCAAACAGAAGTCGCAAGAATTTCAAATGAGGACCTATACAAAAAAAAAAAAAAGTTCCATTTTTTCACTTTTCTTCTATTTTATACTTTCCATTATTTTGACCATCACTGTCCTCAGATCTTTGGTATAAGAACAACTAGAAGAAGGGGAAATACATTGTTATAGCACAGTTTAATACTATCCAGGCAACCCAAGAAAGGTGTAGAGCTTCTTAAATATTGAGTTATGGAGACTGAGAACTGGCTTTCTGGCCTGTGTTTGTCTCTTCTTTTCCCATTTTTCCAGGCCTTCCTTCTTCCCAAACAATTCCATTTATTTAAAAACATACATGTATGTTTTAAGAAAACAAACAAAACCCTGAGACTTGAACAAGCCATGACTTAGAACCAGTAAACTGACATTGCTAAAGAAAAGGAAATTCAGAAAGATCTCTTGCTACCTAAAGCAGCGGCTCTCAACTTGTGAGTTGCAACCCCTTAAGAGTTGAGCTACCCTTTCCCAGGGTTCGCCTAAGACCATTGGAAAACACAGATAGTTATATCACAATGCATAACAATAGCAAAATTACATTTATGAAGTCGTGAAGAAAGCGATTTTATGTGTCACAGCTTCACAGCGTTAAGGTTGAGGATCACTGGCCCAAAGCTTTTGTGACAGCTGGATTCACCATTCCGTCTGCCAAACTCTCCTGTCTCTCCAGTTTCCCAGCTTGAGCCCCTTGCCCTTCCAGACTACCTAGGTAAATGTATTACTCGTACCACATTAAATGTTTTGCCTTGATATTTTGCTCTCAGATTCCTTTTCCAGGGACAAGTTAAGCAACTTGACTCTTGGGGAGAAAAACCAAGTCATAAGCCCCTCTTTTGTACAATGCCCCTGGTCTGCCATCTGAGAAAATTAACAGACTTTCTCCTGTACAGTCCCCTGTCCTGCCTAGTACTTCACCCAGAGACTTTTAAGGGAGAACACAAGGCTCCAAAACAGCTCAGAAATCTTGAGAATGTTCACATGTGAGATGATTATTTTTGTCTCCAAGAAACAAAGGAAGTATCCACTAAATAGTTATCCCAATCTCCACTTGTTCTAGAAGACACCCCATTCCATGGCTGAGGGTGAGGTATACATCTGAGATGCTTAGACAAGCCGTGTTTACAGCATGGCACAAAGCTCCCTCTGACCCCACCTTTCTGCAGCTACTGTCCCATTCCTCTCCTTTTCTTCATAGCAAAGTGCCACTTTTTGAGATGAAGTTGAACTTTTGTCTTAACAATTTGCCCTCAACTCGGGTGTGAGTGGCCATGCTGGTAAGCCTAATACTCCATTGTGCGCTGCCTTTTTGCTTGGCCTTCCAGAGATGTTCCACACACAGGTCTTCCTCTTTTTCTTTCTTTTATGTTTTGTCTCAACTCAAATTATCTCTTTGAGAGCTGTCCATGACAAGCTATCTAATAAGGCGCATGTTTAGTCTGTTTACTGTTTAGTCTGTATAATGCCATCCACAGCATTTCATTAATAGTACATTACACCTCTGAGTGCACTCTTTCCTTTTTTTTCCATTTGGTTATCTGTTGTCTGTCCTTACTACCACAGTGGGGGCCCTTTAAGAGAAATCTCTGAATATTGGTCACTGTGGCATCTACATAGAATGCCCAACACACAAGGAAATCAGTGATAGTTATCTGACAGAATGGACGGATGGATGAGGGTATTATTTCTCAGCACTGGACACAAGATAATTATACTTTGTATAACTCAGAAGCAAAATTAGTATAGAGTATTACACACTTGTGAATTCTCACTATGAAAAGATGCAAATGTTGGGCAAATAGATAAAAGGTCTCTTAAAGCATAGACTACAAAAGAATGCTTTCTATGCAGATCACTCTATGGTTGGAGGCCTTCACAAAAATATGGAAGCATTTCTTGCCTCAAATTTTTGTGGTCTGCTTATTATGGGATGACTGCTTTCTGACAGATTGCTTTGTCTGGTTTTAATTGAGAGTTTTGAGAACTACTAATGTTTCCTCTCAGAACAGGCTCAAGTAGAAATGATAGTACATGGTGCTTTTTAGAAGATACATGTTTTTCACACAACTCTGAGTCAACTGCTCTGTAACTAGGAAATTCATTTCTTCTCAGAGCCCCAGGTCCTTCATCTTTAACAAATTGTTAGAATTATAGGATTGACATGAGTGTGCTACTTTCCTGCTTCACCTATGTCCCTTCAGTGTATGGTGTGTGGTTAGATTCTGCATGGTTGATATTAACCATGAGTTCAAGCTGTGCTATTTTATTTGCATTCGTCAAACTGTCTTCAAAAATGTGGTATTTGGAACAAATGTATTAGAAGCATCTGGCACATTGTAGGTATTCAATTACTGTTTGTTGAATAAATGCTAGTTAGTGATTATCTGTGAGAATGAAGCAGACTTCCATATTATTCCATGTAATGCCTCTTCACAGTGTCAGTAATTCCCCTTTAACTTATGCAACTGAACACTGAGCTGCATCCATGTGTAACTGAATGTCTCAAGACATTTGGGTTCAAAAGACATGTTTTCTTCTAACTGATGTTAAATTTAAATCTGTCTTCTGGAATTATTTAGTTCAGCATTTTGGAAAGCAAATGAGCTCTGAGATCATACAGTCTCAAACAAGGGTGGAAGGTTTAGAGATACACTTCTTAGACTCTTACAGAATATTTTATTTGTAATTTCTGAGAGTTGGTGAGGAGGTGGTTGTTGGGTTTGGTTTGGTTTATTTAGATAAGATTTGGTTTGGTTTTTTGAGGCAGAGTTTCCCTATGTAGTCTTCGTTGTCCTGGAACTCACACTGTAAACCAGTCTGGCCTCAAACTTAGAGATTCTTCTGCTTCTACTTCTCCGTTGCTGGAATTAAAGCCTGTGCTACCATACCCAGTCCTGAGATCTGACGTTTTAGTGTAAAATTCTAACAGTTCTACATAATTGGTACAAAAAACATTTAAGTAGGGCTTGGCCATCAGAGTTGCTACCAAGTGTGTTTGGTGACACTGGTTGCTAGGCATACTTGTTAAATATCAGAAAATTGTATAATACATATCTACTCAAACATGTAAACATTTTGGTGATATTAAGATTTTAAAAATACAAGTTAACTTGACAAAATATTCAGTTCTTTTAAATTTCTATGTAAAACCATTAGAAACATATTAAAACAATTCACTTCCTAAAAATTAGCATAAAAATAGTTGCTACCTAACCTCAACAACGAACTTTGTAATGAATTCCAGATAGATTTAATAAAAAGGAAAAATTAAACTATAGTAACCGAGAAAATAGTGTGGCTCTTTATTTAGTTGATCTTTAAAAAGATGTTCTAAGCATGTATAAAAGAGGGCTGGAGAGATGGCTCAGAGGTTAAGAGTATTGGCTGCCCTTCCAAAGGTACTGAGTTCAATTCCCAGCAACCACATGGTGGCTTCCAACCATCTGTGATGATATCTGGTGCCCTCTTCTGGAGCACAGGCACACATGCAGACAGAACACTGTATACACAATTAAAAAAAAAATAAAGGCAACATTTTTTTAAAAAATTATTTAAAGAAAACACAAATGAACATATGTAGAAACTTGAAAAAATAGGAAATGTTTGTATGTTTAAAACATTATGAAGGTAAAAGTTAAAATAGTGAGTTAATGCCGTGTTTATTTAACATATGTATACTTTAAGAAAGTCTGATTGCTCAGTAAGAAAAGACATGAACCAATCATGGAATATGTAAAGAAGGCCCAAAAAATATGAAATACATGAAGCTTTACTAACAAAAAAATGTAAATTATGACAATAAACATTATGTATAATTATTAAGCAAAAGAGCATTTAGTATCGTCAGGAATTTAGTGAGATACTAGAGTACCAAAATATAAATCATCCCAAAGTTTATGAAAATTACAGATTTCTAGTAGACATACATTCTAATTGCTAATAACATTTAGTGGAAAATATAACTGAAAGATGTAAAAGCAGTTTTAACAAGAGTGAGAAAAATACAAGCTTACAGTATGTTACAAAATGGAAATGGTCTTCAAAAATAAGTATCTTTTTATTTTTATTAATTATAGTTTTTTTCACTTTGGATCCCACCTGTAGCTCCCTCCCAATCCCACCCCCTCCCTCTTTTTCTCCCATGACCTCTCCCCCCAGTCCACTGATAGAGGAGATCCTCCTCCCATTCCATTTGATCCTAGTCTATCATGTCTCATCAGGAGTGACTGTATAGTCTCCCTCTGTGGCCTGGTAAGGCTATACCCCCTAAGGGAGAGGCGATCAAAGAGCCAACCACTGAGTTCATGTCAGAGACAGTCCCTGTTCCTATTACTAGGGAACCCACTTGGACACTGAGCTGCCATGGGCTACAATTGTGCAGGGGTTCTAGTTTGTCTCCATGAATGTCCTTGGTTGGAATATCAGTCTCAGAAAATACCCCTGAGTCCAGATTTTTTGGTTCTATTGCTCTCCTTGTGGAGCTCCTGCTCCTTCGAGGACTTTCTATCTCCCCCTTCTTTCAAGCGTCCCTTCACTGTGCCCAAATCAAGAAAGAAGACTCTGGGTAAGATGCTCAATCCTCATTCAAAAAGGCAAAGAGGATGGACATCACAAGAGGGAGAAAACGGAACAGAACAAGCGCCTACCACAGATGGTCTGAAAGACTCTGTCCAGCAGAGTATCAAAGCAGATGCTGAGACTTATAGCCAAACTTTGGGCAGAGTGCAAAGAATCTTTTGAAAAATCAGTATCTTATCTATTTGGAATATATTCATTTAAAATAATACTTAAAAAAATTAAATAGATAAGTCTGGTGACATGTGTCTCTCCTCTCACCACTAAGGAGGCAGAGGCAGATAGATCTCTGAGTTTAAGGCTCCGCTAGTCTACATAGAGAGTTTTTGGGAACCCAGGACTACATAATGAGAACTAGTTCCCCCCCCAAATAAAAATAAACAAGGCATTAATTATTTCAAAACGTTTTAAAGCATACTTAAAATCAGATTAGTACAGTATTTTATGTCTGTTGTCAATTCCATCAATATTAAAACATGGTTGCTAATTTATTGTATCTTATTCTCCATTACTTGTTTTAAAGCAAATCTCTAGATATCATTCACTACATGTCTCTTTACATGCCTTAATACCATTTATGAAAGCTTCCAAGAATTTTCTGATGTAATCAGAGAACTATTTAGATTCACTAACAGAATTAACATAATGGTATAGAACATGTAAATATCTGTAATTGCTTCAAAAGTGTGTTTACTTCCTTGTGGTATCAAATTTTGTAAAAAACCAATTAGTGAATATTTTCAACTTCCCTTTGCGGCAGCCTTTGCTTCTAGTGAGCCACCCCATGCAATACGGATGAGCCAAAATGCCTTTGTAAAAAGAAAAAGAACATTCCAAACCAGTAAGGAGTTCCAGGTTCACTAAATGGAATGAATACAATATCTACTGCTCGCTTTTTGTAGTCAGTATGTCTAATGATTCTTTCCATTTGGTTTGAATCAGTGTCTCATGTTTTCCAAGCTAGGCTCAAACTTACTATGTAGTCAAGTATGACCTTAGCCTTCTGATCCTCCTGCCCCTGCCTTCTGAATTCTAGGACAACAGACTTTCACTGTCAGGTCTGGTGGATGCAGTTCTTCGTGAATCCTAGACCCTAATAGACATTTTCCCACATATATCACTTCCAGTGATTTTCAGGGTATCAGGTATTTGAGAAATGAAGAGGAATTTTCTCTGCTTGTTTTAATTTTTTTTGTGTGTGTGAAAACTAATCATAGATTTTTATATGATGAGTATCAGTCACTTCTATTTATTACTTTTTGGTGCTCATGTTATACAGCCATGGCTAAAAGAACCCTTTTTGTCTTGCTAGTATTCCATGACTTCTTTCTTGCTAAGCTTCCTGGCATCATAATAAGCTTGTCTATTAATATTTATTAAACTCTGTATAAACAGAAGTGAGTAAAGCATATTTGTTGTTATGGTTTTTAATCTAGAGAATCAAATAGGCCAAATCATTCTTTTTTCGGGGTAACAATTACAAAAAATACTTTTCATTATTTATTTACTTATTTATATTGAGAACTAATTTTAGGACTGTGAAGTGCAATTAAAAATTTTAACAGCAACAAGATTTTTAAAATTTCTTTAATTTTGCAAATCCCCGTAACATACTTAAAATGAGAATAAAATGATTTTATAAAATACATAGTCGTACATTTTTATACTTGCAGCAGTCATACAAGTTTAACTCTACTGCATGTTCTCAGAAAGGAAAATAGCTTTTTAACATTGAAGCAACAGAATTACAATAGCTCCCAATTTTTCCTCGGCAGTCCTTATAGACCTTAAAAACTTTTTCTCCCAATCAACAGTGGGGAAACTACTCTGAGGCTGTGTTTCTATATTTGTTACTGTGCTTTATATAGACAGCAACTTCCAAGGGATCCTGAGACTCTCAGTATTTTTCCCCTGCTCTTAATTCCACGTGGGCAGATTCTAAACAAACCAACAATCCCAAGCCCCACCACCACAAATATCCTCAGGTCTCTGCCTCTGCCTCCAGATTGCTGGGATTAAAGGCACGCCTGGCCACTGCAGTAACCTCTTAAGTGTTCTAATTTTAGGTATGTGACACCAAGATTGGTGGACCCATTTCTTGATATATAAATTAAAGAGAAAATTTTTATTATTCTACCTCATTGCAAGTGTTGATCACTTAGTTATAGTCTTAAGCAGGATTGCTTTAACCTAACTTTTACCAGTGGCCGTCTGGCCCCCTCTAGTTGGGATTTCACATACTGACCACAGAAGGAAATTACTCTATACTCTTAAATGAATCTCACCAAGTAAAGGAGTTCTGGCTCTTTAAAATATAGGAGCTGTGCTTGTTAGTTTTTATTGCCAACCTGACACAACTTAGAGTCATGTGAGAAGAATGAACCTCAACTGAAGATTGCCTGAATCAAATTGGCCTGGAAACATTTTCTTGATTGCTGGTCAACGTAGGAGGGCCCAGCCCACTGGAGCAACCCTAAGCAGGTAGTGCTGGGTTGTATAAGAAAGCCAGTTGAGCATGAACCAGTGAGTGAGTCAGTAAGCAATCTTCCTCCATATTTTCTAATTGAGTCCCTGTGAAGATTTCCTTCAATGACCTACTAACATGAATGTGTAAGATGAAATAAACCCTTCCCTCCCCTAAGCTGCTTCTGCTCGTGATTTTTTAATCAATCACTGTAGAACAAATATACTTAACATGAATCAAAGGAAATGTAAACATTCAGTTACATAAGTAGCTGTGTGTGAGTGTGTATGTATTTTCCTCCTCCTTCTGCAGACTGACAATTCTGCAGCCTGTTCTTGAAGCAGTGGTGCTCTGACCCATCACAGACATTCCTCCAGCAATCTGAATCTGTGAGGATTTCTTCCATTTCCTGCCAGGAAATAGTTCCCTCATTTCTATTTTAATGAAGTGTTAGCCATTAATAATATCTTCATATTAATGTAAACAACAAATATTACAATTATAAATACCATGATTGTCAATTTATAGATTATACAGCTTAGCACTCAGTAGCAGTGGGAAACAGAAGACTCACTCCATTTAATACATATAGTGGATCCAATAATCAAAATAATCTTTTGAAAAAGATTTATTTATTTTAATTTTATGTACATAAATGTTTAGCCTACACACATACATGTACACTCGTACCATGTGCATGCCTGGTACCCACAGAGCTCAGAAGGTATCAAATCCCCCAGAAGTAGAGTTACAGACAATTATGAACTGTGTGGGTGCCAGGAATAGAACCTGGGTCCCATACAAGAGCAGCTACATCTTTCAATATGTGTTTGATATTTTTCTTATTTACTATTTTTTATTTTTTAATATTAATTAAAGTTTATTCACTTTGTATACCAGCTATAGCCACCTCCCTCATTCCCTCCCAATCCCACCTTCCCTCCTTCATCTACTCCCTTCTCCAAGTCCACTGATAGGGGAGGTCCTCTTTCCCTTCCATCTGACCCTATCTTATCAGGTCTCATCAGGACTGGCTGCATTGTCTTACTCTGTGGCCTGGTAAGGCTGCCCCCCACCTCAGGGGGAGGTGATCAAAGAGCCAGCCACTAAGTTCATGTCAGAGGCAGTCCCTGTTCCCCTTACTAGGGTACTCACTTGGATATTGAGCTTCAGCTGTGCAGGGATTCTAGGTTATCTCTATGCATGGCCCTTAGTTGGAATATCAGTCTCAGAGAAGACCTGTGGACCCAGATTTCTTGGTTCTGTTGCTCTCCTTGTAGATCTCCTGTCTGTTCCAGGTCTATCCACCCTTCTTTCATAAGATTTACTGCACTGGGCCCAAAGTTTAGCTATAAGTCTCAGCATCTGCTTTGATATCCTGCTGGATAGTGCCTCTGGTAGGCTGCTGTACTGTTACCTGTTTTCTCCCTCTTGCCATGTCCTTCCTGTTTGCCTTTCTTAGTGAGGATTGATCATTTTACCCAGGGTCCTCCTTCTTGCTTAGCTTCTTTAGGTGTACAGATTTTAGTATTTATCCTATCTTATAGGTCTAGTACCCACTTATAAGTGAGTATAAACAATGTGTGTCTTTCTGCTTCTGAGTTACCTCACTCAGGATGATCTTTTCTAGATCCCACCATTTGCCTGAAAATTTTATGATTTCCTCATTTTTAATTAGTGAGTAGTATTCCATTGTTTAAATGTACCAAAATTTCTGTATCTGTTTCTCAATTGAGGGACATCTGGGTTGTTTCCAAGTTCTGGCTATTATGAATAAAGCTGCTATGAACATAGTTCAGCAAATGTCCTTGTTGTGTAATTGAGCATATTTTGGATATATGCCTAGGAGTGGTATAGCTGGATCTTGAGGAAGCACTATTCCTAATTGTCTGAGAAAACTCCAGATTGATTTCCAGAGTGGTTGTACAAGTTTACATTTCCACCAGCAATGGAGGAGGGTTCCCCTTTCTCCACATCCTCTCCAGCATGTGTAGTCACTTGAGGTTTTGATCTTAGCCATTCTGATGGATGTAAGGTAAAATCTCAGGGTCCTTTTGATTTGCATTTCCCTGATGACTAAGGACATTGAGTATTTCATTAAGTGTTTCTCTGCCATTCTATATTCCTCTAGAGACCCAATTTTTTAATTGGATTACTTGATTTTTTTGCTTTTTAACTTCTTGAGTTCTTTATATATTCTGGATATTATCCCTCTGTTAGATATAGGGTTGGTGAAGATCCTTTCCCAGTCTGAAGGCTGTCGTTTTGTTCTGATGACAGTGTCCTGTGCTTTAAAGAAGTTTTTCCATTTCATGAGGTCCCATTTATTGGTTGTTTATCTTAGAGCCTGTACTGTTGTTGCTCTATTCAAGTAGTTGTCTCTTGTGTCAATGAGTTCGAGGCTCTTCCCCACTTTTTCTTGTAACAAATTTAGTGTGTCTGGTTTTATGTTGAAGTCTTTGATCTTAATGTCAGTTCACAATTGTAGGATTGAATATAAATATCCAAACAGCAGCAATATGGCTTTGCCATTCTTAAAATATCTTGGTGAATGACAACTGAGAATATTTTGTAAAGAACTTTGAACATATTAACTTCCCCAAAGCTGGTAAGAGCAGGGAAATAGACCCAGAAGGATTTGAAGCAATAATCACTTCTTCAGTACTACATGGAAAAAAATTCCTCAGGTACCACGGGTGACCAGGTGATTGTTTGGCATGTGCAGTTCTGAGTGTGTCCTGTACCATAGTAAAATTAATGACCGCTTTTTCACAGCTACCTTCCTTTGTTGGTGTTGGTTCCACTAGACAAATCAGGCAAATAGCACAGGCTACTGTGAGCACTTATTTTTATTATCATCATTATCATCATCATCATTATCATGTGTATTCACCTCAGATTTCTCAGTCAAGACAAAGTGTGCAAATGTGATAATATATTCTTGGTTTTTTTGTAAGTTGAATCCAGATCAGAGTGGGTACAATAACTGTGAACCCCTTCAGTGCCAGAATTTGATACACACATGTTAAGAAAATCCCTGTCTGCCATTGCCATTTTTTCCTGCAACAATGACAGATAGTTATTAAATGCTTTAAGAGGTACCCAAAGCTCAAGATTGATTTATATATTTATTTTCTCAATCCTGTCTCCCAAAAATATAGGCTATAAATTCTGATGATAAGTGGACCATGGATTCCAGGTGAAAAATTGCTACAACTTCTTCCACAATGACACCAATTTCACATCCTAAATTTTATCTAGACCATAGCACTTAATCCCAACTGTGTGTGAAGTCACAAATACTGAAAAAGATGCTTTGTAATACTTTCTGTTTTTTACTCCAGAAAGATACAATAGAACCAAACAAAATGTTTGTTTGATTCCTATTTATGTAAAACATAATTTCAAAAGCTTTTCTCAACACTCTTTTTCCCAACTATAAATCTCCTAATTTTATCCCTTTGATTATAGGCAAATTCAAGGGGGGGGGAGACATTCTAAAGCACAGATTTTTATTTAATCTGGATCTAATTTCTCTCAAAAAATTGATCGGTTTGATTTATAGGCAAATCTTTGTAAAGGCAGTAGGCAATTTTGAATGCTCTGACCACATTCTTTTGGGGTTTATCTGCTTTGGAATAGGAAAACTTTCTCTGGGGCAATGTGCAGATGTATTAATTGCTGGAATCTGGCCCAGTATATAAATTTGCACCCTGAGAGAGGAGGTTTGACTTTGGTTTTTTGCACTGAAACAAGGGCATGCAAATAGAGGGGGATTCATGGATACCATGAGATGAAATAGCTGAACAGTCACAGACCCAGAGAGGGTTTTACCTCTGGATCACAGATCCAAAAGTCTCTGGTGACTCAGGAAGGAAATAGCACATTTGTAGGCTTAGTGTGCTAACAACCATTCATTTCTAGAAACAGGGGTTCCCATAAACAGTAATGTGTCCAAAGAATCTTTTTTTTTAAAAAAAAGCAAGAAAAATACATTGTCTTGAAGTGCCAAGTTCATTTTGTTCTAGGAACTTGGATATTTCATAATAAAAATGAAGTAGAAGCCAGAAATTAAGCAATGTCAATTCACTTTTAGACAAAGCCTAACACAATTCATGCAGTCCTTGTATTTAATTTAGCCCTAGTTCTATCCTGTCCTTATTCCAGCTTTGGATCCCCAAGACAGTCCAGAGATGGCGGATCACTCTAGCTACTCTAATAGTCATAAAAACCAATAGCTCTAAGATTATTAGTGGTATGCATCATGTTATAATCTTTTGTTTAATTAGTAAAGTAATTCTGATATCAAAATAATTTCATTTAGTAAAATAGTGTTGAGTAATGAAAATTTACTATTCTGCTGAGTGTGCATACTTTAAAGTAACATTAATAAGGTCCTACATTCTCATGCAATTCTCATTAAAACTTAATGAATAAATCAGCCATCATAAATGCTCTACTAAATATGGAAATCATTTTTAAGAAACAACAATGTGAGTTTTCTGTCTGCTTAATCAGCACCTACACTGATCACCTCATAACATATACATTAGCTTAAAAGAATGACCCCCGCTAGACTTAGCTGTAACGAAATTTAGCATTTATTTTTTCAGTTTACTACGGATAAGAATACATCTGATTGAACCATTTTGGCTGGATATATGTGTTTAAAATAGGGTAACCTCTATCCGTTTCCTTGAACTTCTGAAGTCAGAGGCTCTGTTCTATTAACCAGATAATGGGCTATATGTTCAGAAGCTTAGGTAATGTCAGTAACATTCAAATAACTTTATTTTCCTAACAAAACAACTCTGAAAAGTACATGCTAATTGTCTTGAGTTTTTCTTCTGCATTTCATATTACTTAACCCATTCAAACATCGGAGAACAGCAAAGCATGGTGGTACACACCTTTATCCCAGTGCTTGGAAGGCAGAGGGTGATAGATTTCTGTGAGTTCCAGGCCAGCCAGGGTCACATAGTGAGATTATGTTTCAACAACAAAACAAAAACCAAAACAAACAAACAAAACCGAAAACTAAAAATTTATGGACAGATATAAACCAAAATAATGCCATATAAAATATTCAAGGAGATATACACTTTGATTCCAAAAAATGCATGTTACAAAAGGCTTTATGATCAAAAGATTTACAAAGTATACATATTGGCTGGTTTATGTCAACTTGACACAAGCTAGAGTCATCAGACTGGGTTCTCTAAAAAAGCAGACTAAGCAAGCCAGGGTAAGCAGGTTAGTAAGCAGCACTCTTCCATGTCTTCTGCATCAGCTCCTGCCTCCACACACTGCCTTGTTTGAGTTCCTGTCCTGACTTCCTTCAATAATGAACAGTATAGAACTGTAAGCAAATAAATCCTTTTCTCTCTTACTTGCTTTTTGGTCATGGTGTTTCATCTCAGCAAGAGAAACCCTAGTATAGTATAGAATGTATCTTTAAATATAGTATTTTCCTTAAAATAGTATTTTCTTTGCCAATGTGTATAGCCAAAATATAGAAAAAACAAAGGATCCTAATAGGAAAGTTGTGTTCAGTTTACTTGGGTCTAACACACAACTCATTCATGAGCATGTATGTACCTGGCATGGAGACAGCTGGCTTCTCCGTCGTAACTCAACTCAACACTCATTGATTTCTGTCTCCTAGATGACACAGGTTGTCCCAGCAGCCAGTCAGTGTCCCCTGTGAAGACACCCTCAGACACAGGGCATAGTCCCATTGGCTTTTGCCCTGGAAGCGATGAAGACTTTACCAGGAAAAAATGCAGGATTGGAATGGTTGGTGAGGGAAGTGTCCAATCAGCTCGTTATAAAAAAGAATCAAAGGGAGTCACTGTAAAGCCAGGTAAGTGACCTTACTATTCATATGTTTTAAACTTTTTAAAACTTTTAATAGATTATTACATAACTAAATAATTTCTCTCTTCCCTTTATTTGCCCCAAACCCTCCCAAATTTCCTCTTTTCTCTTTTTCAAATCCATGACCTCTTTTTTCACTAATTATATATATATATATAAATAAATGCATACATATAATCTTATTAATCTGTATAATGTTACTTGTATATACGTTTTCCAGATAACCAGTTGGTATTGGGTAACTAATTAATGTGCTCTTCCTATCTATGCGTAACCATCATAGATAGTATGCTGTGTAACCATCATAGATATGTGAAACCATCATAGATGTGTAACTATGATGTGGAACCATCATAGATATGATGTGGAAACATCATAGATTTTTCTGTTTGTTTGGTTTTGTTCAGAAACAAGTTGGAAACATATAAGCTGGATAATTTAACAGACATTTAAACTCTATACTCAATTCTAACCTATACAAAAATAAATTATAAAATAAAAAGATAGTATTTTATTTTATTGATTTTTCTAAAGTGACAACAACACATATGAAGAGATATTTATCTTGATGACAATCTCTATAGCTAGCCATAATTGCTAAGGTAGCTAATTTATTTCCTTTTAGCAATTTAAAGACTAACATGTTTACATGTAGAGGCATCTATATCTTCAATAATCACAGAATATTAAATGCTATAAGATAACATGCAGATCGCTATTGCAATGATGGAGATGCCAGGTGCTTATAAGGTAAATTCTCAGAACCTACAAAAGTATAAACAAAAAATGACATAAGACTTTAACATCCATGGTTGTACTACACACAGGCACACACACACACACACTGGACAGGTCTTCCACCTCAGCTAACCTAACTGAGATAACCACTCAGCATGCCTAGCATCTCAGGTGATTCTAGACCTCACCAGTTAAGAATTGAGATTCAGCATTATAGAGACAGGATTCAAAAATCTAAAGTCTAACTATTTAAATTGTATAATTTAGTTGCTTTTACTCTGTTTAACTGTGGTGGAAAGAACACCATTACCTTTATCCAAAAAATATATCATTACCCCAAAAGGATACCTTACATCCTTTAGCAGCTGCTCTAAATCCTCCTCTCCCCAGTTCCTGGAATCCACTAACCACTCTTTTTTTCTGTGGATGTGTATTGTCTCTGACAACAAAATCATACATGCACTGTTTTCATGTATGACTTTTTCACTTAGAATAATATCTTCAGGGCTTGTCAGTATAGTGTATTGATATTTTCTTTTCTTTTGTGAGTATGTATACACTTTGTTTTTTTAAATTTATTTTTATATCAATCACAGGTTAGATATTTGCATCCCAGGCGTAGCCCCCTCCTTCATTCCCTCCCACCCTCCCACTCCCTCCCTCCTCCCCGCCCCCTCCAAGTCCACCAACAGGGGAGGACCTCCTCCCCTTCCATCAACCCCAGCTCATCCTGTCTCCTCAGGGCTGGCTGCAATATCCTTCCCTGGGATCTAGCCAGTCTGTCACTCCCAAGCTTGTATGGGGGAGGGTCAAAGAGTCAGCCATCAAGTTCTTGACTGAAACAGTCCCTGTTTCCCTCACTAGGGTCTTCAGTCTGACAATGAGCTATCATGGGCCCCGTCTGAATGGAGGGGTGGGGGGGTTCAGGCCACATCCACACATGGTCCTTGATTGTAGAAACCGTCTCATACAAGACCCCTGTGCCCTGCCCTGTTCAGTTTGGTCTTTGTGGAGCTCTTGTTCTCCCCAAATCTCAACAACCTCCCACAGATCTATCATTACTTCTCGCCCTCTGCCAAAGTCTTGATCGCGAGTCTTAATATCTGCTCTGATACATCGCTACATTGACCCCCCCCCCAGAGGTCCTCCTTGGCATGCTCCTGTCCTATTGCTTGTTTTCTCCTCCACTCAATGTCCATCCCATTTGTTCATCCAAACAAGCATTGATCATACCAACCTGGGTCCTCCTTCCTGTATATCCTCTCTAGGTGTGTAGATTTCAGCTTGACCTTCCTATCCTATAGGTCTATATAAGTGAGTATATACCATATGTTTCT
>CM053752.1:51249347-51350873 GCA_028658305.1 Pachyuromys duprasi
CTCTTGTATTTTATTGTTGATGCTTACCTTTGCAGTTCCTGATCTTTTCTCTAAGTTCTCCAGTTCCAGGTTTTTCTCCGTTTGTGTCTTCTTTATAGATTCTAATTCCGTTTTCATGCTTTGTACCCTTTCCTTCAACTGATTGACTGTGTCTCCTATTTTGGTTGTTTCCTCTCTGTCTATCTTTGATTGTTCCTCTATGCGGGCAGTTAATTTCTTCTCCATTTTTTTGAGGGCCTTCTTCATTTCCTCTTTTTGTCTCCTCTCATTCCTACAATATCTGCATAATCAAAGCTTTAAGATAATTTTCCTGTGTCTCCGCTGAATTAAAATCTCCACTGCTTTTGGGTGTTTCTGGTGGGGCCATGGTGTCCTGATTTTTGTTCGGTGAGTTCTTTCACAGATTTTTAGGCATTTGTTTATATATAATCAGCGAGCTGTTTGTGCTTTAAGGCTGTACTTCAGTCTGAAACTGTCAATCTCTTGTTTCAGGAGTATTCTTCAAGAAGATCAGGGATTTCCAGTGGTTTGTTAGTGTGTGTTGTTGTCTCAGTTGAACTCTATTGTGGGCTCTGTGTGCCCGGCTTCGTGCTCTGTGCTAGAAGCTGTGAGCACTGCAGGCTGGTCACCCCTCTGGTCTGGAGGTTTAGCTCCTCAGTCTTTTGAGATGTCAGCTGTGGGCTTTGCGCTCTGCCCTAGGCTTGCTGCTAAGGGCTCTCCCCTGGAATGGAGATTTGGTGCTCCCTTCTGGGCCAGGGGCTGTGCACCACCGAGATGATATTTGGGGCACACACAGTGGGTTTGTGTTGGTGTGCCTCCCCTGAATGCAGGCCTGTCTGAAGTGGTGCCCGAGGCCTTCTCTGTCTGGCCCGTGGACACACACACATACACACACAGGGACTGAGGTTTTTGCTGGCGGATGAATGCAGTGTTCGCCCTCAGTGTGGGGTCTGGTCAAGATGGTCCCCAGACCCTCTGTCTGAGGTGGCTCCAGCGATCGGAGCCTGCCGCACACACGTGGGTTGAAGCAAAACTCAGGTCCCTCTCAGACTTGCCCACGGACTGGCACACGGACTGAGGTTTTGCTGGTGGAAGCGTGCGGTGTGCACCCGCAGTGTGCAGACCGGTCAAAAGGTTCCCCCGACCCTCTCAGTCTGGAGTGGTTCTGGCAATCGGTGCACACCTGGTCCCGCGGGTTGAAGCAGAACTCGCATTCCACCCTGACCCGCCAGTAGACTCACACACGGACCAAGGTCCTAGCTGGCGGAAGCATTCGGTGTGAGCCCGCAGTGCGCAGTCTGGTCAAAACAGTCTCCGGACTGTCTCAGCCTGGGGTGGATCCGGCGATCCAGTGTGAGCCTGCCGCACCCCCGTGGGTTGACGCAGAACCTGGGTGCAGTATGTGCTCACAGTGTGCAGGTCAGTGAAAATGGTACCCGGTTCCTCCTCAGACTGCCCGCGAGACTGTGTGATCCAGTCTATTATGGCAGATGCGGGCGCCCAGGGTGGCTGCTTGTTCAGATCAGAGCTGTGTGCTGCTGGTCACCCGGAGATTTTTCCAGGTAATAACTGGGTGTCCCTAGGGTTTTCCCACTTGATTTTCTCACCGTAGGAGTTCTGCTCACCTGGCAATCACAAATGCTGGCATCCCAGAGTTCAGTCTCCTGGTTGCTGTGTAGTTTCTGTTGTCCTACTCCTCAGACACAGTGTCCTCTCATGGCAGCCATCTTGGATCTCCCGATATTTTCTTTTCTAATGGCTTAATAATATTTTTGTGTGTAAATTCTCATTTGAAATAACATTTTTAAAAAGCAGTTTGACATTGACAGAAAAAAAAATTATGGGAGTGAGGGGCTAGAGAGATGGCTCAGCAGTTAAGAGGATTTGCTGATCTTCCAGAGGACTTGGGTTCAATTTCAAGAATCCACAACTGTCTTTAACTCCAGTTCCAGAGGATCTGGCACCCTCACGTAGATATACATGCTGGACATTTGGGCTGTTTCTACATTTGAACTATTATGCATAATGTTGCCATGAATTTTTGTATGCATGTTTCTGTGTGAACATGTTTTCAGTTCTTTCAGATACATAAGAGAGAATATTGCTTGCTTGCTAAACAGCCCAAATATCCAAATGTCCATTAGCTTGTCCTCTCATAAGGACAAGTGAATGAGTACAGCACCATGCTTGGGCAAAGTGTTAACTAGAGGGGAAGCTGAAGGCAGTGGCAGTGGGCAAGTGTATAGGAACTCTCAACCCTGTTCACAAGGTCATGTGATAACTCTAGGCTAACATTTTAATGAACTACCAGATATGCTTCCATCACGACCATACCATTTGACATTCCTGCCAGCAATATATAAGGGATCTAGCTCCTTTGATTGTAGACTATCTGTATTTAAAAATAATAGTCTTTTTTTTCTCAGTCTGTCATATGCCATTATAGCAGAATACCTGAGATGGGATAATATAGAAAGAATTTTATTACTTATGATTTGGAAGGTTGGGGACTTCAAAGTGGAGAACCTTCTTCTTTCTGGGGACTTCTGGCTGGGTTAGAGTATGGTGGAGGGTAGCACATGCAGAAAGATGGTTAGTCCCAGGTCTCTCGCATCTCTCTCTTGTAAGCCAGCATGGGGTTGTTTTTATACCTACAGTCCATACAAAATGATGTTGTGCATAAAATATCCTGTACTGTTTTAGCATCTTCATGGATCTGGTTTATTAAGATGTATGAATATTGATTAATGACCCAAGACAAATCTCTTTATTTCATTGTTTATAGGCATAAATAACACCTAAGCAATCTTTTGTTGATTTTTTTAAAATTTGTGTTAAAGGAATCCTTAAATTTTCTCAGTGAACTACAGTTTCAAACATTGTCATTGCAAGAGTACCTGCCAATCTTGTGTGGAGCCCAATTCTGTATGGTAAATTCTTTGTATGAGAAAACTCTGCGGGGTGGCCTACATTGTCTCTGAACCTCTGGCTGAGTAAACCTGTCCATCTCATGAATAGAGAGAGAGGAAGTCCTGGACACAAGGCTCTTGGATGACTCCTAAAACTTATAAAATGCAGAGGCATAGGCTGTTACAGCACAGGCAGGTCCTGCTCTTGGGTTTAAATAAAGCTAGCTGTTTCTCCACAGCCCACTGGACCCTAAGCCAAAGCTGACCTTCAGCTCTAGGTATATGTTCTACTTCAAAAAAGGCAATTCATTAAAACCAACACCAGTTTACTAAAATAGCAAGCAATTTAGTGGCAATCACTTGAGGGGCCTCAGGGACTCTTTAAGATTAAGTAAGCAAAACCCATCTAATTTTAGGTTCATTGCTCTAGATTTGAGGACACTGCTGTCCCTACATCAGAAAGTAGTCCCTGAAATGCTCCTGAGGTCAGGGAAATCAAGAACAAATAATGGGCACGAGGCTTGTGATGTAGGCCGAGCAGAGAAAACTGCCAAGGGATGCAGGAAGGCCTAGAAAGATGAATAACAAGCAAGCAAGCCTGCTCTTTGCCAACAGAGCCCTGAGGTGCCCTGGGCAGGAAGACTCTTGCTGCCAGGCAGGAACTCCTTCTGGAAACTTCTGGGAGGCCATCTGTCATTTTGGCTTCTGTTGCCTATTCACTATGCAGATTTAATTAAAAGTTGTATCAAAGAGCAAAACACAGCATTCCTATAGTCCCGTTGGATGACAACTCTACTTTCCAGTTTTTTTGTTTATTCCTATTTTGGCAAAACAATGGAGGATGCATCTGTGTTTGTCATGAGCTAAGTTTCCAGTGGCTACTTCAGAGGGACTGTGTTCTTTGTACAGTGAGACCAGCATGAGGGAAGCATGAAGGTGATGAACAAATGTGACACCATTTTAAGGGAGTCTGTAATTCAAGGCAGAGCAAAGTATGATAAATCTGGGTGACACCACAGATCAAAAGGAAAGGGATGGAAGCCTTCCTCCCTGGTGGCTTTCTGAGGAATCAGGTGGTTACACCCCAGCCCCCACCCCACCCACCCTTATGCACACTATCACCTGTATTCAGTGTACTGTCAGGATTTAAAGCTATCTTACCCAAAAGTGAAAGCCATGACTGGTTGCTGAAAGTCCATTAAAATATTCCAGAGCCATGTGTAGTTGCTGGTTCATTACTTGAGAATATCTTAACCTAAGGAAGAAAAGGATCCACTGTCACTATTTTACAAAGTTCAGTATTAAAATTTTTTTCCACAGATTGGTTAGAAATATGGGGGAGCACAATTACACAACTGAAACATATAGGAGTCGTGAGAGGAAAAACCATTAGAGGCAGTTGAAGGGATAAGAGTGAGTGGTCAGGCCACAATAATGAGAAAGAAATCTACCTCGAAGGTGAAATGTTGAAATCTGCATTTGAAAGATGCCGCTGTATCTCCTTAGCCTTAGCATCAGATATCACCAGCTATTGAAATTAGAGACCTGGCTGGCTGAACTATAATAACCTCAAAACAATGGCCCAGGGATTGGTTACTTCTAGAAAGAAAAAAAAAAACCCAAAACTACAAAACCAAACAGCACCAATTTCTTGCAACCTAGAGGCATTTTCTAGAAAACACTGAAAGCACCAACTAGTTTAGTGATTAGTCAGCCCTGGTTTCCTTAATAGAGCTGTTTGCACTGTGCAGCCTGGATGTATTCTTGTTCGTTTCTTCTTCAGAGATAGTTCAGTTAGGTGAAATGTGTGCTTGGCCACTTTCCTGAATCCACTCTTACAAACTTCGGCTGCCAGAGTGCCAGCCTCAGGCCCTGTAGTTGGCACACCAGGTGTAGCTCTTGTTGCCACTTTGAAATTGGAATTCCTTTCTGTTATGTAGCCCAGGTGGGCCTTGAACTCAGTGCAATCCTGCTGCCTTAGCCACCTGCATGCTGAGATTTCAAGCATTAGCCACCACATTGGATTTATAACTGTCATGTGGGGTTTTTTTTTTTGTTGTTGTTGATATTTGGTTTTTGTTTTGAAAATAATATGATTACAGCTTCTTCTCCCACAACTCCTCTCAGATCTTCCTCACTTCCTCTCCCAACCAATCCACACCTTTCTTTCTCATTAGAAAACAAACCAGCATCTTTAAAAAAAATTTAAAAAAGGAAAATAAAATAAGAGGGGAAGAACAGAATAGGACAAAACAAACAAGCGAAACAGAAGAAAAACAGCCAAACAAAATGCGCGCAAACACATACACACAAAGAAAAAGAACACACGGATGCAGGAACACAAACATTTGTACACAGAAAAATCCCATAAACACAACAAAATCAACTTGAAACCAAAATACACACACAAAAGACCTGTAAGGTAACACAAGCAAGAAAACAACAAAACTGACAAAGCATTGTGAGACAAAGGACCTCTCAAAATGCTATGGAGTTCATTTTGTGTTGGCCATCTACTGCTGGACATGGGGCCTACCCTGAAGAGCAGTTTATCCCCAGTGAGTGTTGTAGAAAACTGTTTGATTTTTTTTCCTTTGCAAGAGGAAGTTATAGCTAACTTCAGAGTTAGGGATGGGGAGGTTAAACCCAAGCAGATGTTGACCGGTTATTCCCACAAGTTTGTGCCAGGACTGCGCCAGCAGAGAGGTCATCATTGTAGATGAAAGGGTTTGTAGCTGGGTTGCTTTTTACCTTTCTCCATTGATAGCCTGCAAAATGCCGTTCAGTACCGTGAACACTAGTCAGTATGAGTGAAGGCTCCAGGTGGGCAATAGCTAAACTTTCTATGTTCTTTGTGTTCTTTGACACAGAGTTAATGTCCTCATACCTTGTCAACTTTAGGAAAAATACTCCAGCATCAACGTACAGCCTGGAATACAGACTACACTCTGTTTCTGACATTGAAATAGACAAGTGGAAATAATTGAAAGGATATATTAGATTGACTTTTGGGCTTGGATAGCATTTTGAAATATGGCTGATTATGAGTAAAGCCAATAGTAAAAAAAAGCTGAGAGTTTTACTGAGTATTCATTGTCCTTGGCAAAATTCAAAAGCTCTTAACTCATTTCATTCTAACATCAGCATGCAAAAACAGATGTCATTATTTTATATTTTGTAATTAGTGACAATAAAATACAAAGATTTTTAGTAATTCATCCCAGGTCACAGACTTTAGAAATGGATTTTAGAAGGGGGAACTCTACTTCTTACTTTTAACCATTACAGAAGTTGTAAGGTCTACCTCCAAAAATGTAATTTTAAATAGAACAGTGTGACAAGAAAGATGTACTGGTATAAAAATATATACTATATGTAAATCCCTAAAAACTCTTACAGACATGGGTAGATGGTGCTGACTGTGGCTGATGACAGTGTGACATCAGTTACATTCAGAAAATTGAACATAAGCTGTTTTGAGGAATGTCAGAAAAACAAATTTTGAAGACAGAGTGTGAACACCAAAGAAATGTCAAAGTACTAAGTTATTTTCACTTAACCATGAGTGAAGCCCATTGCAAAATTAGTATCTATGAATGGAATTATCCCCCATTCACATGTATATACATATATGTATAAAGAAAAAGAGACAAATAGAATATGAAAATATATATTACATATCATATGTATGATATACAATAGATACATAGATTGATAGATACATGCGTGGATGGATGGATGGATGGATGGATGGATAGATAGATAGATAGATAGATAGATAGATAGATAGATAGATAGATAGATAGATAGATAGATAGATGAGACAGAGTATGAATATGAGAATGGTTGGTAATGGAATTCAAAGTCTTCCATTTGTCAGATGCCCTGATTCATTTGACAACATGACCTAAAGTCATCTGGAAAGGGGGAAACTTCTTCCCAAAATAAGAATTGCCTGGATCAGATTGGTCTGTGTCAGTGTCTGTGAGAGATTGCCTTTGTCCATGACTAGTGTGGGAGGAAGGACTCAGCCCACTGTGGGCCATCTATAGGCTGTTGGGCCTGGAATATAAGAAAGCTAGTTCAGCATGATCCAGAGGGCAAGCCAGCAAGTAACAGTCCTCTGTGGCTTCTGCTCCAGGTTCCTGACCTGACTTCCCTGAGTGCTAGACCGTCACC
Source organism: Pachyuromys duprasi (assembly GCA_028658305.1). Lineage (NCBI taxonomy): Eukaryota > Metazoa > Chordata > Mammalia > Rodentia > Muridae > Pachyuromys > Pachyuromys duprasi. Next base: position 51,256,436 of record CM053752.1, read on the forward strand.
TAAAATTAAAAGCACAACAAACATTTCTTTCCCCTAAGTTGCTTTTAGTCAAGTGTTTTATCAGAGCAAAAGAATGAAGCTGGGACATTAGACAAGAGCTCTGCCTAATTTTGGGGGTTCTTAAATAAAGATCATTGCTTTGTCTAAGGGAACATTAAAAGTTGTTATAAAATGGGACTCTGAAGTTCTCTTGCTGAGAGAAAATATTCACACAGAATACAGCAGACAGTGCTTTGTGGTGAACGATTTCATAGACTATCTCAGCAGGACCTAAATAACAGCGTCAAGCATGAATGTAATGAGCATACTTAAGTGTTTATCTTTATGGCTGGTTTACGTATTTACTTTCACGTCTTTCTCCCATCTGTGCCTTTGATGACGTAATCAATCAAAATAATGGTGCCAAATGGACCTTAATGGGTTTCCCCTAAGAATTAGTGAATCATAATCCTTTTCTCAAAGGCAACTACTGTCTAAATCCCAGTTTCCTAGGATTTATTGCATGGCCAGTGTTCTCAGCCACTGAGTTGGGGGTCTGCCAGATGCACACTAGTTATTGTAATGTGTTGAGGAAGCCACACAGGTCTTTCATGCTTAGAGGACAGCCAACTACACCCACCATTGAGCATTCCCATCAGTTCCCAACATGACAGACATAAACCCAAAAATGTCTTTCATATGCAAACTTGTAAACCTAGAGCTATAAATCATGCACATGTGTGCTTTAGGTTGGGCTTTTTTAATTTTCTCTATACCAGAGAAACACTTATTGAGGACTATCTACAAATGAGTGGGAGTACTTGAGGAGATCCAGTTCTTACCTTCTTGGTTAAAATACAAGGTTAGAATAGCTTGGAGCCAGTCCCACATCCTGAAGTATCAAGACAGGAAGGTCATGAGGTAGCCTCTAAGGTTCTCTAAAGGAACACCCTAATACAATGAACTGATTTATATATGTTCATATATGTGTGTGTATTCATATATATTCATATATATGTTCATATATGTGTTTATATAGATATATTAGAGTAGATTACAGGCTGTGATCTGAGTAGTCCAACAATAGCTGTCTCCTGATGGAAAGGCCAAAAATTTGGTAGTTATTCCATTCACAAGACTGAATGTTTCAGCAGTCCCAGTCTGGCCCTGGAGTCCCAAGGAATTCCTAGAGATCTGCTAGTTTTCTCTCTATGTTGGAATCCTTCAGAAGTAGGTTCCAACCCCAGAGAGGAAATGGGTCAAGATTGATGAACTTGCCAGTGAGTGTGAAGCCAAGCAGGAAGGAAGTAAAGGCTTCCTTCTGCTCTTATGGTGGCTCAAATTGAGGATGGATCTGACTAATAATGATTCAGGTTTAGGATAGGTATTCCATCTCAAATAACCCAACAAAGAAAAATCCCTTACAGGTGTGCCCAGCTACTTGATTTTAGTTAATCCAGATGTAGTCAAGTAGACAACTGAGACTAGCCATCACAGGTCACATTGCCCCAAATTCAGGGAAAGGGAGGTTGGAGTCTTCTTGCAAAGGAATTGTGAACTTAGATGTGGGTACCAGTGACCTGAGTTCATTGTTTTCTACCCTAGTGCATTTGTCGTATAGCATTTGATTGTGCTTGTACAGTGATTTACAACAACGTATGCATTTAGCAACATAGTCTGTTTCCTTGGGTAATTCAGGTAGTAAGATTCTTCAGTCACATGACCTGGATCAGTGAGCCATTAAATGTCATCAGTAAATAAGCTGTATGGCACCAACCAGGGGTTAGCTTCTGATACATGGCTACAATATGCTTGGCAGAATGCTTGTAGTATTGCGTAAAGGTGATCAACCTACATGAGAATTTAAAGGGAGGGGAACCTCAGTTCTCTATGTAATTAAAAAGAAGTTTCTGCTAGGCCTATGTTTGCCTCCTGGCAATACAATCACTAGCTTATCCATTTGCTTGGTGCATACTTATGAAATATTTTCAATGTTCAGACAGCATTTTCATTAACTGAATAGAGAATGGGAAAGAGAATGAGTGTGGTATCTGTTCTCATGTCAACAACTTTAAATGTGAGGATGTAGCTAAAACATAAGCACATAGTGAGATAAGTTTCAGTTGTGATAATAAAGCAAGGTAGTAAGATAGTCAGCAGGAATGGCAGATGTCTTGAAATGAAAAGCTTAGCCTGTTCCTTCCATCTTGGGAATTGCATGGGTGGTTGATCAAGTGGTGAGTGAGGAAGGGGAAAGTATAGCCTCCTGGTGAGGTCTGTGTTAACAGAGGCATGGAAGGACATTTCAGTACTTCAAGAGAGGAAATATGGTTTGATCTATGTGTTTGAGATAACTCATGCAATACTGTGGAGCTTGAAATGCCTAGGAGTGAAACTGAACAAGATATAAAATTCAGATGGCTAAGTCTAGGATAGAAATAGCATAACCGACAAGTACAGCATACATATTTAACATGAGGCTTCCATTTTTTTTTTAACAGCGTACTTTATTGCTAACCCCAGTGAGTCTGGGCTATATGAAGTCATAAATACCAAGTGATTTTTAATTTATTGTTTTGATTAAAAGTATTTATGCTGTCATATTGATTTAGACATAGGACACACACACACACACAGACACACACAGACACACACACACACACACATATATATATATATATATATATGTGTATGTATATATACACACACACACATTATATATGTTTTAGGCAAGGTCTTACTATGTAGCCCTGGTTGACCTAGAACTTTGTATATAGATTAGGCTAGTCTTGATCTCACAGATGCTGGAGTTACAAGTATGTGCCATCATGCCCAAATACTTATATTTTAATTAAAAGTTTTACCCAGTTTCTTTCATATTTTGAGCTATTTTATTGTTTTTAGATCAAATCACCTTCACTTTGACCTAAAGCAATTTTGAATCCATGTCTTGCACTCTCATCGGTTTTTATAAGCCTACATTTCCTGTGAGGATATAGGTTTCTATTAACCCCAGATATACTAACTGAGCATATACGGATACTTCTTTGTCTCCTGCAGAATAGCACATAGGTATTTGTGTAATATAAGCTAATAAGCAGCCTGGCTGCCATAACAGTTGTCTCCTCCTTCCGTGGGCATACAGCCTGCCATGTTCCAGGCAGACGGAAGGGGTAAATGGAGCATGGAGGCACCCGGTCATCTTAAGGTCAGAATAAAGACGTGCCACGAGTCATTTCTAATTATATTCCAGGACAACTTTGTCACATGGACACCTGTTACCCATAGAAGGGACCTCAGAGATGGATATTAGTAAATAACCAACAAGCTGTCACAGTGGTCTCTGCAAAGCAGAAGGACAGCTGGTTTTTCTCTTATCCTGTAGGTGTCTAAGTGCTCTTCACCACCAAGAGCTATTCAATGCCTGAGATCACATAGCAAGAGGTATAGGGTTTCATGATCTCTACAACCAATTACTGATGGCATTGCTATCCAAGTGATCCTTAAAATGTGCAGGGTATCATTCCTTAGATACACTAAACATGAACTGAACAAGGACAACTACAATGAGTGTGCCAAAGTGGATGGGGAAAGACCACAAAGCCTCAACCCTGCACAAAGAACTATAGGCACCAAAGGAATGCTAAGGAAAGAAGGAGAGATAGATTTCCCCAGTAAGAGCACACAGACTGGTTATCCACAACCAAATGGTCGTCTCTGAAAACATAAATACAAGGAACATTATACTGACCAAGCAGGTTATATTTAGAAATATCTGTGAATACACCACACACACACACACACACACACACACACACACACACGTGACAACAATTAATAAAAAAAAAAAAAACAAGTGGCCATGGATTTGAAAGAGAGCAAAAGGGAGTATATGGAAACATTTGCCATAAGTAAAGGAAGAAAGAAATGATGTGATTACAGTATAACCTCAACAATAAAAAAATGAAACTGAGTTTTAAATATTTAATATCTAAGGCTCTTATTTAAAAAAAATCCCATCAGATGAGTCCTGAAAATGGTCAGAGTCAGCACAGACTTGGGGCCATTTCAAACTGACGTGTGATTTTCAAATGGCACTTTCTATTCAAAGAAGTTAATTTTGAGAACCCTACAATAAGAGGCTTGGGGAAGGCTCAATAGAAGAAGATTCCTTCTTCTTTGAGAGGTAATTGTGGGAGGAGATATTCTATATATTTAGACACTGAGGTGGAGTGCTCTAGGTCACTCTTGAGTAGGTGGGGGAGGGCTAGCAGAAGGGAGAATATAATGTCAAGAAATATTTTCTCTTTTTCTCAGTTGTATGGAGAAATAATTAATACTTAGCTTTTTCTCAGTAGTATAGGGGGTCATAAATGATGTGAGGCATATAGCAGAGCATACACAGAGCCTAAGCTCACATGGCACTGGCAAGCAAATACACACAGCCTCATGTTTGCAATTGTCAGCATCGCATCAGCATAGGGCAGGATGCTGAATTACACTGGAAGCCTTTGCCTGACAAACAGTAGTATTTGCTCGGTGGATAGTTGCTTTCATTGTAATCCAAAAAATGGTAGAAGTTTGCAAATTACACAATTTCCATGCATTTGAATACCCCTCTTCCATTGAACCTTTGTGTTCTGTAGTGTCTTGGTAAGAATCATTCTGATTGCCAGTCAGTGGTGGTGCACACCTATAATCTCAGCAGAGGCAAGTAGATCTCTGAGTTTGAGGCCAGCCTGGTTTACAGAGTGAGTTTCAGGACAGGCAGAGCTATGTGGAAAAACCTTGTCTCAAAAAACAAACAAACAAATAAATCATCCTGATTTCAGGGAGCACTCTGATGAAAGTGTCTACTTCAAGTAAACTCCTGTTTGGAAAGACTGTTCTGTCCCAGAGAGCCCTGGAATCCATTTTCTCTTTCTCAGAACAACAGAGCTCCCTTGCTATTCTCTGCCTGGCAGTATGGTGAAGTGACCTGCATACTTAAATAGCTGTAATTCATGAAGTGCCCAAGCTTTTCCCTTAGAATGTCACATGTTTGCCATTGAATTTAGAGCACTGTGGGTGCTTGATGTCATTTCTTGCTTACTCATTTGGGCATTATAATCAAAATGTGGAAAATGGCTACATGCTGTACCAGTATCGCCAAAGGATTAGCTATGACTGTTGTGCAAGCATTTGCTTCCATTTGACAATTTGGTATTTCTGCAAATGCTTTGTGTCCATTCACAAGGGCGATGCTTTCATTTGAAATGCTGCAGTCACCAGGGGAAAGGCTCAGTGCTATTCCCTGATAGGGCAGCTCTCCTTCTGCCTCCTGTTGCTATGGTGCTCAGCAGAGTAACTTCCTTGCCCTACACATGTAGGAGGCTCCGTCTCCATGGATACCCCACTCTGAGACTGTACTCTACTGAGAGATGAGCTGCACACACTGTATTTCTTCAAAAGACATACTCCAGCCGTGGTGGGAGGCTGGTTTCAGAGGCAGTGTTCGCCATGAAAGTCTATGGAGCTTTCTTTCTTAGTAAGTAGTGTTAGTCACAGTAAGTATTTGATCACAGTGTATACGCTGTGTGAGTGTGTGTGAAGTTAATTGTAATAGGATAAAAATATATAGTAAAATCAAATTTTAACTCTACCAGTTAGGTATTCCCTAATGCAATGTCAATACTCTTTTTTTTTTTCCTTTAATGCCTACATATGTTGTTTCAATTACCTCAGTCTTATGTTAGTCTGTGCATGTGAACTAATGTCAAAAATAAGTTTAAAATGACTGTGGATAATTATATTTTGATGTGTTCTCCTCACTCTGAGAATTGCATGGTACCTTTGTAAATAGTGAGTATAGCATTAGCAGTGTCTGAGCTAGGGGAATAGAAAAGCTCAGCTACAATTAATGCTAATTGGCACCTTACACAGTTTGCAGTGGGCCTGTGTGTAGGCTGAGATGTAATGCATTTATTATCAAGAGAGAGTCAGCTTCTGTGATTAGAGAAAAAGATACTCATGTCTGCTCTTTAGCTATGAAAAATATTTAGGCCATGTCTGTCTACTTTAATTTACTTTTCTTTCATGGCATCAATAGAAATTTGGAAGTTCTTCATGTACACGAGTTGGGGTGTGGAAGATTTATTTTTTTATGGTCTGAATTGATGGAATACTTCCTCTTTACTGTACATTCCAGAAAATAAGGGTTGAGTTCCCACTGTTGTAAAACACGGGAGTCATCTTGAAGTGCCTTTCATCTGCAGGGTAAATTGTTAATGCCTGTGCTGCTAAAATTTATTATTAGAAACATTAGAATGGCTATACATATGGTTACTCTGACTCTAATTAGTCTTAAAACTGTAAAATTGGGATTTTTAGATGTCTTCAATAGACTCATGGCATATAATGACACCAAATGAAAAGCAAAGATGGGCCATGAATTATAAGATGCTGTTATTTAGTCAAAAAATGAGTACAGAGTATTGTGGTAAAGTTATTTTGTTTGCCATAATTCATGGCCATTCAAGCACACTCTTTGGTTTCATCTTTTCCAACAGTTAGTCATAAAGTGGTGGTTGCCCCAAATGGCAGAGGGCCTCACCCTCTGAGAGCATAGATGTACTGATTACTATGATGTTCCCAACTTGTCAAATGGATCAAGCTTTCAGTCATCAGTTTAAGGCTTTATAAAAACCATTTCCATCAGTTGATACAGCAGTGAGCAAATCTGTTTATGATAAATTATCTTGGTAACCTGGAAGCCTGTCTATGACACTGGCCCCAAATTATTCACTTCATTAGTAGAATAAAACTTTGTATCTCTTTTTCAATGTATCTAATAAATTTCCTTTCTTTTTATCTTTGAAAATAAGGTGTGTATTTGTGTGTGTTAAATTTGACCTCAAAATGTCTTCATCTTTTACCTAAAATGTTCAGGTGAAAATAATAGCAATGAGCTAAGGTTCTTTTGAAAATGTCATGTCACATGGCATACAGTAAATATTAGGTAATATTAGGTAGTATTATGCTGTAAGCATAGTTGGTTAGCATCATTGTCACACCACAGAGCAGTAAAGGGAGGTTTTAGATAACAGCTTGAACAGTTTTTCAGCCTATTAATATATACATATGGCATTTTGAATGGACTTGTGAATTTCAGTGTACAGGAGAATGTAACTATTCCAAAGTGAAATATTTAAACTTTGTGTCACTTCAAATAGGTTGTTTTCTGTTTTTGTTAAATAGTTACACACATGCAGAACAGAGTGCTACCTAATTAATTTTGTTGCTGCTAGCCATGGCTATTTAGACTGCTACAGTGTGTCAGCACCGTGAATGAAGCTAAGCCACAGCACAGTTCTAGTTCATATTTATGACATGAATTGAAAATTTGACAATTAAAATATAGGCTTGAGTTTTTAAACATCACTTTCTGAAAAGACTTCCAATCATGGATTAGTGGATAAAATATTCTGAAGAAAGATAATTAAGTTGAAAGATTGGGGGGATGATGGGATAGAAAGGGATGGGAACTGACTGATTAATCTGTATAAAAATAGGCCTCATGCTGGGATTTTTTCTTTTGCACTAATTCTGTATGACATTCAAGGAAAATAAATAAATAAATAAATAAATAAATAAATAAATAAATAAATAAATAAATAAATAAATAAATGGGATGAAAAAGAGAACTCAGTGCCATATGTACAGAGCCTGCTGGTGCCTATTTTAAAGCACACAAAGAGTTGACCTAGATTATACTTTGCAACTTTATTTTTATTTTGCCATTTTCATTTCTACTTTTCTTTCTTGCATATTCTCTTTCTTCCATCTGTTCACCCTGGTAAGAACATGGCATGTGTAAAAATAAATATACCACCAGCCCACTTGAATAGAAAATAGGGTGGGGTAGGGCTCTAGAGGTTAGGAACTCAGAAGCATTGTAGGTCCATATACTCCACCTACATTTTGCTGAGCATGATTTTTTATGCACATCACTGAGATGATCTAGTAAGAATAAGCCTCTTTTCTAGTAAGAATAAGCCTCTTTTCCAAGACAACAATTAAACCTTTAACATCATCCCTACTAACAAAGCAAAGCAACTTTCAATTTTATTCTGCTGGTCTGTAAATGAAAAAAGCCTTGTTTTGCTCATTGTTGTTAGTCTTGCATGCACATGCTTGAGCAGTCTGTAACAGTTTGTGTGACTTTGGGCTGCTGTCATAGCATTAGTTGACCCCTGGGAGCATTAGGCAGTTTCGGTAACACTTCTGTATGCTGAGTCCTTTTGCAACAGTGGGAGCTTTTGACCATTCAAGTGAAGAGGTGTTTTCTTGGCTCATGCAGTGGTGACATTGTTCATGGAAACCGGATAGTCCTGAGTCTGGTTTCTTGTACTCACCTCAGCTACAAAGATAAGCAGCTCCACTGGTCTCTTCCAGGAAGATCTGATTTCTTCCCAAGACGAGGAGCAGACCTGACTGCTGTTGAGCAATGGAGGCTATGCTTGAACCTGATACCGGCTTATATTCTGACATCCAATGCTTTTCTTCCTGAGCAGTAGTAGAAGTGAGAGATTCCAACCACAGGCTTACAAGAGAGCTCATAGAGAAAGAGATGGTTTGGAATCTGCAGAGTGTACCACTGTCCTCATGCTGCCAAGCCCAAAGCAGACCATAATGGGCTTTTGCCTGTGCCTTGAGATTTGCCTAGGGTTCTGCAGTTTAGGATTTCTGCCTTCAGTTTCAAACACTATTCAACAGATCTGAGCCCAACTCAACACCAGTGTTGCCCACTAAAATATTATGCTAGTGTTATGGGCTCTGTGTTATATTTAATTAATATTTTTGAGACAAGTTTTTTCTGTGTAGCCTTGTCTTTCCTGAACTCGCTTTATAGACCAGGCTGGACTCCAATTCACAGAGATCCACTGCTTCTGCTTCTCTGAGTCTGCACCACTACGCCCGGCTTTTAGAGTGTTCCTTATTGCAATACAAATTTCTGTAGAACAAGAAACATCCTTTCTTTTGCTCCCTTAGCCTTCCCTTCACCTCCCCAGCCTTCTCTGTGTTACTTTCTCTGTCATGTATTTCCATGTATTATGTTCTTTCTCTTAACCACTTTATTGTATTTTGTTTTCTGTTAGATTTTGCTGTATGCTGTGTGCATGGAAAAGAATATTTATGACTCATAAAAGAATATTTATGAGCTAGACTGCATGACAGCAAATTGTTTCCATTTGAAGAACTGCTGTCATGTAAACCTGCCCACTTTTCCCAGATTCCATTCTCTGCCTCACAGCAGAAGTGACCACTATACCAAGATGTGTGTTTTTTTCCATTTCTTACACTTAAAGATAATTTTACCACCTTGAATATGTAGTCTTGAAAATATGGTAGAACTCAAAGTTGCAGTGTTTAAATCCTAAAGCAATGTTTTCTCTACAGTTGCAGTAAATTTAAAAGGTATGGCCTTATAAATGTTTTATTATTGTTGTTATTATTAGGTGGCTATAATTGTTTTGGTGGTATTATCTAACCCATATCAATCAAATAAAGACATAGACGCCTGTTGTATTTTATTAAATAGCCTTTACCTGGGGCATTGCAGATATTATCCCTTTAAAGTAATGTTACCCTCCAGCCCCAATCTTGAGCTACCTCCTATCCACAGTCCCAAAATACTCATTACTGTTCTCCATCTCCTTTATCCACACTGATTCAGCCATGTGCTCCTTTCCCATGCTAACCCATGGTGCTGGTCCATTTTCTTCTCCTCTGATGCTGCCTCCTAGTGGTCCCTCAACCCCAGCCTGTGAGCCCCAAACTCCACTTCCCTTTCTTCTACCAAATCCCAAGCTGCAGAATTGTTTTTAACCAATCAACTTTAGTTAGGTGAAGCAACATTTGCACAACAAGGACAGGTATACATGACAATGTGCTCCTTTGAGCAGGGACAAGATCTTGGGGGCCAGTAAATGACATTAAAATGCATAGCACCAGGCCAAACCCCAACACTCAAGCTTTGTGTTCTTCATTGCACAGTCCCTTGTACTAGGTAGGTCTTCAAGGGATGCTCATTAAATAGACATGATTGAGCCTAAGAGGTATTCTTGTACTTGTGGATAGCAAGGTAATATTGACTGACTCTACTGTGCTTGGTCATTTGGAGCTTTGTTTTATCTCTTTAGGGTGCTTGTAAATGAAAGGTGCAGAATGTCATATCAAATCTCATTGCTTGGGGGCATTTCTGAACTGGCATTTCCAGAACCTGGTTACTTTCTTTTGGCTGCCCTGCCAACATTCTCCAGTGGCCTTAAAGAAAGTGCCCTTAATTGTTTGTAAGGTTCTGCTTTGCTTCTCTCTTTCTTTCTGAGTTTTCATAAAACAGTGTGGGGTGGAATGGGAAGGAGTAAAGGGAGCAGAGAACATTGAGTACAGTTGAATTTAAAAGCTAACTTGTTACAAGAGGTGGGGCAGAGTTGCTGGGCAGGCAAAGACTTGGCCTGAGAGCATGTGCTCTGTGCCAGCTGTCACAGAGTGTACTCCTGGGGATGGTTCTATTAAAGTAGTCCATAGACATGCAGAGCTAATATTTGGGCAGAGAATCTTCTAATTGTGAGTACTCTTCATTCTCTTTGAAAGCTATAAACCTCATTAGGATAAGCAGAAAGCCCTTTCAGAGGGAAGGAAGGGACTGAGGGGAATGCCCAGAAGCTTGGGACTCTTAGGAGCTTGAGGGTAGGGATGTTTTTCAGTTGATAGACAGTGATGGAAGGTGCAGAGCTGGACCCTATTGCTGGAGATAAACTGCCTTCCCTTCCTTGCCTGCACCTGTGCTCCAGAAGTTCAGCCCAGCATCCCAGGCACATGTCCCCTCAGAACTGTACTTTCCTCTTGGTTCTCCTGGAGGAGGAAAGTGGAAGTAGCACATGTAGACTTGCTGACCAAGAGGCTCTGAGCATATAGTGACTAGTAACATTGTTTTCCTTACTTCCTTGTACCTGGCACCACCCTCACCCACCCAGAGTCGGCATAATCTTTAGCACTATGACAGCATCATACCTTGAACAGGTATCACAGGGTGGGAGAGAGGGACCACTCCACCTGCCTTGGACTTGCTTTCTTTTGAGGTCTTTCCGTGATCCAGCATCTCTCTGATGGTGCTGAGGTTCTCCCTTGGAAATATTTCTGCATAACTTTATTGTCCCACCTCCTTAAGTTCCTTAAACATGTGTCAGAATTAAAGCAACCCCCCTTCTGGAGAACTTGCATTTCTTCAGCTGTGTTTGTTCCCGTACTCTGTGCAGAAACTGGGATTTGCCCAGCTTGCTTATTTCACTTTCATTGGAGTGTGCTGTCAATGAAAACTGCACAGAGATAAATCCAGTATTGATCTTGGAATATCTCAAACAATTCAGATTAGATTATACCTTTTTAAAAAATAGTTCTTCAGGCTATTTGCTGGATCTTTTTTCCATTTACTGAATAAAATAATTTCCATTTGGGGGGGGTCTGCCCTTTGATTGAGGTTTATACATATCTCCTTTTGGCTGTTCTTTTATGTAGGCTACAGTGCAGCCAAGAGTGCCATACAAGAGAAGAGTATTTTTAACGCTTAATTTTCCCTGTTAAATCTTTTTGTTCACCAGGAATTTTACATGATTTTTGCATTATGAAGTTAATTTACAGTTAGAAGCTCTCCATCTTCTAACTGTACCAGTTGCCCTGGTTTCTGTCCAGCATCTAGCCCCAGCTCCAGCTCGAGCTGTCACATGTCTGCATAAGGCCTAACTTCATCACCTAATTCACAGATTGCCTTCACTCTGGCCTGCATCCCTCTTTCCCAAGCATGGTTTTCCCAATTATCACACCATGGTACAATGCCCCATTTTGACTATAGGTTTTCTCATCTGACTGCTATATTTCATTCAGACAAGGTACTGAATGGCCTGCACACCTGCTCTGCTTCCCTTCTGCCATGTTTTAGTTTGTACTGTTCCTGTTACTTGAACTCAGTTCTCTCTCCTTATTGTTTTCTGCTTCGTGCTCTGGGCCCATCTCAGGTAGCATCTGCCCCTACTGCAGAGCCCACTGCCCTCTTGGCCTCACTATCACCAAGAACTTCTTCCTCTGCTACATACTTTGTGTCGTGTGTGTGTGTGTGTGTGTGTGTGTGGTGTGTGTGTGTTACACTCATCATGTAGCCAAACTGCTTGAGTGTAAGCTCTGCCCCTCCCTGAGAACCTGTATGCTAGAACTGTGTCCTCTGTGTTGCTGCCCTACTCAGATCCTGAGAATATACAAGATATAGCATATACTTGAAACAAGCAGTGTTAAATGTCATTGCCCTTGAATCCAACTGTTAGACCTTTGTAAATTATGATCATGTCCCAAACTGGGAGGAAAGCAGACTCACAGTCAGACAAGTAGACTCAGTCAGTTGGCTCTGCAACTTGGGGAGACTCATTGTCACTTTTCATAACTTCAAGTCCCTTATCCTTGCTCTTTCTAGGGTTAGAAGGATGAAAGGAAACAGCAGAGTCTGGGTTCTTGAGCAAGAAGATTCTGAGGACACAGAGATTACAACAGTGTTGTTATCTAGCATGCCATTTCCTGTTTGTTATCCTGAGTAACTGTAGCCTGATGTCGGCACTGTGCCTTCCATATTTCTGTTCATGTCGTCAATTAAGCACATTAAATGGGATAAGGACAAGGAAAGAGTAGGGTGATATACTGCCTGAGTTTACTTTGAGGTTGATGGGCAGTCTATTAGGCCCCTCTGAGTACTGAGACATGCTGTATCACCCAGTGCACATGGCTGCTTTCTTTCTCCAAGTATCCTAAATGATTGTATCAAATGTCTATTGAATTCCAGACATATGCTTTATATGACAATCATAACCCTTCCAGAAAAGAAGAGTGTTTTTCATATGTAGCTTTCTGAGAACTACTTCTATCTCTCTTTTTTTTTTTACATTCATACAGGACTTTTTTCTTCAATGTATGGTGATCAACACCAATGTTAATAGGGTGTAGTTTTTTACATTTTGTATCATCATCTACAACTTGCATATTTTCCCCATTTCCTACCTACCACCACTCTGTAATTTCAAACACACACACATACAGAAACGAAAACTTGGTAGTATTTCTGAAAGTATATCCCTAAATGTATTCGTTGCCTTTCCTCTACCACTCAATGAAACATTCTTTGAGTCTACTACATTCTAGGAAACCTTAGGGATGCAATGAGGAATAAGACAGTGGCATTTCCAGTTACAGGCTAGTACTCTGAGCTGAAAACTTGAGCTTTAAGAAAGTTGGGCAAGATGGATAAGAGGTAAAAGTGAAGGGGGTATTGATTTGCTATAAATAACTTCACTTTATCAACTCAACTTGAAGGGGACAGAGGAAAAAGAACATTTTTAACTTGGTCACGACCACTATCAGGAGACATCACTAAATCCCAACAATGAAGGGATTTTTAGTGCTAAGAAAAATTTCAGGGTAGATACATTTCCAAATATGGACAACATGTGGCCTTAATTGTTTGGATGTGATGAGGAGTACGCTCATGGACAGATGTGCACATCTGCAATGACCATGCAATGTGATGACAGCTTGTGAGGTTAAGACCATAACGGAGGGGCACCCACTCTCTTCTTGAAGAAGGTAAAGGTCAAGGGTAAAGAGAGACCTGCAGAACAGGTAGTGATTAGACAAGCATAGAGGGAAAGAAAATAATTCTGGCAGAAGGAACAGCATATATAAAAACCTGGCATCAAAAATCATGATAAAGACAGTAGATTTTTGTTTCAAGGAAACAGGTGCCTGGAAGAGCTTAGGGAATTTTCTAAGGAGATTGGTGCTCTGGAAGAGTGTGGAAGATGAAGTTTCTGGACACCTCCAATGGTTGGTTGTAGTCTGGAAATTACAATTTAAAATGGTGGTTTCATCCAAATATTAGATGGAGTTCAGGGAAACCTGCTGAAGAGGGTGAAGAAGGATTATAGGAACCAGAGGGGTCAAGGGCACCGCAAGAAAACCCACAGAATCAACATTCTACATTCATAGGGGCTCACTGAGACTGAACAATCAGGAATCCTATATGAGTCTAACCTAGGCCCTCTGTCTATATGCTATAGTTGTGTAGTTTGGTGTTTTGTGGGATTCCTACCAGTGGAAACAAGGGCAGTCTCTGATTGTTGCCTGGTTTGGGGCCCCTTTTCCTCTTACCTGGCAACCTTACTATAAGGAGAGATGCCTAGTGTTATTACAACTTGATATGCCATGTTTGGTTGACATCCCTGGGAGGCCTGCTCTTTTCTGAAGGGAAGAGGGGAGGAGTAATGGAGGAGGTGGGGGAGAGAGAGGGAAGAGAAACTGCAGTGGGGATGAAACAAATGAGAAAATAAATTAATAAAAGAAGAAAGAAAATGGTGGTTTCAGGAGAGCACACAGGATGGAAAGAAGCAGCCAGAGCTAACATACAGGGTTGAGCAGCTGACCCCAGTATGTTGTGGTAAATTGTGGCACATTGAAAACAAGACCCTGTTACTGTTAACAGCTTACCGTAAACAGTCACATAGGCCACTTGTAAAAGAAAAAAAAACTGAATGATGACATATTCATAGGGAAAACTCCATTAGCAAATGAGGAGGATAAGGACATCAGTCAAAAGATGGAGATGGTGTGGGTGACACTGTTGCAGGGTTCTTCTCACCACACTAGTAAAAAGTCCTAGCTAATCAGAGTTCCAGTACTGACAATTCTTTTAAAAATGTATTTGTGAAAAAAATGTATTTATATTACCCTGTCTGAGAATGCAGGCTCATTCCTGTTACACAAGAGTTTGTAAACATACTAAGCATTGCTCCACATGCTTCCTAATGATGATGATGATGACAAAGAAGTCTCATTGTGCACATAAGGGAAACATCATCACATTGAATGCCCACAGTAATCTCAAGGGAGAGGAATTCTTTTTTTAATTAAATTTTTATTTTTTTAATATTAGTTACAGTTTATTAACTTTGTATCCTTGCTATATCCCTCTCCCTCATTCCCTCCCAATCCCATCTTCCCTCCTTCATCTCCTCCCTGCCCCCTTCCAAGCCCACTGATAGGGGAGGACTTCCTCCCCTTTCATCTGACCATGGTTTATCAGGTCTCTTCAGGACTGGCTGCAAAGTCCTCCTCTGTGGCCTGGCAGGGCTGCAACTCCCTCGGGGTGGGGGGGAGGGGTCAAAGAGCCTGCCATTAAGTTCATGTCAGAAATAGTCCCTGTTCCCCTTAATAGGGTACTCACTTGGATACTGAGCTACCATTGGCTACATCCGAGCAAAGGTTCTAGGTTATATCCATACATGGTCCTTGGTAAGAGAAACAATCTCATAAAAGACCCCTATACCCTGATATATTTGATCTTTGTGAAGCTTCTGTCAGAAAGAGGAATTCTTTAGCTCTTTTATTGGTGTGAGGAAACTGAGGCATAGTGAGGTTAAGCAATTGCCTGAGGTCACATTGTCAATAAATGGGAGAATAGAAAGGTGACCCCTGAACTTAGGCTAGAACACACTCAAGCAGAGTGGATTGACAGTTGCATGAAAGACAGTCAGTATGAATCGATACTCTGCCAAGTAAAATTAACTAAAATTTCACAGTTTTGAATGTAAAACGTGTAAAAACAATTCTCAAAATATATACTATATCATATAACTATATTTGAAGTAGCAGTCAAACCTTCTGTCCCATTCTGTCAGAGGCAGCTTCCAAGAAAACTGCTTTGTGAGTCATCTCAGGCAAGCAGTGCCTCAGAGCAGTGGTTCTGGAGTTTCTGTACCTGGAGGGCTCATTAGTACTAAGCCCTGTCCCACCTCTAAGTTACTTAACTTCGTAAAGACAGTTCTCAGTGAGTCAGAAACATGTTTCCAGGTGATGTCAATGCATCCTCCAAGAACCACACCATAATTAGAAGGACAATCATAGGTGACTTTTAGAACAGAGGCTGATCTAAAATTGGTCCCATCACCACCTAACCTGCTCTGCAAGCAGTTATTTAACTTCCCTAAGGCATATTGGCACACCATCAGCTTTAACTCTTGGATGCTTACATGACAATATTTTTGTTTTGGCTTTAGCTCATCTAAAGAAGGGCAGGCATTTTCTAATAGATACTTTTATATGGTGTCTCTCTCCTCTCAAAAAAAATAAAATCAAAGAAACAAAGCCTTCATTTAAAACTCCACCTTTAGTTCAAATGTAGTGCTTTGCCTGAAAAGGAAGATCAAGCTCTGAGCTGTCACAGTCAATGGCACACACCTGCTTCCCCTTTTCACCTCCTTTTTCACAGGGGTTGTCCCTTCAGAAAGATTGCGTGCAAAATCTAGTTAACTTGGTACCTTCTCACATGCACTGACTTGTCTCCTTGTCAAGGCAAGCGGTAAAGTCGTGGAAACACAGACAAGGCCCCCAGGGCATTAGGATAGTCTTGATGTTTTAGGACCAAGCATCGCAAAAAGTACCACAGCCGTGTTGGACCCGACCATTGGGATGGAATAAAGAAGAGCTTCTAGGTTGTGCTGTTGTTGTTGATGACATTGTTGTTTTGCTTTTTTTTTTTTTTTTCTGAACTCTTGGCTCTTTGTATGGAGATGGGAAAGAGTATAAGGACAGGTGCTCTGGAGAACATTTCTTTTTGCCTATGGATCTGTCATGCATATTGATTTGTTCTAGACTTTTATGGCTTAGAGTTGCATTCCTGAAAATGAAAATGAATAACATTTTAAAAAATCTAGTGGTTGGGGCTATATATCACTTGATAGAGTGCAGCTTAACCAAAGCACTAGGTTCGATCCCTAGCATCACATAAAGCAGGCATGGTAGGCACGCCTATAATGCTGGCAGTGAGAAGATATAAGGAGGAAGATAAGAGGTTCAAGATCATCCTCAGTTACACACTGTCTGTGAGGTCACCCCGAACTACATGAGACTCTTTCTCAAAGAACAAAACAAAAGAATAAAAAAAATTCTAATAAATCCATTTCATTTTCTCATTAATAGGAGACTTAATTAATAAAGTTTGTATAGATTGTATAATAAAATATTAAATAGGAATAAATTAATTCAGTACAATTATTTGGAGAATTTTGAATATTGTCCCCCAAATTATACATCTGACAATAATCTGCTCATTAATTATAAAAATAAAAACATATCAATGCTGAACAGGGGATAAAACTGGAAAAACTAGTGTTGCCACCCAGTTTTGTGGCAAGTTATGGTGGTGTTTTTTTGTTGTTGTTAAAATACTGAGCATAAAGAAATAAAGCATAAGTGCATAAGTAACAGTAAATAACTACATCAGGTTTAATTTTTACATGAACTGATAATGCCAAGATCCCAGGATTATGTTTAAACCAATCATATGCCTCTGAGATTCATAATAAAAAAGAAATTAATAAATAGATTTTAGGATGCAAAGAGATAGTAAAATGTCACTCTACCATTGAGAAATGGCATGTTTGATTTCCATGTAACAGTGTGACCTAATCCTTTGCCTCTGTTTCCCATCTTGCTTGTCAGTCATTCCGTTTATACATAATGAGCACAAAGGTTGTGCATCAGAAGACTATTAGAGGCTGTCAGTAGAACCCCTGGAGCAGAATTACGGTGATGGTGTTATAGATATAGAGAAAGCAGGCACAGCTTTTTATTTGCTATCCATCTCTCTCAGAAAGGTGTTCACATGTTTCCTCATAAAAGAGAATAGAAAGGACCCCTGTGTCAAGTAAGAACAATTCCTAACTTTGTGAGTCACAGACTTTGTGTCTCATGACTCAGGAAGATTTTTTAGCTCGCATTTCTCCAAGTCACCTTTGTGGCCTTGTGAGTATTGTCTCTCTTTCTTACTACTATTTCTATAAGGGGTTCCCCCTCCTGATGACTGCTCCTCTGCTCTGGTGCTATGGTCTCCAATAGTCACATATAGTTTCAAAAGTTGACCAGTCCTATTCCTCCTGCCTGCAGTCCTAATCCTAGAGCTAGAAATAGTCTGTGTTGCTCTCTTTGTGAAATATCGTCCTACTAAGATATTTGTCTCTTCCTGAAACAAAGACCAGGTATCAACCTGTTGTTTGTTCAGCAAGAAAAGAATTGTAAGGCATAAATATCTGAGTAAATATTGGCCTTGTTGAACTCTTGATTTCCAAGAGCTGCTCTTGAAACTCAGACTCCTCCAGAAGGTTTTACTAAATGGGTCTTCATTGTTTAGTTTCTCACAACAGTGAAGAGTTCAGTCAACCAACACAGCTGAGAACTAAGGATTAACATAATTGCTCATACTCTAAAAGCAAAAGGAGGGGTCCTTACTGTCCTCTGCCAGACTGCTTGCTGTTTCCTTCTTCATATGCCCATTCTGAATTTTCCTTTCCCATCCATACATCATGACAGCTTCACCCCTCTACATTTCCTGTTCCACATCCTTCCCCCAATTCTGCTTCAATACAGGTTGGAATCCAGATGTGATTCAGAAAGGATGATTATAAGAAGAAAATTAAGATTCTAGCAATACTGTGACATGGCCACTATTTTCTTTACCTACACAACTTACAGAGCCCTTACAGCCCAATGTGGCACATCATATTATAATCTTCCTTTGGGGATGAATACAAGGCAAAGAGAGGTTACAAATTTTTCTCAAAGCCACATAGCTAGTATATGTGGCTATTCATAAAAAGCAAAAACCAGCTTAATTAGGATTGGCCATACAAGTGATAAAAAAGTAGTGTAATTTATGAACCACAAGGAAGGGACATCAAGATGTGGGAGCTGAAGCCTGGCTGAGTCCAGTGTTACAACATTGGATGTTCCTGGGGATCTCAAGGGTATCAGATAGTGTGAAACTCCACTGTTTGGTAGATTGTAGACTGGAATGCTCTAATTACTACAGCAAAGGGTGAAGAGGAGGCTGAGTGTGCACAGTAGACTGAGTTGTGCCCTGGACATTAGAGACAGCAGAGATAAAGATGAGGAGAGACACTTAAGGCTGTAAGATTTCTGAGTTGATTTGTAAATGTGCCAAAGTACAGCAAAGAGGAGCTATCTCAGAATCCTGGTGGATGCCTTGACAGTAAGCTTTAATTAAGCCATCTTACTTATAGCAAGTGGGAGTTTTTCTTCAATTGAGATCTAGCAATACAAGCTGACTATAACCTTGTCCTCACAAGACAAGCATGGATGAAGAGGTAGTGACAAGAAATACGTCCATCTTTTTTTCTGTTTTGAATGCTGGACTTAAAGTCACAGTCCTACCCTGACATTTCACTATTGCCAGCATCTTGTCCACATTCTTCTCTCCTTCGTGACCTTCCTCCATCCCTGTCCCTTACATGGCATTCTGCTTCCACTCATGACTGCCACTTATGTACCGCTCTTCCGTGATTTAGGTTTTCCTGCAAGACATGCAGACCAGGCATCTCATTTTGGTAAACACTAGATGCACACTTCTTAAATAGAAGAAACATCCTTTCTAGCTAGCTTTGTTAAAGGGACAGAGACTCCATTCAGCTCAGCAAACTGATGGGTAAAAAACTAGTAACATGTAAGTCAGGAAAATACTTTGAAAGTGCCATTATTACCAGGTCCTCAAGATAATCATTAGAGTGAAATTCGTGACCACTCTGTCTGTGGGACTCTTCAAAAGCAGTATGGGGAGCTACTCCTGGAGCCTACCCGCCATTAATCCTGTTGCCAATGCCAAATCTCCGTGAGAGGTAATAAAGACCTATTTGGGGGTCCTTTCTTTCTGTTCAGTATCTCTGCCGTAAATACATGGGCCACATCAAATGAAACAGCTAGGGTTTACAGACCAATCCACATCCAGTCTATGCTAGATAGCAAGTTGTTTCTCCCTGCTGAGCACTGTTTGACACCTGCAGTTGCGTATTGGATGTCCCTTCTGTTGAAAAAAAGATCATAAGGGCCTTAAACAAGGGTTCAACTGCAAAGTGTCTCACTAAATTTGAATCTCAAGAATTTTATTAATTTTCCTGGAAGTGGTCCAATTTTGAAGAACCTATGCCATATATATATATATGTACATATATATACACATATGTATATACACATATATATGTATATACACATATGTATATATAATATATGTGTATATATTATACACACATATATACATATATATGTATGTATATATGATAATCTCTGTGGAATCTTGAGCAAGGTGTCTACACCTTTTCTACCTTATTTTATTCACCTATGAAATAAGGGTTAAGATATAAGTAATATTACTAAACAATTGTGGGAACTCATTTGATGCTCACAAAGAAATGACAGCAGAGCCGGACATACAGTACGTACTCAATACTTTTTCATTATTATTTCAGTAGAACCACAACTACAGTACAAGGATCAAAAGATATTGCAGACAATAGCATGCCTTCCCCACCCACAAGAAAGATCCAAAATAAGTACTGTACTAAACTCATATTCTTTTTAAGATCACTTGATGAAAAGGTACTTTTCCCTAGAATTGTTCAATGAAAAGCCCCTAAAACCAAGCAAATCTGTGTAGTGTGTATATGTGTACAACACAGTTTCTAAAGATGAAAGATTCTAAAACAGACTCCCCACAGGTTACTCCAAGAAGCTGTAAAATTGCCCTTGGATATGAGTCTTGCTTTTAGAAAAGTCTACAGGGAGTGCTAGCCGGTTTATTATTGTACTCAGAAACCTGGCCAGGTGCCAGGTGCCTTTCAAGGTCTAAGAACATTAGGGAGGAGGTATCCAAAAGTAGTCTCTGAAAGAACTACAAGGTTATGAGCAACTCTGCCCAGTTCAAGCTCTTATCTTTGCTGGCTCAGCTACCTGTTCTTGGCAGATGTACAGGAAGCACACCTGTTGAACAAGAGTGAATGAGAGAACTATAAACAAGGCATAAGAAAGGTCAACCAAGGAGGGAAAGTGAGTACTTTATAACCAAATGTACTGCCTCTAATTAGATTCTTAGTTTTGGTTAAATTTTTAAAGTCTCTCAATCTTTAGGTACATACACACACGTACACTTAAAGGTTGATATATTATTTACTTGCAAATATTTGTTGAACATTTGTCCTCCCACATGTAGGAAGGAAGATAACTATTCCAATCTCGTATGGTTGTGTAGAGAAATGGGTTTGTATATTAAATGTACTCCCATTAATATTCATATTGTAAATAAGTTAATCATTACTACATTTTAGTATGCATGACACTCACTATGGAGCTTAAGAATTGTGCATTTCCCTAAGCAACACCTGTAGGTATTCAATTCTGAAGGTGTAGTAGGAATGGAGATAGGAGTGTGCATATTTTTGTGATAAGAGTAATATGTATATAGACAGGAAAAACGAAATTATTTGGATAACAGTAAAGTGAAAATGTGTTTTTATGTGCCCTTTCCCAAGTTACTTTATAATACCTAAGGGAGGCCACTATTGACAGATCATCATTATCCCTTAAGAAAATGTTCTAGAAAATAGTAAATTACGTGTGATTTTAAGATTTGCTTACACAAAAACAGACACCCCACACCTACCATTTTGCATGTTGTTTTTATCTAATAACAGTCCAGAAACTCTTTTCATTTCCAAACACCTGTGTTACTCTTCCCATGATTGCAGCGTTTTTGATAGCTGCTCTACTTCCTGATTCAGCCATCATTTTTAGCGGATACTAAGGCTGTCTTTCAGGTGCCCTGTGAGACATAACACTAAAGGAGTCCAAGTTTCATTTCTGTGCATTTAGTATCAACACATTCTTTTACTGGCTTTGTTTGTTTTCAGGCACTTAATAGAACATATACTATTAGATATTTTTTCAGTTTGATAAATGCAAACTGTCTTATTTTCACCCATATTCTTAATGTTTTGAGTCAATGTCATGTACATTGTTTTTATTTTTCTGTCTTATCTATGTAATTTTCTCATATCTTTTATTCATTTGTCTCCCTCCCCCGATTTATGTTTTCAGTGAAATAAGGAAATTAGCCTCTTACACTATGTTATATGCTTTGTCTCAGCTTGTCATTTATCTTTGACTTTTATATTTTCCCATTAAAAGTTATATTTTAATATACATAGCTAAACATTTTAAATTTGAACTTTTTTGCTTCTTAGTGTTATTATTTTTATAATTAAGTATATGGTTGCTCCACTAATGTATTTTTTATCATAATGGAAGTAAATCATTTCTGAACTTAGAATAATATAGATGGAAATTATATGGGCAGCTCTTAAAGAACATTTCTGTTTCAAAACATAAAAAATATATCATGAAAGCCTTTGTCTTTAGTGGATTTGATCACAAGTTCCTTTCCTGAATAGCACCTGCAGCAGTCTTAGATGACTAAACAGTTAGAATACTCTGTTGGCCGGTTGAGCATTTCTCTGATGCTGTCTGTGGCTGAGCCCTGGAAGCCTTCCCAGCTAAAAGCCTCACCAAACGGACTTTAGGGCCTTGGATAGTTGTCTGGGGTAACTGTGTGGACACTGCTCCAGCTGTTCCATGACGGCTGTGCTTGGCTTCAGTGAAAGTGACTTCTCTGTCCTCCCCAGAGGCAATTAAAGTAAATAACTGCACATTTTGGGGGGAGTGTGGAGGGATGAGAATGAGAGCAGAAATCATCCTTGATTTGGACTGGCAATATAGATGATGAACCTGAGCTAATTAGATACTTACAGATACATTGACTGGTGGTTTCGAAAGACTTGTCAGTACTTACTAGATAGTTGGTTTGCCGTGTGCTCAGATGCATAAGGTTACTATATTCTCCCAAAAGGAGGCCAAAAAGCAGCATCCTAAAGACTCAACAAACACAAGCATTGATTTAAGAGTAAATTTAGTTTTTAGCTTGGGCTGAAACTGTTTCCTTTTTCTTCTCTAATCCCATGGCCTTGACATCCATGCAGTGAATGCTTTAATCTCTAACATTACAAAGAAGTAGAGCAACACTTCTCTAAAGAGCTCAGCAGTGGGACCAAACAAGCAGGCAAACAAAACACCCACCAGAACTTCTGAATGTAGCATTTTGCTACCTTAAAATCTGCTCCTGTTGCTGGCACTTAGTCACCAGGAATTTGTCCTCATAAAGGTCACCACAGCCATCCTCCTTGCTGTAGTCCAGGACCACCAATGCAGGTGATCAAAGATGAGCTTCATGAGGGACAAAAGCAGTGCTGGCAAAGAGTGACTTGCATATACATAATTTCATTCCTTCAGCCTTTCAGTCCCAACTTTCAGTAAGCAAATTGTTTCTAGCACTTTGTTAGAATACTTCCATTGACATTTTCAGATATTTTTCACCCAGGCTGATGAGGCAAACACTCTCTTGGGCACAAAACTGCTACAGGCCAGTACCATTTCCACATCCCTTGGGATATGGAGCAGGTATTACAAGCCTTTCAGTTGAGTATATCCTTTGTCTCAAAATTCTTCTAGGAATTTAATAAGATCAGTCAGTTAAACAAGCATGTGATTTCATATGACCCACTATATTCATTGATAGTAGCTAAATTTAAGAACAGGGTCCCTAGGACCAGGCGACCTTGAGCCTTGATATCAACCTTGGCTTACTACTTGACACTTGTGTCAACTTGTGCACTTCCCTGTTATAAAAGCTATTCATGACACCTGTCTCTACTGCATAGAGTCTCTGTTATTATTAGAAATAAATTATTATGTGAAAGTGTTGGGGATAATTCCTGGTGCATAACATTTGCTATGTAATAATCAAAAAAGGTGTAAGGGGAGTACTATTTACTCATTTCATTAAGATGTGCTATATGTCAAAGATTTTACTATATTAAGAGAAAGAAGTAGCCTATATAATAGTGTGTTAAGTGTGAGTGCTGAATAGTACATAGAAAAGTTATATTGGGGGAAGAATTTATAGACTTCCTCCCCCCCCCCTTACTAACCAGCACTGTTTTCTAAATATTCTAAAAAGAAATATGTAGCAAGTAGGAGCTACATTTTTAATCCCCACAGAGTAAAAACAGTGGCTAATACTTATTTAGAGATTATGCTGTGTCTGCCAAACATTTCTGAGCTTTGCATTAGGTATATATTAATGGTTCACAGTAAGCCAATAATGTTGCTGTGAGGAAACTGAGGCACAAGTGGTAAAGTCACTTTCCTAGCCTCCTCATATAGAAAAGAAGAGGCTACGTGTGAGGTGGCACAACCCAAGCCACTTGACTTAAGTTCTGTGATTCTGGCGGGGTGGTCTCTGCAGAAACACAAAGGAGCTACAGTGTCTGCAGCGGTGCCCAGTGGCACACACCAACAGTGACAGTGGCGTGCTCTCCTTTCTCCTAAGTGTATTTCCAACTAATAAATAAGTGGCAAGTCCAGGTCTCTAGGCTTTTTCTTTGTCCTTTTGCTTAGTAAATTGGCTGGAAATATCAGTTGATTTACAAAATTAGATTTCTTAGCTAGGCATAGTAGCATGTGTCTGTCATCCCAGGATACATTGAGATGGGAGAATCAACTCAGGAGTTCAGGAGTTCAAGGCCACTCCAGACAACAGAGTAAGACCCCATTCCAAACTAAACTAAAACTTCAAAGAAAAGTTATATCTTATATCATGTTCACCAAATTGTAATTTTTGTAAAATGTATTATTATTAATCTCTTTCTGTGTGTGTGTGTGTACACACATGTATGGCAGTCAGAGGACAGTTTTGTGGCATTGATTGTCTCCTTTCACTTCTACATGGTTCCAAGGATCAAGCTCCTGTCACCAGACTTGTACTGGTGGGTACCAAGTGCTTTTATCCATCTCATGAGCTCCCAAATTATAAATATTTTAAAAAAATTATTAGCTGAAGTAGGTGGGAAGTAGCAAATGCCTAATTTTACCACCATATCATTCAAATGGTGTTGAGTACAGCTGTAACTATAGGCCACCCTGAATGTGGCGCCTAATCTTTTGCAGACATGCAGAAGACAGAATGTACTAGAACAAAGAGACCTTAGGTTCTGAAAATATTTAAGAGTCAATATATTGAGTTCCAGTAGCAATAAAATGTTAAACCAAGTTAACCCTTTAGCTTGAAGACATAACTACAAGAGATCAAAGGCATCCTAGATTTTTAAATTCTGAATTTTTAGTAATTGTTTCTGTTCTAGAATTTCTATTTCTATGCAGGCAGTTATTACAGTTCAAGGCTTTTTTATATGTCTCTTAAGAAATGAAAATTGGGTGTTTCCAAGTAATAATTTCACATTTGAAAATAATACCTTAGGCCTGGAGGCCATAACCACAAGATATATATTTTTAAATTGCCCATCTTTGGCACTTAGTAACCAACCCGATGATCTGCTAGCAGGCAAAGCTAGGGAATTAGGCTGCCGGAAACAGTGTGTTGCCAGGTTACACTACCAATCGCATGTCTTTGAGATTGTCAAATACTAAGTGCATTATGCAGAAGCAACTAATTAAGTTCACAGGGCTTTGAAAGTACATGTCACCATTAGAGAGTTTCTACCATGCATAAGGAATTACTGATCTGACTCCCAGTAACTTGTCACTCTAATCTACTAAGAGCTGGGAAAAAGAGTTGTTCATCTAACAGGGCAATCATGACTCTTTTTCCAAAAGAAGCTGGGCATCCTGAGGGGTGCTGGAAGCTTAAGAAGGGATTTTTCTCTACCTGCCTTGTGATGAGCCACCTTTCCCATTGATAGAACTAAGAAACCCTTTTAGAATCTACACATCAAGGACCCACCTCTGGCCTCACAGTATAACAGGCTCTTCTTGCTGATTTCTAGTGCATCCCAGAATTTCTGTTGATCCCCTTGCTCCCTCTGCCCTCTGAGGGATGAAGTACAGTATCACAGATGTGTTTTGAAGACTTGAGCGTACCTTTGATCAACCTCCCATGAGCCTTGGGCCAATCTGCTTCCGTTTCTTCCATAATATTACAGTGAAATTAATGTCTATTTTAGCTTACAAAAGTACCACAATTGAATGACAGAAAGTACCTCATACATAATTGGTGATCTAATAGGCACTGAATAGTCATTGTTGTGATAACAGTTGTTCACTGTTTGTGAGAAATGAAAGGATTTTAGATCATTCTTATTTCTCTCTATTCAGAAATTGATCTGGTTTTGGATTCTAGGCCAAAACACTATACAAATTATGTTGTAAAAGTTGAGTAAGAAGGTCTAAGACCTGGATTCAGTTTCCAAAGCCATGTGTAATTTCATATCTTGAAACATCCTATTTTATTGTTTCCATTATTCTCTGTTGCTTTTCCTTTCATTTCTCTTTTTTACTAGAATGGGTTTACATGTTTCCAACACACAGGATGCTATTATAACCACACACCCAACACTCACTTGCTCCCACAATGCCATTTATCTTTGTAAACTCACAATTCCACCTCAAAGCTTAAATCCAAATTTTTGTCTCACAGGTCCCATTACTGTCACTCTTTTTGGAAATGTTAACTTTCTGTTTTAGTTAAGATTCTGTTCCTAAATATATACCCATATATTAAAACTGCTGTCATAGAAAATCATGCCCGTAATCAGACAGTGTTGCTTCAAGCCCCTCCTGGAGCCAGTACCTCTCTTGACTACTTCTAACTGGCTGACTCCAGACCAGAGGTGCCAAGTTCAACTCTCAGGAGCTGACTGCAACAGTGCCAAGTTAAACTTCATGGGGGAAAGCTACTTTTGCCCTGATCAGAACTCTTCCTTTTGCTTACGCTTTGGATGGTGTGAGCTGTCAGTGAGAGCCACCCAGGGGGAGTTGGGATTCCTTGCCCTGCTTGAGCCACTGTTTATAGTCTGCTGGAGATTGGCTCTTTGAGAAGCCATCTGCCTGTCCTTCTGTTCTAGCCTGTTTATGAAATGGTGCCCATGCTTGCGCTTTCTCTTGTCTGCCCTGAGGCAGGCACAAAGCTTTTGGAAGCTCTGGAATCTTGGCACTTGCAGGGTTAGAGCATGCAGCTCAGGGAGCTGGGAGCTGGGGGCAGGGAGCTGGCTGCCTTTGCTCTACTCTCATTTCCTTCATGCTTCTCTTTCTCCTGTTGTTTTTCAGGCAGTGAAGCAGATTTTAGCTCCTCGAGCAGCACAGGCAGCATCTCGGCTCCTGAGGTCCACATGTCCACAACAGGAAACAAGCGAGCCTCTTTTTCACGCAAGTAGGCACTGACTCCTGCTCTATAATTCCGAGGCTTTATAGAGATGACTTCCTATCCATAAGGTTCTGTGGATGCACCTGGATTCTGAGTTTGTGATTAGTGATGAAATTTATTGCTAAGTATTCTACAGTGTTTGCAATTGGTTGCTTCCTTACTTCATCTACTGTCCTCCTGTGAGATAGCCTACTCTCCCAGCCCCAACCTGTCTCTCATGCAGAGCTTGGCTCTGTGCCCTCCTCCCTTCATTCCTTTCTCCTTCCCTGACACACCTGTACATGTGCTGGGAAATTAACCTTTGCATCCAGCCTCATGACCCTATCATTTTCTAGCCACCTGCGAAGCCTCTAACTTCCCCTCTATGAAGGAGACCTTTACTTGGGGAGGGAAAAAAAGTGTAAGGTTCACAGATGTGGGAAGCCACCACTGCAGAGGCAACACAGCAAAGCAGCTGGATGTGTGGCCTCTGGAGTCAGGCTGTCTTGACCTTACACCAGGACCATCCTCTATGTGTTGCATGGACCTGGAAAAGGGGCTTCATTTCTCCATACTTCTCATTTGCAAAACAGACACCTACATTGAAGGGTTTCTATTTAGGACAGTGCTTGACATATGGTAACCATAATAAAGTGTGCTAGGAAAATGGTTGAGCAAATATCCATGGCAGGTCAGTGTCCAAGTGGGTTCCCTAGTAAAAGGAACAGGGACTGTCTCTGAAATGAACCATAATGGCCAAATTTCAACTTAATTACCTCTTTAACAGTCTTGTCTCCAAATGCAGTCACATTCGGAAATCCGAGGGACTAGGGTCCAATTTATAAATTTGGGATAGTGACAGTGACACAGTTCAGTCTCAAACAATGACAACAGTAAATGATGATAATGACAACAAAGATGATGATGAATAAAAAATAGTGGGATAGTGGTGATTATAATACCTGAAGTAAAGGGCCTATGGCTAGGTTCTCAATAGAGATCCCCTGGTGTCTGGTGAGGTTTATGTCTGTTTTTTCACATTACTTTGTTCAAATATTCAAGTTGTGGGGTGAGCAGAATTTTCTCTTTTTTAAGCACTACATTGTTCTTGCCTACTAGACCAAAGAATTTAGGGTATGTGGAGGAGACAAGCATTGGGCTTGCTTCTCTGTGGCAATGACAATCATGGAACTCCAGCTTCTCCTTTGAAAATGACAATTGTTGATGATGTTTATATCCATATTTTTTAATTTTTTAAAGATTATATATATGTACATATATATACATATGTATATATACATATAATATGAATGTTCTATCTGCATGCACACCTGCATGCTAGAAGAGGGCACCAGATCTCATGAAAGATGGTTGTGAGCTACCATGTGGTTGCTGGGAATTGAACTCAGGACATTTTGAAGAACAGAGTGTGTCTTTAACCTCTGATCCATCTCTCCAGCCCCATGTCCATGTTTGTTAACATTTAAACTGAGGTAAATGAAAGGAGAAGCAGTAATAGTTTTAAACATGAAGTTTTTTTTTAATTGGCTCCTTAGACACTATGAAATTCATATCTGAAACACATGCAAAGACCGGTTATGTGTTTTATAAGTCTTTAGTAATGTTTTATAGCTTGAGGAATCTTTGCTTTCTTCCATGTACCAGATGAGTTCTAATGAACTCACCTAATTTAATGTTGTCACGGACTGTGTACACTTACTGTAAGTTAAGTGGCGTAATGTTCAGGTGGGTTGTCCAGACAATAACTATATCCAAATGGCAGCCTGATCCTGATAAACCTGTTTAGAAGACCAAATTAATGTATTCTATTTCTATAAAGTGGAAAACATCACTATTAAGAAGTTTAAAATTTTCCAGTTTTGAATCCTAGCTCGGCTGTACATTCTTGTGTTTCTTCCCCAAGCTTCGGTGACACATGCATAAACGGGAAGCAGTGGTTGCACAAGTCTGACAGGACAAAGGCCAAGTGTTCACAAAGTATCTGGAACAAAGACAGTGCCACAGGAGGCTGCCACAGATGGTTAATGGAGAATAAAATCCCCCCGGTTAAAGTTATGGCCAGTTCTTTATATTCTCTCATCTCCTGCAAGGTTTAACTTTCCATATTTTCTTGTAGTCACATTGAGAAATACACTTGCCAGTGCCAGGCTTGGAAGTGAAGCATAGAGAAGAAAATCCAAGCCAGAGTACATGTCCTTTCAGCTACTCATGAAGTTCTTCCCACCCTTGGGCTGCTAAACTCAGCCTGTCACCAAGCCGTCAGCCCATCTGTTCCATATAAAGAGTCTCTTTCCTTGTGACAGGGGAGTAAGTCTGTTTGGATGATTTCAAGGGGAAAGGATTTTTAAGTTTAGAATTTAGTGGGATTGTTAATGTGCAGTGAACATGTTTGGCAACGGGTTGAGATTGCATTTGACTTTAAATAAGAGATTGCAGGCATTGAGCTCAGGGACATTACCACTCATCCTTACAGATGCTTCTCACTGAAATGCACCAGTGGGACAGAGTCAGACACATAACCACAGGTAGATGGGATTCTCAGACTCAGTGCTGCCGTATGAAAAGAATCTCCTGGATTTTATTTTTTTCTGCAAAACTAAGTAATACTCCTGACAGAACATGTTATCCTGTTTAAGTGATTTCAACATTCTCTGGATGCTTTCTGACTCTATTGGATATCAAATCTCCGGAACCAGATAAACAGGAAAAATCTAAATAAGCTAATCCTGTAATATCATCCTAGAGCTGAGTTGCACAAAGCTTCTGAAAAAAACTTGCATACCTTTCCAATTTGACTTTAAAAACAAAAACAAACAACAATAAGACAGGTCCTATTACAATTCAGACTGGCCCTCAAACTTGTTATATAATTGAAAATACCTTAAGTTCCTGATCTTTCTACCCCTACCTCCCACATCCTGGTGTTACATGGGTGTACCACATCAGAGAATCAGGTTTGATTCTCAAACCAACTTTGTGAGGAAGGCAGGAAGATGGTGTGTGTATGTGGTATGTGTGTTTGTTTGGTATGCATTTGTGTGTGTGTGTGTGTGTGTGTGTGTGTGTGTGTGTGTGTGGTGTATTGTGGTGTGTGTATTACATCTGTGTGATGTGTGTATGTGCATAAAGTGGCTTTCTTAAACTTTTTGTAAATGGCAGTACAAAGACTCACACCCAGTTAATTCATTTCTGCAATTATACTATACAGAAAAATTACAGGTTTATAAATATAAAGGTGAAAACAAGCAGAGATCTTTCAGGAGGCTGGGTCATTTGTAATATTGTGTATTTAGGAGAATGGCTTGGAAGGAATGATGAATTGGACCTGTGTACCATCTTAAGGAGTCTAGTCTTTACTCTGGAGGCAGGAGAAAAGTATTGAAGTATTCCAACTCCTCACTAGAAAGGTATTAGCCTTCTATAGGAGGGAGCGATGCCAAATAGCAAGAGCAGCAGAGGGAGCGGTTCCTCGTGCATATGATACAAAGAGAGCAAATATCAAGTAGGTGGGAAAAAAAAGTGCTGCTCAGGAGGACCACATCAGTGACCATACTGCCCCAGTCAACTCTAGGAAGCAGATTTCCCAGCAGTAACCAGCTTTAGGAGGGAGCAAGGGAACAGCTTAGCTTCTCCAGCCACCGACTCTAATTAACATCTGTAATGCTCTTCTTTCAGCAGAGGTCCCCATGGGCGAAGTAATGGAGCATCAAACCACAAGTCTGGCAGCAGCCCACCTTCCCCAAGAGAAAAGGACCTTGTGTCTATGCTGTGCAGGAATCCATTAAGCCCCAATAACATCCACCCTAGCTATGCCCCTTCTTCTCCAAGCAGCAGCAACTCTGGCTCCTACAAAGGAAGTGACTGCAGTCCAGTCATGAGGTGAGTCCCCTTTGCTTCCTAATGTATGCTGCTTAATTTGTCCTGTCTGGGACTTTTCTTTAAAGATGGGGAAAAGTATATAATTCTTTATTTCCATTACAGGTTCTACTTTAATCTGTAATAAGACACTTTTCTCATGATTAGCTAATCCTTTAAGGGTTGATGTAGAAGGAACACAAACCACAAGCTAAAACAACACTCAAAAGTCCAATCAGTTACTGGATAGGAAGGGAAAACAGCACAGTGGGAAGGGGCTGTTCCCGTTTTCTAGGCACAGGGAGGAATCGTGCTGGTGTTCATTTGTTCATTACGTGCTTATTCAGTAGCAGGGTCTGTGTTCAACACTGAGAGTAGAGATGTGAGTAGAAATGGCTCTCAAGCTCACTGCCAAAGGAGAACGACTCTATCTAATAACAAAAGCAAATATAGCTTATTCTGTACTATCTGTTGCTATATGACTATAAATATATAAGAGGTCCAATTCAGTATGCAAGAGGCAGGGGTCCAAATCAGGATAAAGTGATCAGAAAAGCTACACCAACAAAATAAAACTGAAGTGATATATCAAAGGTGAGTAGGAAGTTAATAGTGGGTGGAAAAGGGTGGGGAAGAAGAAGGGGTGACATGTCCAGAGAAGCTAGAGGGGAAGCCTTGGAAGGTTGGGAACTGAACATGGGCCATATTGAGCAGAGTGTAGGCACAGAGGCCAGGCAGCATGGGGGATTGAACTGAGTCCAGAGAGGAGAACCTGGCAGCCTTCCACAGCCCTAGCCTCCTCGGCATCGGCATCCCTCTTCTCATTAGTCAGCTCTCTTACAGCCGGGATACCCAAGCTTAGGCAGGCCAGAGAATGGCCAAGATTCCAGCTGGGCTGTGCTTGCGGAACATTGAGTGCTTCTCCACAAAAACACACTGGGAAGAGTGGAGTGGCCTTGTTCCCTCTGAGCAAGGAACTTTCCATTCCCACCAAGTCAGCACACTTCCACTGGCATTGACTTCAGAACTATTTGAATTCAACTAATAATAAGCAAAATCTTTAGGCAGGGCCAAATTGTGAGGAAAGTTAGGTCACCTTGCTCTCTGCCTTCCCTCCTGACTCCCCAACCCCACCCCACACTGTTCTTTAATGCAACAGTATGTTAATCTGAACTGATAGCCCAAGCCCATAGACAAACATACACTATCTCATATGAAATCATTCCTAACCCTTAGAAAACCTCCCTGCACTGCCCCATCCTTCCACAAACACACATATACCTCAGTCTTCTCTGTAATAAACAACCCTGAGATTGGCCAGTGTGTTATTATCCAACTTCTGACACAGTTATCTGTTTTGAGACTTACATCTCCAGCATACTGCTGCCATTCTACTCTAGCTGTCTGGGCTGCTAGAGCA
Source organism: Pachyuromys duprasi (assembly GCA_028658305.1). NCBI lineage: Eukaryota > Metazoa > Chordata > Mammalia > Rodentia > Muridae > Pachyuromys > Pachyuromys duprasi. The sequence goes on from CM053752.1 coordinate 51,288,883, forward strand.
GAGTACATAGACTGGGTGACAAACTTTAGGAACAAACACAAGTGAGGTCTGGAAAGTAAGTCTGAAACGGTGCCAACATGGTCATTTACATGTAGGAGACTCTTTTATTGAATCTTCACAAAGAAGAAAGTGATCCAGAGAACTCTCTAGAGGCCTTTTAACATTTGCATTGGCATATATTAGTGGTGTAAAGTAATGTTTCATTGAGACTTTTATATATGCATATAATATGCTCACTCTTCATTTCCTTCATCTTTCAATAGTTAAGATCTCTGATAAGGGCATTAATCCCATCAAAAAGAACTATGCCCATTATGTCTTAATTACTTCCCAGTCTGAGGGGGTATGTGCACAGACATCCAGTATATTACCCTCCTTTTCTTCTGATAGAAAGGAAACAGGGGCAAAAAGTAACATCTTATTACTCGAATTATTTCAGGAGATCTGGAAGATATATGTCTTGTGGAGAAAATCACGGGGTCAAACCCCCAAATCCAGAACAGTATCTGACTCCTCTGCAGCAGAAGGAGGTCACAGTAAGGCACCTGAGGACAAAACTGAAGGAGTCGGAACACCGACTGCATGAGAGGTAAGCCTGAATTTCCCACACCAGGAGGCTTAGCACAGTTTCTTCTTTGCAGAAACTGACAGAGGAGCCTAGACTATACAGAAGAATGAAAAACAAAACAGTTTTGTTAAATTTTCGGCCTTCAAACAGATACGTTTCATAATTGTTTTTGTCGTGGCTGTTGCAGGAGCTCATGGTTAGAGCGATCCTGGGTGTGCTCAGTTTTGCCATAAAGAACTATTTTTAAAGGGTAGAAACACTTGTAGGAACAATCTTCTACTTCCAGCAGAAAAGGTCACAGTGGCTCTATCCAGTCCTGATAGTCTCTGGAGAGATTGGATGGCTGTGTGCACTGACTCCTGCCAGCTGTTTCTATGCTGAAGGAAGAGCTTTGTCATTCTTGGACTGTCCTTAAGGCTTCAGGGAAAAAGAAAAAGAAAAAAATAACAAAAACAAAACAAACAAAAAACAGCCTGTGTCTAGACCTTATCACAGACAAAAACAAACAAATAAAAAAACACCAAACTTTTGATATGTTGGGAGCAAGCCAGATCTTCTGCTTCTTGCTTTCCTCTTCGGACTTTTTGAGACAAAGTGACCATCAGACATACTAGCTGTAACTAGGGAGCTGTGTCCTTAGTGAATGTAGCATTTGCATTCTCTAGGGACTGACCATCTCCATCATCCTCTGCTGCCACTACAGGATATGGTGAAGAAACTGACCTTGACTGGTAAAGCGTGATCAAACATAGTACAGGCAGGGAGTTTTCATCTTCATATTTAATTTGACTCTTTACCTGATTGAAAGAGACTTAAGACCCAAGATTTCTCCAGGGTGAACTTTGTGGGCTATTGTGATTTATGAATAGTCCAGGCGAAGTTTTGAGCCCTTATAAGAGAAGGCATAAGAAAGCAGGAAAACATGATAAAGAAACAAACACTAGGTGCTCTCAGATACATGAAGATTTGGATTGTTTCCTCTTTGTATTCACAAGTAGCATGAGTACTTGTTACAAGTAATATACATATATATATATATATATACATATATTGGACTTTGAGGAAATTACATGTAAGAATTGCTTGGCAAAAGTTTTAGAATAGGTTATTGTGAATGATAAGACGTCTCATAGACTCACCTAAGTGTATGGTAGATTTGACCTAAGTGTATGGTAGATGCTCTTTTCTGAGACAAGAGTCTAAAAAACTTTTACAAAGCTCTTGAACATATTTTAAGCATTTTATTGTTTAAAAAGTTTCACTGGAATATAAGGACAGTTATACAAGGTTATAACTGATCTTTCAGCTTCTCTTTAATCAGTAATTAAAAGTGAAGTGGACTTTCTCCCACAACTGTTCATATAGATTATGAAGGAATAAACTACAGAGTTAGAATAGAAGTAGGCTAAGAAATTAATAGTAAACTATCAAATACTAAGTTTGATGTAGAGGATAAAGTACTTGCTACAATCCCTGCTCCAGGTTGAGTATTCAAAAAGGAAACAATAAAAGCTATTTTGATTCTACTTTTAGTTACTATTATTAGCGTAGCTGTTTGCCAATTAAAGCAGGGAATTCCATGGCTAATACTTGAAAAAAAATCTGAAACAGAAACTGCTTTAACTTATTACTTCATGTGCTTTGGCTGTGTCAATTGTCCTATGCTATCTATTGTCTCCTGTTATTTTTTAACCTTGCCTGCATTTCCTATAGGGAATCTGAAATCATGGAGCTCAAGTCTCAGTTGGCTAGAATGAGGGACGACTGGATTGAAGAAGAGTGCCACAGAGTGGAGGCTCAGCTGGCACTCAAAGAAGCCAGAAAAGAGATTAAACAGCTCAAACAGGTCATTGAAACTATGAGGAGCAGCTTGGCTGATAAGGATAAAGGCATCCAGAAATACTTTGTGGACATAAACATCCAAAACAAGAAGCTGGAGTCTTTGCTTCAAAGCATGGAGATGGCACACAATAGTTCCCTGAGGGATGAACTGTGTCTAGACTTTTCCTGTGATTCCCCAGAGAAGAGTTTACCTCTAAGCACCACATTTGACAAGATGGCAGATGGGTTGTCTCTGGAAGAACAGGGAACAGAGGAAGGTGCTGACAGTGAGCTTCTGGTGGGAGACAGCATGGCTGAGGGCACAGATTTGTTAGATGAGATGGTGACTGCTACCACCACACTGTCTGATGATCTGGAGTTTGTTCATTCCACTCCAGGGCCACAAGCCCTCAAGGCTCTCCCCTTGGTGAGCCAGGAAGAGGGCCCAGTGGTGGTGGAGCAAGCAGTGCAGACAGATGTGGTGCCGTTCAGCCCTGCCATCTCAGAGCTCATTCAGAGTGTGCTAAAGCTTCAGGACTCATGTCCCACAAGCTCAACAACCCCAGATGAATCTGGAGCTGACTCAATGGAAAGCTTCCCAGAATTCCTCTCGGCCTTAATGGTTGATTTAACTCCAAGAAGTCCCAACTCAGCCATCCTTCTGTCTCCTGTGGAGATTCCATTCAGCAAGGCAGCTATGGAAGCCCGTGCAAACAGCCTCATGAGAGAGCTAGATTTTGCAGCCTACACAGAAGAAAGGTTGGACAACACCCTCTCCCTCTCTCAGGGAGGTGTTGTGAGGCAGCACTGGAGCAGCAGTTTCTTGGTGGACCTACTGGCTGTGGCTGGCCCTGTGGTGCCCACTGTTCTGTGGGCACTCAGTACTCAGAGAGGGGGTACAGATCCTGTCTACAACATTGGAGCCTTGCTCCGGGGCTGCTGCGTGGTGGCCCTGCACTCGCTCCGCCGCACAGCCTTCCACATAAAAACCTAATTAGTTGTTACCGTGTGCCAATGCGTCCATGTGGCGTTGTCAGGTAGAGCAACACCAGGTGGACCAGTGGAAGTCTCTATTCCGTCATTTTTCCTCTTCTCTATTTGATTTGCACTATAGTCAGTTGAAGCCTGTTGGCTGTTTAACACGAGAGGTATCTTCCAAGGCATGGAAGCCTGGTTCTGGTAGCTGTCCCGCCAGAGTGGTGTAGAAAGCATGCTTATGCCCCTGCCGTGTTGTCTGAGGTGCCCGTTCTTATACAATTGTTCAGGAAGAGAAAATGCAGTTTGCACTTTCACCAAGCCTAAGGCTGGCATGTTATCTCCTCGCTTTGCTTTGTGCCGTTTCAAAATGTGTAATTGTTCCAGCATTCCAATGGTCTTGTGCATAGCAGGGGACTGTAACCAAAAATAAAAATGTATTTGTGTCATTGGTTCAAAGAAGACTTGAGTAGCTCTTTATTGTATTTCTTGGAGTTGATAAGGTTTGAGTGTTTGGAATTTTTTTTTAAATGTAGCTCCAAAATCCTAAAAGGCTCATTTACTCTTAAACCTGTCAGTTGATGAAACTATGTAAATTTACAATGTACTAACTTATTTTTTGCTTATTATATATAGTGGTTTTTTGGAAATTGTTTGTACCCACACAGTTCAGCATGAAAATAAAGTTTAGTGTTTCCACTTAAATGTTTATGCCTCCTATAATTGTCTTTACTAATACACAAGAGCGAATAAATAAATCATTCTTTATTAGTAAGATTCTATGAAAATGGAATTAAGCACAGAAATGAGAAAGAAAAATTGTTATTAAAGAAGACGAAGGGCTGGAGATCTGCTCCTAACCGGAGCAGAAGTTAACTACTATTATGGAGAACCTGAATTCTGTTCCCAGCAACCATGTGGCTCAGAGCACCTTCTAACCAAACACTTTTTGAGTGTGGTGTATACTTCCCTTTCCTCCTCTCCCCTCTCTTCTTCTCTCCCTCTCATACATACTTAAAAATGAAAATTATTTAAAAAGATTTCCTGCCTTGAAAAGCATTATTCTGGGAGGTGGTAGCATACACCTTTGATCCTAGCAGTTGGTAGGCAGAGGCAGGCAATTCTCTGTGAGTTTGAGGCCAGCCTGGTCTTCAAAGTGAGTTCCAGGACAGTCAAGGCTACGCAGAGAAACCCTGTCTCAAAAAAAAACGTGTATATATATATATATATATGAATATATATGAGTATAATATGAGTTTATACCATATATATTATACCATATATATATATATACATATAAGAGTAGATCTGTTTATCATAAATAAGCCATACACTTGCTTGCACTCATAATCAGTAAGCATGCATTAACTCTTTCTGGGTAAATGGGTGGTTTTTGGTTTAAGCTTGCTAGATTCCCAGGAAAAGGAAATTACAGGGTACCATCCATCCTCCATCCCTTTCAATGATAGCACTGGTGTGGGCGGAGGAGGAGATCTGCAGTGATTATTGATTCTTACTAGCCTTGAGATGTGGGTATTCTATTTTACAAACCGGGAGTTAAAAAGCCTCAAGGAGAAAAACTGCTCAAAATCATGAAGTTCATCTTCAGAAACCAAGATTTTAAGTGTCTACAATGAAAATGTCTCTTCTCCCTTACTACAGAAGTGGAGATGACTTGGCAAATAGCCTCGCACCCCAAAACTTTTCCTCCATAGCACTTTAAATGTGTTGACACTGTTGATTATTTGTACCTTTAATGTCTTATTACCCATATTTCTCATTTGTTATCTCTGTGAACAGGACATGGATCTGTGTTGTCTCATGCACAGATGTCAAGAACTTAGAAAAGAATCTTGCACATAGGTCTGAAAATCACTACAGAATAATTCGTCCAACAGCCAATTAATGGCATATCCCAATCCAGACAGTTACTTTACTGGGTTGGACACTAAAAGGCAGGCAAGGTATGAAGAATGCAGTGCTTTCAAACATAATTTCAGGCTGAGGTGTGTGCTTTGGAAGGTGCTTTGACCAAGAATGAGAAATGAGGTAAAAATAAGAAACACACCTCTGAGTAATATTACCAGCAAATCATGAGAAACAATGAGTAAAATGTTACACACACATACACACATGAGAGAGAGAGAGAGAGAGAGAGAGAGAGAGAGAGAGAGAGAGAAAGAGAGAGAGAGAGAGAGGTGGTAGGGAGAGAAAGAGAACAAATGTGAAGGCCTGCAAGATAGAAAAGATTTCAGCATATTTTGGAAGCATGATGGGAGGCTAGAATGGCAGAGCAAAGGGAAAGGAGTAAGCAGGAAGCTGGTTTATATGGGGACATATATTCCATGGGAGAGTTTGGGTTTACTGTCACTGCAATGAGAAAACATTTAAGTAGAACAATGACAGGTTTATTTTTTAAAACTAACTTCTGGGTACAGGGAATGCTGTAGCTGGGCAGGAATGAGAACAAGGACCAAGTATTTTTATGGTGCATAGGAAAGATCGACTTGACCATAGAAATAGATAAAGTGATTAAGTTGAATAAATAAATAGGAAAGAGGGAGATGAGGGTAAAAGGAAAGGGATAAATTAAGGACAACTCATGGGTTTCTAGCTTGAGCAACTAAATCAATGAGTACTATTTGCTAAAAATGAAGTAGTCAAGAGAATCGAATTTGGCTAAGGAAAAAAACTGAAATGCCACTAAAATAGCTATGTGGAGATGCCAAATAAGTGACTGCATATATACATATGGAGATCCCAGGAACTGCCAGGGCTAGTTATAAAATTGAGGCTCCTTCATTCTGCACATTATTTAAAAACACAGAACAGATGCAGTCATCCAAGAAATGGGAAAGAAGGCCAAATACTAAGTCCCGTCTTATTCCCACATTTAGACAGAAGTGAGGAATGAAGAACTTATAAAGCCAGATAAGAAGATGTCCCAAAAAATGAGAAAAACAAGGTGAAACAGAGAGTGTCTAGAGTGGAGTGTTAAAACTCTGTAAAGAATGTGTACAACATGAAAGCAATAATGTGTTCACTGGCTTTGACAGCCAAGTCTTCATGACTGTCAATTCATATTTATGAAAGGCATAGGGATGTAAGCCAGACTGGACCAGAATCTAGCCTGTCCATGCCACAGCCAAACTCCCAGGCCTTGTTCCAGATGGATGGCTAGTCCATTCACCTGGCCTGAGAAGTTCCTCCAACCTACCTCCATCTGCATCAACCCCGCACTCTCAAACATGGTTTCATATACTCAGCTCACTCACTGGCCTTGTTTAGTGAGTTCTCCCAGAACCAAGCTACCTGTGTTGTCTCCACTGCCAATCCTAATCTGGCCAACAGCTCCTGCCCCAGCCCCAACTGACACAGACTAGAACCTCTTAACAGACACACAGCAATGAAAGAAGTCTGTAAGCCAGCTCACATCAGAAAACCGCAAACAATGTGAAAGGCGAAAACAACAGACCCAACTCACTTTAGGAATGGCTTATGGAAGTGTTCTCCAATGGGAATTATATAGAAGAACCATAGAATAGAGAATTTAAAAGAACAGTCATAAACATGAAAAAATTCATGAAGTTTATTGAAGATATAAACAAATACTTCCATGAACTTAAAAAGGATAGGAATAAATTCCTGAATGATGTTAATAAACACATGAATATACAGCTGACTGTAATCATGAACATAATTCATGATTTAAAAACAGAATGCAGTAAAAAGATAAGGATTGGAAAGAACTCTATGAAGACGGAATGAAAAAAAAAAACCTCAATAATTCAATTAGAAAACAAGCCATACAAGAAGACTTTACATGTGTGCACAAAGAACTTGATACCCTACTCCACAGATGCACTGCTGTTCTAGTCATAACAGCTAAAAAAATAGAAACCACCTAAATGCCCTTCAACTGACAATAATGAAAATCTGAAACATATACATACAGCTGTGAAAAGATGGAATCATGCAACTTTCAGGCAATGAAATGAGAAAATATACTTAGTGAGGTAGCACAGACTCCAAAACAAACACTGCATGTTCTATCTTATTTATGGATCTTAGCTCTGAATCTTCGGAGATGAGTATATCAGCTGAGGTAACTGCAAAAGCCAGGACACCACTATGAGCTTTTAGAAAGGGGGCTTCTAGGACACAGGTGCTATGAAAGAGAAACCAGAAAAAACAAGGGGAGAGTATAACTAGATGGGTAGAAGGGATAATAACACTATTTTAAAAAGACATAGGAAAATATATGTTTACATATATAAATATAGATATATAAAATATGGGTTTACATACATAGTTTGAATGGAGTTATGCACACAAATGGGGTGAAAATGGTCTCCCAAGAGAGCTACAGACTACCTAACAAAAATCCCAGAGCCAGGCATAGAAACCTCACTTCAAGTTGTTAGGAAAGTATATACACACAGACATACACACACACACACATACGAACACACACCTACCAATAGGGTGTGTGTATGTATGTGTGTGTGTGTGTGTGTGTGTGTGTATACATGTAATAATCAAAGACGAGGTCATCAGTTTGGCAGGTAGTGAAAATGGGAAGAAATGAAGGAGAGTGCTGAAAATGATGTACATGTACTTCCTCATGTAAGAAATTCTCAACAACAAAAAGGTGAATGAAAAAATGCAGAAATAAGAGTGTACAGCTAATTTGCTGTTTAAATTTTACTTTGAAGGGAGGTAGAAAAATTTTGCAATAGCTGCAAAGAGATAGGAGCTCCAGAGTTTAATGAATGAATCACTGAAGACAAAGAAAAGAAAAACAGGTGACAGAGGAAGAAAGGGTTAATTGAAGAAAGTAAGTCTAGAGAAGACCCTGTCAGAATTCAGAATATGTGATGAAGCGAGCTCTCTGTGAGGAATCTATCTACTAGAATGTACACATGGAAGGCACACGTATTTTTACTCACACAGTAACTTATTTGCAGTTCTAGTCAGCAGTAGAAGGATTTGATTGAAATGGCAGAGGAAACTATTCAGGGACATGAATATTCGGAAGTGTTCCAAAATAATGAGCCATTATTGACTCATGTTCTTTCCTGTGGTCCAGCCCAGACTAAGAACCTGGATACTGGCTGCTTCCTTGAAGTCCCTCCTTTTGTTTATTTTTAGTCATTGCTAAGTTAAGGCATTTTTACTTAAAAAGAAAATTAAAAACCTGTTTGTGGTATCTGCATATTGTTGTCATCACAGATTAGAACTCCACATAGCCGTCAGTTCAAGATGGATCTAGAAGGACTCCCATGAGAAAAGACCTCCAAGAACCACACAGCTGTTAGCAAATTGGAAGCAGATGAGCATCAGCAGCAAATTGTTGCTTACCTCAAAGTCTTGCATCCTTCACAGAATTTAAAAGCTTCAAAGAAAGCAGTTTAATTTGAGACTCTAACCCCTGCATATCCTATACACAATGACAAAGGTGACCAGGGATCCCACAGCAGCTATTTCTTTTCCTCTTCTTTGCCTCGTTTCCATCCTCCTTCTTCTCCTGCTTTCAAATGTCAGCATGCATAATCTGTGGAAAATTACTGCTTTTATTCAGACCAGTCTCTCAAATGACTTCCTTGAAACAACAACAACAACAAAAAGATGGCGCATGCTTGCTTTCTGGAAGCCCAAGGCAATGCCTGGTTTTATGAACAAGATGATCTGATCCTGTAGACAGAAGTGCCTTCAGAGTTGCTCTCAGTAATTTTGGATGCCTGTGATGTACAGGCAGGAAAATGGAAACAAAAAGAACAATTCCACTCTATTGCACAAACTGCTATCACATCAAAGCAAATGTGGAACATTTCCTAAGGTTGTGTGAGCAAACATTTCAATTTATAAGAAAAGATTTTTCCCAAAGGGATTTGCTGACCTTTCCAAGTAGGGGGTGGGGTGCATGCACAATGCATTCAGATGCCAAGCGTCCTGACATTTGCGGTAGAAGGAAGTCTGTGATTTACATTTGTCATAGCCTCCACCCATGTAGTTGGGTCTATGTTTCTCTCTTGAGAGTTTTTCTCTTTAAAAAGTTTGGAGTAGTTTCCTTACTTCCATTTTGGGTCAGGGAGTACTTACAAAATTCATGTATTCCTAATCTTGACAGGTGAAATATGCAGCAATTTAGGAAAATAAATTTATAGCAAACAAATCTTTAGTCAGTGTCCATAAACTTCTAGCTGACTGAAAAATACAGTTATAGTAACACTAAATAAAATGAAGCAGGTTTGTATCAGCCATTATTTTTAAACCAGCCAGTGATAGCATATGACCTTAATACCAGCACTCAAAGGCAGAGGCAGGTGGATCTCCAGATCTCCGATTTCCAGGACAGCCTGGTCTACACAGTGAGTTCCAGGACAGCCAGAACTACCCAGAGAAACCCTGTCTCAATAAGCAACAATTATATTATTATCATTATTTTTAAAGTACTAGGAATGCACTCTGTTATGATTACCAATTTTGTCTGTCATGACTGTTACAATGATTCTAACAAAAGTTCCAAGTAATTTGAAATCCAAATAATATTCAAAAGAATTTTGTTTGTCAAAGGCATATTCATTAAATAAAAACATTTTGAAGAAGAAAAACCCAATACATAAAACATGTTTACAAGCACAAATTCTGGGAATGACAGTCAGCCTGGGATCTTGCCATCTGCCTTCATCCATCTCCTACCACAATGAGGGCATAGCATCTGGAACAGTTTGAAAACCACTTTCCTATGTACCACGCTCTTTGAAAATTGTCAGCTTATGCAATACTTCATATGGAAACTCTCAGTTAGTTGGAATAGTACTCGGGTTAGTACTATCCTTACAAATGTGTTGGCCAGTGTCATGTTGGTTTAACTATGAAAAGGACTCATTACCTCCCACTCAGAGAACAGAGGCCATGTAAGTAAGCACCTGGAGCCACACTGACTGATGCACTGACTCAACCTGATCATATTAGAGTAGGCATTTCAGTTTCTTTAGAATGTCCATTCTTCCTCTGAATCATAATAGCTTACCTAAACAAGATAGGTCCTTACAATCTTAAACTTACCTTTACTTTTTCTACACCAGCACATCATTTCAGGCTTATTTAGTGTATGGAGAAAAGGATGAGTTTTAACAATTTTCCTATCTCCCCCAGAAAGCAGTATTAGGATAAGGTGTGTGTGTATCAGGCATGCACCACTTTGATCCATAAGGGCTCTTCCATAACTTCACTTATCACTACAATAAAATGTGGATTTAAAATTAAAAACAATATTTACTTTTGGTATTTTGAGACAGGGTCTCACTCTATAGCTCAATCTGGCCTTGAGGTGATGCTCTCACCTTAACCTCCTAAGCATCCACCACAACAATAAGCTTCAAACATGTTCTGCAAAATGTATTTTCGTTCTCTAAACATGGTGACACATGGCACTTGGGACTCTTAGCACTTGGGAAATGGAGGCAGGATCTTAGATCTCTGTGAATTCAAGACCACCTGGTCTTTAAGGTGAGTTTTATACCAATGAGAAGAAATAGAAGTCTCACTTTATCTAGTAGTGGTGGTGCTTTACTGCAAAATAAGCACAGTTTTACTCAGCAAAACTCAACAAGCTTAGAAACAGCAACTGTGGGAGTTAAGAATTCCAACTATAGAACAGGTAAGAGCTCCACCTGCCCTCAGGATCCTTCCATTCCTCCTTTCAGATCACAAAGACTCATCCTATTGACATCCCTTCCCATCCCCCTACCAGCACCTGTTGCTGTGCCCCCGCTGCTGAACCCCAGCCCATACATATGCTGACATCCCTTGCTCAGATGCAGGCCATGCCAGCCATAAGAGGAACAGACTATGCCAGTCAGGAGAACAAAGGCCATGCTAGCTTCCAGAGGTCCAGGCCCCAACTCTGCTAGAGACTCCCTGATAGACCAGAGGTCATACCAGCCACCAGAAATAGAGACCAAAAAGAACAGAAGACCAAATAAAAAACAAAAAACAAGGGAGAAAAAACACCAACAAAAACGAACTGAGAAATTGGCACATAGACCTACAGTCATCCCAAACCCAGATGCCTAGATGCCAGTTTAGGACCACAATCAAAAACAGCCAGGGTAATATGGCGCCAACACAGCCTAGCCCTCCTACTACAACACCCATGAATATTCAACAAAGGCACAAGAAAATAACCATAAAACCAACTTTATGGAGATAATAGAGGTACTTAAAGAGGAAATTAATAAATCCTTTAAAGAAATCCAGGAAAACACAAACATAAATCCCTCAAAGAAAGCCAGGAAAATATAAACAAGCAATGTAGAAAAATGAATTAATCCCTTAAAGAAAGCCAAGAAAAAACCAAGCAAGTGAAGGAAATGAATAAAACTGTTCAAGATCTGAAAATGGAAAGAGACGTAATAAGGACAACACAAACTGAGGAAATTCTGGAGGTAGAAAATCTGAGGAAGCAAACAGGAACTGCACATGCAAGTATCACCAAGAGAATACAAGAGGAGATGGAAGCGAGATTCTCAGGTGTTGAAGATTCAAGAAAAGAAACAGATACATCGGTCAAAAAATATTAAATCTAAAACTTTCCTGACACAAAACATCCAGGAAAGCCAGGGCACTATGAAAAGACCAAATCTAAAAATATATAGGAATAGAAAGAGAAGAATTTTAGGTCAAAGGTCCACAAACTATCTTTAGCAAAATCATCGAAATAAAATTTCCTAACCTAAATAAGGACATGCCTACAAAGTCACAAGAAGCTTACAGAACACCAAAGTGATTGGGCCAGAAAAGACCACCCCCTAATAGTAAAAGTATTAAACATACAAAACAGAAAAATTAAAAGATTTTTGTGTGTTTTTTTTATTTTAAATTTATTTTATGTGTAGGGGTATTTCGCCTGCATCAGTATATATGTGCATCACATGCATGCCTAGTGCCATGGATCCCCTGGATCTGGAATTACAAGCAGTTGTGACCTCACATATGGGTGCTGGGATTTGAACCTGGATCCTCTAGAGGAGCTGCCAGTGTTCCTAAACACTGAGCCATTTCTCCATCCCCTCTAACAACAAGTTTTAATCACACACTCTAACCCAATAAATTCTAAAAATATAAAAATGTAATACATGCTGAAGAATAATGGTAGGGAAATATTCAGTCTCTGTTTTCTATAATTTCTATAGCAGCAGAAGTACAGTAAATAAAACACATAATGTAAAGGCTAGACTCACAACCATAAATATGAGATTAAAAGTTTTAAGAGAAAAAGGATTCAAGATGGTGGCACTGAGAATACAGTGTCTGAGGAGCAGGGCAGCAGTGACTGCACAGTGACCAACAGACAGAACTGAAGACCCCTAAACACCAGCGACTGTGTTCCCCAGGTGAGAGGAAACCCCATGGTATGGGAAGGAATTGGGTCTAATCTCAGGTCACCCAGCTAAATGCCTGAAGAGTTCCCAGGTTCCCTACAGGTGCTGGGGTTGCCTGCCCAGAGCCACACACCTGCCTGCATGCTCAGACTGAGCTGTGGGCCCCACAACACCAGAGACTGGGTGTTGCCTCATCCAACCTTAATATGAAGGGATGTGTTTAGACTTATTGCAACTTGATACTCCATGATTGGTTGACATCCCTGAGAGGCCCGCCCTTTTCTGAAGGGAAATGGAGGAAGAGTGGATCTAGGGGAAAGGGGAGGTATGTGTGGGGCGGGCTGGAGGATCGGGAAGAAGGGAAACTGTGGTCAGGATGTAATTAATATACGGCAGAATAATAAATTAAAAATTAAATTAAATTAAAAAGAATTCAAACTTTTGTTTGAATATTTTAGTCAATTAAGCTATAGGGTGATAGTTAATAGTTTATAAGGAACCAAAACTGACAGAAGAAAATATAATATTGAGTAACCATGTCTATTGAATTTTTATGTGAAAAGTTGAATGTTTTCTGTTATTCTGCCTCTCAACCAAACCCTAAAGATAGTTATAGATGATTTACAGCAGAAAGGTCTCTAAGAAATCATAGTACTGGACTGCATATATATGACGCTGTGGCCTTCACCTTATTAGACTTATGTCCCAATCAAATGAACTATCTAACCTTATTTTGTAAATGTGAAATTCTGTTAATTCATTCTGCCTTGTCCATATGAAAATCAAATAAACTGAACACTTATGACATAGCATTGTCACTCAGTTATGGTCATCAATTACGGAAAATAAAATAAGGCTAATTTTCGTCCAACTCATTAAATAAGTGTATCATCCCATGCCCCTAGTTCCCAAACAATCCAAAGTCTTACTATGTAGCCCTGGCAGTCACTACGTAGACAAAGCTATTTTTGAACTCAGATCCACCTGCCCCTGCCTCTTGAATGCTGGGATTAAAGACATGTGGGATTACACCCATTTTAAAATAAGTTCTTAGGAGTGGATCCCAGCTGGGAAGATGAAGAGGAGGAGGGTGAAGAGAAGACAGAGGAACAGTTTGTTCTGGTAGAATTGTCAGGCATAACTAATTCATACTTTCTCTCCAAGTGTGAAAATAAACACAAGATTTTGGGAATTGACACTGAGAGGCCCATCCTGCAGTTTGATAGCTTTGTGTTTGCCAGGGAATATGAAGATACTCTTGGGACCTGTGTTATATTCGGAGAAGGTGTTGAATGTGTAGATCTGGGACTGATAAAACCATGCTGAAATACAAATGGCACACAATGAAGAAGCTCAGCATGACCAGGACTTTTCTGACAGAAAAGAATAAAACAGATGGTATAAAAAGGCTACAAAGGAAGGATAATGATTTCTCCTATAGATCGAACATGATTTGCAGCTTTCTACAGGAAAATGAAGATGAAGCTGGAGTATCAGTCCCTGATAAACCTGTGGAGTTGGAAGACCAAGAGATTGCAGTGAAAGGCAGTGCAGAGCAGACACATGAGCAGGAGAAAGCACAGCACTTGGAAGCAGGGGACCCTGGTCCTCCGGGGATACCCTCATGGGAACTCAAGGTGGAACTGTTTCTCAGAACTACTAGCCATGAACTTTTAAAAAAGAGGTCATGTATACAATTTAAAAAATAAGTTTTTAGAAAACACAAACAAGTATCATTTACTATCATTTATTAATACCATATTAACTGAGTTAGAACTAGGAAAAACATCTAAAAACTTAGTATTTTGGGCAGTTTATAGTTCATCCAGTTTGAATTTCATAGAGGTCATAATCCACTAGGTATTCTGACTTATGTAACATGCTTGAAGCTTGCATTTTATGCTGTACTGATCAAACACATAGTTGACTTCCTAAACGTTACCCTTATTTGAAATGATCATAGCATTTCCTTACAGAATTGCCATTAACAGGCAGCTTGAATACAATTTTTTGCACTTAGTGCTAAGCACATATTTATGTTTCCATTGCTGTGACAAAATATCGAGACAAATGGAGGAAATTTTTATTTTAGCTTACGTTTTTAATCCAGAGTGTCCTCGTCCCATGGTAAAGAAGAACATCATGGAAGGATACAGTGCAGGGAACGTTCTCACTTGTAGAAACTGAGAAGTGAAAGACAGAGAAGAGTAAAGCATGTTCCCAACAACCCTTTCATAGTACACCCTAATGACCACAGGCTGGCAACCAAGCCTGCAAGGAATGGAAGTTTAAGATCTACAGCAACTATCATAATTGCTGACTTCAAAAGAAAGACTGTTGCCAAGTCTAACTAGGCAGCCTCTCCTATCTTCTACAAGGGAAACAATAGCACTGTAGAGACAAGCAGAAAAAGTATCTATAGGACCTTAGAAAGAAGTTCAGTTTGTCTGACAACTCATATTTCTATTTTTATGTTCTAGTTATGTAGCCCAGGCTGGTCATTAGTTTCATGCAATTCTCCTTCAAGCCTCCTAGTCTTGAAAGTATGGGCCTAGCCCTCCATGCCTACCTAAAAACTATTTGAGTACTTATAGTACTCAATAGTCTCAGTTAACCCTTAAAACCATCATTAAAAACAAAAAAAACCTACAAACTTAAGACAAACTTAATTTTGTACCATCTCTTCAACTCTATCAAGTTTTCAAAACTGTTCTTGACCAGATCAATGGGTAAAGAAAACACCTGCAGAATAGCCATGGAAATCTAAAACAGAAGGCTCAGTTGAGGCTGAAAACATTTTCAGTTTCTCTGCAAGGTCCCTGCATATAAATTGGCAGTCAGCAGCAGGTATGTAAGGACAAAAACAAATCTTCAGCGTGAGGCTGGGTCGCATTAAGGCAGTTCCGAAAGGTGTCTCTTTATAGACAGAACAGGGCCCCTGGTAAAAACATACCTTAACACCATCTCAAAAACTTCTCCAGTTACTAAACACGCCCAATGGCTGTAATTAAGAGACACTGAAAAGTAAAAGCTAGGAAGAAAATAAAACAAACAAAAAGTGGCATATGACAAGTTGGTGGGCCATGACTATAATCTCAGCACTACCTAGGGAGGTAAGGCAGGATTTAGCCTGGGCCACAGAGTAAGTTCCTAAGGGAGGTGGGAGGACAGAAAAGGAATACCAAGAAGAAAGGAGGGGGAGGAGAAAAGGCAGACCTCAGTTGCCAGTCTGACCCTAGAACAAGAAAAAATAGGAGAGTACATGCACACAGTTCTCTTTTACTTTTAGCAACTCAAAAACAAATAGCTAGGTCAAAGGGAGCATCAAATTTAAGTTATTGATCAACTATACTCTTCCCAGATCTGCCATCTTTTCCAGCCTTTTAATTTCTTCCTTCTGTAAGATGCCTGTAGAACAACCTGTAGAACAAAGCCTGTGCCTCCCTCCCCACTTGACTTCCACTAGAATCATTTACCTCATAATCACATTGTCCTTCTACTCCAAAGACAGGATTTCTTTTTAACAGTGTGAAGGTGACAGCAACTAGTAGATTATAGCCAAGGTGAACTAGATAGGCTTAAGGTAAATCAGTGTTATCTGGCTCAGCCCATCCTTTCAGTACACAGACCATCATCATCTTAGGGTTTTGGAACATTGGTTATGGATAGGCTTATACTCAGTGACAGCCTGGTCCAGATGGAGGTCCTATCACTGTCATCTTCTTGTCAACTACCAATCTTCATGCAGAAAGTCACTGTTGTGGCCAGAAATAAGTACATACGAAAACTGAGAATTCTTCATGAATATGTTCTCAAATCATCAATTCAAAATACCTATTCAAATATCACAGAATCAAGAAAGGGTAGCCCAGCTAAAACTTAGTAAGAAATGGTTGGAAATTAAACACTTATATTGAGCACATGGAATGAGATTTATGTTGCCTTTGATTGTTTACCTCAAACACAGGATTGAGAATGAGTAAAACTTCACAGTCTATTTAGACTTGCCATAGTTCTTTTGTTCAGTAAGCATCAAAAACCCATTATGCCATGCTAGGCAGTGGTAGCATGTGCCTTAAAACCCAGCACTTATGAGGCAAAGGCAGGCAGATCTCTAAGTTTGAGGCCAGCCTGGTCTACAAAGTGTGTTTCAGAACAGTCAGAACTACAGAGAAACCCTATTTTGAAAAAACAAAACCAAAACCCTTATCAAAAAAAAAAATAAAATAAATCAAAACACACACACACACACACTCAAAAGCCCTATCAAAATTAAAAGTAAAGAAACCCCATAAATTTAGGAGTTAAAGAAAGCAGTTTGCTACCTTGAGGCATCATATGTATTTGACTCCATGAATTTTGTGGCGATCACAAAACCCAATTTAAGATAGAAAGTAATGTTAAAAATATTTCAGAATTGTTAAAAAAAATCTATTTCTTTCTAGTTAATCATATAAGCTTTAATTTCTTTTTTTCTTTAAGCTTTAATTTCTAAATGATTTTTGTTCTTCAAAAGCTAAAGAGCCAAATGTAAAAAGTACTTCTCATCCTCAAAAAGCATGACTAAAGCAGACTTCAGTACTTTACAACTATTGGAGGAAAGCAGTAAAATTAACCTCACTGAAGGAAATCATCCTTTATGAATCCTACATTTACTGACATATTATATCCTCATAATGAGTAAAATAAATAATTGGAAGAGAATAACCGTTAAAATTCTAAATAATTCTGCCCAGTTGAGAGTACTGAAGAAATAATAAACACAGTAACTGACAATATGGTCTGGTGCTCAAACACTCCTTTGACCACAGTTAAATTCAACTGATTATACTTAGTCTGAAAGCACAGACTAAGAAATTCTTAAAATTCTGAATGCAAAGTTATTGATTTTACTATGAAGTATTGCCTTAATTCAAATATACTGATAATGTTTGGATTGTACTGTCTATGACATTTTAAAGTCCCACAAAATGCTAATCCTGGGCAATAATTTTGAAGAAAGTAAAACATCTTTAAAAATTCCAAAGCCACAAAAAAATCAGGTCAGTTATATTTTAATGGTGAAAAAAATTTAATGGTATTTTAAACTGTGAGATGTGTTTTCCCCATAAAATACAATACGCAAATATTTCTTTAAACAAGTCAACCAATATCACAAACAAAAAAAAAAAATTGGTTTGTAATGAATCAGTAATGTTATCTAGCCGAAAGTATAGGTACCCTGCATTATATTATGTAAGATATATATTTAAAAAAAAGAGACATATTAAAAAATCACTTAAAAATCAATTACAACTGAAGGCTTTCTGCATTTGAAAATGAATGGCTTTTAAGAACGATGAACACTGTTAACATCTTGACATCTGTAATGAAAGGGAAAGTCTACTAATCCTAGTTCTTAAGTCACACAAACTTATCATTGCAGCTGATTTTCAACATTTACATGCAATATAAATTACAGCTCTGTATAACATTATAATACTGGCCAAAAGAAAGAATATACAAATTATTTGATAAATAAAATTATTGCATTTAATGTTATTTTTCTTGAAAACCCAAATCATATTCCTTAATGTTGTACCAAACAGTGGCAGTTCAAATTACAGAGAATATGTCAACACTACTTGAAAACAAAATTAAGAAGGTATGAAGCCCTATCTGCAGTTTAATTTATGTCAAGTGATCATGTAAATAAAAGACTTAAAATTATTTTATAATTATGCACAATGAATGAAAGCATTATAGACAGCAGAGTACTCTTCCACCATAAAATTATTTACACCCATTTATTCAGCTAGAAATACTAGCTTGAGAGGTACTGGTCTGGTATATTCCATTTGAAATAACTTCTCTACAGCAAACAATTGTCTTATATTTGGAACACGTTGAAGAAAATAATTGTCTCATAATTTTTGTGTTTTGAGTCTTGATTACTAGTTCAGTGTATTGTGGGAGAATCCTGGTGTCCTGGATGGCTCAATAAACACATTAGGATCAAGCAGTGTGTCTGTATTCTGAAAGTACTCTCCAGTCCATACAAAGGCTTGTTGTGTAGGCTGTGGGCCCAAGACTTCTCCTACTGGCACTGGGACAGCATGAACCAATGTGTGTTAGGAAAGCTTCACACCAATTTTGTTTTGCTCCTTCTTCATTAGACGCTGTGCTTCTTTTTCCATTTTCTTCCTTTGTTGTTCTGCTGCTCTCTTCTCTCTGTCTGCAATTTTCTGCTGCCTGAAAACACAATCATATCTTTATTATATAAAATACTACACAGGTTTAAAAAAAAAGGAAATAAATCATAGGAAGGATGCCTTTCTACAATCAAAGAATAAATATTTAATGTCTTAATTTTCTCATTTCTCTGAAAATTTTAAGGATTTCCCAAAAGGAATATTTCTTATCCTTAGAAGGTAACATTATGAAGCAGAAATGTTATCTTTATTGTACAAATCGGAAAAGTGAGGTACAAAGCTACAAGATTTGCCCAGCCACAGGATTTATATGTACACAGAGTAGGAACGACATCTTTCCTTTACATTATTTCCATAAAAACTCTCTATTTTTATTTAACCACAGCTCTTGTGTATATCTGGGAAAACTATCCAAAAAGATTTGATATTGGAACTAATTCTCTCGTTATTATAATAGGTATTTTTTAATCAGCTAAAGGTTGTGAAGAACACATTGCAAAAAGGAAATGGAATTTCACACAGACCTTCTACTCAGAACTAAGAAACTGAACATTTGAGCAGCTGCATAAGGCATACAAGTACGTACTTATCAATTTCACACTACAACTCCTTGTCTGGTTCTAACAACATACCTCCACCAACTAGAAATAGCAAAAACACTATCTTTACCTTATATAGCAAGGTAGATTGATCCTGGAATGATGATATAGGAGAGAGGGGAGAGAACCAAGTTGGATGTGAAAAGCAACTTTCTTGGCACCTTCAGTGCTTGCTAACCTATGCCTTCCTTCAACCTTACATACTTCAAGGAAAGCACAGGTAAGCACTGAGCATGGAAGAGGCAATATCTAGATCTATGCAGAACAGTCCAGGCTAAGCGGCTAAATTAAATGTTTATGAAAGTAATATGCTAATGCATAAATATATATACAATTATGCACATACATTTGATTTTAAATAACAATTACAAATGCAAGTTAACAGATAACCAAAATTCTACAAAAGAGAAAAAATTTCTTTGTGGCAAACCAATTTTCATCACCAATTAGACAAGTTTAAAGAATGAATGATAACCTACTTATCATTTATTAAGCTATACTCAAGTATAAGAAAATCTGAAAAATCTGTACTAAAAATGAAACCCAAAACATTAGCATTAAAAGGTAGGAAGAAAAATAATTAGAAAGTACTGAATAGGTTATACAAAGATAAACTTTGACCTGGTTCCTATCTGAAATGAAAAAAATCAGCAATGAAGGGTCTAAACACAAGAAACAATTTGGAGATTACTGAAGACAACATGTATTTTGACCATCCAGTTTCAAGCCTGAAACTGCTGTAGTACTAGAGTTTCACTCACTTAACTGATTATAGAGCTAGAAGATTTTATGGCAATGGGAAACCTGCAGATATACCTTCAGAGCACTCCATGTTTTTATAGAGGTAGCAATGACACAAGCCTTCATGTCCCATTGACTACACAGTCAATTGTGGAGCACACAGCATGAAGCTTGTCTGCCTACTATTAACTAATAATTTCATTCATTTAAATGGTCATTATAATATAAAACATTGTTTCCAATTTTGTTTTATTTAGGGAACAATAGATTGGATGAAAAAGTGAAGGTTTTAGAGTAACATTAAGATGTTCTGCTCATAGCTAAAAATTTCATAATACTGTCATTAAGATTTTAGTTTCAAATAGCTCTTTCCTTCTTTGTGCTTCTTAAAACTAATAATTAGTCTTCCAAATTTTCTAAAGCATTCTGCTTTTTGTATCTATTTTTAAAATTCAGAATAAAAATGTATCTTGATGATCTTTGCAACATTACTTTATTTCATACTTTAAAAATATCCACTATTTAAAAAATAAAAATATCCTTTATTAAAAACTCAGTTACACTGACCAAAGGGAAGCGAAAGATGAAAAACTCATAATTTTACTTTAAAAACATGATGCCCCCTCCATTTAAAAAAAGGCATGCTGAAAACAAGAGTTTAGAGAAAAGTAAACAAAAGTTCTAGCTATTTAACTGCACCCTCTGCTGGTTATTCAAGGTTACTATAAATTTATCATCAAAGGCAACACAAGAAAAGAAAAATAAAAGTTCAATTGTTAAGACAGCTAAGAAGGTGGTAATTCATTTTCTATCCATTGGGTAAAAACAGTAATAATTTTAAAATGAAACTCCTATCACTATATTTTTGCTTTTTTTTTCATTTTATTTTATGTGTATGTATGTGGGGCTACATGTATGAATCATGTGTTTACAAGTGTGCAAAGGCCAGAAGGGGACATCAGATCTTCTAAAGCTGATAAGTACTGGGAACAGAACCTGGATCTTGTAAAGGAAAAGCACTCTTACCCACAAGCCATCTCCCAACTCCCTTGCATTTGATCCTAAATGTTTAAAGAGGCTAGTCAGGTTTATATCTGAGTTTGCATCAGAGATTAAGTCACAGTTCTGCTTTTCACTATTATTCCTTTACTTTTTGACCCAACATAGAAGTACAAGAATTAAGTTTACTACTCACAGAAACACAGAATGAACAGCCAACAAAAATGAACTTTAAAACTATAGAATAATATTTACTTTTCTGTAAAACGGGTTAATATGACCTACCTGTTTTATGGGACTTTCACGGACACTAAAATTAAAGATACATGTGGAGACTACAAGTGCTTTAGTAGCTATTTTGATTCAGATGTGAAGTTTTGATACTATAAGCTATGAAACATTAAAAAATAACTTCTAATCCAGAACTTACATTTCATAGTAGGGTATTATGACAACCATGTGGTATGTATATGCAAACAACTTTTTTTCCTTTTTTTGGTTTTTCAAGTCAGGGTTTCTCTGTGTAGCCCAGGCTGGCCTCAAAGTCACAGAGATTCACCTGCCTCTGCCTCCCAAGAGCCAGGATTAAAAGCATGTGCCACTCTGCCATTAAGATTATAATCCTTTGATTCATACAGTATTTTAAAATCATAGTTATCATAAAACATGACATAAGATCTGAAATTCAGGGCATATTTAATGAGAAACAAGTTCAATAAAGTTCAGTGTGGAAAAATGGAGACTGGCATTTAGCAGAGTAGGCTTTCTTGACCTTAAATACAACAAGAAACAAAGCTACATTTTTCTATTCAAGGTGTAAGATAAAACATCATCCAAATACCTCAGAACTTCTTCTGCTTGCCAGGCTGCATCTTCTTCTTCTTCCCATGCATTGGTATTTTCTTGCCAGGTATCTAAGTCACCTAATTCTGACTACATTGAAAAATAAAAAAAAAACTAAGACTGTAAAGAGGCATCCTTTCTCTATACAGCAGTTCAAAACCAAAGCAACCAAAAAGGGGTTTGTCTCAGAAACACTTGTTACTTTTGTATGGTTCCCTAACTTTCATAACAATCCCTACATAGGGCATAAATGATCTAGCCTCTAGTTTGCTTAGAACTGAGGGTTTCACAAAATACTATGACTGAACTACCCTCATACTAATGTCTGTGACCTCCACAGATGCAGAAGTTTGACGAGGTTTATTGTACCAGGTGAGAATTCTCTGTTGTGAAGCCAAACTCAAATCCAGTCAGCAGAGAATTTACACCTGGTACAATAAACCTAGTCAAACTTCCGCATCTGTGGAGGTCACAGACACTAGTATAAGCATAGTTAGTGGCACTTTCTATTTTCATCCTATGGAGCTGTAATAAAACAGACCAAAAAAAAAAATCCATAAAAAGTGATATCTTATTTTTTACTGAATTTCTGAAAAAGGAGGAAAACTTATTAGGTTATATGTTTCTTGTTGGTAACATTTCTATTTATAATATTTGCCCATTTCCCCATTGAAATAATTGATATCAGACATTTAGAGATTTAATATTATATAATAAAGATTTTAGAACATAAAATTTTACAGTATAAACATTTTATTATATATATATTAAAGTTTATATGTACCACCAAATATAATAATTTCTTTAGTAAAAAATGGTCCTCCTAAGGCTAAAAGAAAAAAACTAAAGACAAGATAGATAGGTTGGTAGGCATTCATAAGAATCAACTCTATCTGTTCCTGGGGAGGCCACTCAGAAGGTAAATTGCTGCAGCAAGCATGAGGACATGTTTGGACCCTCAACATCCACATAAAAAACTAGGCATGGTGGTGTTGCCTGTAATCCCCGTGGCTAGCAAGTGAGACAGGAAAACTGCAGAGGGTCAACTGGCCAGCCAGCCTAACGAGCTTAACCAGCTGATGAGTTCATGCACACACATGTACTCTAAACGCATCAAAAACATCCAAACCAAGTAAAAAGCAAGAAAGTAAAAAAGTATTTTAAAAAAGGCAGAAAAAAGTTGTTATCCTTAATATAAACAGTTTCCACAATACATATGATAAACTTCAGGACAAAAATAGAATATTTGATGTAAAAAATACTCTACACTGAAACCTAGAAGCAATAGTTAATGGTTACTAGAGGAGAGACATTTTCCTTAGTGGTGTAGCCACTGGTAAGGTGCTCATGCTGTCATAAATTGCCACTGTAAATGATCTCTCAGCCAAACTCTCCATAAGAAACCCTCATAAATCTTACTGTGTCATTTCTTTTAAAAACATGAAAGTAGAATATCCATAATAGTGTTTTTCATAGCAACATATGTTATTAATGTTTGTAATTGTGTATATAATCATTTAACATTGTCTCCATGCTATGATAATCCTCTCCTCTTCCCATACCCTGGAAAATTAGTACTTATACCACAGGAGATCCAAACTGTCCCTATAGAGGAGTACATTGTAAGAAGCAAAAGATTTCATGCAAACCTTACAAGGTGAGCACCCTAGTCCTACCGACCCAGTCAAATCTGCAGCTGACTACAGACTCAATGCAGTGACTGCTTATAAACTCACTAGAAACCCTGAAATAGAATGGCCCAGTTTAATCAACCCTGGATTGTTAGACCACAGAAACTCTATGAGCCAATGAATGATCATTACTTTATCAAGCCATTGTATTTGGGGTTTATAACTGTTAGCTGGTGTAATATACTACTAAAAGCATGCTTAGACCTGTAGAGGCATCTAGGTATTTGTGGGGGTTTGGTTTCATTTTTGGTTTAAAAGCTTCCCTGCTGATTCTGACATAGTCCCTCAATGTTGAAACCGTAATTTTTCTATTTTGTTCACCACTTTTTCCTTATAAAGTTTTACTTAGTCAAATTCATCTTAAATTACATCATTCCATGATAAAAAATTTCATTAAGTTAAAACTTACCTTAATCATTTTAGGGGTAACTCCTCCAAATTCTAACTTCTAAATATCATATTTTTGTCTCTAGTTTTTCTGTGTATAATGGTACCCTGATATTAAGTGTCCAATATAATCTGTAGTCTTTTAAGATGTTAGGTTGATAAAGCTATAGATCAACTTCTCTTGAACTTTTAAATCTGTTCAATTTCTTTGGAGTATTTTTCTCTTCTTAAAAAAAAAATTAAGTCTTTTCCTAGATTTCATTAACATACTTACAGATTGATGAATAAAAGGCATATCTTGTGTAGCCGCCAATCTACTGGAAAAACCTGTACTACTATCTGGGATACCAAAATTCAATGGTTCTCTCTTCTTAATGACAATCTGAAATACAAATTACAACAGGATTACAAGGATATGAAACCATATGAAAATAACTGATTGACATAGTTGACAATGGCTTAAATTGTTTTCTTTTTTAAGATGTATAATGTAGTAAGAACCAAAATTCCCATGCAACTGTAACACAGATCAGTTTCATTCTAAGAAAAATTGCATCTCACTTTAAAAAAATTCTTATCTTTTTCTTCTCCCTATTTTTCAATGGTCCCTAAAATATAATTAGGTACTTTTTGTTACTAAACTAAAAAATAGCATGTCTATATCCTACCAAAAGTATACCTAGCTTCTTTAACATGTAGGATATCTATAAATGCATTAACTATTTTTGGCTAAAAATATTAAAATATTTATTTGATATGATGTAAATTTCACAAAAAAGCACCATCAATCTAAATCAGTGTAATAAGGTACCATATACTATACTAAATTCCACCAACATATTTCCAAAATACAAGATACATACCAACTGAGAAACTTGTAAGTTCCCTCCTTTTCAGAACTAAATATTTTAAAAACACAGTTTAAAAAAGAAAGAAAGCAGCTGGGTATAGTGGCACTTGGGAGGCAGAGGCAGGTGGATCTCTGTGAGTTCTAAGCCAACTTGGTCAAAAAAACTGAGTCCAAGGCAACCAGGGATATTACACAAAGAAACCCTGTCTCAAAACACCAAAAAAGAAAACAAAACAAAGAAAGTATATATGTAGCTAAAACAAAGAAAAAGGTAAGGTAACAATACCTTGATATATATATATACACACATATATACATACACACACACACACAAACATATATAAAAATACATACAATGTTTGTGTTTGAGTAACTAATAGAATGTTCAATATAATTTTCTGAAATAGCAGAGTAGAATGGAATAACATTACAATATTAGAAGGAAATGAAGCAGAACTCCGTCTTCATTTATATTATTATGTGAATGAACAGTATATATGACCAGTATCAAGAAACAGCAGTATCTGATATATAAACAAGCAAACAAACAAAAAACAAGCAGAAAAAGTTACTGAATGGCTACTTCTGGGAAGTAGAATTGGCTGAGTGAGGAGACAAGGTCAGTTATGTTTCATATAAGACCTTTAATATTCTTCTATCTTAAATAAGTATATATATATATATATATAATCTTGATAAAAAGAAAAGCAGCCAGTGTGCTCTTACTGGTATCTCTGCATCTCTAAGTGATTTCATAGTCAATTCAAAAGGGAGTGAAATATAATGGCTAACAAATTTACAACAATACAAAGACTCAGAACAACTTTACAGTATTTTTACCATGGACTGGTTGCACTAGGTGTACGTGGTAATATAATAGGAGATTACCCATTTACAGATATCATCAAACTTGGAACTTGTTAAAACTGTTACTTTATTGGCTTAAGTTTCCTGTAGCAGAGACTAAAACCTACTATCTGAAATCCAATAGAATTTTTGTAAATGCTTAGCTATGGCAGAAAACTTGGAATACACATTATTAGATCTATGTTGTGGTCATGTGAACACATAAAATTCTCGTTTAATGTCAGAAGGCAAAATGTTAATCATAACCAGGCTTTCTAACAAATACAGATTCTACTGACTAAACATTTAGAATCTAAAATGTATTTAATCTCCAAAAGCACAAATTTTCAACATACTTTCTGAGTTTTCCGTATAGTTGGTGTCATGTCCTTGAAATAGTCAGGTTCTAGTTGTTCCAAAGAATTCTGTTGCGCTGCCACATTCCCATTCCCTCCTTCGATCTTTACACTTGTGGGTGCATCTTCATCCCAGGAAGTCCACTCCTCCACATCTGTCTAAATTTAATTGTTTGGATTGTCAGCCACAAAGGGAAGAGACAACTTAATGCTCATCTTAGTCTTAATTAGAAAATCAGGCTTTCTAACATACTGGCTTTCAAACTTCTGAGCTATAGGCAAAAATGCAATTCAAATAATGTATCAAAATTGTCAAATAAATGCTTTTAAAAACGGAACTAACGCTGTATGTACAGCCCAGAGAGGGTATACTGGAACTCAAGCCCAACCAAACTGATTACCTGACCAAAAAAGGAAAGAAAAAAAAGAAAACCAAATACTATCAACAGTCTCTGTAAGACTGAAGTAAAAGTCTCAAAACATAATTTCTAAATGCCTAAGAAACAAGCCAGAATGTTCAACATATAAAAAATCCATGAATCTCAATTCACATGGAAAGCTAATTCCAAAATGCCAACCCCAATATGATATAAATCCAGGAACTATCTAAGATTTTAAAATATTAAATGTTCTATAAAAGAAATAGCATTCACTTGAAACCAGTGGAGAAAAAGTTACATGTTGACAAAGAAATAGATACAATATAAAGGATCAAGTAAAAGGTATAGAATTAACAAACAGTAAGAAAATCAACAAGAATCCTAAGCACTAAATTGTTTTGCTGCAGTCAGGCTTGAAAAGCAGTGTTCTGGAGCACATACTCCATTACAAACTACCTGCTTAGGGACGGATGAATAATCGACTGTGGTGGGCAAAGTTATTTGGTCTCCACTTAATTTCCTTCCTCTGCCAGATCTGAAAGAAACAGGATATATTTCAAGAACCAGAAAAACAAGCAAAGAGTAGAAAGCATTTTAGAAAGCCTTACTCAGAAGATGGGACTTTTTAATTGTATAGTTACTGTTTTAAATAACAACTGCTCCTAAAGCAATGATGAAAAAGTATGACCCAGCAATCTTGTCAAGGTTTCCAAAAATCTTGAGCAATGTAGCTGTTTTTTGAGTTAGGATTCTGGATTATACACAAAATTACAGGACTTAAGATAAACCAAAAGGCAAACATAGATGCAAGCCAGTCTGAAGCCCTGTGTAAGTCGAGTGCTTAGGGTTCTGTAGGTAAAGTTTGAAACTTCTTTAACCAGAGATGGTTGGTTTATGTTTTATAGGTTTCTTGGTAAAATTAACTATTTAACTATTTAAAAGTTTGAAAATCAAGCTAATCAAACTGAATCAATTGGTTTCTAAGGATTTGTAGGAAAATACTAATCAAATTATAATATAGCTCAACTATGCAGTCTATGCTGATCATGATTTTCAAAGTTACTTTACTGAGTCTACCACATCCTCATCTGTAAACTGAACACTCACATCTACATTTCTAAGGTTTTTAAAAAAGTATTAAGGAGGACCCCGGTTGGTATGATCAATGCTCGTTTAGATGAACAAATGGGATGGACATTGAATGGAGGATAAAACAAGCAACAGGACAGGGGCATACCAAAGAGGGCCTCTGAAAGAATCAATATAGCAATGTATCAAAGCAGATATTAAGACTCACAACCAAGCCTTCGTCAGAGGGCGGGAAATATAATGAAAATAGGGGAAGTTAGTAAGACTTGGGGAGAACAAGAGCTCCACAAAAGACCAAACTGAGCTGGGCACAGGGGTCTTATATGAGACAGTTTCTCCAACCAAGGACCATGTATGGATATGGCCTAGAACCCTCGCTCAGATGTGGCCCATGGTAGCTCGGTGTCCAACTGAAGACCCTAGTAAGGGGAACAGGGACTGTTTCTGTCATGAACTCAATGGCTGGCTCTTTGACCCTCCCCCATACACGCCAGGGAGTAACAGCCTGGCTAGATCCCAGGTGAGGACATGGTAGCCAGCCCTGAAGAGACAAGATGAACTGGGGTGGGATGGAAGGGGAGGAGGTCCTCCCCCATTGGTGGACCTGGAGGGGGCGGGGAGGAGATGAGGGAGGGATGGATAGAGTGGGAGGGAATGAGGGAGGGGGCTATGCCTGGGATGCAAAGTACCTAACCTGTGATTGATATAAAAATAAATAAATAACATTAAAAAAAAAAGAAAAAAAAGTATTTAACTAAGATGCATATTTAAAGCTGCATTGGCTACAGAGCAAGACATTAAAACACAGCAGGTATTACAAACCTGTAATCTGAAACTCATTAGAGCTACTTGCTAAAGCATCTGTTTTATGAAAAATTCAGGAGCAGCATTTTATTCACTTAAACGATGAAGACAGAAGCATTACAACCTATTTTAAAATTTACAGTACACAGTCCTGATAAGACCAGATCGGCTAGGGTCAGATGGAAGGGGAGGAGGACCTCCCCTATCAGTGGACTTTAGAGAGGGGCATGGGAGAAGATGAAGGAGGGAGGGTGGGATTGGGAAGGAATGAAGGAGGGGGCTACAGCTAAGATACAAAGTGAATAAACTGTAATTAATATAAAAAATAAAAATTAAAAGAAAATGTATGACACAAATATGGAATTTTACAACACATGATTCAGTTTAGTTTTGACAGGTTTATCCTATATCCAATTAAAGGGCTGGTTTCCTTTACAGCTGAATGTACAGTTAGTCCTAAACATATCAACAGTGTCAACAGAAACTAACAGTGAGAACAAAATCCTGAATATGAAATCAAATTTCCTATTCTAAAACTAACCTACATTGTCCAGAACTTTAGAAACTATAGATGCATAAAGATACTATGCATCATGACAATGTTAATACTGCCTCTTTTACCTCTTTCCAGTATTATTAATACACACTCCCATCCTGCTTTCCCTAGTAAATGTCTGATCGCTCTTCTTCTCTGACATGAACATTTTTCATCAGTTTTTTGTGCTTCACAGATCCTGTCATCAAGGGTGATTTCAATAGCCAATTGCCCCAATTTTTCCATGGTTCTTGACTTCTCATCTACCAGTGATAATTTCTAGTCGACATCATTTCATCAACATGCTAAGCTCTGAATAGGATCAGCCCAGCACTGTGTGTAAGTCTTAAAACTACCTACTGAAAAGACAGCTGATTATCATTTACATCCTCTTTTATACCAGATTATTTTAAATGTATCACTAAGTTTTTCTGGGAATATTTAGGTCAAAAGAAATACTTTACAGTCTAACAGTTCCACTAATAAAAGCTTTTTTTTTAGGTAAGGTCTCTTTATGTGACTCTGGCTACCTCCCAGAAATTCACTTGTCTCTGCCTTCCAAACGCTCAGATTAAAGGCATTCACCATTATGCGTGGCTTCAGTTCCAATGATTAAGCAGGTAGGCCCAAACAACTTAGTACTTATACATGTCCTGGGTTCTTAGTAGCCAACTGAAAAGCTGAATACACATATATCTTTTTTTTTTCCTCTAATTTCTTTCCGAAGTTGAGAAAGAAGGAATGACACTTTGACAGCAGCCTACACCACATAGTAATACACAGGCCAGCCTGGGAAACATAGCAACATCCTGTTTCAACAAACAAAACAAAACAAAACAGAAGGCAGAAAATAAAATGTATTATTTTTATTTGGAATAAAATATAATTTTTATTACTGAAACACGTGTGCCTTTTGAACACTGCATAGCTTCTCAACCCTTGACATCCAATTGAATACTGTCACCCTCATTTTCTATTCTGCATTAATTTAGTGGCATAAATACTTTTAATTATAACCTAAGAACCTAGCTTTGCAAATATATGTTACCAAAAAGCTGTAGGCCCTAGTGCTGCAAATACAAGCTCCCTGAACTAAGAGCTGAGTTTTCAACAGCTACTGACCACTGTAGTTCTGCTAGAAATTGTGAAAGCTTCTTAATTTTGTGATGAATCTTGAGGCACCTCAGCAGTTGAGAAGCTGTAGCTAGGGTGTGGCCATGTAGTAAGACAGAAGGATTTGGAATCTAAGTATAACCAAA
Source organism: Pachyuromys duprasi (assembly GCA_028658305.1). Lineage (NCBI taxonomy): Eukaryota > Metazoa > Chordata > Mammalia > Rodentia > Muridae > Pachyuromys > Pachyuromys duprasi. The sequence goes on from CM053752.1 coordinate 51,319,206, forward strand.
GGAAGACAAATAATTTATTTTAGCCAATCTGCGCGTGCGCGAACACACACGTCAATTTATAGTTTCTCTGTTTTAAGTTTTTAAGACATTTTAATTTTATGTGTCTGTGTATTTTGCATGTATGCCGTGCAGCACAGCTGGTATCTGCAGAGGCCAGAAAAGGGCATTGGATCTCCTGGAACAGAGTTTAGAGTTTTGAGCCACCAAGAAGATGCAAAAGTATGAACCCAGGTTCTCTGCAACAGCAGCAAGAGCTTTTAAGCACAGCAATTTCCCCAGCCCCTCTGTTGAAAGTTTTAAAAATAAATATAAAAACTGCATCACCTATACTTTGCCTAACCACTTTTAAACATGCCAAGAATGAAAGAATATGTAACATTATGGTGGTAATATTTAATGTTGGTTTGCTTCTTTCTGAAATTTTACAGGACTAATTATTTAATATATTTAAATGGAAGATGTAAAAAATCTGAAAGAACAAAACTACAGAGCTCCTTTTTAGATCTGCAAAAGTATTTTTAAAAAATATAGATTAACAAATATTATAAACAGGACAAGTTTCAATAAAATGTTTCATGTCTTTTGAAGTTAGTGAGGAGACAAAAAGGTCAGTTTGAACACAGAAATAATTTACCTGCATATTAATCTCTTTAGGAATGAGAATACTGTTGCTAGGCAGGTACAAACTTTAAATAACCGAAACTGAGTGATGGCCATGGTGAAAACCAAAACCTGTGGGAAAGGCACATATACAAAAGCAATGTATTAGATACATTTCTGAAACATGTTCTTCTTCTGAGTTCAAATTGAAAAGTCCTTATGTACTAAGAGAAATCTGACATTTTTACTGTCTCTAAAACTACAACAGTAAATTTTAATACAATGTAAGACATATAAACTATTTAAGAAAGTACGTTTTTAAAGTTTTTAATCAGTAGAAAAAAATTGTCTTCATTCTGAGTCTCTGAAAAATGTTTTCCCTAAATTAGTACAAAGTTACTTATGAAAAACTCAAAATGCATAAAACTGTATTAGTCCTTTCTACACCCTTTGCGATTTCATTCACTTCAACATCACAACTGAAAATATTTTTAACATTTTATCCATTATGTATTTTCATTATGGTATTTCACAGATGGAGAAACTGAATTAAGGAAGGTCGACATGTTCAAGGCATAGCTAGTAAACTCAATGAAATGATAAAGCCTGTCTAGTCACGTTTGCAAATCTAGCCATCTGTTTGAAGAAACACCGATGCTTGGACCTACACTTAGTAAGTCCACTAGCCCACAGTCTCTGAGGAATGAAGACAAATCACAGCCAACAATACCCTCCCAATTTTTAAAAATAATTCAAAATACAGTTTCCTTAATTACACTAAGCAGGTTAAAAAGGAAATAGTAGGAAGTAGTATTCACCTCTAATGACAGATGGGGATATAGACACATTAGGAAACTGAGATCTAGACTTTAACCTGAGTGGTAACAATACTGTTTGCTTCATTGTATATATTACTTATTTACATATTACACCTCAACATAAAAGTTCAACACACAACCAAGCAGTAAAGAGAAAAAAGGAAACAAGAAAGCAGTAAAAACACACTACCTGTCATGGTCCCTGACCTTGAATGCTAACTGGCAGTTTCTTCTGAGAAAAATAGCTATGCTTTCTGTTTTTAGAGTTAAAAGTGGAATGCACACTACTAAACATACAATGGCAGGTTCCACAGGATTCCCTTAGCACTGCTCATGTATTTTTGTGCATAGGAAGACTGACTATCTTAACTAAATGATTTAGTCAATGTCTAAGGCTGAATACTGAGAGGGTGCAAAGAACAGTGATTCCAGAAGAAAAGGGATCAAGGGCACATTAACAACTTCCATCTGGAAGTAATGTATAATTTCTGACAAATATAGTGGTAAGGTGGGTTACTTCAAAAATGCAACAAAGCTGACTCAAAGTATTTAGAGACGCCAGATGACCTATATGTCTTATTTAATTTCCCAACATTGCCATATTGTTTCCTATATCCAATGATGTTGGCTATGTTAAAGTTTTTATTACTTCTTGGTAGAATAAATTTGTCTTAATTCCAGGGCTTTTCTACTGTGAAAGTTGATATTTTCTATTTTATACTACAGTAGTATCTTTATACTGTACCTGCCCTGCACAATACTTTTCTAGAGGATTTTTTTACCTGGTACATTCAGCTACCATTCGCAAAGTAAAACTTGAAAAAAATATTTGATTCCTCACTAAAAGTAGAATGAATTGAACAAATAAAATGGCGAAACAAGGTTTCACTTAAAGCTGATTTAATATAACTGTCAACAAAACGAAAAGCAAACGTCCCAAGGAGAAGTTTGAGTACAGCATTCATGCCCTCCACAGAAAAATGGATGAAACTTAAGACCATCCTGTTGGGCAAAATAAGCTAGAGCCAGAAAGACAAAGATAGCACTTCCTCCCTCATTTGCACAAGCTAGATTTCCAATACAAGAATACATGAAAATAGATGGTGTACTGTTTGACAAGAAAAAGGGAACCAGAAGAAGAACAAAAAATAGTAATGGAGCCAGGCACAGTGGTGCACGCCTGTAATCCCAGCACTCAGGGAGCCAGACACAGGCAGATCTCTTGAGTTTGAGGCCAGCCTGGTCTACAAAGGTATTCCAAGATAGCCAAGGCTACCAGAGAAACCCTGTCTCAAAACACAAAAACAAAAGAAGAAATATTAATGGGGGGGTGAGCAAATTATATAAAGGAATGAAATATAATGAAACCCAATATTCTGTACACTAGACTTTAATATATACTAATTAAAATTCAGAGAAAATTTAAAGAATATAATAAATTTTCAGAAAAAATATTTCAAAGGTACCTATTAGACTTGTGGCATACAGAACTGGGAGAGGAAATATAGCCAAAGAGATTTCTTTAGGGAAAAACCACGTTCACTATTTTGGGACTGTGCACAGGGTGTTAGGCTGAGAAAGAAACTCCATTCAGAGCCTTGATAGCTACAGCCATTACTTTCTCAAATATCCTTAAGTATTCAGTAAGTACCTGTCAACTCAAATGGCTCTAACAAAAAGTAGAAATGAAATTTTATGTGGAAAATCAGGAAGCTGGATTATTACTGATTACAGAATTTCCCCTTTGCAATTAATGATAAGCGATAAAGCTGCTGTGTAATTAAAGAGACCCAAAACTCACTGACCATCTATTACATACCAAACACTATCTAAACTTCCCATAGAACTTATTTCTGATAAAATAGATATTACTATCCTCATTTTATAGACTACAGAGTAAACACACATTCCCAAGTTCCTACAACTGCTTGCATTCAAACCTACATCAATTTAATCTGAAGGCCAGGAAAATCTAGTCTTAGTAATCAAGGAAGATGTCATAAGCTCCAAGATAAAATTTCTAACCAGTTTCACTAAAATGGGGAAAATGGAACCAAACTTAAAGTAGCACTTTATCAAGTACACTGATTTGTAGACAAATTTTCTTCAGGACCTGAATGCTGCAACTCAATGGAATGAATATATATTGGCACCTACTATGTAACATATGCTACACTGATAGTGGAAAAACATTTCCCTGCTCACAGAAACCCCTGCTACTCAACTGTCTTGAGTTTCTTTCTCCATTTACTTTTACTCAAAGGAAAAAGAGCCCAGAACAGAAGGACCACACCAGTGTGGCTCAGTTTGTTATCTCTAAATCTTGGCCAATGGCAGCATTTAGGTGCTCAAATATTTCTTGAATGAAAAGATACTAACATTCCTTGAGCCTTCAGCATTTAGTTCAATAGTTTCGCCATTCCCATGTAACGGATGAGGCCCATCACTCGCCTAAATAATTTAAACACGTTAAATCAGGATTGACTGGAAGAGAAAAAACTCCAAGGCCAGGCTCTCCCTACATATTCTTTTTGAAATTATTTTAGTTTTACATATATAGTTTCAACCTGGTTTCATATATACTCTATAGATCATTAATTACAAAAATACTTATTTTGGGCTACTTTGCAATTTGGGTGCTTTAAAGTGTTTTCTAGTACTGGGCAATACTTAAGTAATCTACTACAAAGATACTCCAATTTAAAAAAATCCTTAAAACGATTAACAAAATGGAAATTTCATATATGCCAGAGGAGGAAATTTTGAAGAAATGACATCTCCAATCAAGCAATAGGAATAAGAGCTCTGTTGTGTCAACTGAGAAGGATTTCCCTGTAACTGGGGCAGAAAGCATAAAGAAAAAGAATCCCGAATGATCAAGTCAATCCCTCCCTGTTCCCAGTGAATTCCTTCACATCCTAAAGTACTGATCTATTATACTACAGCTCATTAAGCCAAGCCAGTTGATACCCACTAAACGAGTTATCTAGTGCTGTACTTCTAAATCTGTATTTCTAAGTCTCTCCATACAAATTCTTACAAGTCCTATGACCTCCAACAGCACAGAATACACTCAAATTAGATCTGTACTCGTTTAGGCTAAAAAAAAAATCACAAAGTTTCCCTCTCCATCCCCCCCCCCAAAAAAACCTATCTACCTGAACTCAAATATGAAAAGCAAAAGGTCAACAGCAGAAGCAAGTAAGCAGAAACGGAAGTGCAGTTCTGAAAAGCTGGTGGCAAAAAAAAAAAAAAAAAGCGACCATTCTGTCCCATCAGGCCTTCCAATCTGACACCGCTGGAACTGTTACCTAGGCGGGTTAAGGTCTTCTGAATGATTCAACGGGAGAGTTTCACAACTGAAATAATGCTCACTTTCCGATTACCCACCTAGAATGTCCTGACGCAAAAAAAACCATACCCACTGCACAGACGAGCAAAGCCACACACACGCGAGCTTTCAGGTTACGCAATCCCACGCCCGGTGGCGGGCGTCACGTGAGGCGCTCCACACTCGCTGGAGCTGGGAGCCGGGTGGGCTGGGATTTGGATGTTGGGCAGATCGGGCCCGAGAGGTGCGAGGCCCGTGGACGGAGGGCAGGAAGGCGGCACATTGCCCTTGGGGAAGACTGAACGTGGCGCTTTTCCACGGGCCGGTCTCCCACGCGGGAGCGCTGCATAGCGAGGGCACGCGGTCACGCCGGCTCCCCGGCCCGCTGGGCTGTGCCCCCGGGTCACCCTGACCCGGAAACAGTACCCCTGAGTGCTGGCCCGGCGTGTGGGAGGTCGAGGTAGAGGGCCGAGGAGGAAGGCGGAAGGGCAGGAAGTAAGGGACGACCCCAGAGAGTGGCGGGGAAAGCCCCAGAGCGGGCCGGGACCAGGAGACGGGTGGGTAGAGAGAGAAGCCCCTCGCCGGCGGGAGCGCGCGGGCCGCACACACTCACCTGCCCCTCCCCCTCCCCGCCCGCCCGGCGGAGGCTCCGAGCTGCCGCGGGGCCACGCGCGCACACGGGGCGCGCGCGCACGCTGCCGCCGTCTGCCTCGAGCTCGCGCCCGCTCGGCCAGCTCAGTCCCAGCTCCGCTCATTCAAAGCCGGGCGCGCGCTCCGTCGCAGCCGCCGCTGCCGCCGCGCAGCCGCCATGGCCGCCCCTTCCTCTGAAACCAGCCCGGGCCCCGCCCCAGCTCCGCCCGGGCCCCGCCCCAGCTCCGCCCGGGCCCCGCCCCAGCTCCGCCCAGGCCCCGCCCCAGCTCCGCCCGGGCCCCGCCCCTCTCCCCGTCAGGCCCCACCTCCAAGGCCCAGACAGACTGTCTGCAGGCCCTCGCTTCCTCATCCCGCCTCAGGTACTTCCGGCCCAATAGAGACTAGGCTAGTTTTTTGACGCACAAGCCGCAAGCCAATGAGCGCGGAGGGGCGTGGCTGGTCCTGACAGGGCAGAGAAAGCTTGCGCTGTGCGGCCTTTTGCTGTTAGCGGTGCTCCGAGGTTGCTTTGAGTTTTTTGTCCTGGAGCGATTGGGCTTGCGCCAAGTTGTCTTCCTTTCCTCCTGTGTAGAAGAGTGTCTCGCCCGTGACCAAGCCTCTTTCTGCTCCATCCTTAAACTTGTCTGACAGATGGGGCCAAGGGGAAGCTGCATCTGGTTTGCGATACACTGGAGGAGACCCAATGTCTAGTGATTTGATATGACTAGGACCCCGGTTATTGCCCCACCTCAGGTGTTTACAAGTCCCTTCCAGAATTTAGCCTGCTCTGCTTAAATCTTCGTTCAGTTTTTAGCTGTGGAAGGAAGGAGGGGTCTTTCTAAGTCCCTCATATCCTGGCCTGCGTGCGGGGCTAGCCATCTTACCAAGCGCTTGTCTTTTTTGTGGTCCTCTCTTGCAATCGGATGTTTTTGTTGTTTGTTTGGGCTTTTTATTTTCCTATTTACTGTACATACTCATTATACATGTTCCTGTGTTCCGTAAAAATGCTTTCACTTAATACGTTATACCTTGAACACATGCCCCTCCACTATATACACCATTTTTTCTTCCTCCCACTTCCCATAATCTTTGTTTTCTAGACAGTTTCACTTCTATTTATATACACATGTATGTGTACATATATATATACACATATACATATATGTATATATACACATATGCAATATATATCCTTTTCGTGTTTTTCTTCTACCTTGTATGCTAGTTGTATGCACTAAACATTTGCCCATTTTAAAGCCTCCTTTTGGTTTTCCCTTTGGGAAAGTCTTCATTGTTTAATTTCTCCAGCGGTTTCTTAGCCTGGTGCCCTGACCTTGATCAAGAGGTTGGAGCAGTCCACAGTTCTGAACTTCCAGATCACTGCACCACAATTTCTGGATTTTTACCAAAAGATGTCAGGTTTTGGGTTTTTTTGTTTTGTTTTGTTTTGTTTTTGTCCTTTTAGACCCACTGATAAAACTTGGACATTAATAGATTTTTATTAATGAGCAGGTGTTCATAGTTGAATACAGATTATGAAGTCACATTTTTCCTAATCAAGTGAGACAAAGGCTTGCAGCTCATAGCATAGAGTGACAATTTGAAAAGGCATATTTTAAAGCACAGACTTTTGACAATTTTAGTAGATTGTTTTATTGGTATGACTACTAGAAATTTTTACTTGCTTTCAAAACAATAAATGTCAATAATCTGGAAATTTAAATGTTTTAAATCACTAATGACTAGGGTTAATAGCTTAATAAACAACAGTCTAAAGGATCTTAAAAATACTTCAGTGCTACTAAGTGAAAATTAACTTTACATGAGGCATTTAAATAGTTTCCACCATTATATTATAAGCAACAGAAACCTACTGCTTAAAAACAGGAAGACCTGAGATATAAGAGTAATTGTTTGAGTTAACCAAGTTTCTCCAGAAGGGGCCTGGATAGATGTTTAGAAAAATAGCACGTTTTGTTTATTTTTTTTCTACTAGAAACAGATTAAAATGAAAAGAGGGATAAGTTCTCTATGTCTAGGATTATGGTTTGGTGACATAATGTGATTTGACTCATCCCACATTTATCTGCTACTTTAGTAACCTTTATCTGAGCATGATATGGAAATCTATGGCCTCTTATCATCTCTGAATGCTAACGTGTTGATGGCTGTCTAACAATGTGGAATACTATTATGATCTATCTTGTAAGTGGGTTACAAACTTGACAATAGTGTAAACTTACAGTGAAAAGACTCAACCCTTCAATTACATACAGCAAGCTAGGCATGACAACTCTATTTTTATATCTATAATATTAAGTTAATAAATCCTCCTGGATTTGCTTTGTAAACTAAGTGTCATAATGTGAGCAGAAATGTGTTGGAAGCAGCAGTAAAAATATGTGAAAGTTTCCGGGCGTAGAACCTTATCATCACCATATCCAGTAAAATTTAGAGCTCACTACTGGAAATGCTGCTTCCAAGGAAAACGGAAGTGGGTTTTGCCATCATCATCAATGAACATATTTGCCAGTAGCATATTATTTAAAAAGGAAAAGGAACAGGATTGTTAAGCATTGAAATTGCAGCTTGAAATTAACTTCTGCAAGTATCCTCTGCCCTTTGTTTAAAGACAGACTAAAAGTGCAGATTGCAGAACTGAAACACTTGCAAGCCTCCTTGTAGCTCCTCCTGCTGTTAGTTACTACCCATAACATTATCCATGCCTAAGGCGATCCATTCTACCTGCACCCCATCATTTCAGCATAAGCAAGCATCTTATAATGTTATTTTAAAGTTTGTTTGTGCCCTGTAAAACAGCTCTACACTTTACTGTATACTTATTATAAATATGTCTTAGGTATAGCCTTCCTCATGATTTGAACTTTATTTTTTAAGATATATAGATTCAGTGTACATTGTCTAGCAGTTCAAATATATTTGAGGACCTTTCCCTTAATAGTTGCTATTTAAGTCTGAATTTATTTGTAACTGCTGTTTTGAATCTCCTCTGGCCCTTGAAAATATCGTATTAGCAACCTTGTCAAAGATGTTTGTGTAGGTATGCTATATATTTAATATGTTAAAGCTACTCATCTCACATAATAAATATAATTTAAAGTAAACCTTTTGTCAGTGAGAATTAAGTCCAAGTTGTAATCATACAAGAAATACTAAATATGTTAAGACTTATATTTTCTCTTTTTAGGAAGAATTTACATATACAAAGGATCATCAGCCTATATACATAAATTAAAGAAAAAATACAGTGAAAATGCTCTTGTCATATAGCCAGATATACTCATAAATATCTTGCTCAAAAGGAATTATTTTTTTCTGTTCATAGGCACAGATCCTATTGCCATAGCAACCATAACTAGTTGCTCTGTAACTGAGTGTGAATTTTATACAGTGTTATTTGAAACATTAGGGCTGTAAGTCAGGATGAAGTGCAATTTCTGTAATATTTTGTTTTATCTGAAAAATGCAGTGTAGGAGTTTTTTCTTATTCTGCCTATTAGTTAATTTACTTAGAGAGTTTCTTCTGTACTTTAAGGATACACTGTGTGTCAAATCTTCACAATACTCTCAACCTGGAGGACCTTCTCTAATAAAGTCACCCTTCATGGCCAAGTAACGAGTTCTCCACGAGGACTCAAACATTGATCCGTATTCATGAAATACGTAATATGTTAGGTCCTATGACTAAGGTAACAGGCATCAAGGCACTTGCTTCATGACCTCAGGTGGGCACTTCCTTCTGCTATTATACATTTTATGTAATCACTACCTGGAGAGAAATCAGAGTAAATGGCAGTGTATCGTTCACTGTGAAATGGATATTCTTGGTATCTGGGACCCACATGAGTAAGTTGAAAATGCTGACTGATGAGTTTGAACTCAGCAAATAAGAGTGTCCCAGGCAGTCCAAGATTGCGGCTACCAGCATACACCATGTCTGAGGGGCACAGGATCCGAAACTCCGAAACTGGTGAGTGGAGGGGCAGCTGAAGCCAGAGCATCCTCATTGAATCTTCCTGGGTGAGAGGGGGCAACCTGTGAGCTGGGACAGTTTGGATCCATGTCACCTGTGGACATCTCCAGGGACTGAGACTGGAGAATATTCCACCCCCAGCACTTCTCCTTGCCACAAGCGTGGGCCTCCCTGCTCGGCTGAGGCCTCGGTGGTTGCCCCAAGTACGAGCTTCTGAGCTCAGTGACTGAAACAGCACAGGCAGGCCTTCCAGAGCTGCAGCTACAGCAGGTGGCAGCTGGCCTAAGCAGGAACCTCTAAGCTCTGTGACTGAAACTGCAGAGGCAGCTACCCCAAGTACAGGCCTCCATGCCTAGGGGCCAAAACAGTGGGCAACACTGAGCTGATGGATCTCCTTCATTCTCATTTGCCCCTCAGGGCCCAAATCTGAGAGTAGAGAACAGGGGGAACCCCTGTGCTTTCTGATTAGGCCTGCAAGCAAGTGAGTGCATACAGAGCACCAGATCCAGGGTTCCTTTAGCAGCCAGGAATCAGATCCCTCCCACCCACACACCCACTGTGGGCAACATAGGGATCCTTGGAACAGCATTCTCAACATTGAAGCCCCTGTTCTGTGTGTCTACCAGTGGAATCCAGGCAAACAATTCCTGGAGCCCAGAGAGATCTGAACACCAGGAGGACAGTAGGACAGGCCTGTAAGCCACTGAGGTATTCAAGGCATCTGCACATGTGCATTGCACCCACAAACACCGCCAACGTCCGCACCCCCTCCCAGACTTAAGCTCCACCTTTCCAAGCATCTATACCCACTAGTACCCTCTCCCTCAAGGCACACTGCCACCCAAAAGCCTGTGCTTGCCCAAATGCACCTGTGACCTTCCTCCCTTAGCTATAGCTGAAATACCAACATCCACTCTTGAACCGATGGAACTATCTCATCTTCCTGAAGAATACACTAGACACCAGAGACAGACAAACCCAGTCTGAAGTACAAACTCCAAGAACAAAGAGCAAAGGTTACAAATAAGCCAATGGCTAGAGGTCAGCATAAGAACATATACAACAAATATCATGGCTTCACCAGCAAACCCCAAAATCAATGGATAGTTTAATTCATCAGAAACACAGAAAAAATATTTTAAAGCTGTGCTTATCCAGTTATTAGAGGCACATAAAGAATGAACAAAGCTCTCAAAGAAATACAGGCAAATACAGCCAAACAAATAGAGACACAAGTAGTAGCATATAGAGAGGAAACGAACAACAGCAACAACAAAAAAAATAGAGGCCATCATGGAAAGACAGGAATCCACATTGAAACAGATGAAGGAAATGGTGCAAGACATGAAAACAGGATTAGAATCAATGAAGAAAACACAAACAGAGAAAACCTTGGAGCTAGAGAACTTAGAGAAAAAAATCAGGAACCACAAAGATAAGCATCACCAACAGAATACAAGAGATGGAAGACAGAATCCCAGGTGCTGAAGACACAATTGCAGAAATTGATACATCTCTCAAAGAAAAAGTAAAATTGGAAAAGTCCCAAACACAAAGCATCCAAGAAATAAAGGACGCCATGAAAAGACAAAATCTACGAATAATTGGAATAGACCAAAAAGAAGATTCCAGAATCCAAGGTCCAGAAAATATTTTCAAGAAAATGATAGAAAAAAAATTTCCCAACTTAAAGAAAGAGATCTCCATTAACATAGAAAGGGCCTACAGAACACTAAATAGACTAGACCAGAAAAGAAACTCCTCACATCACATAATAGTCAAAACACTAAATCTACAGAACAAGGAAAAACTATTAAAAGGAGCAAGGGAAACATACTAAGTAACATGTAAAGGTAGACCTATCAGAATCAAACCAGATTTCTAACAGAAACTATGAAAGCCAGAAGGGCCTGAGGAGTTGTCACCCAGACTCTAAGAGACCACAGATACCAACCCAGACTAATGTACTAATTAAGACTAATATACTAATATGCTAATCAACATAGATGGAAAAAATATTCCATGACAAAACTAAACTTAAATAATGTCTACACAGTAAACCATCCCCACAGAAGATACTAGAAGGAAAACTCCAATCCAACAAGATCAACTGCTCCCAAGAAAACACAGGATATAGATAACTTCACAACAAAGAATTAAAAGGAAACAAAGATTGAAAAACAGTAACACTACCAACTACACAAAAAAAGGAAATAACATTCACTGGTCATTATCGATAAACATGAATGGACTCAACTCTCCAATAAAAAGACACAACTTAACAGAATGGTTAAAGTAAAAGGACCTAACATTCTCCCACAACTAAGAAACACATCTCTGCAACAAAGATAAACAATACCACAGAGAAAAGGGAGGGAAAAATGTTTTTTCAAGCAAACAGAACAAGAAGACAAGCTAGGGTAGCTATCCTAATGTATAATAAAATAGACTTTCAACCAAAATTAATCAAAAAAGATGAGGAGGGGCACTACATTCTCATTAAAGGAAAAAAATCCACCAAGAGGACATCACAATCCTGAACATCTATGCCCCAAATACAACAGCACCTGCATTTGCAAATGAAACATTAAAATTGAAGCTTAAATCACACATCGATCCCAACACTTTAATAATGGGAGCTTTCAACACTCTACTCTCACCAAAAGACAGATGATCTAGACAGAAACTGAATAAGGAAACAATGAAATTTACAGAGGTACTAACTAAATGTACCTAATAAATGTCTACAGAACTTTTTACCCAAACTCAAAAGAGTATACCTTCTTTTTAGCAGCATATGGAACCCTCTCAAAAACTGACCATATGGTCAGGCACAGAGCAAGCCTCAAAAGATAAAAGAAGATTGAAATAATCCCTTGTATTCTGTCAGACCACCATGCCCTATAACTAGACCTCAACAACAACACAAATAACAAAAAGCCAACATATACATAGAAACTAAAAAACTCTACTCGATGACAGCTTGGTCAAGGAAGAAATGAAAAACAAAATTAGAGATTTCCTAAAATTAAATGAAAATGAAGGCACAGCTTACCCAAACTTATGGGACACAATGAAAGCAGAGCAAAGAGGAAAGTTCACGGCACTAAGTGCCTCCAGAAAGAAGTTTAAGACAATTCATACAACCAACTTAATGACACACCTAAAAGCCCTAAGGGAAAAAATAAACAGAGCAGACACATCCAAAAGGAGTAGAACTGGAAATAATAAAACTCAGAGTTGAAATCAATAAATTAGAAACAAAACAATTCAAAAAAACAATGAGAACAAAAGCTGATTTTTGAGACAATCAACAAGATAGACAAACTCTTAGCCAAACTAACTAAAAGGCAGAAAGAAACTATCCAAATAAGCAAAATGAAATGAAAAGGGGGACATAAATGACAGGCATTGAGTAAATCCAAACAATCATCAGGTCTTACTACAAAAGCCTATATGCTACAAAATTTGAAAGTCTAAATGAAATGGATAATTTTCTTCATAGATTCTACTTACCAAAATTAAATCAAGATTGGGTAAGTGGATTAAATATTTGTATATCCCCAAAGGAAATAGAAGCAGTCATCAAAAGTCTACCCTCCATTAAAGCTCAGGGCTAGATGGTTTCAGAACAGAATTCTACAAGACCTTCAAAGAAGAACTAACTCCAATTCTCTTCAGACTATTCCACAAAATAGAAGGAACATTACCAAACTTATTCTATGAAGCCACAGTCACCTTGATACCTAAATCACACAAAGACCCAACAACAACAGAAAAGAACTCAGACCTATCTCTCTTATGAACATCCATGCAAAAATACTCAATAAAATACTTGCAAACTGAATCCAAGAACCCATGAATGATGTCATCTACCATGACCAAGTAGGATTCATCCCAGGCATGCAGGGTTGGTTCAATATATGGAAATCCATCAATGTAATCCACCATATAAACAAACTGAAGGCAAAAGTATCATGATCATCTCCTTAGATGTCAAAAAATCATTTGACAAAATCCAACACCCATTCATGTGTAAGGTCTTGGAGAGATCAGGGATAAAAGGCACCTACCTACACATAGTAAAGACAGATTGGGAAAGGATCCTCACCAACCCTTTATCTGACAGAGGGCTACTATCCAGAATATATAAAGAACTCAAGAAATTAAACAGCAACAAATCAAGTAATCCAATTTAAAAAATGGGGTACATAGCTAAACAGAAAATACTCAATAGAGGAATAATGAATGGCAGAGAAACACTGAAAGAAATGTTCTACATCCTCAGCTATCGTGGAAATGCAAACCAAAACAACCCTGAGATTTCACCTTACACCCATCATAATGGCTAAGGTGAAAAACTCAAGTGACAACACATGCTGGAGATATTATGGAGAAAGGGAAACCCTCCTCCATTGTCGGTGGGAATATAAACTTGTACAACCACTTTGGAAATTAATCTGGTGCTTTCTCAGACAATTAGGAGTAGAGCTACCTCAATATCCAGCTATATCACTCTTGGGCATATATCCAAAAGATGCTCAAATATACAATGAAGACATTGGCCCAACCATGTTCATAGCAGCTTTATTTGTAATAGCCAGTAGCTGGAAACAACCCAGGTATCCCTCAGTTGAGGAATGGATACAGAAATTGTGGTACATTTACACAATGGAATACTACTCAGCAATTAAAAAAGGAGGAAATCATGAAATTTGCAGGCAAATGGATGAAACTAGAAAAGATCATCTTGAGTGAGATATCCCAGAAGCAGAAAGACACACTTGGTATATACTCACTTATAAGTGGATATTAGACATATAATATAGGATAGACATACCAAAATCTGTACACCTAAAGAAGCTAAGCAAAAAGGAGGTCCCTGGGTAAAATGCTCAATCCTCATTTGGAAAGGCAAAGGGGATGGACATCAGAAGAGGCAGAAAACAGGGAAAGGCAGTAGCCTACCATAGAGGGCCTTTTAAAGACTCTACCCAGAAAGGTATCAACGCAGATTATGAGGCTCATAGCCTAACTTCACAGAATGTAGAGAATCTTATGAAAGGAGGAGATAGAAAGACCTGGACAGGACATGTGCTTCAGAAGGAGATCAACAGAACCATAAAATCTGGGCACAGGGCCTTTTCTGGACTAAAACTCCGACCAAGAACTATTTATGGAAATGACCTAGAATCCCTGCAGAGATGTAGCCCATGGCAGCTCAGTCTCCAAGTGGGTTCCCTAGTATTGGAACAGGCACTGTCTCTGACATGAACTCAGTGGCTAGCTCTTTTAACACCTCCTCTTGATGGGGGAGCAGCCTTACCAGGCCACAGAGGAAGATAATGCAGCCATTTCTGATGAGACCTGATAGGCTAGGGTCAGAGGGAAAGGGAGAAGGATCTCTCCTATCAGTGAACTTGGATAGGGGCATGGGAGTAGATGAGGGAAGGAAGATGGGTTTAGAAGGGTATGAGGGAGGGGGATACAGCTGGAATACAAAATGCATAAACTGTAATATACAAATAAGTAAATAAATTTAAAATAAGTGTTCCAACCAACCACAGAATGGTTCAAATCGGTATGGTTATTTTTAGATTGGATGGTATAGAGAATGTCTTAGTTAGGGCTACTATTGCTATGGTGAAACATGACCAAAAGCAAGTTGGTGGAGAAAACGTTTTATTAGTTAATGCTTCTACATCCATAGTTCATCACTGAAAGTATTCAGGAGAGGAACTCAGACAGGACTGGAACCTGGACACCAGAGCGGTTGCATCGGCTATGGAGGATGGGGCTTACTGGCTTGCTCCCCTTTCGTTCTTGTATAACCCAGGATCACCAGCCAAGGGGTATTTCTACTCAAAATTGGCTGACATCTCTCACATCGGTGATTAAGAAAATGTTACCCTTGTTGTGCCTGTTCACAAACCTCAAAAGACCAGGAACAAATAGACTGCTGTAAATACATGAGGTTTTTGTTTATTAAAAGTTACAAGCTGCAGATTGGGTCCACAGCCCCCACTGCCAAAGCAGCAAGAGCCAAGAACCTCATGTTCAGGGTAGTTGGGTCATTTAAAGATTCTGTCCTTCCCAGCATGCCCAAGGCAGGGGGGGGGGGTTTCTTGCCTGGCAAGCAAATGTTGCATTTTGAATTGATTGGCTATAGGAAAATCTCCAAACCTATCAATCAACTGGTGCCCCTCCTAGGGGGAATGGGCCAGTTTCCTAGCAACTGTATCTCTAATGAGTAAGGAACAGTAAGGTGAGCTTTTCTCCTCCTCCACCTTAAACTTAAATAACCACTGATTTGTAATCTTTGGGTCTCTCATTTCCCCCTTCCTACGATCATTTGAAGTCCCAATCTTGGGTCTTCCTGATATGACCCCTTGTATCCTATAGATTTACCTTTTTACAATGGATCTGAGTACCATTAGCTATATTGCTCTCAAGCATTTTTTTTTATGAAAGTCATTAAGCAATTTAAAATACAAGGCTCAAAGATAAAAAATCAAAATGAGTAGGGGTCCCTTTAGGGTGGGTATAGGGGTAGTAAGCCAAGGAAAACTATTATCCTTTTTTTTTAGGGTCTCTCTAGGCTTTTAGTCCAGTTGCTGCAATACTAGTTTTTATTTCAGCTAAGCAGATGCCCAAGATAATAGCTATGTGTCAGGGAGCCCCTTTTGACTTAGCATTTCAGCCTGCTAGGTGGGATTTTGGGCCAGTGGTCTCATCTTCTGAATTTTCTTCCGGCTGACAGTAGGATCGTTGGCATCAGGGGAGGAAGGCTGAAATGCCAGTCAAAGGCTGGGCAAAGAGGCAGTCCTCAGAAGCATCTGATTAGTTGATCCACCCGAAGATGCAGTGAGCAATCATGTCAGCTTCCAGCTTGCAGTCCATAGCTGATTCCGAAATAGTCAAATAGGTGAAAATCTGCTGAGACAAATTTAGACTGGAGACAGAAGTTAAAATTTGTCTATTAAATGGGAAAAGTGAGGAACCCCATGACTGGGGAAAAACTCCTCTGGGATCCTTTTGAGCTATGCCAGATCCAAGTCATATAACTTTTTGATTTCCTGAAACTCATATAACTTTTTAGTTTAGGAAAGGAAATACATATTAAAAACACAGAAAAGTAACATATCAGCAAATTTAATGTAACAACATTCTAAGAGTAACAAGTAAAACTGTAGCCCACTGAATGAGTATCAGTTAGCTGTTTGTCTTAAACCTTTATAAACAACTTAAGTGTGTCCACGGTCTGGACCCTTTAACACTTTTTCTGTGGGCACAGCTGTTGGTAATCAGCCACCAATGGAGCTTGGCCATTTTTTTGTACACTCAGCATCTACCTTTAGCCTCCATCTCCATGTCACACTGGACAGTTAGGCAGAAATACATTAATGGCTTTAGTGCTAAACCCTGGATGCTTGGATCTTTTTTTGACAAAGTAACTAGAAGGAATAGATTTAAGATATTTTAAAATCCTGTCTACCTCAGAAATGGCAGATATTAAGAATACTATAGTAAAGGCTATGGCTTTTGTGTCAGATATACACATTAAACAGATGGTTTTTTTTTTTTTTTAGAATGATGAGAAGCACCTTTAAATCTATTTTTAGAAGACAACCAAAAGAAATTAAAATCTCAAGCTGGTGACTGAATAATAAGCAGTCAGTGTACCATTAACTTATCAGAACTCTATTGATCAATGTCAAAACTCTGAACTTCTGAAATCTTATAACAACATAAGCACAACAGTAGTAAGGGGGTAGAAATCTAAAACTATTGTTTAATTTTATTATTATAATTTATATACCTTAAAACATCTATTTAAGACTCTTTAAGCTTTTTTCTTTTGTATTTATTAACCCTGAAACATTTTTCAGACCAAATAACATTTAGATTTTTATAACCTAAACTTTTATATTTTCAGACCCTGTATAAACTTTATATATTTTTTATTTAGCTATTTATTATAAGACACAGGCAACTAACATGAATCCTATGAGCAAGGCAAATCTATTTTTTTTTCTAAATAAGAGATCTAGTACCTAGTAGTTCTAGCTAGCTAATGAACTGACCAATGAGCTAACAGTGTATCTGATTGTCTGCTCTTTAGCTGGAAAGCTACCGTTAGCTTAGCATAGCTGTCAAGGTTATCAGAGAACTGAGAAGGATAAATTATAAGCTAAATAAATATATCAATTTATGTGCCAATCAAAATGACAGGGATGAGTAGTTAGTCCATCACCTAGGCAGTGTCCCTGGCTCCTGTGGTCTCATCATGAGCAGAGGTGGTCCATCCAGGCACAGATGAGAGACTGCTTTTGTGGAAAAAAGGAATGCAAGATATTGACCTTGGCTTGTTTCTCATTATGTGAATCATGGCTCTCCAGGTGTCCACAGCTTTGTCCACAGGTTAGGCTGGGCCCTAGCAGTGAGCCAGTTGAGGCAGTATTGCCTAGTGGTTAGCATACCACAATCCAGAGTCTCAGTCATCTGTTTGTTGTGTCCAAATCTTCTTAGAGACCTTGGGGGAGCTACTGCCAGGATCTGGGGACTCTCTGTCACAATAAGCTTACACATGTTAAAATGTCATATTTATCAGATCTCTGAGAAGGCTGAGGGCCAGCATACCTGAGTTACTTTTTGTCTATTTTTATCATCTGCTCTAAACTGTGTCCTATAAAATAGAATGCTATACTCTCTAATTTTGGCATATCTCTTAGATGTATGTTTTAGAACTATATTTTAAGTAGATCTACGTAGGCAATCTTTATAGTTACCCATTTTAGGCTTAAACTTTAAAAAACCTAAACAAGAGACTAGGTAAGGCTCAACAGTTTAATCAACTGCAGTTGTTAACATAACTTTAAATCTGCTCTTCCTGAACTAAAATCATAGCAAACCTTTTAATCAGATATAGTTCATAGAGAGGCTAGTAAATTTTGCTGATCCTACCACTTTGCATTAAAATTGAACAGCAAAAAGCTTTGCACTAAGCACTAATCAGAGAAATGAACATAACTTATAGACCTAAACAAAGATATCAGCAAAACTCATGGCTCCACTCTCTTTATCTCTGAACCAGCATGGCCGCTGGCCACGTGTAGCTGAACTCAGCTGGAAGCCCTAGACAAAGATGGCAGCAAAACTACAGCTGCACCCTCTCTATCCCTGAACCATCATGGCGCTAGCCATGTGTTACCTCAGGCTGTGGCTGACAATACAAAACATAGCCCATAGGTGTTGGTGATGGCACTGTTATCTCCCAGGATACAGCAGGTTTTGTGAAACATTTACAATTTTTTTATAACAAAAAGTTTTAACATTGTGATTAAATAAATTTTAGAACTAACTACATGACAGAACAGTACAGAACAATTTAAAACTGTACGAACTATTCTGGCCATGCCAAACCTATCAGCCAGAATTTAAGAGCATAAGAAAACGTTTCGCAATGGAGAATTACCAGCCTTTTAAATGAAGTACAACTTATTTTTAAATACAGTTTTTTAAATATGTAAAGCAAAAACAAGTCACATTAATACAAGAAGTTCTGAAACTGCCAAACTTTTTTTTTTTTTATTACCTTCCTGTAGAAGATATGGTCCAAGGTCACATAAAGAAACTCTAAGGAACTTGAAACTTTCTCTTTTTTTTTTGTCTCAAGGTGAAGACCAGGGTAGAAACATGTTTTTCGATAAACAAAGCAGCTTAATAAACAAACAGCTCTCCACAAGATACACTGTAAAACCTGCAAAATTCTCAATTACCTTAAATCATATGGCTGGGTTTTATTTAGTAAAATTAATAAAATAAATATTAAAGGTTTTTGTTCTCCCCCAAAGGATCGAGAAACTGTTTCAAATTCTTTGTTAGACTACCCAAGATCATTGTCTAAACTGCCTGATAAACTTTAAACATTTTATAGCCTTAAACATTTTTTAAAACCTGTTTTTGTAATATCAAAACAAAGTACCCTTTTTGTAGGAGAGACGTCACAAAGCATAACCAAAACTAGAAGTCAAATTTTAAAAGTCAAAACCAGATTTTAAAACCAAAATTTACGAGTGTAAACAATCCAATCTCTAAAATCAATATTAATTTAAAATAAAACTCATCTTTTTAGTCTAGAAGGACTAAGGTTTTTTTGTTTTAAACATATGGGTTTATAAACTTTATAAACACATAGACACATATATGCATATATGTTTTTATTTTTTAATCCAGAGTATACGCTGGTCAGATGCTGGCAGAACCTGGGCGTGCAGGTGGAGTTGGTCATAGAAATGAAATTATGGCCTCTGGCAAAATCAAACCAAAAAATCAGGCTTGTACCGGGTCTAATTTTCCCGAACCAAAACTGACTTTTGAGGCAGGTACAACATCCACCTCAAAGAGGCTGAAACTGATAAACTGATTCCCAGGAGACACTGAGAGCGGGCTGCTGCCCTGGGAGACACCGAGGGAGCACAAGATCGCTGTGTTGGAAGTGTGTCTGGCTAAACTGATAAACTGATTTCCAACAGACACACACAAACACACATAATAAACAGGCTAGACAGATACAGATTTACCCACCAAAATACTGATGAAGCTAGGGGTGACCCTCTGAACTTTGGCAGCTGTGACCACCAGTACGTCTGCCTTGATCACGTCTTGCTGCCCAGATACAAACACCTCAAGGAATTTTCTGAAGAAGACAAAAAGTATATGTACACACAGCACACACAGACATTTGCACGGAGACATTCAGACACTTACTGCCAGCATAAAAACCTCCGGGTCAGGTTCCTGGAGTCTTGGGGTCACTGACGAGGCCCCAAATGTTGTGCCCAGTTCACAAACCCCAAAAGACCAGGAACAAATAGACTCCGCTGTAAATACATGAGGTTTTTGTTTATTAAAAGTTACAAGCTGCACCTTGGGTCCACAGTCCCCATCGCCAAGTGGCAAGAGCCATGAGCCCCCACTGCCAAAGCAGCAAGAGCCAAGAACCTCATAAACTTTATAAACACATGGACACATATATATCTTCAGGGTAGTTGGGTCATTTAAATATTCCATCCTTCCCAGCATGCCCAAGGCAGGGAGCATTTCCTGCCTGGCAAGCAAATGTTGCATTTTGAATTGATTGGCTATAGGAAGGTCCCCAAACCTATCAATCAACTGGTGCCCCTCCCTAGGGGGATGGACCAGTTTCCTAGTAACTGTATCTCTAGTGAGTAGGGAACCATAAGGTGAGCTTTTCTTCTCCTCCACCTATCTAGTTAGGCCTTAAACTTTAATAACCACTGATTTTTAATCTTTTGGTCTCTCAACCCTGACTTGCCTTGGCCTGGGACCTCTGGCTGCTGTCCTGAAGTCAGGAACAAGGAGGTCATCACAGTATGTGAGGGCTGTGCTAATGGCAGTGGAGGGTAAAAGTAAAGTTTTGAGACCTCCAGAGACCTGCCAGCTGCCACACCACATGGTGCAGGTGGAGAAAGACATCCACTTACCTGCCTTCAGCCCACATAGCACATCAGAGCAATGGACACACAGAACTCTGCCTGCTGCAGGGTCAAGTAGCTCAGGAGGAGGAACCCATCCAGAGACCTGCCCAATGCCATGTCAAGCTCTGCTGGTGGGGAAAGATGACCAGCCACACAGAGACCTCCCACTACTTTTTGGCTTCGGTAGGCCATAGACACAGAAAGGCCTGCAGCCCTAGCAGAGTTGATCACCCAGAGGCCTAACAGCCTTGTGGTACAACTGCAATGTCCAAGTGTGTAGTGGACAGATGGGAGATAAAGGGAAGCTGACAGACCAAAAGTCAGTTTTTTGGGGGGGGGGGTAATTGGTTTAAAGTTTAAAACACAAGCCTGAACAAAGGCCAGACATGTGGAGACATGTCCGGTCACCTGCAGGGAAGAACCAGCCATACTGCAGTCTTTCCCGCCCACTAGAGATATAGTCGCTAGGGAACTGGCCCCTCTCCCCTAGGACAGCCACAGTAGAGAATTCAGACCATTAATGGTTTTGAGGCCTTCTTATAGCCAATCAATTCAAAATGCAACATCCCCTTTAGTGTTTCAACCAATAAATGCTTGCCAGGCAGGAATCCCCCTGCTTTGGGCATGCTGGGAGGGACCAGACTCTTTAAATCAGCCACCTGCCCTGATCATGAGGCTCTCTGCTCTCAACCACTATGGCAGTGAGGGTGTGTGAGTCTGAACTATAGCTTGCAATAAAAAGATCCTCACATGTTTTACAACCGACTTGACTCCTGGTGGTCTTTTGGAGTCTTGTGAATCTGGCAAAGCATTTCGAGCATTGTCAAGGGAGATGGAACAGGACAGGAGAGAGAGGAGAGGAATATCCTGATGTGAGTAGCCAGCCCTGCCATATAAGGGCTATATCTGGGTCCACAGCTCCAAGTTCGTGGAAGTGGAAGAACTGGACCTGCCACTCACTGGCTGCAACACTCAGCAGGGAAGGCCCTGCACCTTGCCTGGATAGCATAGTAGAGGTGGCCCTGGTGGCAGAGGTATGGATGAACCTGCCCCAAGGGCAAGAGCAAGGGAGAGCTGACCCTACCTCCTTCCAGTGGCAGGGTTGGTGGCCTACCCTGAGCTGTGCTGGAGAGCTGGTCCTGGTGATGTAAATAATGGAGAACCAGTGGGATGGCCAGCCCCAGAGGTTCCCAACACAACAAAGCTTATCACTCCTGCTCCTATTTACCCATCATAACCAAAAGATGGGATCCTATTTATAAAGACACCATGCACATTGGTTACAGAGCATAGGGACATCAATTTTGAACTGACTAGGAAACTTCCTTCCTGCTGGCTAGCTCTCATAGTGCTAGAAGGTGCTAATCAGAACCCTCGAGAAGAAAAGATATCAATGCCCATCTCTGGACTCTGCCTGATGCAATATTGACCTTCCACAGAAGGTGTTGTCCAAAAGTGCAATAGTAGCATTGAAGAATCTGACCACAACAGACTCCATTTTGGTACTAGCCTCCATCTTCTCATTGACCCAGCTTTCATCCCTCCAACCTGAAAAACGTGTTTGTAGTTGCTGGAAACCATAACTGTGTCCAAAAGACACAGTGTGCCCATCCTGACACTAGTCAGTCAGGAAACAGGTCAAAATGACTATTGTCCTTGTAGTTGCTAAAACAATTATATGTTTTCCTTGTGGTTGCCAAAATAGTTACTCCAACTTACCTTTAGCCAATCACTATGTAACAAGACTGCTCTTACTAAATCTCACCTAATAGTGTAACCCCCAAGTCTGGAAGCCCCTTCCTCTTGCTAAAAACCCTATAAAAATCAGCTTTTTTCTTGGCTAGGGGCTCCTGGCCTCTGACTTCTGTGTCAGTCGTTTTAGGAGTCCAAGCTTAAGCCTGAAATAAAGCTCTTTGCTTTTGCAGATTTCTAACTCCTGGTGTGTTTGGTGGCCTTTTAAACTGGATACAACAACATGACTATTATAGGGTAAACAACCATATTTTGATTGTCTTTCAGGCTTTCTCCACAAGAAGAAATTCAGTCCTGGTATTATAAACCTGCTCAGAATCTTACAGCTGAGCAGGTTATAGACTCTAGGAAAGAACCTACTATTGTTATTTTTGATAAATGGCATGGGATTTTAAGCTGCTTTCTAAATATTTATGTTTATACCTCCAGATCTGTTTTGCTCTCAAGCTTGGTCAGAAAAGATTCTCTACCCCCCACCTCCTCAGTGGGCAATAATAGAGACTCCTAAATGGTTGAAGTACTGAAAGTTAGTACTGTTTTGCCCTAAGTGAATCATCTGTAACATTCCCCACACCCAGCACCAAAGCTCAGGAAACATCATAGAGGAGGGAACACAACAATTTTAAGAAACAGAGAATTTGAAAGAAAGCTCTGAAGTGCTGTCTTGTAGAGATGACATATCCTTTGCCTTCAGGAACTCAAAGTGGCTGTGGTTACCTACACAAAACCTGCATAAAATAAGCCATTCAAAAATCTCAGTATAAATGGAAGGGGGTTCATGATGTTTCATCTCTAGCTTAAGCACTATTGGTGGTTGATAGCTACTGAAGGAGAGTCTTCTTTGTTGTTATTTTTGTTGGGGGTGTACCACTGGCACATTGGCTATGCTCTAGTGGATGGCTACACAACTGTGTGCCTATGGATAGCAATAATTGGAATCAATGGGTATAGACAATGATGACAAAGAATAGGGCGGAGGGAGGAGAAGAAGAGGAGGAGAGGGAAGATGAAGAAGAAAGAAGACATGAAGTTCAGAAAGAGACATGTTAAGGAAGTCTGGAAACATTGATGAAAAGAATTGTGTTGGGACAAATTAAATAATGATGATGCACACACAGATTTTATATGAAAGAGGTTTATTAGATGGAGATGAAGAAAGAGGAGAGAAAGAAGGACATGATATGGGCAAGAGAAAAGGGGTGCCCCGACAGAAAAAAAAAGGAGAGGGCAAGAGAGCCAAGAGGGCAAGAAGCAAGAGAAGGCAAGAGAGAGACAAAGTAGTGGGTTGATCCTTTTAAGAAGCAAAGTAACCATGCCTGCCAAGGTGTGGCTACCTGGCCAGTGACATATGATGACATCAGAGGTTGCTAGGCAACTCAGAAGCAGGTGCCTGAATACTTACAAATTCTATGAATATGACCAAAATACCATGCATACATGTATGAAATTCTCAAAGAATAAATGGGAAAACATTTTAAAAAACGTAGTATTCACAGTAGAAGGCAACCATATGTCAGGAAATCCTGCTGCTAAAGTTGCAGTCCACCATGTCCAGAAAGCCCAGGAGGACTCCCTTGGTCAGCAGGCCTTCTTTGCCCCTGGAGCTGGGATTCCTATACTCTCTACCTGAGGAATGTCACATAGTCCTTAGGGAAATTACAGGTCCAACTCCCTTTCTCCAGCTGGTCAACAAACATCTGGGTTCCTGGAATGCCTCTCCATGCTAATGAGGTATTCCAGCCTGCAGCCAATGATCTATACTCACCCTGGATATCCTTACCCCTTCCCAAAGTTTTATATAACCCTTTTTCATCCCAAATAAAATTGAACTGCTTCCAGAAGTCTGTTATTTCTGTGCTCATGGGCCATCCAATCCCCAGTTAGCAGCTTCTGCTTGTGGGCCATATCTGTTGAGGCTTACCTACTTTGCAATCTAACAGTCTTGTATTAAGTGTGGGCAGGCCCTTTCTGCATGCTGGGGATTTGGGCTTTACAGAAATAGAGAAAGGAAGCTGAGCACTAACAATACATTCTTTCTTCCTGTTCTCTGTGTCACCAGCTCCTTCCAATTCCTGTTGCCTTGGTTTCTCATGTATATCCTTGAACTGTGAGAAAACAAAGAAATAAAAGCCCTTTCCTCCCTTAAGCTGCTTTTATCAAGATATTTTATTACAGTGATAGAAAGGTGATGAAGACAAGAGGCAGGAACAGATGAGCCATGTGGACATCATTACAGAGATCAGTTAAACAAATCTTTTTAGAAAGATTAGATTCAATATCACAGATATAAATATTTTACTTGTTATAAGAAATACAGGTAAGTATTGTCCTTTCCTATTCTCTGACCATCATACAGACCACAATGAGAATGATTACCATTTTTTCAGATCTTAAATAGGTCAGAACTTAATATGAAAAAACAAACCCAGACTCAATTTCTCTTAGATCACTTCGTATACTACATATGTTTCCCCAAATGCTAAGTAAGCAATCTGCTCTGTAGCAGACACCAGCTGGGCTGAGAATTTACTTCAGTTCTGACACTCTCTACCTGGGTATAGTATCATGTCCCAGGGGGAAGACTCAGTCTACAAACTGCTCCTTTGATTTTAGATACCAAGGACACATATCATCCTGCATGTTGTCTTATCTGTTCTATTTAAGTGATTCTGAATCAGGATCACCACAACCCCCATCTTGGTTTGACTGTATTATTTGAATAGCTCACAGAATTCAGGGAGACACACACCTATATTTTTATTATAAAAGGTTTTATTACAAGGGGCACAGGTGGAGAGCTGAGGTATAGAAAGGACAGAGAGCTTCTATTTTTTCTCTGGGGAAGTATCATCCAGAGACTTCAGCAAGTTTACCTACGCAGAAGTTCTCTGAGCCCTGTTTAAGGTTTGTTTGTTTGGTTGGTTGGTTTTGTTGTTGCTTGTTTTGTTTTTGTTTTGCAATTTCATCTTGAGAAACCAAAAGATTAAAAATCAGAGGCTATTATTTTAAAGCTTAAGGCCTGAACTAGCTGGGTGGAGACACGTCCAGTAATACCCTGAGGGGAAGAGCTCTCCTTACTGCATTCTTTCTCCACCCACTAGAGATAATCATTAACGGTTTGGGGACCTTCCTATAGCCAGTCAATTCAAAATGCAGTTTTTTGACCAATAGATGCTTGCCAGGCAGGAATTGCCCCTGCCTTGGGCACTTTGGGAGGGACCAGAATCTTTAAACCACTCAACAACCTGAGCAAGGGGCTCTCAGCTCTTACCGCTTTGGCTGTGGGGGGTGTGAATCCAAGCTGCAGCTTGTAATTTATAATAAAAAGATCCTCGTGTATTTTACAACAGACTTGACTCCCAGTGGTGGTCTTTTGGGGGTATCACGATTTGGGCAAAACATACTTTGGGGGCTCATCTGGGATCCCCAAGACCTCACAGGACTCCTGAGCCAGAGGATCGGAAGCCTGGGTAAGCACAGTTAGTTTTGGCCAAGTTCTGTGTCTCTGTTCTGTCATTCTGTGTATTCTTGAGATCTCAAGGTAGTATACAGTGAGTGGCCAGGGATTGGCTGTGTCATGGTACACCGGCTGACGAGCCAGCAGACTGAGGCCACAGGGATCTCGGGAGATGTCCCAGATCCTGACGGGGCAGTGCTCCCCAATAGCACTGTAAGGAACATGGGGTCCCAAATCTGTTCGATAGGCCTAGAAAGTGGATCGCTCCCATGGAGACAGGAAGTGCTGGCAGAATCTGTTGTTTTGCCTTTGTGTTTCTGGCTGTCTAGCCACCTCTGAGTGAAAAAAGAAAGTGCTTAAAATTACAGCTGGAGGAAGTAAGTAGAGTTTTGTCTGTCTGTTTAAATGTGTGTACGGCCATCATATGTTTGTTTTTAACTAATCTTGTGCTCTGTAGGTCATGGTTGTAAGTTAAAGAGTTATTGGGTGGGAGATTAAAGATGGCAGCAACTAGTGTGCACCTCATCTGAGGGACAAAGAACCTGAAATGCTGAAATTTGTGAGTGAAGGGGCTAGTGAACCCAGAACAGAGTTATATAGGCTTCCAGGGAGAAAGAGACTAAGAACTGAGTACATCTAGAATCAGGTCGCCAGCAGACTCCTCCAGGGACTTGACACCTAGGCACTCCCTGTTTCCAACCCCTGATTCCCTCTTTGGAGGAGGCAGAGGAGGCAGCCAACAGAATCTGCCACAGACTATACCATCTGTGCCCCAGCCCCAAGGACAGCGGTGGCTCATACCAAAGAAACCCCGGTTCAGGATCTGGGTCTGAGAATATCCAACTCTTTCAGGCACTTCCCTGAGACCACCGCCATAAGCCTGCCCTGGCAGAGCAGAAGGATAGAGAGGCACACTGTGGCTTCTGCCACAGACCACAGCGCCAGTCTCCAGCGCAGCTGGCTGCTCCTAGCAAACAAACCCCGGCTAAGGATCTGAGACAGATCACTCAACCCTTCCTGACACTCTCCCGAGACCAGCCGCAATAAGGTCTAGCACAAAGCCCCTGGCAGAGAAACCCCTGCTCAGGATCTGGGACTGAGAATACCCAACCCTTCCTGGCACTCACCTGAGACTACCACCATAAGCTTGCCCTGGCAGAGAGGAAAGACAGAGAGGCAGCCTGACCATAGCACCTGGGCCCCTGCCTTGGGATCTGGGACAGAGGAGATTCATTCCCCACTCCCCCACCCCACCCCCACCCTAGCACCTCCCTGGGACCAGCCACCAAAATCATCCCCTGGTGGAAGTGAAGGATACAGAAAGGGCCTGCAGAGTCTGCCACAGATCACACTGATCAGGGCCCAGCATGGGCTGCACACAGCACAGCACACAGTGCAGGTGGACACCAAGACCTGCTACTACAGTACCATTGTGCTGACTGTTAGCCTACACTGGCATTTGCCCCAGCAGGATCAAATCAGAGAGTAGAGAGCAAGGGGAACCCCTGTGCTTTCCAACTGGTCCTGCAAGGGAGTGAGTATGCCTTCAAGGGAGTGTTTCCAGAGCCCCAGATCCAGGGCCCCTCTACACAAGCCACCAGACAACAGATACCTACTACCCACCCTCCTAGTGTAGACATCATAGGGATTTGGGGACACTATTCCAACACTGAAGCCCCTGCTCTGCTGGGCTAACAGTGAATTCCAGGCTAACAATTCTTGGATCCCAGACAGCTGCATATCAGTAGCCTGTAGGCCACTGCAATAGTCAGGAAAGCTGTGTATGTATGCTGCACCCACTAAAAGAGCCTGCAAGTAGCACCAGTATCACATTCCTCCTTTAGGTAAAACTGAAACCACAACACATACTCCCAAAACATTGAACCTCTCTCATCTTCCTGAGAAACAGTCCAGAAAACAGAAAAAGGCGGTCCTAGCCTGAAGTACAGACTCTAGGAACAAACGGTGAGGGTTACAGATAAGCAGATGGCCAGAGGCCGATGTAAGAACACACCCAACAAAAATCAGGACATCATGGCTTCACCAGCAACCTCCAAAATCAATGGACACTTCAATTCACTAGATACACAAGAAAACAACTTTAAAACTATGTTTTCCCAGCTATTAGAGGCTCATAAAAAGGAAATGAACAAATCTCTCAGAGAAATGGCCACACAAATTGGGGCAAACAAAGAGGAAATGAACAAAGTTCTCGAAGAAATAACCACAAAAATGCAGGCAAATAAAGAAGAAAAGAACAAAGCTCTCAAAGAAATACAGGCAAATACAGCCAAACAAATAGAGGCACAATTAACAACATATAGAGAGGAAACGAACAAAAAAATAGAAGCCATCATGAAAAGCAGGACTCCACATTCAAACAGATTGAAGGAAATGGTGCAAGACATGAAAATAGAGTTAGAATCAATAAAGAAAACAAATAGAGTAAAACCTGGAGCCGGAGAAAATAGAGAAAAGATCAGGAACTACAAAGGTAAACATCACCAACAGAATACAAGACATGGAAGAGAGAATCTCAGGTGCTAAAGATACACTTGCAGAAATTGATATGTCTCTCAAAGAAAAAATAAAATCAGAAAAGTTCCAAACACAAAACATCCAAGAAATCAAGGACAATATGAAAGGACAAAAATCTAAGAATAATAGGAGTAGATGAAAAAGAAGACACCAGGCTCCAAGGTCCAGAAAATATTTTCAAGAAAATCATAGAAGAAAATTTTCCCAACTTAAAGAAAGAGATGCCCATAAACATACAAGAGACCTACAGAATACCAAATAGAATACACCAGAAAAGAAATTCTTCATGTCACATCATAGTCAAAACACTGAACCTACAGAACAAAGAAAAAATATTAAAAGCAGCAAGGGAAAAAAGCCAAGTAACAAATGAAGGTAGACCTATCAGAATCACACCAGATTTCTCAACAGAAACTATGAAAGCCAGAAGGGCCTGGGCAAAATTCATGCAGATCTTAAGGGACCACAGATTCCAACCCAGACTACTATACCCAGCAAAACTTCCAATCAACATAGACAGAGAATTCAAAATGTTCCATGACAAAATAAAATTTAAACAATATCTACACAGTAACCCAGCCCTACTGAGGTTACTAGAAGGGAAATTCCAACCCAATGAAAACAACTACATCCAAGGAAACATAGGACATAGATAACTATACAATAAAAAAATCAAAAGAATACAAGCAATGAAACTCAGCAACACCACCAACCCCACATCAAAAGAAAGTAACATTTATTGTTCACTAATATCTATCAACATCAGTGGACTCAACTCTCCAATAAAAAGACACAGACTAACAGAATGGTTGCAGAAACAAGATCCAACATTCTGTTGCATCCAAGAAACACACCTATGTAACAAAGATAAACACTACCTCAGAATAAAGGGCTGGAAAAATGTTTTTCAAGCAAATGGACCCAGAAAACAAACTGGGGTAGCTATCCTAAAATCTAATAAAGACTTTCAACCAAAATTAATCCAAAAAGATAAGGAGGGGCACTACATTCTCATCAAAGGAAAAATCCACCAGGAGGACATCACAATTCTGAACATCTATACCCCAAATACAAGAGTACCTACATTCGTAAATTAAACATTATTAAAGCTTAAATCACACATTGATCCCAATACCTTAATAGTGGGAGACTTCAACACCCCACTCTCACCAAGGGACAGATCAACTAGACAGAAACCAAATAGGGAAATAAAGGCACTTACAGAGTCCCTAAATTAAATGGACCTAATAGACATCTACAGATCTTTTCACCCAAACACAAAAGAGTATATCTTCCTTTCAGCACCTCATGGAACCTTCTCCAAAATAGACCATATAGTTGGTCACAAAGGAAGCCTCAACAGATACAAGAAGATCGAAATAATCCCTTGTATTCCATCTGACCACCATGTACTAAAGCTGGACCTCAACAACAATGGCAATGACAAAAAGCCTACATGCACATGGAAACTTAACAACTTGCTACTCAATAACAGCTGGGTTAAGGAATAAATAAAGAAAGAAATTAAAGATTTCCTAGAATTCAATGAAACTGAAGGTACAACATACCCAAAATTATGGGACCCATTGAAAGCAGTGCTCAGAGGAAAATTCATAGCATTAAGCACCTTCAAGAAGAAATTTGCAACATCACATACAAGCACCTTAATGGCCCAATTGAAAACTCTAGAAAAAAAAGAAGCAGGTACATCCAAGGGGAGCAGACAGCTGGAAATAATCAAACTCAGGGCTGAAATTAATCAATTAGAAAAAAATAAAACTATTCAAAGAATCAATGAAACAAAAAGCTGGTTCTTTGAGAAAATCAACAAACCTTTAGCCAAACTAACTAAAAGGCAGAAAGAATCTACCCAAATCAGTAAAATCAGAAATGAAAAGGGGCACATAACTGCAGACACTGAGGAAATCTAAACAATCATTAAGTCATACTACAAAAGCCTGTATGCCACAAAATTTGAAAATCTAAATGAAATGACAATTTTCTTAATTTCCTTTGTTTGTCTTCTGGAGATAGACTTAAAGGTGCTTCTTTTTCATGTTAAAAACATCTGTTTAATGTGTATATCTGACCCAAAAGCCATAGCCATTACTATAGTATTTTTAATATCCGCCATTTCTGAGGTAGGCAGGATTTAGGAATATCTTAAACCTATTCCTTCTGGTTGCTTTGTCAAGGAAAGTCCAAGCATCCAGGGTTTAGTAGTAAAGCCATTCATGTATTTCTGCCTCACTTTCCAGTGTGACAAGGAGGTGGGGGCTAAAACCTCAGTCTGTGTGTGAGTCCAAGGGCCACTCTGGAAAGGACCCAGGTTCTGCTTCAACCCGCGGGTGTATCGCACCATTTAAGAAAGACCTGCATACAGCGGGTGCACACTGCTCAGCAACACCTGCAACCAACCCAAACCCACTGTGTGTGCCCCAAATATCATCTCAGACCATGGTGCACAGCCCCAGACCAAGAAGGGGGCGCCAAATCTCCAGTCCAGGGGAGAGTCCTTAGCAGCAAGCCCAGGGCAGAGCACAGAGTCCCCGGCTGACATATCAAACCGGGACACTCAGCATCTAGCACAGAGT
Organism: Pachyuromys duprasi; assembly: GCA_028658305.1. NCBI lineage: Eukaryota > Metazoa > Chordata > Mammalia > Rodentia > Muridae > Pachyuromys > Pachyuromys duprasi. The sequence continues at coordinate 51,350,418 of CM053752.1, forward strand.
GAGGAGCAAAACCTCCAGACCAGAGGGGTGACCAGCCTACGGTGCTCACAGCATCTAGCACAGAGCACGAAGCTGGGCACACAAAGCCCACAACAGAGTTCAACTGAGACAACAACACACACTAACAAACCACTGGCAATCCCTGATCTTCTTGATGAATACTCCTGACACAAGAGATTGACAGTTCCAGACTAAAGTTCAGCCTTAAAGCACAAACAGCTCCTTTGATTATATATAAACAAATGCCTAGAAATCGGCAAAAGAACTCACCCAACAAAAATCAGGACACCATGGCCCCACCAGAAACACCCAAAAGCAGTGGAGATTTTAATTCAGCGGAGACACAGGAAAAATATGTTAAAGCATTGATTATGCAGATATTGGAGGAACAAAAGGAGAGACAAAAAGAGGAAATGAACAAGGCCCTCAAAGAAATGGAGAAGAAATTAACTGCCC